>OY987332.1:10507656-11757656 GCA_963920685.1 Polydrusus tereticollis | reverse complement strand
AATCACTCTTCTACTTTCTTTTAAAATGTACTCGCCACATATGTAGCAAAAAACGTCCGGATGGTTTACGCAACTACTCCTACTTGTAGAAGCTATGTTTAAATACGATTTTTCAAAAAACACACTCTTGCAATGAAGCTCAAGTTTCAACTAAATGCATGCAAGCAATATTCCGCATAATATAATCCCCATATTATAGGGATTATATAGGTACTTAATACCCTAGGACACAAGCCAAGTTAAGGAATTAATTTATGAGGCTTACGGTGAAATAGAGAAAGAGTGTCGAAAAGGTCAAGCCTATCTGAAGCCTGCGCAACTTTGAGAGACTTTTTTTAATAATGTTAACCCCCTGTATATCAAAAACGGGGCAACTCCGGACACATGTTCATATGAACTTTTTTTTCTTAGAATATCATCACCCTTAAGTTACGTACCGTACTTCTGAAACACCCTGTATATAATTTAAGGGGACCAAAATTTCCTTAAATGCCCAATAGACATTTCGGACACATGGAAATATCAATTGTAACATTTTTCGCCAGGCTACAGCGATTTTTGTAAAAATTGGTTCAATATAGGCAACCTTACCCTATCTAAAATGTAATCTAAAAATTATTTTTACAGTAGCATTCGCTGCGCTTAATATGAAAACTTAATTTTACAAGTGTGATCGTAATACAAAATATAAATACTTCGTGTTTCTAATGAGCAATAAAGTTTTGCCTATTTTTATATTAAGAATAATTACGAATTCCGCATAGTGCAATCGTAAATTGGCATTAAATAGCGTTATTCAAACGCGGAAACGTCACTGCTGAACCCGCTATACGCTCGATACCTCAGACCATATTCTCTCTATCGGATTGTCCTTCCTGAATGGGACGCTATATAGGCTAGACACAGGCCAGAAATTGACGAAAATGTACCAAATATCATAACTATACGAAAAAGTCAGGTCACTTTTTTGCTTCCTAACTTTTGCAGGATAGTTTTCTTTACAGTCCTATCAGGATTTGTTATATATTTGTTCTTATCTGGTGCTACATATTATTTCCTGGCCTGTTATTTCTTTCAGTCTGGCAGCCCATATAATTGGTGACCTACCTCCCTCTAGGTCTTTTCTCTTCTATTTTTCCTTCTACTTTGAGGTTAGTTCCATTTTCCTTTTCACTAGTCCTTCTGACTGGTGTTTTTTAATAATCTGTTAGTTAGTTTGTAGTTCTTGTGGCATGACTAGTGTTCTGTGTTTAGTTTTTAGTGCTCCTATACACCGTATTGACCCGGATCCTTTGTTCATCTATTCTTTATTTTGTTGTACCAGCGTAGGCCCCGTTATCTAATTCTAATGCCATAATATGCAATCACTAACAATATACCTACTTGGTTATGGAGATTTACTTCGCGAAACGTGCTCTTGCCATTGCTGCGACTTTGCCAACTTCATGACAAACATGGCGGATACCGGTGCCGGTGTAGGAGCGTTGGAAGACAAAGTTTACTTGGGCGACATAAACATTTCCGACACGACGAAAACTTGCACAAATTGTTTTGGGGCGTAAACTATTGTTATTGCTTTAATTCGAGTTTGTTTAGTTTTAGGTATCTTTAGGACCAATTATCTTGTAATTAGTGTTAACAAGATATTGATAATTTGGACCTTAGGATGACATGACGACCTTCTTTGGTGATGCATTTTCGCATCACTTCAATCATAATTTTTTTGATGTCACCCCTATAATACCTACTTCGAAAATAATTTGATCATTGACTATTGACTACAATTACTATCATACTTGTGTCATTTCAGCATTACTACATCGCCTGCTGCGGAAACATTGCTCGCGTCTCCGTCTCGTTTAATTGATTTCCCGACAGACGCGTTTCACTGTGTTCGCAATATAAGGCGCTAATTATTTAATCGCCTGCCTTTGCGGATTTCCCATTTAGTATTGTTGGAGCAAAGCTCTTGCGGTACAGGAAAAATTATTGAATATGAATATATAAATTATAAGACTAAGGGAAGCGTCACACTTATTGTACGGTGTACCGCTCTTCTGCGTTTAAAGCGCATATATGTGGGGATATCATGCACTTCTACCATTTGCGTAAGCTCAGTTGTCTTGATGGCTGCAAGCTCATAAGACCTGTTGCTTGATTTGGCTGTAAAGCTTTGGAGTATATCCAATAAATACAGTGTGATTGAAGTACGGTCAGTTTCATACGTTAGTGAGTCCATTGAGAGATGATGATAAAATGAAATTTTCTTACTTTTGCATGTGAGCTAAGTTCTTTAAGAAACGCTGTCTTTAGTTCTAGAAGAAATTTCAACGCTTCCACAGCAAAAATATCGCATCGACGGTGGAGTCGGAAAGATGCGGTGGCGGAGGCCCAACCGGCAGCATCTTGTACGGCTCAATGAATACTAAGGTTTAAGAAAGCAATCGCCCATGTTACTGGACAGATAAACGCATGTCTAATTAAATGTCAAAATCAGCGGTCATTTTGCAGTGTAGATCACAGTGTAGACGCGACATGCTCATGCGCGAGGCCGGCTTTTTCAAAAAATGTTTTCTTTCATTTTTATAAAAGCTTTTTAAATATTTTAAAGTGGTAATTAAAACAAGAACTGGGTGGTTTATGAACATCTTTAATTTAATAAAATGGAATTAAATATACTTAACAATACAATTGAATAAATAAATCTTAACCACATGGGAACAATCAAAATCTGGCTTTCATATACCTAAGTAAAAATAAATGCAGTGGCGTACTTAGGATTCTACCATAGGGGATCCAACCTTTTTATGTTTTTAAGAAATGCGCCGCAGGCAAAAATTTTTTGGTGCTACGCCCTTTTTTGGAATATCAAAACTTCTACGTTCCCGAAAAAACGTAAAAAAAAAGAAATTTTTAAATATAAACGCCATTAACAACAAACAATAAAATCCAACAATTGCAACAACTGCGGGAATCCCCAAACATCTTATTTACACCACAGTCCAGGATCAATACTTCATTAATGTCATATCTATATCATCTTGGTTGGGTGTATGATGAATTAAATGTACGAAGGCGTAGCAGGGCCACAATAAATGTTAAAACAAAAATTTCTTAAAATTTCGGCTTATAACACTCAATTTTACTTTACATTTTTGAGTTATAACCTGAAATTTTAAAACTTCGTTTTATAACACGAAATCTTACTTAAAAACTTCAACATATAATACAAAATTTTAAAATTTCAAGTTATATCACGAAATTTTAAAATTGTTATTTCGAGTTATAACCTGAAAATTTAAAGTAAAATTTCATGTTATAGGTAAGGCGAAATTCTAAAAATTTCGTGATATAAGTCAAAATTTTAGGAAATATTTATTTTATTATTTTATGTGGCCCTTCTACGCCTTAGAAATGAAATTGATCTGGAGAATTTAAAATAATGTTTTATGTGGTTTATTGCAAATTAATGAATGTGATTTTGAGTTGTCTCTACTATCAAGCCCACGGGGGAGAGGGGGGGCAGACCCCACCCCTAAATACGCCACTGAATAAATGTATACATACCTACTTTTCTTAAACAGAATTAAGAAAATAGTAGTTTAGACTCGGAGGACTGGAAACTGATGGTCTGGCTGGTTCGGTGTAACTATAAAACCATGAAAAAAAGGATTACAGGGATATCGTAATGAAATTAATAGTGGGAATAGTCGTCGAGAAGTAATATTTACAGTTTAGAAACATACATTGCAATCGGGGGGCACTAAATCAGTATTTTACAACTTCTCCGAGGGACCCCTAAATTATATTTTATTTACATGGTCACTATCCTGTGGTACTGAAAGAAATATGGTTAAATGTACTATATATTATTTAAAACAAGCTCAGAAATAAAAAAATTTAATGTTGCAAGGTTTTGGGAGATCAATGACCAATTTTGAGCGATTTCTTTCGAATCTTCCGACTTAATAGTGATGTTTGAGCAAACTTAACCAATAAATGATTGAAATGACTTACCTGTGACAATGAAGAACCAATTTGGTGCAGAAAATTGGAAAAAATTAATAAAATCACCAAAAGGAAACGTCAGCCTCAGCCACCATTTTTTAAAAAATCGGAAGATTGGACGTGCGTATAGTCTGAACTTTTCAGAGTGAGAGTGATAGAACAATTTCAAATAACACATTGTTATGAACTTAGTGCTTTACTTAACTATATTCAAATTTCGCGCGTCATTTATTGTGCTGTCTGGAATGGACCAATCACGGCAGACTTCCGGATGAACAGACACTTCTAAATTGGACGCGTTAAGTCGCAAACGGTAGTGCTCCAATTTTGTGTGATTTTAAAGGGACAACAAGGCTTAAAGTCATATACAATGGTAAGAGCACTATAATAAGATAACGAAGTTTAGTTAAAGCCAAAGAAAAGTACAGTCCATTCAGTTTAAAAAACACACATTGTAAAAAAGGATAACACGAGAAACGTCAAAGAGTATGGCGGTTCTTTCTGCGGTTTTTGCAGTCTAACATTGTGACAGGTGTCATTCTTCTGCTTCGCTTTCTCCCATTTTGGTCTCACCGGGCTGATCTGACCGTTTCCATTAGATATAGCATGTGGAGCGCTTGCAACGCAAGCGCACCCGAACGCGACCTAGAGCGTCGGAATCGCACGCGCAAACGCAGGACGCCCTGTGTGACCGACTATATTTGTGGTGTGGTGTCAAAACGCACCGTTCCGACTCCAGCTTGCCTTAGTGTTTTAATGATATTATTTGTATTTTAGATATTTCTATAAGCAGCATATAATAATAATAATACATTTATTGTTACAACCCTTCAATAGTTACAAACATTTAACAAAAATGGCAACAATAGGCCTTGGTAAGGCAGACATCCAGAGGACCCAGATACTGTTCAGGCCTTAATTTAATATTATAATTTCTAATAATACTTAACTACAAATTAATATTATAATAATTACTCTAAGCGAAGTACATTAAATTTGAGAAGTTGAGAAGCAGAAAAAAAAAATAAATAAAAAAACGAAATTTATCCTATAGGTATCTACTAACTCTGCATGGTCATTGCAGCGAAAATAAATTATTTCTGAAACTATTTTTAAAACTCAAAACGGATTGGTTTGTATTTAAGGCCCTTACAGCATTAATGCAAGAAGCGACACCATAGGAGAAAGACCTTTTATAAATTTCTTTGCGGTGTTGGGGTACGGTCAGATAGTGCCTACGGCGTAGATTTAAATTATGTACGTCTGTTCGAAACCTAATTTTTTGGTATAAGTACGCGGGTGTTTTAAACTTAAATATCTTAAACACAAATGTGGTGAAATGTAGTTTAAATCTGTTATTCATATTTAGCCATCCGGAAGTAGCGAGATAAGGGGAAATATGGTTTCTTCGCTTTATACCGTATATTAATCTAAGGCATGCATTTTTCTTATTAACATTATTAATATTTTGCTCTAAAATTACCACCAATGGTCAATGGCACGTATTTCTCCCATTTTTTAGGCACGTATTTTCGCAAAATCAAGACAAAAAAATCCCATATGTAAAGGCCGCTCCTAAACACACTGTATAGTATTGCCCACAACCTCCTTCGCATTTTTCTATCGCCATTCGCTTGTACAGGGTTATCCAACCAAGACTATCAAGGCGATTTTTTGACTTTTCCTGTACTTTTATAAAAAAACTGAAATAGCCATCTTAAGTCATTTTCTCCCGCGAATTCGAATATCTTCAGCAAAAAACAATTGAACATCAAACAAAAGCACTAGGGGCACTTTGATATTTTTTTAAATGGGATGCCGTATTTTTAATGAGCTTATCCGATTTCTCATATAAATTTTGATCTAAAATGTTGGATTTTTAATTCAAAAACGCCTTTTTTCTTCAGTTTTAAATTCGGAAAATGTTCGTCTACCGTAAGATTAATACCTGATAGATGGATACCCGTTTCACCTGTTCACCCTTTAACCTGCTTTAAAGCGTCCGTCAGTTAGACAAAATAATCAAGTTTCAAATTTCTATATATTTTTCACGAATTAATTACAAATAATGAAATATTCTTTAGAAGAACGGCTAAATGTAATAAAATTATATTACAAAAGTGGAGAGAATGCTCGACAAACACAAAGAACATTTTTTGAGAGTTTCCAGAGACACATTTCAGTGGATACAATTCTCAGAATTAAGACCCTATTTGAAGAAAGTAAGACATTGAAAGATAAGCCAAGAAAGATGAAAAGACGGAATATAAGGGATCGAGCTATTGTTCAATATTTTACTATAAATCCGAAGAGTTCTATTCCGCAAGCGGTACGAGAAGTAAGGTATGGTCCAGGGCTCCGGAGAGTAAGCTATGGAACAGTTCACAGAACTTTAAAAAAATGTGGTCCAAAACCATATTGCATCCTTCCCGTTCAATACTTAACACAGCTTCAAAAAGAACTGCGATTTCGATTTGTTGCTTCAATGCTGATGAGAGAGCAAGACGAAGATTATAATTTATATAATAAAATTCTATGGAGTGACGAAGCGTCATTTACAACATCGGGGGTATACAATCGGAAAAATACAAGATACTGGGCAGCAGTTAACCCTCATAGATATGAAATGATAAAGTTTCAAGGTTGGAGCTCACTTAATGTTTGGTGTGGGATGTTAGAAAATCGAATTATTGGACCACTATTTTATCGTGGCTCCTTAACAGGCCAAAGATACCTCCATTTTCTTCATAACGATATCGAGGATTTCTTGGAAAGGTTGCCATTGCAAGCCTACAACAATATCATTTGGCAGCAGGATGGTGCTCCGCCTCATGCAGTTCGAGAAGTGGTAACATACCTAAACGAGCGTTACAATCAGTGGATTGGCCGTAACGGAACAATTCATTGGCCACCAAATAGCCCCGATATCACGCCAATGGATACATTTTTATGGGGTCATTTAAAAAATGTAGTTTATCAACGACCCAACAGAAGTCTGGAGGACATTCAGCAAAAAATTTTAAATGAAATTAATAGACTTAACCAGGACCAAAATATTGAAAGAGATTCTTTGGAGAGATTGAAAAGGGGGCATCGGTCATGTTTTGAAAATAATGGAGGACACATAGAACAATTATATTATTGAGATTAAAGTTATTCACTTTAGTTTATAGTTTTTTCTAATATGTCATACTTTTTTTATACGTAAGCAATAATAGATTTGCAAAAACTACTAAATTTGTAATTAATTCGTGAAAAATATATAGAAATTTGAAACTTGATTATTTTGTCTAACTGACGGACGCTTTAAAGCAGGTTAAAGGGTGAACAGGTGAAACGGGTATCCATCTATCAGGTATTAATCTTACGGTAGACGAACATTTTCCGAATTTAAAACTGAAGAAAAAAGGCGTTTTTAATTAAAAATCCAACATTTTAGATCAAAATTTATATGAGAAATCGGATAAGCTCATTAAAAATACGGCATCCCATTTAAAAAAATATCAAAGTGACCCCTAGTACTTTTGTTTGATGTTCAATTGTTTTTTGCTGAAGATATTCGAATTCGCGGGAGAAAATGACTTAAGATGGCTATTTCAGTTTTTTTATAAAAGTACAGGAAAAGTCAAAAAATCGCCTTGTCTAGTCTTGGTTGGATAACCCTGTACAATTTTATTTCATTCTAAAAAAAATTCATCAGATTGCAGTTTCACCCGAGAAATCCTAACTCAAGCTCGGCAACAATCAATTTGTCGTTTTTATGTCATTCCTAAAAATCCTTTTGACAAGACCTCCCAGAGTATGTTACTGTTTTTTTTTTCATCAAATCGGTTTTCAAGATCGTCAGGCCTCTTGCAAGGTTGTGACTTAATTTTTTTCGCTAAAAAGGCTAATGAAACCATTAGGCGGCGTTGCCAGATGTCAATAAAAATTGCAAATACGTTCTTGTGTTCCATATGCTTATCTATACAGGTATGGTGAAGTTACATGTAGGAAAATGTCGATTGCTGTAATATAAAGCAACTCAATATCCTGCTAACGTGTGAATCGATATAAAAATAAAATTTTAAATGAATAAATGGTGGTAGGTCAAATATTCCTGAGAATATGGTGACTGAACACCATTTTTAACTAGTTTTTTTTTTAAGTAAGGAAACATAACACATTAAAAGCTAAAATACTACTGTATGTTATAATCCTACTGAAATAATCACTTCTTCTCTACGTCCAATGATTGGTTTTGGCAAAATCGAGATTATATCATCAGGAGCAACATCGGTAATGTCTTCTTGAGAAGGGTAATGGATTGTTGTTCTACCCCCACCCTCTGACGCTTTCTTTCCAAAAATGATATAGGCTTCTCCTTCTTCATCGAATGGCAAAATTTTGGTCAAACCTCAAATTACACTATTTACCTAGTTTTTATGTACATTTATAAGGTATTGTCAGCCCTGAAAATTGGAAGTAAATCCGATAAGTAGTTTTCGAAATATACGAGATCAAAATCAAATCAACATACATATTGTAACAGTTGTACAATTACAAAAACAAAATATAATATAGAATCTTACAAACAAAGCATTTTCAAGAATCGAATAATACTTTGTCGTTATCATAAGATGAACTTTTATTAACATCGTTTATTATAAGCGGTTCAACCATTTCTTCGATTATTATATCTACCTGTCACATTTTGGCTTCTTCTATCACATGATCGATACACTTTTTCCACTTTTCCGCACTGATTTTACCCATAGCTTCAATAAAGAATGTTTTCAAATCCACTATTTTATAGGTCGTGTTTTTTTCTGGCGACATCTCTCTTTACTTGAGCCCACATAAGTTCGATCCGGCTTAATTCGCAGTGGTAAGGAGGGAGTCTGAGCACAGATATTCCTCGTAGCTTTGCCATTTCATCGACTTCATATTTTTTGAATGCATTTTTATGTAAATTGGCTAGTACCAATAGTTCTTTTTTTAAGGAATCTAATGGAAATTCGATTTGTCCTAAACTTAGCCATTGTGTTATTTCACTTTTACGCCACGCATTTGTCGGTAATTTTTCCGTCAGCCTAGAGTGATAACTTGCATTATCCAATACAATTATTGCATCTTTGGGTATAAGATCCAACATTTGGTCGAACCATTCTTCAAAGACATCGGCATTCATATCTTTGTGATAGTCTCCTGTATTTTTAGATTGGAACATCAGTAGACCACCTTTAACGAAGCTTACAGAACTTCCAATATGGGTTATGATAAGTCGATGTCCTTTTCCAGATCGCGGTCTTAATCCTGTGGACAATCCTTCCAAAAAAGCTTGCCTTGAACTTTTAATATTTTCATCCTGCCAAAATTTAGTTACAGTGTGGCCTTCATTTACATCATTTTTAAGGTATCTTTACCATCTAAAATAGTAGGCACCGGCAAAATGATGAATTTCTTATTAATGATCAAACCTTCTTTATCTTTTTTTTTAATAATTTCAATTACGACATGCACAAAAAATATAGAAAACATAAAATTCAATATTTTTTATCGCCATCGTTTTAATAATATTATAAGCAACCATTTTAAAATGGCGGTCACCTATAATTAGCCGTCTTTAGGTTAGTTTAATTTTCAGCAAACTAGAAACGCTGCGTTTAAAATCGCTCTGGCACCATTTTCATTCTTGGATTTTTGTCTAAATCAAATAATTGTCGATTTAACAACCCATATTTTAAAGCGATCATAAGTAAAGTGTTTTGTTTTTTAAATTTATAACATTAAAATTATTTCCTTTTTCAGGGGATGAGGGGAAGTTGCCTAAAATCAATTATTTATTTTACTTGGTGCCATCAATTGGTTCAAATGTTATTTTCCGTCATTAGTAGGGGGTTACTGACTTTAATTTACCACTGTATGATACGTCTACTTTGTTTACTGATTCACGAGATGAACCAAAACCTGGATATCATTCTTAAAGCTCAAAACCTGCTTCAAGCGTTGTGGCAACGTCGCCGAAGAGTCGAGTCGTTACTTGGCAATTTTTTAGATGCCAAACCAGCTCTGGAAGAATATTTACGGTCATTTAGAGTAAGATAGAGTACGTAATACCACTTTATGCTTATAGCGAATAATGTTCTCTTTTGCGATGCGACCGTTTCTTTACTCGCTGTTTTGCGTGGTGCTGTCGTCTATAATAGGACGAGTTTACTTGCTATTAGGGATATTATAAATTCGTCAGGTTTTACTTAAATCAACAGACAAATTAAATACAAAAACAAAATAAACCTTGTACAAAATATCTCCCAAATAACCACATATGGCTATCGTACCATTGAGTATTAAATGATCGCGAAAAATTATGTGCTTGTTTATTATCACGTCTTAAAACATTTAGGGGTAGCGTAGGGCGACCTTTATTTATTACAACTCTCCGGTCATTATCTCTTAGTCTATAAATTGGCGTTTCATGTAGGGAACAAATTATATCATGAACAGGATTATCCATCTTAAAAAATAGAAATGGTATAACAAAACAATAGGAAAAGTCCTTTGGAGTTATCTGTTTATAATCCAAAAGATTCTGAACTTCTCCAAATAATTCACAAAATTGCAAATATCTAAAAGAATTCACGACCATCACATTTCTCTGGTTCTATTTAACTATTTATACTATTTAATAATGTGAGCGTAGGCCACCATTGTATAATAAAATAAATGTATAAAGTTCTAATATCAAATTGTAATATTTGTAATTCTAATATTTAATAACCTCATTATCAGTCTCTCAGTTAATCTTTTATGGTTTTTTTAAATAAATTAAATTTCTTACAATATTTAGTTATAGAACTATCGAAGGTAAATCTTCTCTTCTTTGGCTTGTTTTTCACCCATCAGTTTTAAGCATTTAAGTTCTGCGAACTGCAGAAAAAGGGCATGTCACATTTTCTAAACTGTTCAGGAAGTTAAAAAAAACCTGCTAATTTGTTTAATGTATTTTTTTATGCTCCAAATTTTGTGGAAAATAATTTTTCACACTATTAAGTGCATGCTACAATACATCATTTATTTTCTGACATTTTTATATCGGCGTAAGTGTCACTTTTGATATACAGAGATGTCACCTTTCTGTGGAAAGGGAAAACATGAAGAATTTGAAAAAAAAGATTTATTACAGACACTCTCAGTGGCGTAACTACGTTGTGAAAACTTGTGTTTGGCGAGAAAAGGGGCCCCCCTTATTTATAAAAAAAATACATTTTTGAGCGTAGAACATGAGTTTATTTACAGCCGACAGTCACATTACATACTTGATTACATTTAAAAAGATTTTTTTCGAGTTTTTGCATTCGCAAATGCTGTCAACAAGTTTTCTACATCCATATTTTTCGCTATATTATTCTCGATTGAAATTAGAGCCAGCGAGCTCAATCTTTCTTGTCCCATCGTATTGCGAAGATAATTTTTTATTATCTTTAATTTCGAAAATGATCTTTCTGCTTTTGCGACGGTAACTGGGATGGTCAGCAGGCTGTAACGATTTCAGAAAAACTACTGCTCGAGGAATAATTTTTTAGGAGAATGAAATCAAGAATTTGCGCAGTAGAATTCATTGTTTTCTAAAAGGCGCTGATCATAAAAATTTGGGCAGCTCTCTGAAATTTCCTAGGTTCCCGACTTCTGGGGGCCCCTTCAGGGCCCCCAAAGCCGGGGGGCCTGTGTTCCTGGAACACATGGAACACTGGTAGTTACGCCACTGGACACTCTTATAGAAATATGTTATAATATGTAACAAAAAAGTTTATTCATCATCTTGTTTCTTTTCTGCAGTAGTAATTTGATTCCAGAACGCTTAATAATCTTTTGGAATAAATTTGATGGTGTTAATTGGCGTATTGGCCATCTATTTCTGGTTATTAGAAAGCTTCTCGTGACAAGCTTTAGTTGTAGGGGAAGTCATTTTGATTTTAGTGCTGCTTATTCGACATGTATCTTTTACAGGACAATTTATGAATTCTCTGGTGCGGAACAAGTCAAGTGACAAAAAGAGAAGATGACAAAGGATCTTTTATTACCACCAGGTTTTCCACAGAATTCATTACTAAGGCAAGATTTTTTTGTACAATTTTGGCCACCAGTTTTTATAATCATTACCTAAATCTTTTGAAACCCGAACAACTGAGAATTTTTGAACATTCTTGGATGCTTCAGGGATAATTTTGATATATTTCTGGACAGTGTAATATCTCTAATGCATGCATATTCAACTGCCTTTTAATTAAACCAAAGTCTCGGTCACATGACCTAAATGAATGATGCCTCATTGGAAAATAAATTTGTATTTCATTAAATCTCTTTAGTTCCACTAAACTCAACTTTATTTAGTGCAGAAAATAGACATATCTCAGACATATCCGGTTTTTGCAGTAAAGATGGGTTTACATACCTATATAGATTAAGAAAATGTGCAATTGTGCAAAATGCACATGTCCCCTTTCTGCATTTAACTGTAATATAATGACTATGATTTCACTCTTTAAAATGTCATAATAACCTATATTATCGCATTAGTACTTCTTGAATTTATGGATTTCGCATCCCAAAAATCTGAACTTGAACTTTTGGACTAAGGTTTTTTTAATTTGTGCTAGCATATTGTACAGCCCATTTGGAGGCACCCTGTGCAATTAATAGTTTTTCTTCAAAAATTTGGGAGTTTGCCACAAAAATGTACCAACATTTTTAAATTTCGTCCCCTAAACATGTCCCTCGCCTAAAGAGTGTGTTTGGTAAACCAGAACGTTAGCCTGCCATACATTGGCGTTCTTTCCTGCGAGAAAGATCAATCCCGACGGAATGAATGCGGATCAGTGGGTAATAACTTGATTAGATCCATTTGCAATTTAGTCGTCAAGAAATTAAACAAGGAAAGAACGCTGAATAATATATTGTGTCAGTGTGCGATAATTAAGTTTTATTTTCCATTTAGTTTTATGAAAGGAAAGAATGACAGTATTGAACCTTCGTGTAGGGCACTATTGTATGATTTTTGACGAAATACCTGTCAAGTTGTACCAATTCTATTCTGCAAATTTTCGATATCTCTTAGTGAATTAAGTAAAATAACCTAAAGTGATTTGAATCGCTGGTACTCAGTTTCCGAAGTTAAATCGGCGGAATTGCCTCTTGTCCGCTCCTTACATATTCTAACAACGACAAGTTACTGGGGGCAAATTTACGAGCGTCCGTAGCGCGACCCATTGCGCGGTGGCAACACGTGAAACTATTTATATTTATTGCTCTTTTCCCACGGCAAATTCTTTTTCATTTTTTGCGATCCGTATTCGCTATTTTTTATCGATCGATATGTTTCTGGCATCTTCACAGTGTATCGATTAAATAAAACATTGACATTTTTAGTATTTACAATACTTTAGTAATCTTGATATAATGGTACCTACTTATACTCGTATAATAGGTACAGCCTGTTCACTTTGTAGGAGCTATAAACTCCGTCTTCACATTGATAAGTAGAACACATATTAATAATTAAAGGTTAAATAAATAAAATAAAATGTAAAAAACAGAAGTATACACACAGGAGACGCACAAAATATCCTTTTTAGGAGAATCAAAATTTTGCAAATTATAATTTATTATACTCTTCTTAAAGCTGTGAACATAATATGTAAGAAAAATTAAATAATAATTTATTTTTGTGAATTTGGCAACCCACATCTAATAGAGCGCAGAGTCCTGGGCCACAAATTATCACCTGTGCCTTGATACTGGTTTTGTCTCTTTCTATCGTATATATTATTGAATTTGTTGGAAGGTGCTTGTCATCATGACATCTTCAAAAATTTTACAGGCATTGGCGGAGTTTAGAATTATATTATATAATTAATAATTATATCTAAACGTATGTAGCTGTTTGTATAATGAATACATTTACTAAAGCCAAAGTTAACTATGGTCCATACCATTATAAACCTCGCACATTATATCTTTCGGCGCCTCGCATTCCCCTTGAAATTGAAACGCTCGGTATTATAATAGTATAGTTAATGCAAAACAAAAACCGATGCACGTCATACCTTCTAGTGACATCAGTTATCGACAGTGTTGCCACTTCCAGCTTGTAACCAAAATATCGGCGCGAGGGAATTACACAGTTTTTTTTTTCATATAAACAAGATAAATATACAAAAATTTCGCAAAGTTTATATATTTGTTTACTGCATAATACTTTTATACCATCAACTTTAGTAGATCTAACACTTCTTTTATTTTCATCTTGCCAAGATCGACCAATGGTAGGTAACATTCTGAAAAATCCATGTTTCATCCAAGAAAACGAATTGGTACAAGAATGCTTCTTTCTCTTTAATATATTCTTTCAAAAATACCAGTCGTTTGAAAGCTACATGGGAAAGTCCCATAAACCCTCGCCTCAGTTCATCTTTTTACCAACCTAAGCCTATTGTCTTGAAGAGGCTTCTTAAAGAGTTAAGACAACCATCAAATAGTTCTCTGTCTTTTAATCTTTAACTTAAAGTTGTCAAAGTTACATGATGTTCTAAAAAAAGTTACAGCTTATGAATAACCGAAGTAAAATATTATAATTTTTAAATAATACAACTTACTTGTTTCGTACATTCCATAAATAGTGTCACGAATAGAACTTATATCCAATCTTCACACATTTACAACTCTCTTTGAATTAGAACGTTTGTTTTAAGGTGATTTTAATAATTTATTTTCCTTAACTCTTGTTGAAACTGCTCATGCTCATACAGTGGAGATTTTCAAATTTAGGGCAGCTGCTACACTCTAAAAATTAGTAAAGTAGAAATAAAATATCTAGACCTTAGCATACTCTTTAAATTTACTTCTCTGCACTGCTGTCAAGGGCAACAATAGGCCATTGTTGTTAAGTTCTTCCTGAAAATAGCTTCTTAAATAAGTTATTAGCTCCTTGCATCGACTATTTAAATGCTTCGGCATTTTTCACAAATAGTAGAGAACGTAACCGACAGAGATATATATGTGTACTTTTGTTTCTCTTAATAGAACAGTTTTTAATGCTATTTATGAAAAGATCTAGAGTTTTTGTTAAAAAAATAGACGTAAAACATCACGGAACCACGAACAATTAAGGTTAGTTTTGCATGAAACGTCAAACTAAGCCAACGAACGAGCTGGCGCCACCGCACCGTTTACAGTTGTGTTGCCAACTATCGACCAATAAAATTCAAATTATATTAATTTTTACAAGCTAAAATTAACAAAATATTTGCTATAAGTGGGTTCGTATCAAAGAAGAATAGTTAAGTTTGTAGTAAGTTTAATATCGCATAAAAGTTTAATACTTTTCGCCCAAATTTAATTTCGTCGTGTTTTCTTACGGATTTACAATTATCAGCTGATTGATGACGTGCGTCGGTTTTTGTTTCGCATCAACTGTATATATTATTAAGTACTTACTATTACTGTGCTTGTCAAAATTAAATCGCACTACTTGAAACGTTTTCTTTTAAATTGCTTGTTGCGATGTGATATAAAGGGTTTTTCAATAAGAGGTGTTATTTTGAATAGCCCGCTATTTCGGTAGATGTCACCTTTGGAGCTGTCATTTTTTGACATTTGACAAGTAGAAACTACGCCATTAATAAAAATGGAACGATACGCGCTTCAACAACGCATTGAAATTATTAAAATTCACTATAAAAATGGTGAAAATTTGGCAGAGACGGTTCGTAAAACTCGAACATTTTTGGGTCGTCGTGAAGCACCTTGTCGGACCGCAATACAGGAATTGGTGGAAAAATTCGAGCTGTTGGGACAAGTTAGTGATGTGAAGAATAAAACCCGTGCACGTCGCTCAAGAACAGCCGACAATATTGCTGCTGTAGCTGAAAGTGTTGAAGAAAACCCAGGTTTGTCCATTCCTTGTCGTTCTTTGGAATTAGGCATTCCACAAACGTCATTACACCGTATTTTGCATAAAGATTTGAGTCTTAAGGCTTATAAAGTTCAGTTAACACAAGAACTCAAGCCGGCCGATCATCGACAACGTCGTGTCTTTGTCGATTGGGATTGGGTCCTTCCTCTTTATAATATAATAAACATCCGATCATTTATCTCAAAAAATGGCATTTTCCTTTGAATATCAAAATAACACCTCTTATTGGAAAACCCTTTATAAATGATTTTCCAGCTGTGAATCCTGCAGATGATCGAGTCAGATGGAGACAAATTGTGAAGTAAGCCCCATCCTAGGTTCTACAGCTACAAAGAGAGGGAGAGAGAGAAATCAGGCAGTCCAAAGTAATAGCAATTACTCGCGAGTCATTGTCGAGTAACAGCGAGTACTCGCGAGTTTAATCATATACCTTTTCTATAACTACGCTTAAAAACAACGCGCTGTAGTTTTTTTGTTTTACTAATAAAAAAAAATTTACTCCGGACCTGCAAAATGCAATAAACTTTCAAGGTATCTGCACATTCTAAGACACCCAATAATTACCGATTTAGTAATTTAATAAACGATCAAGAATGATTTTTTTCTTTTGGAAAAGGTCAATTCTACTACGCGAACAATCTAACGGTGTCGAAACTACGCGATTATGTCATTCAGTCAGTGAGAAATGTGTCAAATATGGAGTTGTATCAATGACATCAATATTTACTGGTATTGAAATAAACTGATCACCGCTATGGAAGTAAATATGAGGGTGTGAGTGTGTGTGTGTGGGGGGGGGGGGGGGGAATCACCCCTCTTACGACCTAAAGGTCGCTAAAACGAGATCAAACTACCATTTTAGCCCCCCCCCCCCCCTTCCTGTAGTTCATAGTAAATGTTTTGTTCAAAATTCTTAAGTAAACATATCACATTTTCATAGAGGCGAATAATAATTTTGAAATAGGTGAACTTCTTTTAGGTATTTTTATTTAATTTTTAAATCAAAATTTAGTTAATAATAATGTTTTTCTTTCAGTGGTGTAACTAGAAATTTGGGCCCCTGCAATTGTTGTTGGGTCCCTTATTATATACACATTATTGTATACTCCTGAATCCGATTATGCAATAAGAACTACCTTGTTTTATGAATAAACACCATAGAGTAATTTTGTTTTCGGTATTTACTTACAGAAAGAAAAACCTATAAAGAAATAAAAAAATATTGTATGTTCCAATTTATGTTCTAAAAATAATTGAATAACTAAAAATATTTTTAAAAAAATTCTAGCTTTTGCTTTAGAAATAGAAGTGCTGACTTGGTCAGTCGGCGTTGCGTCGTTTTGGTCTCCCTTACCCACCGAATCTACAGCATCAGCCCATCCACCAAACCATGCTGGTTTTAACATCCCTATACCCATTGTAAATTGTAATTGGTCAATTTACTAATTACTGCTATTGTTACAGGAATCAATACGGAACAAGGAACAACCTTGTTTTTACCAATCTTTATTTGACTTCCCTCCATGACAATTTTGAAGACAAAAAAATGGGAGAATAAAAAACTTGATCCAGGCACTCTTTACGGTGGTAGTGATCCAGGTAAGCTTTATTCAATATTCATTCTCAAAATTTTTTTCTGCCGTGTTTAAAAATAAAAAATCGTCGTCTGTAGGGTTTTTGTCTCAGAGGAACCCCGAAAGTTTAAAAGAGCAGCAGGAATAAAAGTGGGGAACATTTGATTTAAAAAGAAAGGTTGCAAATTATTAGTCTTGATTTAACCTTTATACAAATAACAAATTGCGCTCATTTTACCATATTTCCAATGAGGTGCCAATTTAAACCTAGTGCAAGAATGAAGAAACCAAATTTAGTAGGTATGTGTACTTGCTGAAACCGCAAGTTTTACCAATATTATAAAGTAAATCTATTTATAACTTAGAACCCTTTGCACTGACACACCGCAGCAGTTTCTTCTACAATGGAGTCATTTGGTCAAACCTTAAATTACACTATTTACCTAATTTTTATGAAGCATTTATAAGGTATGGTCAGCCCTGAAAATTTGAAGTCAATCCGATAAGTATAGTTTTCGAGATCAAAATCAAATAAAACGCTCTCATTTTCTCCTTTTTTTAATTTGTTATCTTGGATGCGTACTCTTACATGAGTCCGCTTTAAACTTATGCGACGATCTTTCTGTGCATATACAAGGGAGATGCGCAAACCGTTTCTTTGTTCAGTTAAAGCAGAAGCTCATTATTACTACTTTTAATAGTATATGCTATAACAAGTAGAAAATGCAATTTCAGTTCTAGGCTATACTTTCTCTAATACTAGTTTAGAAAAAGATTATTAACAATTGCCCCCCACCCCCACCATAGCGTCGAGAAAAGTAGGTTGGCCACTTCGGCAGTTTCGGTAACGACTCGCTAACATCATCTTGACAGGAGAAGTTCGCTCCTCGACCGGGTTCCACAGGGCCGTTTTTATTATGAAGGTACAAAAAATGTGTTGTTTCTCCGCTCTGCAATAAAAATTCTTTTTGGTACTATTCAGCAAATAGACTGTTTCTCTCCTGCCAAGTAGTGGCAAAGGTATCATGTGTGTAACGCAAAGACGCATTATTTCTTTAAAAATTAAATATTAGGTACCCAAAATACAAATAGAAATATTCAGATAATAACTAGCCTAAACGTCTTTTATTTGTTGAAATGCTCGCTTTCCAAATAGATATTAGATATTTTTGTGGCGAAATAATTTTATACCTAGAAAGAAATAAAAGAAGGGAAACCAATAAGGTGTTTCCCTTCGAAAAAAGGGCAAAATCGATGGATAAAAGGGCAAGTTTATTTAATACAGAGACGAGGAAGGCGGGGTAAAAAGTAACAAATAGTTATTTTTATTTGTAGTTGGTATGTTTATTCTTCAGATCGATAGTTCCTTATCATATAAGGTTATAGTCTCTTAAAGGGCAATTTTTCTGACCACATTGATCGCTGTTGTGTTTGTAACGTCATCTAGTTTTTATTTATTTCTCTAGAATTTATACCTCGTTAGTAAAAGCTCTCCGTAGCCTAAGTAATCGAGTTGGCGGTGTCGTCTACGTAATAAAACAGTAGAAGATCGAGATGCAAGTGGAAAACAAGGCGCACTACGACGATTGTTCGCTCCAGTCGGTGGGAAGAAAATTTTGTTTTCGCGTTGTCAGTTTAACGGACTTTTGATACGATAAACGTTAAAGTTTTATAGGGATAATGGTAGACTCAAAAAGGCTAGAGATAGGATGGTCGACTTTCCTTATCAATTAGTAAATTGTACGCTACGTGGTTGATTCTGGCCTGACATGGCGAAACACACTGTTAAAACTTATACATTATTGTTTTCTTTTAAAAATTAAAATTAAAAGATTTTATTATGCATACCAAAAGTCGCAGGAAAAATAAATAATTTTACGATATTTTTTTTATAGTAATAATGTAAAAAAAAATCAAAAATAAGAAAGAAATAGTAAAAAATACAAAATTTGATCGTGCGCACAAACCTATCATACAGCTATATTCATATACGGTATATTTATGTACCCAATGCGAAAATTTGTCAGAGCAAGTAATGGCATGATGTGTCATGGCTGTTGTAATCTCGAAACGTGAGGAATGCAACTGATGCTGCGGGTCGTCTCTAACAACCGTCGATGTACAATCACATAGACAAAATTGTAGTAAAGCGTAAAATGTTTCAAGCCGTTTTCAAAATTTAAGATGGCGTGTAGCCACAATTTTTGAAAATAATGAAGCAAATTGATAACGTAAGATAAAAAAAAGACTACTGCAAATTTTTGACAAGGTAATTTGACATGTGAAAAATTCAATCAAACCTTATTGCGAGGTAGTTTTTTTTTTATCTTACGTTATATATTAATAGTATATTATGGCTATTACCTTGAACAAATTCTGTTCATGCTCCATAAATGTGTTGTCAAATGAACTTTATTTCTAAAGAACGGGATAAGAAAGGCGGTAAAAAATAGAACAATGATAAAATAACTAAAAAACATCACCTATTTACTACACTTAAATTAAACTTTAATTTCCCTTTAGAATAACTTTACCTAATCACACATCCTCGGGATTTCTACGTACGTTGATGAAATACACATTTTCGTGTCAGAAAACAAATATCCTTAAACCGGAAGAAAACAAGCTTCCTTCTTCCTTGAGACGTTTTCAGAGCATCATAAGTTGCACAAATTGGCCCACATTTTATCCACAGAACTTCTAAGGGGAGACCACCCGGTTTGAGCAAGGAGTGTGTCAACCTCAGCCATGGTTTTATACATTGCCAATCAGAAATTTGTACAAATAATGTTTTTACTACTTTACTATGATACTTTTCAAAGAATCTTAATTTACGGATCTTTATTATAGATGCTTATTATTCGGTTTACAATAATAAAGACTGTTGATCTATAAATATACATGTTTTTGAATACTGTACACTTTTTAACGCAATTCGCGAGACAAAAAATTTTTAAAACAGAAATTATGATAGGTGGGTTTCTCTATTATTTATACCGCTTTTAACTACGTTTTAAAACTAGTTGAAGTTTTATTTAAATTAGCATAATATATTGCATCGAGGAAAAATAGAATTTTGAATTTAATTAATTTGAAAGCCATCGTGGTTCTCAAACAAATTTGCGGGTTGGTATTACTAGTTACAGAAACAGCTTTATCCTTCCCAAGTTAGACTTTTTTAAATTAATCGTCGTACCATTTCCCAAAAAATGTTGCCAAATTTACCGTTCTGTGAGTACCTAACTTAATTTTTTTAAATGCATATGTTTTTATTGTAATAAATTCAGCGTCCTAATATTATCAAAACCCCAATACGCCAAATCACTATATTGCTTAGTTTTTGAAATATGGAACACGTCAAACTTGACAACATTGCATCACCCATAACCCACAGGTAGTAATGTTTTTTTGTTTTTTAAGCATGTTCTGAGATATGAGACTATTTCCATACATAACGACAACCCTGTATAATTCGTGCAAAATTGTATAGATGCAATTATCATCTCTGAAATATCATCTCATTGCTGAGTTCTAATAATAAATACATCAATATGTCTCTACTCACGCTCTTCAAATCAGAACGTTGTTGGACATTTTATCCAATAAGAAGACAAAACAGGCCACGCCATGCATGGCTCTCCATCGATGCGGAGGACGCGCTAAGCTTTGAATGAAGAAACGAACTTGTTCAGTTCTTGGGCCGCTTTTGACAGTTTTAACTGGTATTAACTCGGGGCTTATCTGATCCCCGATAAAAATCGAGGCATACCTAATAATAGAATCGTTGGCCGCTTGGCTACCATCTTGCTTTTTGCCCACCTACGTATTTTTTTTTATTAAATATCTAAACATGCCACATGTTTAAGAAAGTGTAGGTATAACTTTGGGGCATTAACTGTTGCGAAAGCATCATTCATCCATCAGGATGAGTGTGCACTGAACTAACCACATGTTGCACCGAAGGGTATGCATTGGTTTTGCTTCACGAAAGCATCATCCAATTTAAGACCTTTAAAGACCTTGCTATTATATTTTTATTTTATTCATTTGCCATCAAAAACCGAGGGCTTCATATTGTCTCCCATCCTCTTCCTACTATACATTCACGATCCTCGGTTCGCTGACGACAGACCGTTGTATAATCTCTTACTGTGGATGCTCAGACAACAGCTACCAATGCACATTTCTACTCTACAAGCATGAATACTTCTGTGTTGGGGTGACAGTAACTTAATGCCAAAGAATTACAGGCGAAAGCTTTTCTAAAAAAGTTAATGTCAAAGAACCAGATAAAGTCATAGCTAGACTCTCGATTCCCTTGGCTTCTTCAATTAATTATTGGGCAACAATTTAGATGGGCATACTATTTATGTTTTTTGGCATAGTCACGTTGCGGCCATAGCTAAGACAAAACAGCCTCGTCGAAGCTTGGGGTATTTTTCTGAACTAAGAACCTCTATAGTTGATGCAAAACAAAAACCGGTGCACGTCATACCCTTCGAGTGACGTCAGTTGTCGACAGTGTTGCCAGCTTGTAACCAAAATATCGGATTTTTTTTTTCATAAAAACAAGATAAATATACAAAAAGTTCCCATAGTTTATATATTTGTTTACTGCATAATACCTACCTTTTACCATCAAATTTAGTAGATCTAACACTTCTTTTATTTTCATCTTGCCAAGATCGACCAATCGTACCATTCTGAAAAATCCATGTCTCATCCAAGAAAACGAATTGGTACAAGAATGCTTATTTTTCTTTAATATATTCTTTCAAAAATACCAGTCGCTTGAAAAGCTACATGGGAAAGTTCCATAAGCCCTCGCCTCAATTCATCTTTTTACCATTCAAAGCCTATTTTCTTGAAAAATTCAAATTGTATTAATTTTTACAAGCTTAAATAAACAATATTTGCTATAAGTGGGTTCGTATCAAAGAAGAATACTTTTAAGTTTGTAGTAAATTCAATATCGCATAAAGTTTTAATACTTTTTGCCCAAATTTAATTTCCTCGTATTTTCTGTTTACTGTATAGACTCATTACGCTCTATAAAGTCCAAATTGGACCATTTGCTTAGCATACTTGGAGGTGAATCGTTCTCTTCGCACACGACCTGCGGTTTTGTGCCCATGCACCATAAAAATAACCTTGTGTTTATATTTATTTTGACCTTATATATGAGGGTGAAGTTACGTCTAAAGAAAGTCTTAATGCTGCCAATATATCCAAATTTACATATTTTTATCGAAGTCTACAACCTGGAAGGCCCATGTCATATTTCTTGAGTCAGCCCTTAAAATGTAATGAACAAGACTATGTGCGCCATCTTTGTGTTACTCAGTAAGGCAATCTACGGAAATACCAATAAAGGAACACTAGTTAATTGCCCTTTAAATAATTGATATAGTTAATTGCTTGATAAAAGCTTTAGTTAGGTTGTCCCTTGTATCAGCACCAACTGTCAGTGCTCGTCGATTAAATAAATTCATGGAAACTTTTATTAATGAAATTTTATATTAATTAGTGTTGCCTTTAAGTTCCTTTGTTTTCTATAACCTTTTTTTTTTTGTTTGGTTTGCCATTGCCATGCACCTGCTTTTCTTAAATAAATATAGGTCTTGCTATATACATAATTTAACTAGATATGCTTCGCAATTTTATTTTTATTCTTTCCATGAAAAGTTATGGAGATAGGAGCCTTGCTTTTTGAACAATTGACTGGTGTCCGTTTCAAGG
Organism: Polydrusus tereticollis; assembly: GCA_963920685.1. Taxonomy (NCBI): domain Eukaryota; kingdom Metazoa; phylum Arthropoda; class Insecta; order Coleoptera; family Curculionidae; genus Polydrusus; species Polydrusus tereticollis. The sequence continues at coordinate 11,734,382 of OY987332.1, read as the reverse complement.
AAGACCCGATTTTCAGGAGTGCCTTTCGGCAAAAAGGGACGGCAGCTGCCGAGTGGGTGACGAGCGGATAATTTAGGGTAGCTACCCTCCCACTGCAAGATTCTTTTTGGCATTGCCGTATCAAAAATTACCTGCTTTCTTCTTAAAAATCGAATTAAAAATTTTAAATATAATGTAAGTAGTTACCAGTTTTGATTTTACGCTTTTTGTGACTTTTCAAACTTTACAATGGCAAAAACATCGCTAATATATCAAAAGACATATAGGTGAGTCTTTTTTTATCATCTGTTCTTCATCTAAATCTAATGCTGCTGGAATAGATGATTTATTTTATTTATGACAAAGTTTGTCTGTTTTGCTTCACATTTGGTAAATGTTTGTACTGATGCTGGTCACTTTACTTCAGTCTGGAAAACAGCAATAATTTGCCCGGTACCAAAGATCGCTTCGTCATCTTCAATAAGTGACTTAAGGCCGACAAGTTTACTTCCAATATTAAGTAAAGTTTTAAAAGGAGCCATATACCAGCAATTATATTATTTTTCAAATGCATGATAATGAACTGCTTGCTACCTATAACCCAGTCTGGGTTTCGAACTGGATTCAGTACAACATCTTTTTGGATGGCGGGATGGCGACAGTATTGATATTGATACTGCTAGACTTCTCAAAGGCCTTCAATTGCGTGGACCACAGATTGGTATGTGCTAAACTACACCATTTTGGCTTAACAGATCAGGCGCTTTTATTTTTCCAAACGTACTTGACTGACAGGCGACAATATGTTCAGTTAGCTGCTGGTGCATCAGCTGTGAGAAAAGTGAACTCAGGAGTACCATTCTGGGCCACTTATTATATTTATTTTATTATATACTTTTGACCTGGAAAAGACTGCCCAGTTTTCTCGGACCGAGTCGTAGCAGATGATACTCAACTTATATACACTTTTAACCCATTAGATTATAGTGAAGTCGAAGCAAATATAAATTTGGACCTTAATAATATATCTAAGTATAGCAGAAAACATAATTTAAGACTAAATGTTTAAAAAAAAACTGAAGCTTTACTTTATGCTCCTAAAGAGTCTGTAGAATTTCCGCACGACTATTTACATTTAGGGGAATTAAGCTATAAATTTCACGTGTAATGCAAAAAATTTAAAAGTTCGTAAAAAACTTTGCAAAGTACCAAATTAAGTGCGCACCATTGCTAACTTTTTTATTATTGGAGATACAAAGTCGATAAAATTAGCAAAGTAGTAGCATTTTTTTTGTTAATTAAGATGGTGAAAGCAGAAAAACAATTGGACATAACGTTTCTGAATAAATGAGGAAAATGTATTTCTTTTAAATGGCACACCCTGTATATTTTTTACCGAAACGGAATAAAAAAGTTCATATGCAATATTCGCCTAAAATTGAAAAAACATCAACACAGCCATGGAAATAAAAAATGATTTGCCTTTGACGTTTTCATCGAGACTACCATGAAAACAAAAACGAATTTATTTATTTATTTCAGAAATTAAAACTTGATTTTATTTGTAGTGGAGGAAATAAAAAAAAACGATATTAAATGTTCAAATACATCACCGTTTTGTTCAATACATTTGCGGGCATTCTTTAATACACGTTTTGTAGCTTTTAAAACTGTCCTTCCATCGATGGATGCTATAATGCGTCTAATGTTGTCTTTGAAGTTTGACCAGATTCGCATATCTCGTTTTAAAGACTTCGCCCTTAACATACCCCCAGAAGTAAAAGTCTAATGGAGTTACGTCAGGAGACCTTGGGGGCCAACGTATCGGACCATTTGTTGCCATCCACCTATCTCTGAAAAGCCTTTCTAACAATATTCTCACTTCGTGAAACTGATGAGGAAGAGCTCCATCTTGTTGAAAATAAATTTGGTTACGGTCCTCTAAGTTCACATCATCTAAATATTCTTCTAATAATTCTGACAACATATTAACGTATATCCCCTGCCGGTCAGAGTACCTTCATAAAAAATTGGCCCAATAATTTGGTTGCCTATGAGACCACACCAAACATTAATGCTAAATCTTACTTGTGGATTTCTGGGAACAGCAATAAACAAATTTGTTCTATACCAATAGTGCATGTTTTTACGATTAAACATACCCACCCCTATTTGAAAAGTTCGCTTCATCGCTCCACAAAATTTTCTTTAAAAAGTTAGGATTTTGTCTACAGATATCTTGTATCCATTGGCAAAAAATGAGTCTTCTTTCAGTGTCACCAGGTAATAATGTTTGCACTGGTCGGTACTTATAAGGTACAAACTTATATTTTTTTAAAATCCTCCAAATTGTAAATAAACTGAAACCACTGTCTCTTACCAAACCTCTAGTTGAATTATTTTTGTGCGCTTCAAAATATGCCAATACATTTACTTCTACTTGTTCACTTATTATAAACTGTTTTTTAGTCCTTGTCTTTATTATAAACTGTTTTTTAGTCCTTGTCTTTATTAAAACTCTTTCGTTACTTCTAAATTTTCTATACAGCCTTAGAAAATACCTTCTGTATTGCTCGAGTGCTAGTAAACTATTTTTTCTGCAACCAAGATACGCTTCTAACATATCACAATATTCTAAATGCGTGAACGCCATTTTGTAATATTTAAAAGCAAAAACTAGATAACTTAATGCAAAACTACGAAAATTTTGGCTTCGTTAACAATAATGGCTACCCAAAACGAGAACACTTTAGTTAATTCGTTTTTGTTTTCATGGCGGTCTCGATGAAAACGTCAAAGGCAAACCATTTTTTATTTCTATTGCTGTGTTGATGTTTTTTCAATTTTAGGCCAATATTGCATGTGAACTTTTTTATTCCGTATTCGATTTGCAAACGTTTCGGTAAAAAACGTTATGTCCAATTGTTTTTCTGCTTTCACCATTTTAATTAACAGAAAAATGCTACTAGGTACTTTGCTAATTTAACCGACTTCGTATCTCCAATAATAAAAAAGTTAGCAATGGTGCGCACTTAATTTGGTATACCCTGTATCTTGTCTACACTATTCTATTGTTTCATTCTATTCTATCCGGCCCTTACACAAGAAGATAAAAAGAGACCTAAGCTGGCTAAATATGTATAGTCTATTCTTATATCTAATGCTGGTCTTTTTATACAATCTGTTACGTAGTAGCATTCATAGAATTCCTACAAGAACTGATTTTCTTACCATGCCTCAACACAGTACATGTCGATTTCAGCGTGGCTTTACATACAAGACAGTCAAATGTTATGATAACTATATCGAATTTTTCTCATGTGCTTCCATTGCATTGTGGGCTTCCCTAAGAAAATCAAAGGGCATTTATTAACAGTCCAGCTTGAGGCATAGGAAGTATTCTGTATAAAATTAAATTAAACAGTTAGTAATATCTACATGTAATATATTGTAACACTAAACTAAAAAATGTCTTTGTGTAACCTTTTCCCTAAAATGGATGTTAAAAAAGTTTCTCTATTTGCCAAGAATTTCCCAAGGCATATACCCGTACACTTCTTCTCGCTACGCCACTGTTTTTTTTTATATAATATCCTTCCGATATCGAATACTTATCAGCGCGTTGTTAGCTCTATGTTCGCCCTTTATTTTACCACACGTTTAACCCCGACTTTATCTGACGGATATGTTTGTTAAGCTACGCTTAACTCAGTTTATCGGAGCTTTATTTGGACTTTTATTAAGATTTTATTGGTATTTAAGCCTGTTTGGATTAACATATCTTAAGTGTGATTTGAGCCGATTTAAAACACCAGCAAAAAACCATACTGCTTTAGAATTTGTGTGTTCATTAAAAAACGAACCACCCCTAATATCTTAAAAACGACAAGAGATAGATTTATGGCAATCCGCAAGTTAGAGAAAGAATATTTACTATATATAATAATATCAGTATAAATAATGTGGTTCAGGCTTGTTGACTTTTTAAATGGCACCATATCCCAAGATTTAGCCAATGTTAATGGTGCTAAATGCCAAATTTTTCTAAGCCTCGAATCGTGACATCTCCTGCATAAGTTTCTGTTTTGTTTTGGTTGTGTCTGTTTGGTGGTTATACCCTACCCTAGGATTACTATTAATATTGGACAAGCCATTATGGTTCTTTATTGGAAATTAATTGAAACAGCACCAAACATTTGGCAGATTATTATATCTACCCAACCAGCATAAATACATACATAAGACGTTTTAAGTACGTACTAGTCGGACATAAAGTACGTCTTATGCATGTACGTTATTGGACGTAGTACGTACATTTTACAAACTTAGTACGTAAATTTTCCACACAATTGTACTTAATTAAGACGTACGACAAGTACATCTTATGTACGTACGTTAAACGTATATTTAATGTACGTACATTTACTGTACGTGTTAAAGATGTACGCATACTTCGTGCTATGTACGTACTACTTACGTAAGAAGTACGTTGTTTGTACCTACAATGGATAAATAATAACTACTGATAAAGTATCTACAATAATATATTACAATAAATTTGTTGGTTAATATTTAGTAACATTCTATATATATTGTGTATATATGAATGTATTATTATCTATCTGATACCCCGGGATTATTATTTGTTTCCCCATCGTTATCATTATTTTTCGCTTTTTGTTTATATTTTAGTCAATCGGGGGTCCTCCTTAGCAATTTGGCTATTTCCTGCTCTGCCTCTTTTTTATTTCAGCTTTTTTCTGTTCTCAGAAGGGCATCTTAAATGAAAAGACTTTAATTACAACCCAGAAAAAATAATATTTTATAGTATATACAAATACAAGTCAACTAAATAAAAAAAGCCATATTTTAAAGAAACTTTAAGATGATTAAAACAAAAAATTAGGGGAGATAAAATAAAAATAATATCAAGATACAAAATACACTCATATCCTACTCTACTTGACTACTATACACTACACCTCTAGTTGAAAACGTCCAATTTCCGTTTCATCATTTAAATTAGTACTTACTTATTATAACTTTTGCAATTAAAAACTGCGAAAATCTTTTTTTCTGGTATCTTTTTAGCCTGGTGATTCCAAATAAATGCTCCCATGCTTCGTTTAATAAAGCTTGCAAATTATTTCCTGCCAATATGCACATTTTAGACTCCTAAAATGGTAAATGTACTTAAACATTATCAAAAATAAACATTCTTACTATATTAATACCTAACGTAAAGGGCTGTTAAGGTCTTGTTCAATTGTTAATTGAATTTTACCTTAAAATACATATAGGTATCTGTATATCAAGTTTTACTAAAGGTACTACTTTTTAAATAGAATGGGTGGTCAAATCTTACCAACTTTCTGAAATGTTCTGGTACATTTAAGAAATCTTCAAGTGCCAGTAGATCTGCTTCACTATTACAAGCTCGATTACAAGTAACTTTTACTTGACTAAGCGCCCCAGGACTAATAGTTTCAGTATTTGATACCTTAAAGTTTTTTACTTGGAATGTCAAGCCTCTCAGAAAAAAATGCTGTCTTAAAATTTCAGCATTGAATTCAGCTAAAAATAAAACGAATCGTAATCGACATAGCTAAGTACATTTAAGGTTTTTTAAGCTTCGAAACTGTTTAAGAGGCATTTCTACCACTCAAGTTACTATTTACCTGTAAATTGTATATCAAATAATAAATTAACGAACAAAGTAATAAAACTTAACGCATTTAGAGGAAAACGTCCTGGTAAAATTCGCCAATTCGTTGAGAAACATCGGCAATACAACAAAAAGAAGCCACACTTACAAACTCAAAAGTTTGGTTAAGTTAATTTAACTGCACAGAAAGACGTCCGAATAGTGTCGGATTTTTACGACGTAAGCAAGCGCGAAATTTAAATCGGTAGCGGATAATAATAATTAACCTTACAATCACAGAACAAAAAAATGTCCAAGTTTGAAAAAGGTCTAATTTAATTATTTTTTATTAGTAATTTAGTTTTACATAAGGTAAAACATTGTTACATTATGTAATAAAACATACCTACATAACAACGTATCCCAACCGTTTTTTAGACGTTGGTACATTTAAGGATGATACATTGTACGTACAATCAAGAATGATCGTTGTACATACACAATATGTCAGAGAAAATACGTACTTAAAATGTACATTTTACTTACTGTACGTACGGGACATAAAACGAACACAATAAGTACGTCTTTAGTACGTAGGGTGTTTGTTGGGTACAGCTTAATAATTAAACATATAATTTTTTAAGCGAATGTTCAAATTGCCATTCCTACACATCTTGTTGTCTGTTCAATCTATCTTTAAATTCTTGTACTGTATTTAAAAACCAATCTTGTTTTATATCCCGCATCGCACCACTTTATTTCTAGTCTTCTAAATACGTTGGTTTGTCCCCAAACAAAAAAAATTCAACGGATTTAGATCCGGCAAGCTTGGCGGCCATTCCACAAGTCCCCTTCTTCCAATCCAACAGTTGAGAAAGACTCAATTCAAATTAAGTAGTTTCTATAATGGTTTCACAAAAAACTTATATAATATACAATGTAGTACTGTATGTTTCCTTTGAAATTTTTATTTTTTAAAATACCTAATCAGAAATTAATGATTGCTTCATATTTTTTATTTTATTTTTTGTAAAATTGAGATTCACATTTTAATAGTAATTGAGAAACATTTGTAGACTCAAAATTGTTAACATTATTAAAAAAGTTTTCTAAGTCTCTCAAACTTGCGCAGGCTTCAGATATGTTTCATACTAATATTTTCAACACTGAAGCAAGTTCAGGTTCCTTTTCCTCTGTCTCAGAGTTGGGACTAGTTTCATCCGCTTCTTGGATCTCTTCAATACACTCGATGATAGTCAATTCTGCACTTTCTGTTGGCAAATCGTTATAAATAGAGGCAAATTGTTTCAAGTTCACAAATGTGTCCTTAATGTTAGGAAACAGTTGTGCGAGCGGAATATTATCTCCTTCTTCGAAGTCATCAATATTATCTGAATTACATATAAATCTGGCTTTCATAGAGCATTTTTCTATCGTCACTGAAGACAAATTGCGGCAGGCCACCGAAACTCATATCAAGGCGTTGGTTATGGTAATATTATTTTCGCAAACAGAAGTTTCACTGTATTACGATTGAGACCTAATAAAAGAAGTGGAAATAATTGTGATGGATTCCGAGGAAGAAGGAGATGATGATGTAACAATTGCACAAATACAAAGGCAACAAATACGTCTGGAAAATCAATTTCTGCGAAACAGAACACGACTCGGTTGTTCGTGCCATTTTTTTATTTTCAAAAAGGCCTGGCCAACCCTAAAACGTCCAGGGCCGGAGGACATATTGATTAAATGTCATCGTTTGGATTTGCCAAGTGGCCAAATACCGGCGGCCGAAGCGCTCCGGGTCGGAACGTAACGGACATGACATATCTGTGTGTATCACTTTGCCGTGAACAGGATATACTCCACCATATAATATAGGGATGGAAATCGTTAATAAAATATATACAGAGAGAACTAATTAAGCAAAAGCATGGGCAGAAATTGGTCCTATTAGCTTACATCAAATTTAAATGCATCACCTAAAAGAACACTTCTTTAGGATGATTTATCTTGGATGTCTTCACCATCGATTTCAGGCGCGATAGCTATACTGATGGTTAGACTAATATGGTCTTCAAATTCCAATTATTGGAGAATGACCTGTAGGCCTAATAAAAATAGTTATTTAATCTGTATCACGTGCTAATTACCATTCGTTGTCAGAGCCGAGAAGAGCCAACAAACGAGAAGCGACAATATGACATTTGGCGAAATCAATGTAGTGGGAGGTAACTCGGACAACTGTCATTAAGTTAGTCCGGTAGTCGATAAGTTATCGTTATCGAGTTTAGTTGTCCTTTTTGTTGAAAGAAGTGTAACCTGTGCGTTTCGAGGGTGTCACTCAAAAGAAGGTCAAGGAATAAGCATGTTTTCATTTCCAAAGGATCCTGAACAGTAAGTACATTTGCACCGCTATGATACATTTGTTTATATTTGTTTTGTTGTATTTATCTTCTGTATTTTATTACGTGAAAGGTATATGGAAAAGACCTACCATTATTTATTATGTTATTCAAGGGAAGTTGATATTAAATGTATAAAAACGAGTACCTTTTTAAGGAAAGGCGACGGGAAGGAAAAAATATCAAACTAATCTAAAAGAAGATGTTTTTATTTTCCTAGCAGATCTTGTGTTTTTTTGAAAAATATTCCTGAAAGCACAAGTACTTATTTTCATTTAGTAGTTTTTATCGAATAATATCATATTTCTACGCGTAGACCAGATAAAATAAGTAAAGAGTAAGTAGTAATAGATAAATTATAAAAAAATTATAGGGTTTTCCGAAATATACAACTTATTTTGCTTAAACAGAACAGTTACGTCATATTAGACGTTGGTCTGCATTAACAAGGGCAATTTTTGGTAACGCTTGTACCGTAATTTTGAAAATCGTGTGTAACAGGCTTCTCACCACTCTTGGTATGTGATATACTATTTCATTTCCTTTCTAAAATGTACTATCAGTAAGTAACGCACAATCAATAAAACATTTCAAAAATATTTTTATTTTAGTTTTTTTTTTGATTTAACGAAATTTGCTGGAAAGCCAATTACATGAAACACAGAAGATAATCATGAAAAAAATACTTCTTACTTGGTACCCACATTTTTTATTTCAGTGTAAAGCATTTTCTCATCTCTATTGCTGTATATTTTTTGTTGTTGCCTTCTTGTTGTGTACACGTCTCGCTGCCATAATTTAATACTGCTTTATTTAACAAACTGTTGTCCCGACTACTTTAGTTTTTGTTAGTTTAGATTTTTAGGTGCCTTCTTTTCTTTCTGTTCAATAATTGTGCTCTATGATGTTAAGTTATCATCCAGTTTTTTGTATTCTTTTATTAATTTCATCTTCATTTTGATTGTTCGACTTAACTCTTAAATTCTATTACCTGTTTGCTTCGTTAATTTTATGTTGTTTGTCTGTCTTCCCTATTATCATTGTTCTATACTTTTCAATATTTATGGGTATATTCATATTTTTATTTCTTGGCATTATATCTTTATGTAAGTTGTTTTTTCGATTTGTGCTCAGCGTTTTTTCCTCCACTTTCCAGTAGCTAACCTGATAATCTTTTATTTTTCTCTTTACCTTCTTAATTGGTTCATCCAGAACAAGATCAAACATTATGAGGATCGGGACTTGAATCCTCCAGTTTGTTTAAAGTCACCTTGTGGTTCTTCTAGTTCTAATTTTTCTTTTAGTCTATTCCAATACTCTGGCATATATTTCTCTGAGTATCCTTATTAAAGTGATGCCTCCTTATTGCTTCTGTATTCTCTAGTGCCTCCTTTTTTGCACATTGGCAATACTATTCCAGTTTTCCAATCTATTGCCGTTATTTTTAACCGCTTATTCTGATTTAATATAGTAATAAAAAATGTTTTCATATTCGACGTGACGCACGAGCACAGTAAAAAATTGAGTGATAAATTTAACACTCAATGATGGTACATATAGGATCACACTCAATAGGGTATATTAACCAATCAGTATATCTGGTGAAAAAGATATTTTTGAATGTTTTTTTTACTTTTTGATGAGTGTTAATTCTTCTTATTTATGGGTAGGTGCATTTATACTATCGAGTGTAAATTAAACTCGCAGATTCTAAACCTATCCTTCTAAGGTATAAAAGAAATAATGAGAGGTGTAAGTAAACCATTTTTTAATGGTAATTTGTGATTATTTAGTATAAATATCATATTATTGTAGTGTAAATTTTATTTTATTTGGGTGTGACTTTACTATAGTAAGTGTAATAAAATAATCTACCTGGGGATAGAATACTTTCCACTTTGATTAAGTCATTTAATCCCGTACCAAACTAACCGGGCGTTTTAAAATGTAAAAAGTTATGCATTCAAGATGTTTTACATTAATAACCTCTGCTTAGTTTGATACATGATTGAATGACTTAATCAAAGCCGAAAGTAGTAGCCCCTAATATATATAAATCTTTAGATCGCTTGGAAAAGGTTTGTTAAATGAATGAAAATATTGAGTATTATTTATAAACAAAATGATGGTTACAACAGAACTGGAAAACCCTGTGATTTTTTTTACACTTATACATAACTACTTGAACAAAATGACACACCTATTATATAGTTTACCAATTTAGTAAAATAAACATATTTATATACAGGGTGTTATGGAAATGACTTATTATTTTTTAACCCGTAAATCTATAGGTCGAGCCGAATTGGGGAAAAATTGCGTTAAATGGCGCTCGAAGCTAGAAATTCGAGAAAAATGCCTTCAAAAATTTAGCTCAAAACACCTACGCGCCAATGACCCAAACAGCTGATTCGTACTACTTGTCAAAAAAAAATTGTTGACAAAAATCTGACAGTTACTGTCAGATAGTCTTTAGATATCGTCAGCCCAAAACATGTGTTTTGACCAGTGTTGCCACATTTACTACATCAGTTTCATCAGATAACCTTTTTTGAATATTTAATTTTTTCTACTTAACTTTAATATGCTTTAGTTTCTACCCTATTACACGAAAAATTGTCTACGTATTGCTCTAGTTTTATTTGTACATACCTTGAAATAAAAAACATATCGGCAAGAAATCCACGTTATACCGTTACCATTTCAAATGATTCTAGCGGGACATTTATTCACTTTAACAACACATTAACTGTTCGGGACATTATCAAGTTATTAGCTCTTTAATTCTGTGTTATTAATACAAGAAATTACTAGTTATAGACTTAGAAATACTTTATAACAAAATCCGGATTGAAAACAACGCGACACACGTTTGATACGGTTATGTTCTTTCTCTTCTTCTGTGACTTCTGTTCTTCTTGGTAATGATAATAGCTGGCTCATTGTCGTCAAGACAGGTGGCCATTGCAATTAAGAATAATAATTACGGTATCCAATCCAGTCCTCTTAACTGGACACACAACATTTAAACACGATAGTCCAGGGGGCGGGAAATGTGATTTGTTGCTGTTCTGTGATTGGGTACTGAGCAGTTCAAAGTCAATGAGCGCATTCGGGAGACGAAACTGCTCCGGAGCAGTTCCTAAATCGTCTTGTTGTGTCGACCGCTACTTTTACGACACTTTCCAACATGTTACGGAACGGTCGCCATTTTGGGTAGCATCTTTCACTTCCGCTGCTTGGAGAGAGCGGTTCGTTATGTCAATGGGGAAATGACGTATGCAACAAAAGTTTGGTTACGAAGAACGTAGTAAATAGAATGGAGGAACAAAACATATACATTAAACAGGAAAACGTACTTTTTAACTGCCACCAAAGAGTTTCAACCAAGGGATGAGTATATTGGTAAGCTTCACAAAACAAGAAAGGTTAATGTTTGTTACGCACAGCTGATATGGATTTGACATTTGAACCAAACGTGATGATCTTTTGGTCGAAATAGTCGAAATCCATGGAAGCCGACGAATCGGTAGCGGTTGGATCATAACCGGTAACCACTGCGGAGCAGTTTCGTCTCTCGAATGCGCCCAATGGCTTCATATGTGGCTTCATAAATTTGTTTTTAATATCATTTCTTATTATTCATTTACTTGCAACGGCATAAAATTTGTTTGCGTTTTGCTGCTGGAGTGTATAGTTGTTGAATAATGTGATACACATGTGATGGGAATGTTTTGTGATGTGATAGTTTATCTGTGTAAATTTCCAGACATAGGGCTTGTTGTTGGTATCTACGATTTTTACTCAGCGAAGTATTATGATAGCAATACAATTTCATGGGGTGAGTAAAAACTATACCTATTGAATAAGGCTTGTTTAATTGAAATCGCAGTATAGTTTTTGATTTAATCTTTTTTAAAAAACCTAAAAAAAAGATTTTCCCGAATACTTGGCAACGTCGCAAGGTAATCAGCTGTCTGTAGAAATTCCGCCAATTTGTCATGTCAAAAACACGTGTTTAGGGGTAATGAACTTTCATAGAGGCACAGATGGTCCGGTTTTAAGGTATTTTACAAAATTCAAAATACTTCCGATTTTAGAAAAAAAAACTATCAAGTGTAACTCTAGGCCACCCCAGGAGTGGCCCCTTAAAATATAATAAGTCATTTCCATAACACCCTGTATATACGTTTAATGTACCTCATTGTTAAGCTTAACAAAACAAATAACATAATAAATATATGTACACTTAGAACACTAAACAACTAAATAAAAGTATGCTTTGGAACAATATAAAAGAATGAAAATGACGAGTATTATATTAATCGTATATTTATTTAGAGATCTATGAAGTAAAATATGTAGGTAGGTACCTAAGTATTTATATAAAAAAGAAATACATTTATAGTATAAGCTTATATCAGAATAATTTAAAAGCTAAAAGGAAAACTGTAAAAACCTACTTAGTTTCTTAAAAATGACGTACTTATTAGTAAGGTTTCTATTAAATGTTGTTAATATGCTTACCCCATTTAACATGATCCTCATAAGAGGCACTCTCATTTGGCACTTTACAGAACTTTGCTTTGTTTCTATATTTTAATTTAAATATAACATTATTCTATATCACGTTCAAAGAGCATAATCAGACTATCAGACTGACTTGAAAGTTAAATTTGCACGTTGCATCGGCGTCATGTGTCAATTCCTAGAATTTCACGCCACTTGTTGCCGCCTGTCTTTTCGGTAACACGGGTTTAGGTATTTTTACCCGGAGCCGTGTAAAGAAACGATTAAAGAATAAGTTTTATACTCAATGTGTTAAAAATAACCTTCTAGAGGGGTTTATTTACACGCTAATATGGTGTAATTAATTGTCACTGTATTTAATTTTTCTGATAGAGTGTAAAATGGAATAAATAACACCCATTCAACAAAATTAACTTTTTGGTGAGTTAAATTCATAGGCAAATTTAATACAACAATTTTGGTCCCATATGAGTGTAAAAATGTGGTAAAATATGTTGATCCGGGTGTTAACATTAACACTACTTTTTTTTACCACTCCTAAAATGATTTTTACCAGGTGGATATTTTTTACTGTGAGGTTTCTTATGCCTCTCTTTGGATTTGGTGGGCTATAAATCAAAATTTGATTTAGCAGCGGCTTCTGGAGATCTTTGTCAAATGAATTCATTTCAAATTCTTAGTTTTACATTTATAAAGAAAACTAGAAATACAGTTCTAGATTGATCGTCGCTACGCAGATGTTAGACAAAATCAGGAAATAACATAAATATGCAAGTAGGTACTGTGAATTATAGAGACTCTAACCGACTGAGATGACGCTATATTATTTGCAGAACGTTACAAAACTTAACCATGTAAGTGCAAGCTTGTGTTTCAATTGAGGGACAAACTATACTCCCCGTCCGCTTTTGTCAGGGGTGGGCAGTGGTTTCCCAATTAGGTCGAATAAAATTATATACAAGTCTTTCTGGATATATTATTGCCTATTATTAAGATCTAATTAAAAGGTGTCAAAATTCAGTAACGAAGTGGTATCACATACTTTGACAAATTTTCTGTAAGAAAAAGAAATTAAAATGATGCGAGATATCTAAGTAAATAGATTGTGAGATAAAAATACAGAATGCACAATAATCAAGGTAAGTATAATATTTCCCCTAAAATCACTAGTAGCGATTTTGAAATTGCTACAAGATATGCAATATTTCAGAACATAGTCGAACTTATGTAAAAAATAAACTCCAACGTTGTTGGTGCAAAAGTGGAGAGGTAGGAAAATGAAAAGGCGACTTTGTACCCCCAAAGGAGTAACTCCAACGGAGGCGGTTAATGGCTACACTGCATTAAGCGAATAACTTCGGCTTATGGCCCGAAACTCTCTAAACTCGGAACACTCGCGAAGTTTGGGAGGTCGCGGGAGGGACAATCCTAAAGGAATTTAAAAACAGTTTTATGTGTGCACCAAACTGACTACTTTTTGAAAAATCGTACATATACGAGGAGACATCAAATCAAATCAATAAAATCAAAATATCTCTTTGATCAAAAAAATTGCAGTCTTACAGTAAAACCGACAATTGAAAGATGCGGCGTCACAATATATAATACAGTAATAATATAAAATAATATACTAACATTGAATCAAGAGACAAATGTTACTTTAAAATTTATATTATTAATAATTTATAAAAATAGTTCGCATTGGTACATGTAAGCCATCACACTAAAAAATTGATGTGTTAAATTTAACACTCAATGGTAGTACATATTATAGGACCACACTCTATAGGGTATTATAACCAATCAGTATATCTTGTAAAAAGACATTTTTGAATGTTTTTTTTTTACTTTTTGATGAGTGTTAATTTTTTTTATTTATGGGTAGGTACATTTACACTATCGAGTGTAAATTAAACTCACAGATTGTAAACCTATTCTTCTAGGAGGGTATAAAAGAAATAAATGCTAAATGAATGAAAATATTGAGTATCATTTACCGTTTATTTATAAACAAAATTATGGTTACAACGAACTGGAAAACCCTGTGATTTTTTTTACACTTATTATTATAACTAGTTGAACAAAATAACACACCTAATATATAGTTTACAATTTAGTAAATTAAACATATACAGGGTGAGGATTTTAAAGTGTTACAACGCAATATCTGAAAAACGGCTATAAATATTTTAGTCAAATTTTGGGACGTGGATAGGGAGGTTGGGGGACAAATTTTAAAATATTTTTGATATTTACCCCCCCCTCCAGATTTGATGTGGCTAGTGACAAATTTGAAATGTCAAATGGAAAGGTATTTTTTTTTTTTGATAATTCGATTCCTCGTCAATAACTACGTAAGTGAGCAGAAAATTGTTACATTTGCTCTACTAGTTGCTTAGTTACGAATTTTTCAATAAATAAAATAGGAATACTTAAAACTACACATTTTAAATCATGACACCTATGATTATTGTTTATCCAAACCTTTAATTATGTTGTATCCTAGGAAACCACTTTTGACTTTGACAAGTAGTGATAATCTGATAAAGTTCATTATTCAGTGCAATTATGGAACAATCTTATGACATTGAAATAGACATGTTGTTAATTCTGGGAGAATGTAGAAAAAACTACCGGGAAGCGGCGCAATTGTGGACTGTTAGGTTTCCCGCCATTCAAAAATCTCATATGGCATTTAAGCGATTAGAAGATCGAGGCCGCAGCACGGGAATCCTAAAAAATAAGAACAGAGTTAGAAGACAAACAAAAACTAATGACGATATGGCCGTTGGAGTGTTGGGTGTAATAGCTGTAAATCCTCATGTTGGTTCAAGGAAACTTGCTCGTGATTCAGGAATGTGCCAAAAATCGGTACTGGCTATTTTACACAAGCACAATTTTCACCCTTACCACATAACTATTCATCAGGAATTGTATGGCCAAGACTTTCAAAATAGGAGTACATTTTGTACGTGGTTACAAACTTTAATTCACGAAAACAATGCATTTTTAAGAAAGATAGTATTTTCTGACGAAGCTACATTTACCAATTGTGGTCAGGTAATTATTTAAATCAATATGGATTAATGTAACTTTTAATAATCAAAAATATGTAATCCACTACTTGATGGGTGTACATAAATAAATACATATCTAAACACCCGTTAACGGGTGTTTAAGAGAATATTCACATACATTTAGATTTATTTTTAATTTTATACTGATTCAATCAATTTTGCTTTTCTTAATTTAAGGTCAACCGGCACAATTTACACTATTGGGCACCTCAAAATCCTCACTGGATGAGATTTCTGCCAAACCAACATCCTTGGTCGGTTAATACCTGGTGTGGCATAGTCGGAGATAGAGTCATTGGACCACATTTTTTTGACCGTCACCTAAATGGAGAAATGTATAATAATTTTTTACAAACCGATTTGCCACAACTTCTGAATAATAATGGAAATCAACAAGAACTATGGTTTCAGCAAGATGGTGCTCCGCCACATTTTGCCCGACAAGCTCGAGATACACTAAATGAAATGTTTGGAAACAGATGGATTGGTCGTGGTGGTCCTGTAAATTGGCCTGCAAGGTCACCAGATTTAACCCCATTAGATTTTTTCTTGTGGGGATTTATAAAAGAGAAAGTTATGGCTACACCACCGACCACACCAGAAAACATGAAAGATCGTATTCAACAAGCATGTAATTTAGTAACGCCTCAAATGTTAACTCGCGTGCGCAACTCAT
Source organism: Polydrusus tereticollis (assembly GCA_963920685.1). Lineage (NCBI taxonomy): Eukaryota > Metazoa > Arthropoda > Insecta > Coleoptera > Curculionidae > Polydrusus > Polydrusus tereticollis. Next base: position 11,718,071 of record OY987332.1, on the reverse strand, counting down.
GTCAAAAAAGAATTGCAAAATGTTTAGAAATGGATGGGGGTCATTTCGAACACCTTTTGAAGCATGATCGTCGTTAGATTTTTTAAGGAATTATCATTTTTAAGTATTCCTATTTTATTTATTGAAAAATTCGTAACTAAGCAACTAGTAGAGCAAATGTAACAATTTTCTGCTCACTTACGTAGTTATTGACGAGGAATCGAATTATCAAAAAAAAAAAATACCTTTCCATTTGACATTTCAAATTTGTCACTAGCCACATCAAATCTGGAGGGGGGGTAAATATCAAAAATATTTTAAAATTTGTCCCCCAACCTCCCTATCCACGTCCCAAAATTTGACTAAAATATTTATAGCCGTTTTTCAGATATTGCGTTGTAACACTTTAAAATCCTCACCCTGTATATATCTACGTTTAATGTACCTCATTTGTTAAGCTTAACAAAACAAATAATATAATAAATATATGTATACTTAGAACACTAAACAACTAAATAACAGTATGCTTCAGAACAATATAAAAGAATGAAAATGACGCGTATTATATTAATCGTGTATTTATTTGGAGATCTATGAAGTAAAATATGTAGGTAGGTACCTAAGTATTTATATAAAAAGGAAATACATTTATTTTATAAGGTTATAACGGAGTAATTTAAAAGCTAAAGGGAAAACTGTAACAATGTAAATACCTACTTAGTTTCTTAATAATAACTTACTTATTAGTAAGGTTTCTATTAAATTTCGTTAATATGCTTACCCAATTTTACAAGATCCTCATAAGAGGCACTCTCATTTGGCACTTTACAGAACTTTGCTTTGTTTCGTTTTTTTGTCCTAAAACACCTGCAATTCGATTTTTTATTATTTAGAACCAGCCTGTTCCTAGAAAACCAATCTTGGGCCCTTCTCAGCTGGTTACTCAATATATCGAGAAGTTCAGAGTGAGTTGAACCGATAGTTAAAATATTTGTATTATCGGCAAATGAGAGAAGATAAGTGTTCTGGCTAAAAATCTCCAATGCCAAATAATTCACATACAAGATAAACAGCAGAGGTCCCAACACACTACCTTGGGGAATTCCCAACTGGAGGGTCCTCTCGTCAGAAAAATATCGCTCTCCACTCTTTGCTTACGATCTTTCAGGTAGCACTTCATCCATTAAAGACTTACCCCTGAGATAGCCATGCTGAGTAGAGCTAAATAGTTTTTCACTATAAAAGAACGACAGAAGTCTCGACGCCACAGCAACTTCAAAAATCTTTGAGAAGGTGGGAATCAGACTTATTGGACGATAGTTTTTCAACAGAGTAGCATCACCCCTGCAGGACGGATGTACCATAATGGAATTGCAAGTTCCTCTGTACACTTCTTCATTAAGTTAAAATCCCATCATACCCTGTACTCATCTTAATTATGACTGAAATCTTAAGAACTTCATCCATAGTGATAGTAATAAGAAAAGTAATTTATTATTATTTATATACATTTATATATACATCGAAAAGTCCATCAGACAAAAAAATTATTTGGATCAAAAAAATTATATTTCACGTAAATAAATAAGAATATTTTCGTTGAGTTTTAAGTACTATGAATATTCGGGTCAGAGAAACAAGATTCTTGATGTAAGGGATCAATCTATAGGTTTGAAGATGTTGGGACCGACATATAGAAGTTTAATCAGGTAGTTGATTTATTAGAGTAAAGGTCAACGATATAATGTAAACTTTACTATAATCAGTTGTATAATAGTTAAATAAATATCTTTTATGATCAAATTCATCATTTTAATCCAAATAAATTAGTTTTGCACCATGAGATATTTTATTGCTCATATAGTAATTATCATTGACATCTTGATTTAGGAATTCCTTTTTTTCTGCGAAACATCCGACAATGTAGAGTGGAATAACATTATTTTCCTGTTTTATTAGACGCAAAGTATGTAAACTAAAATAAAGTTTTATTAATTTATTGGCAGTGGTAGCTATTGATTCACGCTCTGAATTTATTAATATTTTTGGATGTCATAATTTTGAGGTCACCGATGAAATTTATAGGTTCGGAATAGAGGAATAAATTTATTTTTAAAATATATGTTATTTTGACATTTTAAAATAATATATTTGTTAGCCAGTAATCATTTTTATTGTATTCTTACTGGTGGCACAAGAAAAAGCATCTGGTACTCTATAAAAAATTACTATACTATTTATTTATTCATTACGTATTACAATATTACATTCATTACACTACAAGGTACCAATTATGAGGTAGTAAAAAATAATTTAAATCCTATGTGTGCACTATGGACTAAAGTCTGAGTGTGCACACAGTCACTGAATTACACCATGTCAATACTTAATATTTATGTAAAATACATAATCCTAAACTTATTATTTGATAGTATACCCATTTTTACAATACATAGAAACGTAACAGCATAAAAACGAATTAAAATGACAAATCAAAACACCAAAACAATGTCGACTAAAACCTGAAACAATAACACTTAAATATTACTTTATAATTATATCTCTGTCTAGCACGTTTAATTCCATTCAAGACGTATTTCGACGCCCGAAGCCGGTGCATCGCTTTACATTGGCAATGTGGATTCAATTAATAGTACGGGAAAATAAAACAAAAAAATTTGCAGAACTTAATTCTTGCTTTTATATTTTACATGTCCTGTAATATAACTAAAAAATGTTTGTGTGTGTGTGTGTGATGGTGTGTGTGTGTGTGTATATGACTTTTTTGGCACTGGTTTAAACCAGCTTTGATAAATGTTTTTGGAGGAAGGGAATGCAAAAACAATTTTTTTACGGTTACTTAAAAATCGAAAGCTCATAAAAATATAAATATGGAGAAAGAGTTGTTTTGACTTGCCTTATCTTAGCGAACAATCATAAACATGGAGGTCGGTATTAGCGTTTTTAAAAACGAAGTTTTTCGTAGTGGGTAAGCGTTTATCCTAAAAATTAATTAAAATTTTCAATTGATTTGCCCGTGCTATTACAACTATAGCAGCGAAGAAGCAAAGCCTGACCTGGCCTGTGATCGTATAATGGTTCGTGTTAGCACCGGTGTGTGTCTCTCTCTTGCATGTATTTAACTCAACACGAGGAAACATGATAGATATACGATCTAGGTACCTAATAAAAGTTGCTTTTGTTTATGTTTGGAATTTAATTTTAATAATTTCTGGTGTGAAATCCTAGTAACTTTTTATCTTCGTTTAAACGTGATTTGAGAGCACTGACATGATTTGCCCGCCGCCATCTTGCAGGTTTACTAGCTGAAAATACATAAGGTTCCTTTCTATGTGCTGAAATTTTTTTCTTTTAAAATACTCTGGTAATAAGTTCAAATTTGTTTTAAAAAGTTACGATTTGCATTGACTTTCTTCAAGATATCATGCCTAATGTGTGAAAGATATTTGTAGTAAGCGAAAATCTAAGCACATTTTTTATATATACTCGTATTTGGATAATTGTGAAGACACCAGACTGTTGAAATAAAAGTTCAGAGAAAAAACATCTGGATTAAAACTGAATTATTTTTAAAATGTATTTTTGGGCAATAGTGATATTGCTCAAGATATTCTAATGAGCAGAGCCCCAACAAATTATTCCGTCACTGAGAGAAGATTCAGCTAAGGATTTATACACATTTATTATAACCGCTTTGTTTAGAATGTTCCGCTATTCGTAGAATTTATATACAAGCTTTTTTTAATTTATTCTTTACATATTCTGAACTGATCAAAATCAATACCTAAATATTTCGTGTTCTACTGATCTAACTATATAATTACATGAACATTCTTAGAGAACTGCAATTATTTTGAAATGAAGGTATATGCAATTAAATAAAAAACAAAGGTTCCTTTAAAAAAGCAAATCACTTCCCTTTGCAATAAGGTATTTATCGTCGTTTTTACGTTCTCGCTGGGCCGGTTTTAAAAAATACTGTGGACAATCACACGGCACCGGAACAAAATCGAAACTCTTCCTGGATTTTCTCGAAATTTTCCGCTATGCTATGCAAATGTAATAAGTCTAAAAGCTTGGCCGTTCTAATCTGAAATTCAGCACGCGTACCCCCTATAACATTTCACTGGTTTCGGGGAAAACTTCAATATCATAAGGGCAAAAAATGGCGGTTCGATTCGGTTTTTCAACGCCCTTAATGTGAGGAACCGAGGTTTCCTCGGAATGTTGCCGGGAATATTTTAAAGTGGGTCTGACATGCCACTGGTGATAGTCAAGATTTAATGTTTTTTAGAAACTTGGAAACCATTTACCTTTTAATGGGATTTTATCTTAATTATTTGGGTACAGTAGGCTTGTCCATGGATATAAATAGTTCATCTTTTGTCCCTTGGGTCGAAATTATCAATATCGTTATATGTTCCAACAATAGCGCCCTTAGAAGTTGTCTTGTATAGTTAAGGCGGCTTTTTCAATGTGTAGATAACTATAAACCATGGATTATTCCAAAATACATCCGTTTTACAACCACTGGATACCACCAAACTGACTAAACCTAAACTTAACCCTATAACTTGTGAATTAAGTTGGGACAATTCAATTTTGTCACTAATAAGTCATTGGAACTGACCTAATTATAGTAACTTATATCACATATCTGATTTGAATTTTAGCTTTAAAACTGGTGAAAAGTTCAATGTTTTGTTTTCTGTATAAAACTACATACCAACTTTATCTTGGTTTCCTTCTCGAGGTTGGGCCAAGCGGGATTACATTTTGCCCACATTTTCAATCACCTTATTTTCCTAGCATCAATTATCCTATCATTTCATATACAACAGTATTTTATATAATCGAAGGCAAGCGTGGCCTTGGAAGGAAGAAACTATCATGGCTGAGAAACATACGCCAATAGACTGGACTGAACTTTGAAGAGCTTATTAGAACAGCCGAAGACCGAGAAGAATTTCATGGAGATGGCACGTTAAGAAGAAGTATTTTATAGTGATGTTACATTGATTATACAAAAATAACTAAATTTAGGTATCTCTGTTTTATTTCACTTAGCTTAAATACTGGCAACCAAGTAGTCAGGACCCACTAGACTTATTTCAATAGCAACCGCTAGTGTTTGAACCGGCCTATTTCGGTTCAAGCAATAGTTCTGTCCGAGAGTGGTTCGCTGAAACTTGCTTTATCTTCTTCTTGACGTCCCCACCTTTCAGTGGCATTTTTTTTCTCCGCCCACCTCTGCAGGGCTTGAACAAGCAACCCGACTAAAGGTCCTACTCGGGTTCTTGAAGGTATTTTTACGTCAGGATTTTATCTTTTGACATCTGTTACTTATAGTGCTCGGGCACTTGACGGGCTTTTACCGTCCCAGTACAGGATTATTCTACTACGCCCACCTCTGCAGAGCTTGATACTGACAAAGTACTAGTTAAACCAAAATATAGGTGTGGTTTAAACTAGAAATGATGACAATTTTGTCCAATTATTGGGTGTACATGGATTTTGGAACAGGATTCACGATGTAGTATTGTGGTATCAAATGTCATCAAAGCTTCTTATGCCGAATCTGTCCCCATACTGCACCACTAATTTTTGGCATAATAACAAGATTTACCCTAACATTTAAACGCACAAAGCTCAGCGTTCGTTAAAATTAATTAAACCATATAACGCAGGTTCCATGTCGTGATATGCACCCATTTGTTTTGTTTACACACCGTGCTCGTTTGTCTAAATACGGATTAGATATAAACATAGGATAAAGAAAGGTACGTAATATAGATTGTAATAGATTATGCAAGTAAAATAATTCCAGTAAAATATTAGCTGTCTGTGTCTGACCTCACAAACTTTGGGCAATTTTTCACGGAAATATTTTTATTTATTTAGGGAAGTTACTTTAATATTATCCATGGCAATAGGTTTTACACACAATTCCTAATTTATAGACTACTAAAAAGGGTCTCGTAAAGTTCTTATAAGACCCTTGCAAAAATTAAGCAAAAAGAAATATTCGAACATTACTGTGAGACCCTCACAAGACAATACACAACCTTGCAAGGGTCTTACAAGAACAAGGCACTAATACAATTCTTGATATTTTTGCAAGACAACACAACAACTTGTCTAAGTCAGGCAAGATTTCCTGTCTCATCCTTCACTAATATAGACCACAAAAAGTGACTTTATTACTAGCGGTACAGTAAGTCGATGTTAAGGAGCAACTTTCTTATCCGGGCTGCATTCCTTCCATGGTGTGAACAGTTTTTGAGCAATTAAGTTAAATTTGATTTAGTTCTATCAAACAAGTGATGTTCCAATTTTAAGGCAAGTTCAGTATTTGTTGTAAGTTAAAAATGGCAACATGGAATTTAAACATGCAAGACTAAAAAAATGTAATGAAGCAGTGTTAAAATTACTTTTGGAGATTCTTGTAGAACGACGTGGTGAAGAGAAGATAGTGTGGGATAAAAAGAAGAGACTCCAGAGGTGGCTGGGTGCTGTTGTTGAAGGAACTTTACTTTGAAGATCCAACAGAATATAGATGTTTCTGGTTAGCATTGACATTTTGGACTGATTCGTTTTAAAGAGTTCATGATTTAAACAAAGTTCACCAGTGAGGGGAAGTGGGAGTACGGTGAGAACTTCTAACTTTGAAAAGTAGGGCTTGCATGATGTCATTGGATGAAGTCCAAAGATGCATCGAATAACTCTTTTCTGGGCCTTGAATATGTTCTGAGCACACCTCGAAGAGCCCCAGTGGAGAATACCATAGCAAGTTCGCAAAATAGAAAAGTCTTATTGTGTGAAAGAACAGTTGCTCTTTTAATCTCCTCAACAGACCGCAGAGGCTATTTATTCTGGGCTCCAACGTGACAACCTGTTTCCCGCAGTTCAAGCAACGATCAAGGTAAACACCTAAAAAAAAAGCATTTTAACTGTGTTCGTCTCCCTATTTTAATCTTTAAGGGTATATAAAATATAAGATCTGTTTTTTTTGTTTTTTAATTTTTTAATAATTTTATTTTAAATAAAACTCTATTGTTTTCCCTACATAATGGGACGAACATAACGCAAGGTGACGGGGCCTTAGGTCTCCAATAACTAATTTTACAAATGAAATTTCAACATTATAATTTCTCATAAAACAAATCACAAACAAAAATCTTTCTCTAACAAGATCTAGAATGTCCAAAAGATCCTTTTTATATATCCTGACGTATGATTTTCAAATAACGAATATCTTCCCTTTTTAAATTCAACCACAGATTGACAGTGTCTTTTCATAAACTTTGATTTAAATATAACATTCCACTTTCAATTCCAATTTTAGCATGCTGATTACATTCAATTATTAATATCTTGTCAAAATATTTTTAAATAAAAAAAGCTCCATCAACGTCATTTTCCACCAACAGTTTTCTCTCTACTGCTAATAATAACTGCAGCACTACTTTGGTCTCCTGAAGATGAAGGTTACTACTTTTGAAACATGTAGAGACAATTTAATTTTTAAATTGAGCCTTTAATAGCTCACTTTAAATTAGTGGAGAAAGACTTTGTGACTTTTTTTCCCCTTTCCCTATATTTCAACTCCACTTCGAGAATGGACTATTTCTTTAAATTAAAAACTTAATGTTGGTAAACTCTGCAATTGATTTTCCATTCAGGGCAACATATGGGGATTCATCTGAGTTACTGAACTTGCTGAAAATTAAGAGGCCTGTTTTGTCGGCATTTAATTTAAGGTTGTTCTCTTGACGCCAATGTCCCATCTCCTCTGCTGCAGCTGAGGGAATGTAGACCTGGAAAGCAAAATTGTTGTGTCATCAGCGTATTGGCGGATCACCTCAGCAGAGATCCCGTCACTGAGGCTACTTACGTAGAGAAGAAATAGGACAGACCCTGGGGAACCCCCTGCTCAATTTGATGCGACTAGGAGAGGAAGTGCTGCCCCCTGTTCTAAATACACCCCAGCTGTTCCCTCTTCGACAAGTAATATCCTATAGATGCTGCACAAGCACCTCGCAAACCGTATCTGTCGAGCCTTTGCATCATCAACTCATGGTTAATAGTGTCGAAGGCCGAATTGGTTGCTAGTTTCTTCATTCGAAATGAGTTTTCCACTGAAATAGCTACCAATTTTTATAAATTTTATACAGACAAATGTACAAAATATCTACGTAGACGTGGCATCTCGATAAGGCGAGAATTAATTCGCGTTCCAACCAGGCAAGTGTACGGGCAAGCGCCTTAAATTTTAGAAAGGAGAAAGCAAGTGGGTTGAAATAGTAGAACCACGCTCTACTCACTTGACTGTCCGATTTATTTAACAGGCAGCTTAGCAAGTACACCTAAGGGAAGTTGTTTTTGGGCAATTTTTGCTAGTTAGATCATTGCATGAGATAAGGGATATTGTCCGTTACTATAATTATACAAATCGAATAGCCCCCGTAAAAGCTCTATCGCTTCTCGCAAACTGAGGCATTCGTAGCCTTGTTGTATCGATTGGGGTGGCGGTGACTCCATTATACTCTGTCCTTGTCCAGTGTAGTCGGAGCATTGATTACAACAAGCTGGCTACATTGTTGTAATGAAAACCATCAAAACACATTAATTATATTATTGTAGACAGGGCCGTACTTTGTTGCTTTTAATGTTAGAAATAATAATACAGCAAGTGGGAGATTCTTAATTAAAGTTTCGTTTACACTTAATGGCAATGGCCCCCAGTAACTTGCTCTGTCGTATTGTATGTACCTGCATTATTACGTATTTTAAAATTTACTTGTAGTATAAAAATCCGAAATTCCGGTGGTCTAAAAGTTTTGTCTAAAGTTATTATTATTTGTTAAAATATACAGTGTGTATCAGCCAAATGGAATAAATTCGATAATAAATACATGGGGGCGTGTCCGAAAAAACGCTTGGACACGTCGATTGGTATTTCTAGTTGCGCATCTTTTTCAATAAAAACTTTTTATACGGGGTGTGTCATGTAACAATGGCCAAACTAACTTTCTTATTTTAAATGCAACACCCTGTATATTATTTAATTTTCGGATTCTTCAGAAAGTTTTAGGCATATCTCATGTACAATATCCTATACCTATCTTCAACTGTTTCGGAAATATTAAGTGTTTTCAGATTTATTGCGAAAATTAACAACACACTAAAAACTAATAAGTAATACTGTTTATTTCTTGATAATATAAAAAACAAAAAATAACATTAATGTAGGAGATGTTCAAAATGCTCGCCGCGAACGTCTTGGCAACATCCTAATCTTAAATAGAAATTTCTTCTAACGTTACTGAACATCTCAGGCGTGATCGATCTAATCGCAAGCGTTATTCGCCTTCTTAAGTCAGCTAAGTCGAGGGGTTTAGTTTTGTATACAATATTTTTGACATAACCCCATAAGAAGAAGTCTAATGGCGTCAGATCAGGGGATCGTGCTGGCCATGCCATCGATCCACGCCTCCCTATCCACCGATTTGGAAATACTCGGTTGAGGTACTGCCTGACATTGATTTGGTAATGGGGCGGTGCTCCATCTTGCTGAAACCATATCATATTCGCTGGAAGTTGTGGGTTTGCTGGATTAGGATATTAGTTTGTCAAAGTTGGCAAGATATTATTTTGGAGCAGTGCTAAATAATTATCGCCATTTAAATTGCCATTAATAAAAAAGGGACCTATGATATGATCTTCAACAATTCCTGTCCATACATTAACCTTTTCAGGATATTGCGTATGTTCTTCTCTCATCCAGTAAGGATTTACCCTAGGCCAATAGCGGCAATTCTGACGATTAGCACAGTGAAGTGTAAAGGTGCACTCATCAGAAAACAAAACATGTTCTAATTGGATCACATTGTCATCTAACGTTGCCATCATTTGTTCACAAAAATACGTTCTCCTATCAAAGTCGTCTTCATTGAGCTCATGAATAGGTATCATTTTATAGGGATACATTTTATTTTCTTATAATGTTCGAATAATCGATGAATGGCAAACATCGAACATTGGGGCTGTTTTTCGACTAAAAGTATGTGGGTTTATTGCGTTGGCAGCTACTTTTTTTATCTGCTTTACATGTCTAAGCTGGCGAAACTGCTTTTCCATTTTACTAATTGTTTCTTGAGTTATAGGCGGCAAATTTGGAAATTTTTCATGAAATAAGCAAGCAACTTCCATTTGTGTCCGTGTTTTATCTCCATAACCAATCATCTGTAGAATTGTTATTTTGTGCATTTCTGTTAAATAAACCATTTTTCTGATATGCAGTTAACGTAATTCAAACGACTATAACACTGACAATTACTGTCATGCAGACAGACAACAATTTGCTAAGGTCAGGCGTTTTAAACAAAAGTAAACAAAACTATTTCCCCCTTTTTTTATTTCATATTAGTAAAAACATTTTAACATAAATCCTCAACATCTCCTACATTAATGTTTTTTTTGTTTTTTACATTATCAAGAAATAAACAGTATTTATTGCTTATTAGTTTTTTAGTGTGTTGTTATAAGTTGCAATAAATCTGAAAACACTTAATATTTCCGAAACAGTTGAAGATAGGTATAGGATATTGTACATGAAAATTTTCTGAAGAATCCAAGATTTGAATAATATACAGATGTGTTTATACATTATGTGTTGAAAACACTGTAAGGTCCCTTTCCTCTTCGTCAGACTCTATAGCCTTGCCGATGAGCCGTAATACGGCGAAACGCGTCCAAGGATTGGGTCTGACGGAAAGAAAAGGGACAAACATCTTTCTTTAATTTACAGAGTGTTGCATTTAAAACAAGAAAGTTAGTATTGGCCACTGTTACATGACACACCCTGTATAAAAAGTTCTTATTGAAAAAAATGCGCAACTAGAAATACCAATCGACGTGTCCGAGCGTTTTTTCGGACACGCCCTTATGTATTTATTATCGAATTTATTCCATTTGGCTGATACACGCTGTAAAATATAACTTCCTATGGAATGTCATAAAATTAATTTGATAAATAGTTGGGTACCATTTTTCTCAAAATGTAGAAATATGTGTGCAAAGTGAAAAATTGATTAAATAGTAACTAGATTAATATTTAATTTGACTTTAACCCAACTTTACTTATAGATATTTACTTTTTTCCTGATACAACAATAAATTATTCAAGCATATAAAGCATTAAATAAATAAGTTCTTAAACATAATAAATTTAAAGTTTATGTAAATACTGACAATACTGTCAAAACCTATGCATTCAGTTGCAATCACTGGTTAATGGTGTGTTATGCAAAATTGACTTTTTTCGCAGTTGCGAAGAAAATGTTAAGTATATCAAGGATTTATTACTAAATTCCTTGCATAATTTCTCGACAATCATGTCCCAAAATGTCTATTAAATGAGTAATAGCAACGTATTGACTCGAAGAGTTTTTTGTTTGTTTAGTGAGTGGAAGAACTTTACCAGTAGCGGCTCGTGATATTAGAACCAAACATTGCGGCATACAAATCCAGTCAGAAGCGAACGACATTTTTTTTAAAGTTATTATAGACAGCAATATTTTTTGTTTTGCAAATGCAAATGCTTACTCCCGAACTAGACACAATAAAACGGTATTTACTTACCAAACTACTTAAAACGAGAAAAATTATATTTTAATATAATGTCATTAATGTCCATTTCACTTTAATTCGCATCTCATCCATAGGACCAAAAATATTTTTGAGGGATTATTGTTAAATTGACAAAAGTATTCCTGGATAAACTATTTGCATATGGTAAACCACCAAAAATAGTAATCCTGGTTCAAGACTACAGGACAAATGCATACAGGACAAATCTCAAGAAATTATGGCACTCTGATTGGCCAACTCAAGTCCAAATTTCTTTGTGACGCATATGACGGTGCAGGAACAACGAGGTGTGCGAATTAACATAGCCGACGAAACGTATATATTATTGTAAAATGTTTATTTAAAAATAAAATAGTAACACTGGGCGACAATATAAAGGGGTCTAATGAGCCACATCATTGAAAAGTGGTACTTATAAGGGCTTTATGAATATTTTTCTATTATTAGAAAACTGTGTTACAAGAATCCTGTAGATCAGTGTAATTATTTTAGGCAGCCCTACAGCTCTTATTATAAAAAGTCACCACTGAATTTTACTATGAAAAATAATGTTCAATAAGAAGTAGTAAAGGACTTACTAAAAACAAAGGATGTTTATGGCAAGAAAATAAATGATTAGAGACAGAACTGGGAATAAACTTAAACGCCAAACAAAGTCAAAAGTATTTTCCATATAATGTAGGTCAAGTAATTGATTGCATAACATTGTGTTTTCATTTCAGACGGAAGTTTTCCACGGAAACATCCATAAAATGAAAATGTCAAAGTATCGAATAATATCCATACATACGAAAATAGATAAGTACAAAAAGTTATCATGTATCAAAACAATAACCAACAAGGGTGTTTTATAAAAATTCAATCAGAACGGCTAACTTATGATTGCATAGGATCCTGGCTACAGTTTTCTCACTTACAGGCTGCTGAAGTGCATTTCACAGCTGAAATTGGCTGAAGGCTATTTTCTTTTTCATTTTAAAAATACTCCAAAACGTTTAAAATAATTTTCCGGGTCTTTAAACATTTTGCACCAAATATTCTAAGTCGAATCTGAATTTTTGGGTACCTGGGAAAAGGTTCTTTGTTCCGCTTTAATTTCTCACACCTGACAAAGAGAGGTAATTAAGGGTTGGTACTTGCTAATTTCATGCCTATGATTTGTTTAGAAGAAATAAAGATGATTAAAAGCTGTAGCTAGCTTTCTTTGTTGCAGGTTTTATTGCCCTTTCGGTATTTTTAAATAATCTCTACTATACCTACTCGTGTTATTTTTGAAGGTAAGAGACAATAATGTATTATGATGATGTTTTAATCTTCCATTATCATTACTTATTTTTATTGGTGTTAACATAATGAGAGTGTATTTTTTTTTTTTTGACAGTGAACCCATTAATTCTCCATCCTAAAATTTTGTGGATTATTTACTAAGACAACGACAAGAAATATATATGTTTTTGAAAAAAATCAAAAATTACCTTTTTGAGATTTTTTGAAAAAATTTTTTTTTTCAAAAATGTGAAAAAAAATTTCAGATAAAACTAGGTCATGTGAACGATATTTAAAATACCTTTAAAATGAGCCATCACTCTTTTTTTTCCAGTTAGTAGTTTTCAAGATATCACTATATTTGTAAGTGCATGTAAATGGCAAATTGACCAATTTTTTGATTTTTGAAGATCATTTAAAAAATAACTACTGATCAAAAAAAATTAAAATTTTGAATTTTTGAGTTTTTTAATGGGTAGAACCACCATACCAAAAATTATCAAAATCGGAGATGGTCCCGTAAAATGGCCTGGTTGAAATGATATGGACTGACCCGTTATTAATGTAATCGGAAATCATTTTCTTCACTTATTTTATTATACCTAAAACTTGTAATAATGAAAAAAAAAAAGGATTTACAAATTTAGGGACAACGTTGTCTGTTAATTTGTTATTGATTTGTTGGTATTTATTAATTCAATTATCATTGAGAAAAAGTTTGTTATCATTAAATTCCTGTTATCTCGAAAACGGTTGACTGTACGACCATAAACCCAGACAACCTTTTTACGTACAAATGTCCTAGAACCCATAATTTCTTTAAAAAATAGAGAATTAGTCTCGACGAAAAGAAACATGACCTTAAATATCCCACCACCCTTTTGTTACCACGTCACTGGTTGTAATATGGATCACCTGATCACTACTGATCAGATCCATCTATTATTTAATGAAGAAATGATTATGATTGCTGTCGTGGAAAATTTAATATAATTATCCAAATTTGGCAACAGGTCAAAGCGACTAGCTTACGGCAGTGGGTCATACAAAGTAATTTAATTGACACCGCTTTCACATAACCAAAAAATATTTGGTGTGCTGTGCACCTGAGAAGCGTCTGTCTTGTAGGCATGTGCTGATTGTTTGTCATTTGCAGATCTTTGTCTATATGAATGAACTATATTTTTTTATATAGAATCAGACCTTAAAATTGTCTTCGTCATTTCCGGACACGCTGTGCATTAAAAATCAGTATATTTATATAATTAATAAACTTTAAAAGCATTCAGGACACAAGACAATTTAATGATTTTTAAATTACTCAAATAAGATCAAATTTTGGTAAACGATTAACTTTACATGAAGGAGTCAACATTTATAATCAATTGCAAAAATGATTTTGGCACAATTTTGTAAAATAATTCTTTTATTGTTTTGATATATAGTGTTCTAAGCTTATATTATATTTCCTGCAACAGTTTAAAACAAACAATTTAGTAAAATAATAATGCTGCCGATGTTTTTTTCTGATTACTAACTCTGAATAATTTTGTTTTATTTCCCCTACGCTTTTTTTTGTAAGACTTTTATTTCGTACTTTCGGTTTCATGTAAAGATCTGTCCTGTTGCCAATCGGCGATAAATACGATGTGACATGCGTAATCATCTGGTGCATCTATTTACCTTAACAATAATTTCCAGAAATGAATAAATCTCATTACATAATAAGTTTTTTATGACTAAAATTGATTAATCCTGTATAAGGAGATACGTAACTAGGGAATTCGATCCCGGTCCTTATTTCTAATCCCGGGATTATTTGGGTGTTGAGGGTTACACAAACAAAAAAATAAAAAATCTTACAGAAATCAGCTCTTTAACCATAATATAACCCTGAAACTAATTTTTTTTTAAAATGTTTATTTTTTGAAAAAACCTTTATGTAATGAACTATGCAAATAAGCTTCACGATCTTGTTTAAATGTAAGTTGACATTAAAAATATCATAATATTTGGAAACGGTATTTTGAGAGGAAAACTTTTTCATCGATTTCCCCCGTTAGAAGCAAAACAGACTGGTTCGACAGTAGTCTGAGTCACTTTACATAAGATCCTTGGTTAAACATACAAATAGGGTAAAGCTTTACCAACCTATGATATAGATTTATCTGAATAATTAAAAAGCATGGGTGTGTGCGTGTTCGGTAGTAAGTATATTATAGCAAATAAATATAGCAGACGTCGATTTTCCACAGGACCGTAATTCCAAAAAGAACTAACTCATTAAGCCAATCCAAACATAATTTTCATAAGTTTTTACGTGTTTCATCTACAAATTGATTGATTATAGTATATTACATACCAAACAAAAAAATTTGACTACGAATGTAAGGATGAGGCTCCAAAAAATACAGAAGACCAATTCAAAATTCTTTTACTTTGTAATATTGGACACTGCATTATCAAAAATAGAATAAAGGTTCGAACAAATAAAACAACATCACACAGTTTTCAATTTTCTCAACGACCTAAATAATTTCCTTAAAACAGATAAATTAAATAGGGATACGAAATGTAAATCTGTGGATGTGAATCTTATGATTAAAACCCGAATTTAAAAAAAAATTGAGTTGTGCCACTTTTTGAGCAAGGATGCGAAATATCGTTGAAGGAAAACCACATTTAATTTCGATTGTATTTTAGTCAGCTGTATTATAGAAAGTCTGTATCGTTACTTATGGCATGACATTTCGAAATTATCCCAATCGATAGCACTGACATCGGAAAACGGTTCCAAAGTAAATCCTAAATCAATCTTACAACAAGTAAGTTTACTTGGGTTTCTTCGTTTATTGCTCCGCGCGAAATCCCATCTCGAAGCAAGTTCATTCAATAACTTTAGGAAATCTGAAATAAGCTGCGTTCTGATTTTCAAAGACCCGTGTCATTTTTTAGTAGGTTAACTAACCCATGTTATCGGTGTTTTTAGAATTTACCTTTGTAACTCAAGCGTGATATTTTAGATTCAAGAAACTTAATAAAATTGAAAAAAATTGAATTTTACTAAATTTATTTTTGGCGTTCGTTAGAACACAGGCAATTTCACGACAAAGATAAGCCTAAATCGTACAATGCACTTTGACACAACAGTTGACAGGTTGACAAAACACTTGAAACTTATTCTAGGGCTAGGGCTACTCAAGATGCAGAATCTCTTTTTGTTCACTCGCCGGGACAAAATACGGGATCTTGCCGAGTGCAAGTACTAACTTACTGTCTTTTACCGACCACTTTAAAATTCTATCGAGATTCTGTTGAGTACTTTGGTACTGCCTCTACCCTTGCTGAAAATAGGCCAACCAATTAAAGTGCGTGACGTCACTCACCCAATTTACACTATTGGCCGAAAATCCGTCAGCCATGCTTTGAACAACAAGTGGGATGAATAAATTGTCTTAGGAAGGGTACGTGGGAATATCCTAAACCGTATTGAGAAAGAAGCCAATAAAATTATCTATTGTTGATATAAAGATGGGCAATATACCGACATACCTAATTACTTTCTAATAATATAAATTTAAGTAATGGCACGTACAGGTATGTCGGCAAAGATGGGTAAATGCAAAAAAGGGAAACCTATTGTGACTAAGAGGGAAGAGGGTACCGATAATATAATTTATGTTTAATTTAAAAAGGAATATTTTGTGTAAAAAAATCGCACTGTGGTAAAACGTTGATGTTTTAACAATTAGTCTGTCGAGTTACCCTGTATACAGATTCAATTCCAATTATTCCAATATGGAATCACGCATGGACAGAGGGACATACATTTGCCGACGTCCGATACACTGGCGATGTTCTATTGTTTATCAGCTGCATAATTAGCGCTGGTAACTGCGACTAATTAATTGGAAATTTGCAACTCGATGGTCGAATACATTTGCTACCTGAAATATGTCGAGTATTAGCCAGCAATTGGTTAATATACCAACAGAGGTGGTAATAAAAGTTAATGGATAACACAATAATTAAAGTATTTAATTGCACTTTGATGAATAAAGTTATGAAAGATTTTTTGTGGTCAATGGTGGATTGTGAGAAGTAAAAACCTTGATTTGTAGGGAATCGGCAATATACAGGGTGCCCCGAAATTAAGGGGCAATACTTTGCCACCATATTCTTCGGCTAAAAATAATAGAATTTTTTTATATGGAGCAGTTGGAAATTTGCAACTCGATGGTCCATTATGTAATTTCTCGTTAAAAGATTCATCAAACAAAGAATTTAATAGTAAAATTAATTTAATCCCATTTATTGTATAAATAAATCTTTTTGACCACATACGATAGATTTAAGATTATCTTGCAATGACTAATCGGTGTAGAATTCAAAATCACCTCTCGTGCCATTAAAATTATAACTAAAATTAGAGCGTCTATTATTAAATTGCGCGGTACAGAAACTGAAACTATAAATTTAACACTCACTTAAGGCTGTTCTTACTGCTAAGAAGCATAATTATCTGCCTCTTGATATTTACCACTACTACTATGAGTAGGTTTCTGATATTTATTAATGCAAAATAATTTTTTTTACGAGCGTGCGGAGAGTTACTATTTTCCGCACTCATATGCGTGCTGAAAGTTGCACTTTTCCGCACTAGTACTGGAGGTATTTTCAACACTGACCCAGGAAACAGATAATATAACCTTAGTAAAAGGTAAAGGTGAATGAAAAATAGAATTGTCAAGTTATGAGATTTTAATTTTTAAGAAAATTCCCGTAGGTCTTCTAAGGGGTTTTGAAAACCGAGTTTTTAAGGGGGTAAAGAAGTCGCACGGCGTAAGATCACAGGACCGTAGTGGCCACCTAATGGCATATTACAACTTCGAAGAATTCTTAAGAATATGTCGCATTCCCTGTTTTGACAATAATATAATTCGATAATATTAATATTTTAGTCTCCGCTTAAGAATGATTATTAGAACATACATTTTTTTTTTCAAATTAAAAATGAAAACCGTGACATTTTCTATATTGAAGTATGCTACTTATTTCTGCCAAGAATAAAAGCTTGATTCAAAAATATAATATTTCAAGAATATTTAAGTCAATTTTTTTTCTTTCGCTAAGAATATATTTTTGATACAAATCAACCAGTTTTCATTCAAGGCATTTTTTTCAAGAAAATTCATTGTCTATTTGCAAGAATTTTATTTTTTCTGTGCACACCTCAACTTTCTAACAATCCATAAAGAAATGTGAATTTTCAGGACTAATTTTGCAACAGTTTTATCATTTTAGACGTAGTCTGATGCTTCTACTTTAAATATAAGACAAGGGAAGAGTTTCAAGAGTCAAGCAAGCCAATTAAAGTATTAATCTAACGATATATTTACTTCGTAACTAGCTGCTGTCAACCGCAAGTACAGCCTTAACAAACGCTTAAATAGAAGAGGCAGAAATATAAAGTCTATAGAATGTACACCAATCAAATAGGTTCGGTAGCCCAGCTATTTATATTGAACTATCTATAACATCAAAATTGACGGGAGTGAAAGTATCAAAATAATATTGAGCTATTTTAGGTTCAGCTTTAATTTAAACTTAAACACTCAGTAAAGGTGTTTTGCGCTCGGGAATATTAAATTAATTGAAACTGTTGCTATTGCTATGGAAGCCGCATAAGGTCTGGAAAGGTTTGAGTTGGATTTGGCGCATTCTATCCTTAAAATGGGAGAACGTTTCTGTGTCGGCCTGTATGTCTGTCTTTCTAAAGAGAATTCAATTTGGGAAACGCTATCATGAATGAATAAAGCTCCAAATGATTTAAGGGGTATAGAAGGAAATTTCTAAAAAATCCATTTATTTTTTTTAGGATTATTGTAAAATATAACAACATCCAAATTTCTCTGAAAGTTTCCAAATCGATCTCACGAGCATTGCGGAAGATATACCTTTAATAACAATCGTCAGTTCTTTGAATTGCCTGTGAGCTGGCAAGACTTATCTCCCCTTCACCCATTGTGACTTAAAAATATTTTTTTTTGCATTTTCCTTAGCACCTAATACAGATATTTAACAACATACACTGAACATTTCTTGGTGAAATTCCAAATGGTTCGGAAATTATTTTTCATTTTCAAAATGTCCACCCTCATTGTCCAAACAAAACGTAAACAACTTCTTCCATAACGTTATTTAATACTTCTAGGGTTATTATTCCTATTGCGGCGCGAACTCGAACTTCTAACTCATCATTGCCAAGGATTAAAAAAAAAGTCCATGGGTGTAATATCTGGGGATCGCGAAGGCCCGTTTATGAGACCAGTGTGACAATTAGCCGCTAGGTAACATAATAACGTATCGAGATTCGTTGTTGCATTGATTTTTTTTTTGAACCAGGGGTGCTCGTGATCCTTGTAAAGCACTGTTTGAAAAAGGCCTTCCACTGAACTTGAACTAACTATGGGTACCTCGGTATGGATTTCATATTTTTAATTATAGGTTTATTCCAACCAGCAGTAGACCCCAGGATGACATGTTAAGTCCTGGTTGATTGTATTTGACAGTTTGAAACTGCCAGGGACTGATGGTTGGAACAGGCCATAAAGTTCAAAAAACCAATCACACTTTGCACCTAACCCCTTAAGACCAACGTGAATCGCTTCCTTCGAACACGCATCGCTCGTAGGGATTTTGTGCCTATGTTTGATCATAAAAAAAATGTTCTGTAACACCTTATACACTGAAACTAACCTGTATAGGGAAAGGGGAAAAAAAGTCAAAAAGTCTTTCTCCACTAATTTAATAGTGAGCTATTAAAGGCTCAATTTTAAAATTAAATTGTCTCTACATGTTTCAAAGGTAGTAACCTTCATCTTCAGGAGACCAAAGTAGTGCTGCAGTTATTATTAGCAGTAGAGAGAAAACTGTTGGTGGAAAATGACGTTGATGGAGCTTTTATTTTTAAAAATATTTTGACAAGATATTAATAATTGAATGTAATCAGCATGCTAAAATTGGAATTGAAAGTGGAATGTTATATTTAAATCAAAGTTTATGAAAAGACACTGTCAATCTGTGGTCGAATTTAAAAAGGGAAGATATTCGTTATTTGAAAATCATACGTCAGGATATATAAAAAGGATCTTTTGGACATTCTAGATCTTGTTAGAGAAAGATTTTTGTTTGTGATTTGTTTTATGAGAAATTCTGTAATAAGAAAGAAATTTGTAATTAGTAATGAAATAAAATTATTAATAATGTCTGTACTTACATAATGTTGAAATTTCATTTGTAAAATTAGTTATTGGAGACCTAAGGTCCCGTCACTTTGCGTTATGTTCGTCCCATTATGTAGGGAAAACAATAGAGTTTGATTTAAAATAAAATTATTAAAAAAAAAAAAACAGATCTTATATTTTATATACCCTTAAAGATTAAAATAGGGAGACGAACACAGTTAAAATGAAAACGTGTTCAGTCATTTTATAGTCGACCGTTGACAGCTTGAGAACAAAATGGTTGACAATGTCAGTATAAGTGCATTAACGAAAAAGGTATGAAAAGCTCAATCATCGTTCTTATAGTTACTAGTCAGGTAAATAAACATACATAAAACTTGAATATAACATAAAATATAAATAAAAGATATTATAATAAAAATTTGTTTTTCACAAGGTTGGGGGAATGGTCCTAAAAGATTTCCCTTTTATATTCTTTGGTGGTCTCCAGTGATCGTTAAAAGAAATATCGACATTTAAGTTGGGAGAAAAACAATCATTGTCAAGATACAGAATCCAGGAGTACGAGTAATCAGTATCTGTATCTGATTGTTTTTCTCCCAATTTAAATGTCGATATTTCTTTTAACGATCACTGGAGACCACCAAAGAATATAAAAGGGAAATCTTTTAGGACCATTCCCCCAACCTTGTGAAAAACAAATTTTTATTATAATATCTTTTATTTATATTTTATGTTATATTCAAGTTTTATGTATGTTTATTTAACTGACTAGTAACTATAAGAACTATGATTGAGCTTTTCATACCTTTTTCGTTAATGCAATTATACTGACATTGTCAACCATTTTGTTCTCAAGCTGTCAACGGTCGACTATAAAATGACTGAACACGTTGTCACGTTTTCATTTTAACTGTGTTCGTCTCCCTATTTTAATCTTTAAAGGTATATAAAATATAAGATCTGTTTTTTTTTAATAATTTTATTTTAAATCAAACTCTATTGTTTTCCCTACTTAATGGGACGAACATAACGCAAGGTGACGGGACCTTAGGTCTCCAATAACTAATTTTACAAATGAAATTTCAACATTATGTAAGTACAGACATTATTAATAATTTTATTTCATTACTAATTACAAATTTCTTTCTTATTACAGAATTTCTCATAAAACAAATCACAAACAAAAATCTTTCTCTAACAAGATCTAGAATGTCCAAAAGATCCTTTTTATATATCCTGACGTATGATTTTCAAATAACGAATATCTTCCCTTTTTAAATTCGACCACAGATTGACAGTGTCTTTTCATAAACTTTGATTTAAATATAACATTCCACTTTCAATTCCAATTTTAGCATGCTGATTACATTCAATTATTAATATCTTGTCAAAATATTTAAAAAAAAAAAAAAGCTCCATCAACGTCATTTTCCACCAACAGTTTTCTCTCTACTGCTAATAATAACTGCAGCACTACTTTGGTCTCCTGAAGATGAAGGTTACTACCTTTGAAACATGTAGAGACAATTTAATTTTAAAATTGAGCCTTTAATAGCTCAATATTAAATTAGTGGAGAAAGACTTTTTGACTTTTTTCCCCTTTCCCTATATTTCAACTCCACTTCGAGAATGGACTATTTCTTTAAATTAACCTGTATAGGTAAAAACCAGCAACCAAACCTATTGGCAACATAGTTTAAAATATTAGCGTGTAGTTTTCATATTTCACGCCCAACTTACACGGTTATTTTCGCTTCCAGAAGCGGTGAATTTCATTTAAATTTAGAATTTAATATAATGATTCTGAACTGAATTTGAACTGAACCGTATTTATTTCCAATTAGATCCTATTTTTAAGTCAAATTTTATCCTCGCGCAGTTACAAAATGTCATCTGTAGATTAAAGTTTAAATATTGATGATCGAGGTGCAATGAAATGCGTAAGGGTCTAGAAATCAGAGCAAGAGGAGGAAACCAGGAAGAAAATTAAGATATTGGTTCTTCGTTAAGTCAACTTTAACAAACCCTGTATTTACTTTATGTTATAGTCTTATGTTATTTATTGTATTCATCGTGACAGGTATAATTGTTACAGGGTCTGAAGTTGCTCCTTTCCGGAACGATACATGTACCCATTCATATTGTTACTCTTCACTTACTATCCAATGCTGAATGCTGATTTAACAGTAATATGCTACTAATCCCGATACAGACCCCATTAAAATAAAAAGAGACGGAAGCAGGAAGAGTAGCGGCAACGTCGTACGTAAGACAAGGATCAGTGCCACCGTAAGTTATATGCAGTCTTGAGTGTGCATTTGCAAACGAGATGTTTGTACACCGCGCAACGTTCAAATTGGGTAA
Organism: Polydrusus tereticollis; assembly: GCA_963920685.1. Classification (NCBI taxonomy): domain Eukaryota; kingdom Metazoa; phylum Arthropoda; class Insecta; order Coleoptera; family Curculionidae; genus Polydrusus; species Polydrusus tereticollis. Next base: position 11,695,539 of record OY987332.1, on the reverse strand, counting down.
CAGAGGCGTAGGATGGAAAAATCGTAAATCTTACTAAACACAAGAAGTGTCTGTTGAAGAGGAAAACAAGAATACTCGGATATACTTATTAATTGTAATCTACAACTGACTAGAAAACGTAGCAACCCCAGCGGAGTTACTGACTCTGAATTTGTAGACATTTGAGATATACTTGTCCAGTTGAAGACCGTTCAAAGAAAAATGGACCAATTACTCTTCCGCGCATTATTATACACCACACATTTGTTTTTTGAGGATACTGGCTGTGAACCTCCATCGTCCAATGCGGGTTGTCTGTTGCCCAACGTCAAAGTTACATGATGTTCTAAAAAAAGTTACAGCTTATGAATAATCGATGTAAAATATTATAATTTTTAAATAATACAACTTACTTGTTCCGTACATTCCATAAATAGTGTCACGGATAGAATTTATATCCAATCTTCACACATTTACAACTCTCTTTGAATTAGAACGTTTGTTTTAAGGTAATTCTAATAATTTATTTTCGTTAACTGTTGTTGAAATTGCACTTACAGTGAAGATATTCAAATTTAGGGCAGCTCTTTGCACCGACTATTTAAATGCTTCGGCATTTTTCACAAATGGTAAACAATGTAATCTTCTTCTTCTTCTGTAGCTCTACAACCCTTGGTGGGTCTTGGCTGACTGCACGATCCTTCTTCACCCTTCTCTATCTTGCATCAGATCAGGATCGTATTCTATTCCCATCGCTCTCAGATCTGCAACGATGTTGTCTCTCCATCTCATACGTGGTCTCCCCAGAGATCTTCGCCCTTCCGGATTCTGTTCCCAGACCGTTTTGATCACTCGAGAGCCTGGTTGTCGGTGTACATGTCCAGCCTATCTCAGCCGTCCGGCCTTAATTACTTTGATAATATCTGGTTCCTCATAGAGTTCAGTCAATTCGTTGTTTGTTCTTGGTCGGAACTGCTCTGTTGTTAGGTCTTTGCATGGTCCAAAGATTTTACGCAGAACCTTTCGTTCAAAACACTTCAGCTTACGCTCGTTTTCCTTGGTAAGTGTCCAAGTCTTACTCCCGTACATGACAACTGGTCGTATGACTGTTTTATATATCTTAATTTTTGACCTTCGGGATAGATTTTTGCTGGTAAAAACTTCTTTTAGTGCGCACATGCATCTACAACCGCATTGGATTCTTATTTTGACTTCGTCGGATATACTGTTTTCCTCGTTGATTGTGGCTCCCAGGTACCTAAAACTTGTTACCCTCTCGAAATTGTACTCTCCCATTGTAACGTTTTGCCCTATCCTATCTCTTCTCGTTCTTTTACCAACATACATATATTTCGTTTTGTCCTCGTTAATTTTAAGACCCATTACCTCCGCCTGTCTTTCTATTTTATTAAATAACTCCTTTACCATTATTACGGAGTCTCCAACCACATCAATGTCGTCTGCGAAAGCCAGGAGGAGCCTTGGGCCATCCATACCAAAGACCTCCGTGGATAATTCCGCCGCTCTTATGGCTTTTTCCAAGGCAATATTGAACAATATAGGGGAGAGAGAATCACCTTGCTTTAATCCACCAGACACCTCAAACGAATCTGACAGTATTTCCCCCACTTTTACTCTACTTCTGGAGCCGTTGACACATATACTTGTTAGCTTGATTAGCTTTTTTGGAATTCCTAGCTCTACCATTGCGTCCCATAGCTTAACTCTTAGAATACTATCGTATGCTTGTTTAAAGTCGATAAATAGTTGATGAATCACTCTATTAAATTCCCAGCATTTTTCTAGCATTTGCCTTATTGTAAATATCTGGTCGACAGTAGACCTATTTTTACGGAATCCACACTGGTAGTCTCCCAAGCCTGACTCTACGATGGGTTTAAGTCGTTCCAAAAGTATGTTTGCAAGGATCTTATACGCTGTGTTGATTAAGGATATCCCTCTATAGTTACTACAATTTGTTCTGTCTCCCTTTTTATGGATAGGAATGATCAGGCTTTCCTTCCACTCATCTGGTATCTTCTCCTGACTCCATATAAGGGTAATAAGTCTATGTAGCTGTCTATGCAATGCCTCTCCTCCATACTTAAGCAGCTCTGCTGTTATGTTGTCCTTTCCTGGAGCTTTCTTACTTTTAAGCTTTTTAATAGCTTTGATAATTTCTTCGTATGTTGGTTGTTCCACTGCCGGTTCTGCAGTTTGGTACACGGTTGTAGTCTGTTCATAATGTTGTTTTATGTTTAAAAGTTTGTCAAAGTACTGTTTCCATTCGTCCACTATTTCATTTTTGTTGGTCGTTATGCTACCATCTTCCTTCCTAAGTATGGTTTCCGCTCTAGGTCTGAAGCCTTTTTTAATTTTTGAAATTTCTTAAACAATGTAATCGACAGAGATATATATGCGTACTTTTGTTTCTCTTAACAGTTTTTTAATACTATTTATGAAAAAATTATATTAATTTTTACAAGCTTAAATAAACAAAATATTTGCTATAGGTGGGTTCGTATCAAAGAAGAATACTTTAAGCTTGTAGTAAATTCAATATCGCACAAAATTATACTATACTATTTTATAAGATGGATAATCCTGTTCATAATATAATTTGCTCTCTACATGAAACGACATTTTATAGTTTTAGAGATGACAACTGGAGAGAGAGAGAGAGAGAGAGAGAGAGAGAGAGATTAATAAATAAAGGTCTTCCTACGCCATCTCTTAGTATTTTAAACCGCGATTATAAACAAGGACATACTTTTTCGCGATCATTTAATACTCATTGGTACGATAGTCATACGTGATATGATGTGGGAGTTATTTTTGGGTAAGTATCATTATATCAACCTCTGCAGTAAAGCAGTGTAGAGTGTAGGGACATACCGGATCAGACAAACAGATCAGAAAAAACTTTAAGAATGTCATTAGGTAAACTTCTTTTTGGTTTCTAATATTAGGGAAACAACAAGTAAGTACAGGGTGTCCCATTTTCGACACTTTTATATACATAGATGTCATGTGCTCTTTTTGGTTCAAACTTAAAATGGTAAAATCAAAATTTGAAAATTATCGCTCGCTTAAGAGATACTGGGAAAATCAAAGAATTGACAATTTCAAAATTACTCTATATTTTCTTAGTTATAAGCGATACAGAAAAATATTTTATACAAAGGTTTATTTATAATAATTGTTGAATAATCTGCCGTTTTTAGAATAAGTATACGGGGTCAGGTAAAAAAGTTATCGAACCTAACCTAATTTTTTTAAATGGAACACCCTGTATATTTTAATCTAAAAAGATAGCATTTTAAATTCTCTTTTCAAATATGTAATACACCATGGATGATATTGGTTTCCTAGGCGATTTATTTAAACTGAACATCAAGTTGCCATTTTTAATTTTTCTCTTAATTAAAAAGTTTTAATGTTTTGCTACCCTTAACGACTTTAGTACGTCAACATAAAAAAAATTTAAATATCAAAAATAAATTTCGAATATTTTTCTAAAACAATAGCAAATCACTTTTATAATTTTATTTTCCCAGCTCTGGAAAATATAAAAACAATATTACTAACAGGTTTCCCAGAAGATTTAAACCCCGAAAACCATACACTCATACATAAAGTCATTCTTTATTCCATTCCGGTTATAAAGTTTTGTTTTGTCTTCTTTTGACGGGCGTTTTTCGTATATTTTCATCTCCTTTCAACCATCGTTACATTACCTACTAGGCCTTTCCGCCTATCTGTATCCATTTTCTATCCTTTTCCGACGCGTTTTAATGGATTTGGCCGCTTTTCCCCTAAACATCCTTCCATATAGGATCTTTCTTTCTAGCACATGCTTCTAAACAGATTTTTCTTCTGTTTGCTCGTCTTTCTCCCAAGCATTGTGTTTTGTAGTACGTTTTGAGCGGAGTTTCGTAAGTTTTCCGTCTCTTTCTGGCACGTTTGGTATGTTTTTCGCCGAAAATGAACAGCGTTTTAGATGAGAGGAAAACCGATTTTGCTGAGAGTCCGGACGTCGGTAAATTTCCCCTAAGTATTTTGTTTTACAAAACCTTTATATTCTAATATAATATTTGAAATATATTGATGTTAAATGGTAGAGGAAATTAAAGTCTTGTTATATTTCACAATTATAATTCAGTTGCCTGACACGTGTTTGGAACCTTACGGATCATTATCGAAGAAGGAGTACAAGACAATACTAGATTCTACGTGTAGTTACAAAGTTAATATCTAAGTAATAGTAATGGTAAACATGTCATTAAAATAAAATTAGGGGATGAAGTGAATTGACAGACAGATTATGGGTTATCTTGGTCCTTAATTTTCAGGGATTGGCCAAAGGTACAACTAAATTACAGGTGTGATTATAGAGGTATTTACATCTAAGTAATAAAATTAAGAAAATGATATTGTGTATATAATTATGGGTTTTTTTGTTCGTAATTATTGACAGTGTTTATTGTATATTTATCCTAACTTATTAGACTAATAAGTATTAGATTGGCACCTGAAGGCATTTTAATTTGATTATTAACAACATTACATCGATTTTTTAAGGCTTTTTTGATTGCTAATGTTTCTAATAGGTTGAGTTTTCTACCCTTGTGTTTAAAAATTCTTTCATCTGGAGAACGTCATTACTCTGGAACGACCTCCCTGAGGCCGTGTTTCCCAACGAGTATAATCTCCAAAGATTCAATACCAACGTGAATCGTTTCCTGCGCACACGCACCGCTCGCAGAGCGCCATAAAGGTTTAATTCTGCAGTGCAGCAAATTATTAATGGCGCAAGTCAAACTAATACAAATTTAAGGCAGCAATTTTCGATCCCTGACCCACTTAAACTATCTACTAAGAAAACGTAAAATCCTTTTATTTTCACATACTTTTTAGGAATGTTCCTACTTATATGCCTAATATCCGCTACACACATTATTAATTGCTTGATGGCATGCTAAACTGCCTATTTCTTTCAACAGATTTTTCTTCCTAACTTAAAAAGAACCCCAGCATAATAATAAATTGACATATTCATTCCATCTGACTTATTACCTACTTTACTGCGTGTCCCTTTTCACCAAAACTGTGAAAACACTTTTTTGATTATTAAGGTGCGCGTTTCAGCGACAGAGAAAACTTCGCGTTACGTTGAAAAAAGTGTGCCTATCCTTGTTCCTTCGTAAACACGTTGGTTTCATTTGCATTTATTTAACGGACAATATTTGTTGCTGTAAATAAGCTACCAGCGTAAGGATTAAGAAAAAAGTAAAAATGAACAGCTTTCTCACTCTACTCTACGCCGCCCTTAAATTTCCATCCCCCTAAAACCCAATTTACTTCGTGAAAATCCCTCCCTTATCACTCCAAATTGTCATTTTGGCCCTCCCACCGCTCCTCCAAACTGTGGAGTCGCATCGTTACATCAGCGTTGTTACATCACGTGCCCCGCTTGCTTTGATCCCCCCTATTTCTCCGCTACCCCTCACGTATACCCCCTTCGAAAACGCTTCCACTGTTGCCGTATGTGCTGGTAGTTACTTAGGATATTTTCAAATTTATAAACAGCTAAGGATGAATGCCAGAAAGTTTAATGCGTTGATCTGTCGCTTTCTTAAGCACAACCCCATGGAATGTCTAAATTGGCTTTAGGATCTAGTTTATCCTGATTTAATTTTGTTCTGACAATTGATACTATTATGTAAGCCCCAGCTCATTTTATTCCTTTTTGATGTTCCTTCATTTTTGGTTTCGCAACCAGTTGTTTTTACTAAGTAATTAAGTATAATGTTCCAGTTTTGGTCCGTCTGTAGATATCCATTTTGAAGAGCTGTCTAAAAAAGCTCATTTATATAATAATCTCAATTCAAAATTAAAATTATTAGGTATTACTAACATAATATAATCACACACTTTACATTAAGGACAACAAACAAGTTCACTATGGCCAACACAGGTTAACTAACGATATAAAATTGATCAACGGGATAAACCCAAAAAAATTAAACAAAATATACTGAACCATAGCGGCATCAAGGTTGCACAAAAAGAGGTACGATTATTGAAACAAACATTCACTACTTAAACTCATTCACAATTTTCGCTGCTTCTCTGTAGTGGCCGTTTACAGGATCGTTCAAACACTTAATCTGATTATTAATATATTTGTTGTGTGTTTGTTCTTTTATTCTAATATTAAAACTACGTCCTGTCTGTTCAGCATATTTAGCTGTGCAACGTAGGTAGTGCCATATTATCGTCCCATATCAATAGCTAGTACCTATACAAAGACAATAAAGAAAGCCGTCCACAATCGATGATGACCTTTATAGAACTAGGTGAAATTATAGGTCCTTGTTAGCACGAATAAGGGAAAGACGTGTATAGCAGTGATTTGCGCCTTGTTAAAGGCGTTTGACATGGTGGATCACGCTATTCTATGATGATGGCGGTTATACATTATACATTACAACTCGTCTTTAAAATACATTAAAATAGGAGTTCCTCAAGGATCGGTCTTGGGTCCCTTACTTTTTAATTTATTTATTAATGATCTTCCGAAACATATTCAGGGAAAGGTTGTGATGTATACAGACGATGCTCCTTGCTAAGTGAGTGATACTGACCCTAATAATTTAGCAACAAAAACAGTTTTACATAACAGCTTAATTTGTGAATCAAACGTTCCAAGCTTTACGAAATGCTTGGGCTATGTCCACAAGTTTGAGTCCACTAGCTCCAACTGTTCTGTGTCTTCTATCTGTGGTGTTAGTTGGCAATAAGGGTCAAGTTAGGCAAATTGCCTAACGTTAAGCCTTCCCAGTCCCTGGCGAGTGCTTGCCAAGTAAAGTCAGATCTGAGATTTGAAAGAGGGTTTGAAGGAATCAACTTTACGAGTTAATTGTTGCTAATATCCTAAAGGCGATGGAATATTTTCCTTCTATTCTATCTGGCAACATCCCCTATTCTTAACCAATAAACCATTCATTTCACTTACCCCCGCCCTTACCCTATTTGTAATCAATATCCTCACCGATCGGGTTCCTTCGCTTGCGGTCGGGGGCCATCGGAATGGCAAACGCTTTATCGTGGGATCAGGGAATCGGGATCGGGATGGCGTGAGAGGAGTTGAGAGTTACGACGGGTTATATACGGGAGGGTAGAAGGCCAATAGTCAATTAGGCTAATGTGAATAATTAAGAGGGACTTGATGATAGGTGAATAGAGTATACTTGTTAATTAAAATGAAAGTCCCTCATAAGCTCTGGCGGTAAAAAGTGGTATAACAGTGGATTTTTGGAATTAGTTGGATGGGGATTTGAATGAATGATTTTGATTTCATTAAAAATAAAGGCATAGTTAGTTTTGTCATACATACATGTTTCTGAAAGCTCTCACTGGGTTTTAAAGTAGTAAAATATGAAGAAACGTTCCTAAAAACCGAAATGCTTTGTTTCGGATATACAGGGTCTTACAATTTTTAAGCGGAACAAATATATGTACGCCACTGTCGTTTTCTCTTTTGATAAATCTGTTATGTGGGCAGTTTAATGGCTAATGCGAAGTACCTTTTGATACTTTTTTGATTTCTGCTTTGTTTTAGCGATATGCAAATAAATGTAATTTATTTTTTTATTATTCTTTTTCTCGAGAACGGGTTTGCCAGTAACGTCTTCTACCGAGTATGTATTTTTCACGTAAACATGATAGAGTAATCAATTTTTTTGTTTAAGAACATAAAGCAAGCTCGTATATAAAAGTTATGACTCCTCAAAACAGTAAAAAGATATGTAGGTGGCGCCCTCTACAAGTATGAGCCATAGTAATGTCAAATTCAAATTTCGTAGTTCAAAAAACCCTTTTTACCCATTTTAGCACTAGTCTTAAAATGAACTCATTTATCATTAGCACTAGTGCTAAAATAAGATACTTTTTACTATGAAAATCAATTTGAAAAGAATATTTTTTGTGACTGAATTCGAAAAACACATTATCTGTAGGTACCATGTTCAGTGGCGTATTTAGGGGGGGGGGGGGAGTCCGGGGGTTTGGACGTTTAAATATGATTAATTATAAAATCAATATAATAATTTTAAACTCTGGCAATGCCTGTAAAATTTCTGAAGGTGTGAAGATGTGCGTTGTATCCCCACTATAATTCAATATCATATGCGATAAAAAGAGACAAACCCATTAGTAAGGGACAGAAATCCCCACTGATTGCTTGATTTCGGCTAGGGTTGCCTAATTTACCCAAACATATTATCCTTGCCTTAATATATCATCGTATCTATCTGTTCATAAAGATATGTTGTCACTAGTCACTATGCAGTCAAATGCCCTATTGAAAAATTAAGGAAACTTACTTCATGATGTTAGTGTTAAGTGTCATTTTAAAACCAGACACTAAAATGAACAAAAAAATTAATACCTATTCTACTAAATTCAAAATTAAAGCCATAAAAATCCAAAATCAAGGGACTTGCCATATTTCCTTGTTGTCAGTTAAATGGCAACCAAAGTGCATTGTTGTTAGTTACTAAAAAACTCACTATCAATAACTTAAAGTGTTCTTGTGCGATTTTCGATGAATAATCTGGAAGAAAACCATAAAAATGTGGAAATAAATGTAGCAGCTAGTACCTTTGAGTTGTTGCCAATAAAACAGTATGAAATTGCTTATGGAAAGGTTGTGCAGTGGTGGGATTTGAAAGGCGTTTCTCGAAAATACCTTCATCTCTTTGGTCTCACTATTCAATGACTAAAGCCATGTTGAAATTAAATTCGACGTCGTGGTCCAATATTATTATTTCCCTTTCCTCCACAAGCATAAAAATAACAACCAAACCCTGATCAATGGAACTGCATCAGAAGTAATTCATATTTCTGGTTACTCAAATTGTTCAATAAATGCTAATGTTAATAATAAAAGTTAAAAAGATTCTTGTATTTATTTTTAGCACTGTGTCATAAAATAACATTTTAGACAACAAGCGTTAAAATAGTTATTTATGCAACAAGGGTGTAAAGTAGCATTTTTTTTACGAATGGGAAATTTTTCGCACGAGCCGCAGGCGAGTGCGCAAATCACATGAGTAAAAAAAAGGCACTTTACGCACGAAATGCATACACAATTTTTTCTACTACCGAACGTTATACAGGGTCGCTGTTATGTATTGAAATGGTCGATTATTTCTTAAAGGAAGAGAGTTATCTAAAAAATATTAAGAACAAAAGTTATAGGAACAATAACAATAATAAAATTTCATATATGTACTTACAAATACGGATTTATATTCAATTTAATTGTGGACTATATGAATATTAAATGTACAGCTATTAGAATTATTAAAAGTTAATCCTTGGCTCTTAAGTCTAGAATTTACTTGTGAATCTTCACAATCCACACGTCTGCTGTTACAAGCCACATTAGAACTAGATGTAAATGGTGTATCAGTTCTCTTATTTACATTGGTTGAAACTTCAGAAGACAAATTTGATGTAATATTACATATTTCGATTTCAGGAATATTGTCAAACGTACTAGTGGAATTAGAAGAGGAAGCATCATTTGTTAATATTTTATTCGATATGTCAATTTTTTTGCTCAGTGTACTGTCAATGTAACCCTCTGCGACGGCAGATGATTTCCATCCCCCATGCTTCTTTACTGTTATAAGGTCTCCTCCAGAATTTGCCAACATAGTGGCAGATGACCTTCGAAAAGAGTGACCAGTATAACATGTTAGATTTGGCAATTTCAGATATTCAGCTATTACAGAAGGCATCTTACCAAATGTGTTTATGCCCACAGGTTGTTTCGAACATTTATTTTGGGCATATTTTAAAAATAATCTGGATGATTCAATATTAGGAGGTCTTAATGTCATATATTTTATAATGTACGATAAATAATTTATGGAATTATTTGGGTTTAGAACTGTAAAAATTCTTTTCATACCATTTTTTGAAGCAGGAATTCTTATAATAAGGACTGTTTCCTTGTTCTCAACATCATTTATTGTCATTTTCATCAGTTCTTCTCTGCGACAAGCTCCAGAAATGCCAATAATAAATGCAACCTAAAATAATAAATCGTGTCGATATAAAATCTATAATAACTATTAAATACAAACATTTTATAGAGAATCTAAAAGTATTAAGAACTAAGGTAAAACTTTTATAACTTTGATATGATATTTTACCTTACCAATAGAATTAAATTGATGTAAAGTTACCTTTATCATTAAAAACTTCGAATCCGGAGCCTCCAAAATAAACTTGATGAAATGACTTTTCTCAAATATTCCTGATTTCTTTGCTTTGTAGCCTTTGCTTCTCTGTTTAAGAAAGGCAATTAACTTGTGGTAGGTTGAAATATCTACTGAATTTTTAATTTTTAAGGTAGCCTTTAGCATGGAAAATATTGACCACATTATCGATGATTTATAGCTTTTTAATTCATCTGAAAAATAAGCTAGCAAAACATTTTCTGAGTACCTTGTCACTTTATTTTTCTTGCACCAACTCATAAACAATGTATATTTTGGCTCGTAAATTAACCGAGACTTGTTGGGAAGCAAATTCAAAGTAGCTTCCTGTGCAGAATCTGCAATATTCGGCGGAGTGTTCTCAAAATCCGATAAATCACTGTCTATAATGTTGAGATTTAAAAATCTGAAATAAAATTAAACGAAATCATAACAATATAATACATTTGATATCACAACTCAAAACTTACCGTATTAAAATCTTCACTAATTCCTAAAATCATTAAAACACCTGGCATAAATCACAAATTGTCAACATTCAGATACGTCAAACAGAAATCGCCATTTGTCCATGGCCAACCAGACCAATTTTAAGTAAAAATGCAGGTATCCATATCAATGTAATCATTCATATTTTTTACTTTTTTTAACTAGTGCGTAAAGTAATTTACTTTACGCACTAGTTAAAAAAAGTTAAATTTTAGACACCTTCCATAGTGTGTAAAGTTAGTGTTTTACGCACGGTAGTAGAAATAGTTATTTTTGTATTAAGTGCGTGAAGTGAGTGTTTTTTTAATGGCATATGAGAGTGTCAATTTTTTGCCGAGACCGCAGGTCGAGGCGAAAAATTCTCTCGAATGTGCCATTAAAACACGAATTTCACAAACGAAATACAAACAACATTTTTTGTACAACTGAAAGTTTGAATTAATCGGTAAAATTGTATATTATAATAAAAATTTTACCATATAATTTCACATAATCAAGTTAACAGCCCTGTCGTTACTATAGAAATGGTTTGTTGGCACGTTGCTTGTTTTGTTGTCATACGTTGATAGCTGTTCATATTTATTGCAATTTTTTAAATAAATAGTATAAGTACTTAAAATGGATGTAGATTACGATAGTGATAGCGAGATTCCTTCAGATATAGCCGATATAGCAAATTCGGCTATAGCTAACATGTTACCGGCGAAATCAAAATTTATATACGAGAATAATTATAACCAATTCCGTGAATGGTGCGGCAAGAAAAATATACAAAAAGTGTATGAAAAGGTACTTATATGCTATTTTGAGGAGAAATCAAAAACTGTAAAACCTTCTACTTTATGGAGTGTCTACTCAATGTTGAAGAGTACATTGAATGTTAAAGAAAATATTGATATAAAGAAGTTTTCAAAATTGGTGCCTTTTATTAAGAACAAAAACGTCGGATACCGAGGGAAGAAATCTAAAGTTTTATCGAGAGACGATATTAATAAATTCATTCAAGAAGCTGATGATGAAACAAATTTACTTTATAAGGTACAGATGATCAAAATTTTGTATTATTTCAGTAATTTCAATATTTTTTTAATTGTAGGTTGCGTTAATTTTGGGAATCAGCGGTGCTTGTCGCCGTGAAGAATTATTGAAGGTAACTATTGATGACATTGAAGATACCGGGTCTATATTGATTGTTAAAATACCGGATACAAAGACCTATTGCCCAAGAATGTTTACCGTTTCAAATTCTGATTATATTGAGATATATCGCAAGTATAGAGTACTAAGGCCGTCCCATACACACAAAAAGAGATTATTTTTAAAATATTCAAGAGGAAAATGTGTTGACCAACATGTGGGAATAAATAAAATAGGGGAAATTCCTAGCTTGATTGCAAAATGGCTGGGAAAAGAATTGCATAAGAGCTACACAGGTCACTGTTTTAGGAGGAGTTCTGCAACTCTCTTAGCCAATGCAGGGGGTAACATGACATCTATAAAACGCCACGGTGGTTGGAAATCTGCCGCCATAGCAGAAGGATATATAGAAGATAGTTTGAGTAATAAAATTGATATTTCTAATAAATTAAATTGTTCCTCTACTTCCAAACAAATCAATATAACTGATACAATTGTGGACTCAACTTTTCAAGGAATATCTAGCGTTTCTGATCAGCAGCAAGGTGGACTAGCTTCGGGAATTAATATTGGAAGCAATTGTTCGAACTTCACCATCAATTATTATTGTAACAAATGAGATTTTTTGGTAGTTGGTAATTAATTAGTAAATTTGTACAAAAAAATTCAATACATTTTTTAAAAAGTAATGTTTTATCGTTTTTTTTGTAAATCATTTTTCCAGTTAAAAAAAGTCTTTTTTTCACCGTGAAAAAAAGTCTTTTTTTCACTGTTAAAAAAACAAAAGGTTTACGTATCGATAGCGATGAAAAAATGTCAACTTTTTTTGACAGTTGTACAAAAAAGTATTTTAATTTTAATTGCGTTTGTAGATAAATGTCTTTTATAATTTAGCCTAAGAATGTGAAGAAATGATTATTATTTTAACAGAAATAATGGGGTTTGATTCCCATCCCTTGTCTATTTCTTCCACATTATGTCTTAGTATTTTTTACAAACGGAATCCGTAATATAGACCCCATTTGCCCTCTTTTTACGACTACATTTCAATAATGTCTCGCACACCCGTCAAATAATGCTAAGCAAAAGGCCCGTCCCACGCCTATAAAAAATAAGAACAAAACGACAAAATTATTCAACCGGATATCATTTTGCCTGGTCGTCTAAATTTTTTCCGAGCTGAGGATTTGAACCCCATAAAATATTAAATTATGGAAGAGGGCCAAATATGCCGAAACAAAACTGTTACGGGGAAAAGTTTTTCCAGTTTTCTTTCGGGAAAATATGTTTCGCTTTGATTATTATTACATTAGAATTTATTCTTCCATCAGCGTTGGTGGCGATTGAATGAAATGAATACAGGGAAACTTTACATGTTGATATTTGACACTTCGCTAGCAGGACATTGATAAAACGCGTTACACACGGAAAAAACAGTATTGTGAATTTAGTTTAGTAAGAATTTTATATTATATTTCTCTATAAAACCTCTTAATAACTATAAATCTCTATATCAGTCTTTTCCAAAATAAAATTGTGAACTAAATTTATAAAAAAATATGGTTAGCTTTTTTATATAACATAGTATAATTATGCCACTACTAAGGTATATATTACATTTTACAAATGCGATTTGGTTAAATTGAATAACTATTTCTTTTAGTTAAAAGTAAGAAACTGTATTGTGAATTTTACTAAATCCTTTTGTGGTTTTTATTATTTTTTATTACATTAACAGACAAGCATAAAAAATGGTTATAAAGGAAACTTAGTAAAAATTACTATATTTCTTTACTAAAATTTTTAATAGAATTTAGAAGGGTGTAATTATAGTAAGACTGTTTAACAATAAACTATTCGAATTTTTATAACACTATATTTGCAAAATATCAAAAAACATAGAAGCGCTTATAAAATTTTCGTAGGAAAATTCGTATTTTACTAAAAGAATATAGTAGAAACTCCTAAATAATTTACAGCAATAGTCAAAGCCGTCGTCGCACTTACAGTTATGCCATCAAAGGGGTCGGACCTCTAACTCTTACTCTTATGTGTTTTAAGTTCAAACTGATTAATTTTGTCTCTGATTTTGTGTTTATGGTATTATGGTGCTGTTATGTGGAGTTTGGAGGATTTATTAGCATAATGGAATCTGGAAGACTTAGTTTCGCCACCAAGAAAGAAAGACCAAATATATTGCATTATACCACGTGTAAAAGCAAATAAAAAATGTTACAAAAATCTACAAAAGGAGTTTTAAATATTTACTAAGATATTTAATTAGTATAACAAAAGTTGGTGGTAGAAATTCAACTAAAATTAATAGAATTTACGAAAAAATATTACAAATTTTACAATATTCATTAGTAAAATGTGCAAAACTGCTTGGTAGTTTTTACAAATAATTACTACAACCGTAACAACAGAAGCTAGAAAAAACAACAACATATTTTTGCACTCCTGTTTAATAGTTTTTACTGTAACGAATTTTTTATTCCTATATATTTTTGTAGTAACTATTAAAAATATTAACTCGTTTTTACTATAATTTTATAGTCTTGTTTAATATACCATATGGCTGTCCTATATAGAACTATAAAATATAGTTACTTCTATTATATTTTTGGATATTCTTATAAATTTTTTTTTCCGTGCAGATTCAGGGTAATGCGCAACTCCAAGGCGAGGCAAAAACATGAAATTGCTTCCGTGGATGTGATTCTTTAAACTTACTCCCCTTTGTTCTCAATGGTAAAAAAAAGTTTCGTATATAGAGTGGCAGAAAACTTCCTAATTATAATTATTCCTACCTAATACCCACCAGTTGAGTCAAGGTGTTTTCATGACAGCGACCTTACAGGTGGCATTTTGAGTTTCTGTTTAATTTTCTGTTGTCTGATTTCTAATTTGTTTACACTATGGTTCATCTGAATGAGAAACAACGAGTTGAAATTTTAATAATGAGCGGTTACGGAAATATGAAGAGATCGCAAGATCAGTTTTGTCAACTTTTAAATGAATTATATTCAAATAGGCCTCCAATAAATCAGTCAACGGTGTGTCGAGTGGTAAAGAAATTTCGAGAAATAGGCAGTGTTAGGGAAGCCGCTAGGTCAGGTCGACCTAAAACGGCAACCGGGGGAGACAAAACTTTGAATATCATGCAATCAATACATGAAAATCCAACACAATCATCCAGGCCAACGGCAATGGATTTTAATGTGTCTCATCAGTCAGTGAAAAATTTGTTTAGGCAGGAGAAGTTGCGTCCCTACAAGATAAAGTTGGTGCACGAGTTAAACGATGACGATTTTGATTTGATAGAAGAGCTGAATTTTGTAAGCTGATGATGGAAAGATGCAATAACAATAATAACTTCGCAACAAATATCATTTTTTCGGATGAAGCTACTTTCCATCTAAATGGCATTGTTAATAGACACAATTATCGTTATTGGTCTGCTGAGAATACTCACTGGTTCCAGGAAGGTCATACTCAGAGGCCCGAAAAAGTTAATGTTTGGACGGGCATAGTTGGTAAACATATTGTGGGACCTTTTTTCATAGATGGTAATTTGAATGGCGAGAAATATCTGGACCTCCTCAGAAATCACATAATTCCTACTTACAGAACGGTTTTACCGGGTGTAAATAATGGCATAAACGAACAGGTATGGTTCCAGCAAGATGGAGCACCTGCGCGTTATGCGGCAAATGTTAGACAATACATAAGCGAACAATTTACAAAACGTTGGATAGGCAGAAGAGGTGCTATTGACTGGCCAGCGTGATCCCCGGATTTAACCCCGCTCGACTTTTTTTTGTGGGGACACAAAGTCTACGTTAACCGTCCAAATGACTTAGAATCTTTAAAAGTCAGAATTAGTGCTGAAATTAGGGCAATTCCAGAGGACTTGGTGGTCGTTTTGAACACACTGAAAAGGTTTCATTTGTTTATTATTCCGATGTTAACTTGTTCGATTTTCTAGGCTATTTATTTTGTTATTATAAAATTTGTCACAATTTTATATAAATAAAAATCTGAAATACAGAAAATTCAGGGTTTTCCCAGTAGAATCCAAATATGCAATCATATGCAAGGTGTTCCATTTAAAAAAGGTAAGTTGGTCTCTATGGCAACCAAACCAAAAATGACAGAAAAAATTCATGCAAGTAGAAATGTGGGGAATAATTTACTGAACAACTTTCATAAAGGTCACTTTTTCGTACACGAGGTAATTCAAAAGTTACAGGCATTATGAGCGATGTCTTTCTAAGTTTGAAACCCCAATTCAAAGTTTTTTGTAACTATATTTTAAAATATTGATTTGATCGTACAACAAGCAGTAAGTTTGAACAGCTTTCTGTCTGTCCTTCTGTCGTGTTATTTACACCATATATAGGTAAATTAGGGTAATTCACCATAATGTTATGTATCCTTTAGGATATATCTTTCTTCGTTGCTGAATAAATATCGAAACTCTGACTGCAGACTGGGTTGGAAAAACCTTCTTTTTTTGTTATATAAACTCCATAAACTTATCGACCGAGCGGCGCTCGGCTTCCCAAACTCCAACCAAAGCGAGGGCGGCCCTTTTCCCTTAGAGGGACGAGCGGGGGGATGTTGGGGCGTCGGGGCGCCTTGACTTGTTGGATTCCGACACACTTCTCGGTGTCGCACCGTATTATTGCTGTTTGCTAAAGCTGCATTTATTGGGACACTCGAAAGAACGGGTGTCAATTTGACATATCTTATTAATAAAAAAAAATCATGTACAGTTATCATTTGGTTTTGGCCCTATTTGGGTTCAAAAAGTCTTTGTGTTTGTAAAACTTTTTTAATTTTAGTAAAAAAAGTTTTTTCTACGAGCGTGAGCGTGCAGAAAATGACTACTTTCTACTTTCAGCTTACCTAAAATATGAGGTTCGTATTGACTTAGTTCCCGTTGTATAAATCTTAGGATTTCGAAGCAATATTAATAAAATTCACTTGTACCATTGTATTTTCAATTATATATGGCAAGACTATTTTTAAAACTTCGATAACACTATATGACGCATAATTAAACTCTGTTGGCCGAGCCTTTATTTGCGTTGGCCAAACATAAATTGTTTACTGTATTCCCATAGGTTGCGTGGTTCAAAATATGTCAGTTGAAATAAAAGGCTTTTTCTCACACAAACTATATCTATATTTACTTCTGTTATTCAGTTACTCATCTTCACAATTGGGCTGCGTAGCAGCCAAAACGGTGTACTGTTACAACTTAGTACGTTAACTACTTTCTTCATTAAATCCTCTACACATTTTACATTACTAACTAACAAACAATAACATCGTGATACAATACTATATTCTTACACTTTATAGAATTTATCGCACAAATTTCCCACTGCTTTTTAAAATACGTTTAAACCTAATAAAACGTCAAAGTTAAAGTTTAAAAATTTGTAAATTATATATAAAACATGATAGAGGTCGCAAAAGTTGATTGAATCGTTTTGAACTTTTTGGTGTTGTAGAGAACCATCGCCTTCCCGAAGCTTATTGAAATTCAGCCAGATCGGAAGATGGCAAATCTTTTATTTTATTGTTTAAAAGTTCAAAGGGCCATTTTTGAATTTAATAACTGGCAAACGAAACATCCTATCGAAATGCGGTTTAACCGTCGAATAGATCATCTCAAATCCCTTCTATTTTTGTTATATGCGAGATCTTCCTTTGAATATTAGAACTGGCTTTGTAACAATGTATGCTGACGATAAAACTGTAGAGGTGGCTGGAGAGCTGCGTGATAAAATATTAACTGATGTACACTGTCTACACACTGATGGAGGTGTGATGCCGAAACAACGGTTTAGTTTTGTACATAGAAAATGCAGTCTATAAATATGTATACAATCGAAGGCCAATTCCGCATATACTAGAAAGATAAGCTTGGTATATATTGTCTTTGCCAGAGATTCTAAGTTCCTGAAAGCACACTTGGAGATCTGTTTGACCTTTACTAACCATGTCTCGTATGCTTGCTCGAAATTGAATTATGCCTATTTTCCCATGTGAACAAGAATAGAAACCTTTATGAGGGAGTTGGGTTAAGGGGTAACTATTGTACTAGAGAAAATAACGTTTTACTTATTCCTCAATATAAAACGTCTACGTACAAGAGGTCACACATGGACCTATAAGGTGGCCACCACGATCTCCGAATCTAACACCTCCAGATTTTTTTCTTTGAGGAGTGTTGGAAAATAAAATTTATAAAGAACTCATTTTAACCCGAGAACAACTTGATCAAAGAATTCATGAGGTTGCAGAAATAAAACCATTACACATCATGAATGCCTTAAAATCCTTCAAAAAAGAGTGAATTAAAAACAATGGAGGAGCTTTCGAACATTTGCGACGATTCCCGTTATTTTTTATACCTTAATCTGAATCTTTTATTTCGTTTCAAAGTAATAAAGTTTAAATAAATCGCCTAGAAAACCAATATCATCCATGGTGTGCTATATATTTGAAAAGAGAATTTGAAATGCTATCTTTTTAGCTTAAAATATACAGGGTGTTCCATTTAAAAAGAATGAGGTTAAGTCCGATAACTTTTTTACCTGCCCCCGTATACTTATTCTGAAAAGGGCAGATTATTTAACAATCATTATAACGAAACTTTTGTATAAAACATATTTCTGTATCTCTTTTAACTAAAAAAATATAGGGTAATTTTGAAATTGTCAATTTTTTTATTTTCCCCCGTATCTCTTAAGCGAGCGAAAATTTTCGAATTTTGATTTTACCATTTTAAGTTTGACCCAAAAAGAGCACATGACACCTATATTACTTTTTTGATAGCACTAACAATTACGGAGACCTTATAAAAGTTTCGAAAATGGGACACCCTGTACTTACTATTACATTTTTGTACTTTTTCCCAATATTTTAAATGTTGTTTGTTGATTGGTGACATAGTTTACCATTCTCCTTGCTCATTTCACTTTAATTTTATGTATACAAGCTTCTGTATATTTGTATTTTATTTTTTAAATAATTTTTCTTTCGGTATTTTCACGATCCTACGTACAAAATTTGTGTTTTGTCTTGTACCTAATATATTCCATTCTATTCTATAAATTTAAACCTAACCCAAAATAACATATTTATAAAAGTTTAAGTCTTTTTGCAGATTAAACATAACCATAAAACGATTTTATAAATAAGCCCATATCAACGCTAAAAAACTCAAACTCAAACTCAAATATGCTTTATTGTCTCAAAATTTGAAATTTCAAAAATGTACATGTTAATAAAAAATATTGATCATATATTAGTTTAAAGCCCTAAATGTACTATGCTTTTCATTTCCCTTTTATAACCTTAATAAAACATGTGTATACAGTATACGACTCTTTTATAATATGGATGCAATACTTATCAGCTAGACTTCGCCCTCTAAGAATTGTAATTATTTTTTAATTTATATTCTTAATAAAGACTATTATTATTATTATATATCGTATTATAATACTTGTATGAAATTCTTAAACAAACAAGAATCATTTGTTCTATAATACAAGTTGTAAAAGTCGTTATAGAACAAATTTGTGCAGGTATTTTTCTTTCCGAACAAAATTAATGCAACGCTATTCGAACATTATAAAATAACTTGCTTCTTTTAAAGTTTTATTTTGCTAGTTGCCCCATAAAACTCGGTTTTCGCAAATCCTCACAAGGCTAGCAGGCAACAAACCGAAAAAGGATGGTTTTTACTTTTTAAGGATTGTTCGTGGAGGTTGTTCTCCAAGTCCCGGATTTTTTTATTGTCAATGTTTTATCCGTATTTCACACCATTTTATCACCATAGGGGTAGTTGACTACATTCCTACTGCATTTTATTAAAGATTTGTGCCGCTAGTAAACCCACACCCCTCCCCCGCGACTCCTCCGCGCGCCGTTCTCACCCTGACACTTATGGCCGTGGAAAGCCTTGAATTCGAACATTTTCATCAAGAACGTCTTATTTTCATTCACGTCTTGTTCTCGTCCTCAAAATTTGAAAGCAGTCTGAAGCCGGGATTGATTAAAGGAAAAAAAACGTACGTTTGTCGTTTTTAGTGGATAAGTTTGATTATACGGGAGCGTCAAACACCCACCACCTATGTAAAACTAACTAAACACTAAAAGAAAATTTTTATGTACATTTTATGACTACATAGGTACCTCAGTGATGAAGAACCACCGGTTAAAAAAATTATTTCTTATTACAATCGGGGTGAAACCCCGATTGTTATAAGCCATGTCACCTACACATTTCATATGTTTTCGTCTTCGCACCTACAACTTGTGCGTCTTGCGTGGTTGTGATGGTCGTGTCAAATCGACGATTTTGCAATTTTTTTTAAGTTCTTTCAAAAGGTGGAATATTCAAAGTTTCCTATTAATTCGACAACTATTTAGGCTATTTAATGAAATAAGATTCGAATATACTGGGTGTTTCGTTTAAAGCTAATTAAATGTCAAAGTCAAAAATTAAAAAGTTTTGTATAAAGCACGATAGGGGTCGCAAAAGTTGATTAAATCGTTTTGAACTTTTTGGTGTTGTAGAGAACCGTCACCTTTCGAAGCCTATTGAAATTCAGCCAGATCGGAAGATGGCAAGTATTTTATTTTATTGTTTAAAAATCAAGAGGGTCATTTTTGGAATTTATTGAGTCGCAAACGAAATTTCTTATCGAAAAGCGGTTTGAACCATCGGAGAGATCATCTCAAATATTCTATTTTTGCATTGCATCTCCCTATACTTAATAAATTGTAATATCGTAGATTTTCGAGAAGAACTAAAATTACTACCTATTTTTCAAAACAGTTTTTAATTTTTTTTTAGTTAAAACAAAATTTTGAGCAAAATTTTGAATTCGTTATTGGAAAGCGCTCCTTAAATTACGTAAAATGTATATTTTGAATTTTGAATTTGTTATGTAGCGTGCAAGCAATGTGCAATTTTTGTATTTTTTTCGCATTAGCCAACTAAAACTACAACTTTTTTATTTTTAGCATTTTTTTCATCCAGTCATGGCCACCAGCGTACCATTTGTTTGAGTGTGGTTTTAATAAAACGTTTTTCTTGTTTGTTTTTTTAATTTCCGGCGTTACCACTGTGCACGCTACTGACAAAATGAGACAAACAATTTTTGGCTTAAAAAATTCATTTGTATTCATTAAATACTGTCACCAAGTTTCAACGTCATATTACTTTACGTCCGTTTGTCACTTAGGATATTTTTCAAGTATTTCAAAACCCTGTAAAAAACAATTTTTTTTCCTACGGACATGCAAAAAAGTGAATTTTATGTTTTTTCTCAGAAACGAAGAAAGATACGAAAACAATGCTAACAATAAGAAAGTTGTAGTATTAGTTGCCTAATGCGAGAAAAATTTAAAAATTGCAAAAAAATTAGTGACGCACATTTTTTTTGTCAAAAATCTTAGTGCCTTCTGGGACGCCACTGGACTTAAAAACTTTAATCTAGTTAAGGCTAAAATTAGCCCCTTACTACCCTTAATAACACTGCCAAATTTCAACCACAAATTTTTGAATACAACCCATGTTTGGTCGCAGAGGGAACCCGATTGCATCTAGCTAGTCTGAAGCAACGTAATTCTACCAATTTTTGAGTTTAATACGTTGAATAGTTTGAGAATTTGTAATTTCAAATTACAAAAATACATTGGTACAGGATCATATCCGGTTACTAAAAGTCATGTTTCCAGTTATTTGATGGCCCATTAATAATATGGGATATCTTGTATAACCGCAAAGATTATGCGTATAAGAAAAAATAAAACATAAATTGCAATTAAACCAAAGACCTCAAAGTATACGGCCCTTAAAACTTTGCCGGGGGAGCAGAGGATCCTTTCCCTTTTCCTTATTTCTATCCAATTCCATTATCCTACCGGGATCCTGAAAATTAATAGGCGAAGGATACTGCTGGGTAAAGGGCTCCGAAGATAGAGGTAGGGTAACCAGTATCGTGGGAGCCGCTAAAGGCTATAGAAAATCTGTTTTGGTTAAGCTTGGACCCTTTAGGCAACGATTTCTAATTGGCGTCCATAGGTTTTGGGTTCAGTACCAAAATGGGGCACGTACAACGTGAGGTCGAAAAAGTATGAAACAATATAATCGTTTAAACAAATTTTTACAATTCTCCAAATATTTTATAAATAGTATAAGTTATCTGGTAGTTAGTATTAACAGGACATTGATAATTTGGGTTAGTTCAGGTTTCAGTAAGCCTTAAATAGTTAGTTATCTAAGGCTTATGACTGTTTAAATAGAAATATTCTTCTAAAAAAGCTGGATTTGTATGGTATAAGAGGGAATGCCTTAAAATGGTTTGAATCATATTTAAGCCAAAGAACTCAACGAGTTATTGTAACAAAAGATCATGTCAGCTCAAAATCAGGAATACTGCAAAATACAGTGGGTATTCCGCAGGGGAGTATACTTGGGCCAATCTTATTTATAATTTTCGTCAACGATTTAAACTTTGAAATAAACAATGCTAACTCTAGTATCACAGCTTATGCTGATGATACTAATTTATTAGCGGGTGGGGAAAAGATTGATGAAATAATAAATTAGTAAAAATTGGTTTGAAAGTAATAAACTACTTTTAAATAAAGAGAAAACAGGTACGGTATTATTTCGAACAAAATTGTCTAGAACAGAAAAACCAGAATTTATTGAAATAGATGAAAATCAGCTAGCCATACAAAAAAATACAAAATTTCTCGGAATTCGTATTGATGAGTTTCTTGATTGGTCAGGTCAAATTGAGTACCTCAACTGTAAATTAAATATAATTTGTTATTGTCTGCGTATTGTTTTTAAATACCTAAACGAAACTTCAAGAAGAACACTGTATTTTGCAAACTTTGAATCATCAGCTAGATTTGGTATTATTTTGTGGGGTGCAAATCCAAAAGTACACAAAATATTTGTCAGTCAAAAACGGGTGTTAAGAGTGCTATATAACATGCTATATTTAAAGTCTTGTAAGAGGAATCTTCAAATCAAATAAAATTCTCACAATTTTTGGTTTGTATATTTATGAAACTATTGTATTTTTCTACAAAAACAAGAATGTGTTAAGTGAGCAAAGTCAACACAATTATAACACCCGAACTAGTAACACAAATTACCCAATTCATCGATTAACTTTATCCGCGAAAAGTCCACACTATCTATACTGGTATTAAATTTTATAACAAATTAAATTATGATATTTAAAATGCCCCTACAGAAAATATATTTAAGAGAAAGGTAAAAGAACTACTGTTAGACTTAGAGCCTTACAGTATAAAAGACTTCTTGGAAATGTGATGCGGATTAAAAGTTAGAAATTGGAAATTTGTTTAGGTAGAATACATAATGTAGTGTTTTTGGTATGTATATTCTGTCAATCTATGTGGACATATTTTGTTAAAATGCATTGGTTACAACTTTGTCTGCCGTCATTTCATTTTATGTTTGTTTATATATTCTGTATGAATTAATGCGTAATTTGAAATAAAGATTTTTTCTATTCTATTCTATTCTATTCTATTCTATTAATTAAAACTGAAAGTTTTTATTTTCTCTTACTTATAACTTATTTTGATTTTAATCGTGATTTAAATTGAAAAAAATCAAATGATTTAAGTCACGATTTAAATCATGATTTAAATCCTTTCAACCCTGCATCTTGAGTTCAAATTTTTGGTGCATGCTTTATATTGTTAATTTTATTGTGTTTTTACTATGTTATGGACCTTTAATTTAATAATATCGTAGATGGAAACCAACTGATAATAGGAAGGTATCCAAATTTAAACAGATCATTATGTTTTTTATCATCACATAAATTTATTTTTTGACCAAACTAATAATACTTCTTTTTCTCTTTGTGTCTGTAAAATTAGAAGAGCTCTACCTTTCGTATTTTTCCGTTTTTATTATTTTATAATTTTCTAAAATGTACTTGAATACAACAATGGTCTCCTTGATATTATCTCGTAGTTGGTGTTAACAGAACATTGAAAAAATGGGCACTATTCTCTCAACAGGCTGTTAAAAGTCTAACTCCCTGTTAGTGTTAGTGAACAGTTGGTTAATTTTTTAATGGTAAATATCAAAGCTGTGAGTAACTTAATTAAAAAAATACTTTTTAATAACTAAGATATTTTTTAATTATGCCAGAAGCAAGTAAGCAACTATAAATTCGTTACTTCTGAAAAGTAGCTATAACTTCGTTACCTTTGACTTACTTACCTAGTTACTTTTTAGGAGTAACTATACACTTATAAAAGTAACTACAATTCTTTTAAAGTATCTAATGAATCAAAAATGTACACTTGCGGTTTGTTTTTTGGTTCCTTATAAAAGTTTATTGCTTACTTAGCTTTGCTATTTTATTTATGTTTATTTAATAGGTTTTTTTTTAACCATAGAACAGTTTTTATGTAAAAAAATGACATTTTATGTTCTTTGTTACCTTTTCTTTTTTCTTTAATATTCATATTAACAGGTTTATAAAACGTGTTTGTACTGTTTGAACCCATATAATAATATATAATAATAATTAACATCTTTATTTAATACATTTTTACAAGCATAACAACAAAACAGTAACAGAAATAGTGAAATTTTGGTGAAACCCTAACTGGTGGTTATTTGTTACTGCGTTTTACAATAATAATTTTATTAAGAAAGTAACTAGGTAGTTACTTTGAAAGTATCTTAGATTCAATAACCAATACTTTACCCAAGTAACTAAGAATTAAGTTACAGTTTGTTAAAAAATAACTATTCCTCATATCATTTATGCAAAGGTATCTATAAAGTAACCAGCTACTTTTCTGAAGTACCTGGTAAAAACGGCTGTATGAGGATGTAAAAAAATCTAGGACTAGTGGTAGGCCCAATTTTATTTTTGACAAATTTTATACTTATATCAAAATGTACTAAATTTGGGTAGAGTATAACCAAAATGTACTTTTGTACTGCAGTGTCGAGAAATACAGTACAAATGTGCGACAAGGCATTTTCTTTATCTTTATTTAATTTATAACTACAGTGATGGGCTAAAATATGAAACAAATTCATTTAAAAATCAGGTATTAATTTTTTGAAAAAAACGCTTGGACACGTCGATTATAATTTTTTCTTCAGAATTTTTTTCCTCAAGAAGAAATTATACAGGGTGTGTCAAAAAGTAGACGTAGCAAAAATTTTTTGTATTTTAAATAGAACCTTATTTATTTCAGTCGAATTTTGAATTCTACGTCAAATTCTGCGCATAATTCATGTAGCATACCCTATCCTTATCTCTAACGGTTTTAGAGAAAAATTACATCATAAAACGAAATTTTTCTTTAAAAAAAGTTACATGTACCTACTTAAAGGTACACAGGTAAATTTAAATGAATTGTCGCTACGATACCAAGTCATGTGTCAATCAAAAATAATATTAGGTATAATTTTGAAAAACGGTGATCATGGTGCATTTAAATGAAACTCAAAGAATCGAAATTTTAATTTTAATTGAATGTGGAGACAAAACAAGAAATCAAGAAGAAGTTTGTAACTTGTTTAGCGCTAAGTATCCAGATTTCCAGAACGACCGATTACAAGATCTACAAGTGAGTAAAATTGAGAAGAAATTCAGGGAAACAGGGAATGTAAAGGATCGTCTACAGCCAGGTCGTCCAAAAATTAGTGAAAACACAAAATTGAACATTTTGTTAGAAGTTGAAGATAATCCCCATAGTGCATCCACTAAAGTAGCCCTTAATAATGATGTGAACCGACGATCTGTTTTGCGGGTATTGAAACAAGAAAAGTACCATCCGTACAAAATTAGGTTGCTGCACGAGCTAAACGAAGATGATCCCGACCGCCGACTACAGTTTTGTGAAACTATGATGGAAATTTGCAACTTAAAATCTATTTTTCCATCGCAACATACTTTTTAGCGATGAAGCCACGTTTTGTTTGAATGGTTCGGTAAACAGACAAAATTTTCGGTATTGGAGTACAAATAATCCCCGTTGGATGAGAGAACAGCACACGCAAAACCCACAAAAAGTAAATGTTTGGGCAGGGATATTAAATAATAGAATTATTGGACCTTTTTTTCTTCGATGGAAATCTTACAGGAGACCGGTATTTACAACTTCTTCAAAATGAATTAATTCCCACACTAGCAGCGGATTTTTCAAATCCGAATCAGCCTAATCTACCAGAAGCGTCTATTTGGTTTCAGCAGGATGGTGCTCCGCCTCATTTTGCTCGACAAGTACGAGAGTATTTGAATACTGTATTTCCCGAACGATGGATAGGTAGAAGAGGACCCATAGCGAATGGCCTGCAAGATCTCCCAATCTTACACCAATGGATTTCTTTCTTTGAGGTTATTTGAAATCAAAAGTGTATATAAAGATAAACCACAAAATTTGGAAGGCTTAAAATTTTAAATTAGATATGAATTTAGGCAAATTAATGAAAATACTGTAAATAATGTTTTAGAAGGGTTTTTAATTAGATTGGCATATTGTCAAGAAGTTAATGGTTGGCATTTTCAACACTTAATAAAATAATTTTCGTTTTATGATGTAATTTTTCTCTAAACCCGTTAGAGATAAGGATAGGGTATGCTACATGAATTATGCGCAGAATTTGACGTAGAATTCAAAATTCGACTGAAAAGAATAGGGTTCTATTTAAAATACAAATAATTTTTGCTACATCTAGTTTTTGACACACCCTGTATAATTTCTTTTCGAGGCAAAAAATTCGGAAGAAAAAATTATAATCGACGTGTCCGAGCGTTTTTTCAAAAAATTAATACCTGATTTTTAAATGAATTTGTTCCATATTTTAGCCCATCACTGTTTGTATAATATAACTGGTGTATTGCGTTCTCTTTTTTTTTCCCGTTAAGCGGCCGATTATAATGACCAATTTGCCGAA
This sequence comes from Polydrusus tereticollis, assembly GCA_963920685.1. NCBI lineage: Eukaryota > Metazoa > Arthropoda > Insecta > Coleoptera > Curculionidae > Polydrusus > Polydrusus tereticollis. The sequence continues at coordinate 11,668,632 of OY987332.1, read as the reverse complement.
CCTGTATACAAAATGGGTTTGTTACTGAAATTGTATGTATTGATCGACCCCAAACTCATAAAATAATGGCTTTCTTTTACAATACTAATGAAATAATGGATATAACCACTCATCAAGAACAAATATGTAATCAAAGTATTAATAACTAATGGTCAAAATTTATTCCATAGGTACTTTTGACGTCTGTATAAGAGCCAGTCTCAATACCATAACTTCGGCGCATTTGCGGTCTAGGTAGAAATAAAAAACATTTGTAAAAAATAAAATTTTATTAAAATTTGAAATGAGCAAATATCACAACAGAGCTTACATGTCCTTTTCCTCAATTCTAAAATAACAAAATAACCCTTCACAAGTGTGACCAATAATTAAATGATTCTTTACCAATTACCTGTAACTAATGGAGGCGCAGCTGTGGACAAAAAAAATCGCCCCCGTTCATAGGAAAGTGGTCATGGTACGACTTAACACAGATGAACATTGTTTGTTTACATTCTCAACTCCTCACAGTCCTTTATAAAATAAATGTTCTATGCAAAATGTTTTTCTGTCCACAGATGTGTAAGTTTCTAATGTACTTTGATAATATTTGGAAGTTCAGAGAGCAAATGGACCAAGTCCATTTTTGCACATTTAGTTATTTGCACGTGTGCTCAAAACTCTGATATAAAAGTAGATATTTTTCAAGGCAACAAGAGGACAAGTCATCCACCTAATCACTTGCAGAGGCACTTAGTTGCGCAGTTAAAGCGCCACTTTGATTTCAAAATAAGATGACATGGACTTGGTCTATTTTGGTTCCGAACCCTCCATTTCAAAAATAGCTCTATAAGTAAAATAAATATAAAATTAAAAACGCAACATATCCCATACCACTATCATTTACTTTACTCCTAAATTATCAAGTTTTAAACGTAATCGTATAATGTTTTGATTCAATTGAACTAGGTGATGATTTCTATTATTTCTTACAGTCGTTTTCCTTGTCACTCTCGCTGTAATCTTCCGTTTCGTCTTTCTTTCTTGGAGGCCGTACTGGCCTGACATGTGACGGTCCTGCTTCCAGACTATCTTTCAACGCTTTAGTTTCGGTGTATGTTGGTGAGTAGCCCTGAACTACACTATAACCTAAAAAGTTGCCTATATAATAGCTATTGATTGATTGGCCACCAGAGAAAATAAAAGAGGTATTAGAGTGTGCTTACCCTCCATTGTATTATGGTCCAAAGCAAGAACTAGAAAAATTAACGACACCAAAAACATGAACAGCCAATAAAACAAATATTGATTTAAATATTGATGCTACTTTTTTAATCTCTGCTCACAAAGTTTTTTGGGAAATGGTTGCCTGCAGGTGCCTAGCAAGCACCGATTGGTAACTCGTATTTTGTTACTTAATATAGGGTGTATCGAAAATGCGGTACGAAACGTAGAGGGATAATTCTACATGGAAGATTTGGCTATTTTCGAAGCGGTTGAAAATGCTTTTCACGTGTAGCTCGGTTCCTGTTGATTTCACGAAGAAAAGTGAAGACAGTAAAACGGTTGGGAATAAAGATCTCTATAATATTGTTATTTCAAGGATTTTCAATATTTTTATTATTTATCAAGTTATTGCTTAATTTGATTATTTGCGAAGAGGTTGAAAATGCTTTTTAGTCGTAACTCGGTTCCTGTTGATTTCGCCACGAAAAGTGAAGATAGTAAAATGAATGGGAATAAAATTCTCTATAATATTGTACTTTTAGGAATTTTCAATATTTTTATTATTTATCGAGTTATTGCTCGATTTGACTATTTTCGAAGGGGTTGAAAATGCTTTTCACATGTAGCTCGGTTCCTGTTGATTTCGCGACGAAATGTGAAGATAGTAAAATAGTTGGGAATAAGATTCTCTATAGTATTGTTATTTTAAGAATTCTAGATAGTTTTATTATTTATCGAGTTATTGCTTGATTTGACTATTTGGAAAGAGGTTGAAAATGCTTTTCCCGTGTAGCTCGATTCCTGTTGATTTCGCGACGAAAAGTGGAGACAGTAAAATGGTTGGGAATACAATTCTCTATAATATTGTACTTTTAAGAATTTTCAATATTTCTAATATTTATTGAATTATTGCTCGATTTGACTATTTTCGTAGGGGTTGAAAATGCTTTTCACGTATAACTCGGTTCCTGTCCATTTCGCGACGAAATGTGAAGATAGTAAAATGGTTGGGAATAAAATTCTCTATAATATTGTACTTCTAAAAATTTTTGATATTTTTATTATTTATCGAGTTACTGCTCGATTTGACTATTTTCGAAGGGGTTAAAAATACTTTTCACATGTAGCTCGTTTCCTGTTGATTTCGCGACGAAAAGTGAAGATAGTAAAATGGTTGGGAATAAAATTTTCTATAATATTGTACTTTTAAAAACTTTTGATATTTTTATTATTTATCGAGTTATTGCTCGATTTGACCATTTTTGAAGGGTTGAAACTGCTTTTCACGTGTAGCTCGGTTCCTGTCGATTTTGCGACTAAAAGTGTAGATAGTAAATTGGTTGGGAATAAAATTCTCTATAATATTGTACTTTTAAGAATTTTCAATATTTTTATAATTTATCGAGTTATTGCTCGATTTTTAAGAATTGTCGATATTTGAATTATTCTTAAGAGTTATTGCCCGATTTGGCCATTTTCGTCCCCAACCCCAACCCGTCAAATTGGCATGCATACAATTTTTCAGAGACCAGAAACATATTTCTGGGCGTAGGCTGCGGCCCTGGATTGTCCTTTAATTTTACATTCGAAAGTTGGCAACCCTACCCAAAACCGGTATTTTATTTCTTGCATATTTTTTATGTTTTGTTTAATTGTTGAATCTGACTATACGCTATAGACAAGATGTCTCCAAGTTTCATAACACATTTTCTGAACACCCTGTAAAGTCTTGTAAATTTAGCTCAGAATATTAAACAAGAAAGTAAAATTAATATGGATATAACATACCTGTATGTTTTGCCGCATTCTTCACCAGCCCTTTGGGTCTGAGGATCTTGGTGTTTTGATAGGTGCAGTAAACATTGCCCATTGTGTTTAATGAACCCTCTGTAGTATCTGCAGCTGATACGCCATACCTAATAAAAAGCAACAAAATTAAAACTAATTAAGATAACCAGGAGAAGCAATAAAAAAAGATTTCTATATTTTGCGCCCTAACTAAACAATTGTTCTTACTTGTGCTCCACCACCTTAACTGTGTTATCCTTGAGACTCCTTCCCAAAATACCAGCCGAAGATTCGAGACCCCTAAAACAAAATATAGGAGCACCATCAGCGAAACAATTACAAGATAAAAATTAAAGCCATAAGTACCTATAAATCGTGGCGAAGCCCTCCACAGCACCAGCAGCCACCGTCAATACGCCCTTCACTTTCTCTGAAGCTTCTTGTTCCGACATGTTGAATCCAGACGTCAACAGTTTAGTGCCCTGTTTTTGAATATGAGGTGCCAGGAACTGTCCCAGGCGCATTGTACCTTCACCCACTTTATCCGCTATAAAATGTCATATATTGTTTACCTTAACTAACCTAAATCAGCCAATCTACTTACCCACAAAACCTGTCACTTTGACAGCTTTACTTGTGGCATTCTCCGCAATCCTGACTCCTTTTGACACACGTGTAGGGACCTCTGCAGGACGTTCTGCAGGCGACATGCTATTTATCAGTTTGGGGGTCCCTTTGTTTATCAAATCTCCTGCTTTCTGGGCTCCTTTGATAAGGCCTTGTGATAGATACCAAGCGCCTAGATAAGAATGGCGATGTTAATTCAATTATTATAAACTTTATCTGCAAAGGTTGAATGTCTTACCATTAACAATTTTATTTGATATCCTGGTGCTGGCATCTTCCCCTGCTTCTACTCTACGTCTTTTTTCTTCATAGATTTCTTGTTCTGTTTCCTGAGTAATAATGCCATGAAGAATACTTTCTAACAGATCAAATACTTCTGTGTCTGCGTCTGAAGGTAGAATTATTCCTACTGAGGATCCTGCAAGCAAACTAGAGTTATAAAGTGTCACTATAAAAATAATATTTGATGAGAAGGAAAAATTATAGTTTACCTGGAACGTCAGAGTATACATTGGGCAAAATAAAGGCTCCATAGTCAGTTCTGTAGCATGGTGAAACCCCAGGTACTAAGGGGTAAATCCAGGTACCTATTTGCAGAATAGCTCTTGGAGCATTTGGTGCAGATCCTAAAACATAAATGTAAATCAATTTTAAGCAATTCCCTGGTGGAATGTTTTACTCTACAAACCTTCCACCAATGAAATTTTTAAAACTTGGGGTTCCTGGGTAGATGTCACATCTCCATTTGGGGATATAAAATACAACCTAACACCAGGGTGCATGTACACAACTTCTTCATGTAGGTGTTGATTGGGGTCTATACTTAAGTCTTGCAGAGCTGTAGCCAAATCTTTATAGGTTACCACAGGTTGATTTTGCGTAGATTCATCTGAAAATTGTTATACCTAGCACTTGTAGTACAATTGAGAACAATTTTAATGAAAGCTAAAATGCCATGTTTATTTAAGTGCTTCTTACTTACCAGTAGAACTGTTTAAACTCATGGCTTCCTCGTATGATGGTGGATCTTCAGGCAAAGTTGGTTCAAACCCAGGTGCCGATTGTATGCTATTGATCCTTGTAAGGACCTCAGCTCTAGTTTTCTTAATTTTCTGTATCATAACACATGCTTTCTCCCATGTGACATCCGGGTTCTCTGGACATTCCACCTGGATTCTTAGGGCTTCATCTATCAGCTTTATACCTTCTTTATATTTTTCTATTGCCTAGAAGTTTTTTTTTTAACTTGCAAGACATCAACTTAAATATTGAGTGTTTAAAAATGCTCACAAAAACAACAAAGAATAATTTTAGTTAGTTACCATTTATAAAATGCAATTCAATAAACTAAAAAAACTCTTACTTCTTGAGGCCTTTCTTTTTCTTCAAGAGCGATAGCTTGTTCAATAGCTTTAAAGGCGTCATCATGCTTATTTTTGATGGCCAAGTATGTAGTATTCCAAACCATCGAACTTCTGTTACCCATTTCTGTATTGTCCAATTCACTTGACATTTGTTTCGCAATATTATATTGTGTCCGTGTAAAAACTTTTATTTTTTAAGAGATCGTTTTTACTGTTTAATTTCGGCCAGGATACAATAAAAATATCTCCTAAATATTGCAAAAAAACCGGACAAGCAAGGTACCTAAAAAAAAAATTAAGTACGTTGTTTTGGATGTGTCATGCGTCCGCGATTATTTTTATTGTGTTGGACTTTAATCTGCCTTATATCTATAATAACGTGTTATCCGATAGTTCAAGTAATTAAATTATGAAATATTCATTAAGAAATAATAGTTGTTTTGTTTGTTGACAAGACGTCAAGACGATGAACCTGACAGCGCCAACACAACACAGCTGATACTGACTTCTAAGACTTCTTCTTTTAATAGAGACAGGATATTCCATGGATATTCGGGTGTACTGTAGCAACAAATGGTGGGTTCAAGAATATGTTTGGAGTAAGAACTAACATTTGTCCTCGTTGGTTTGGAGTGCTCCTTGCTCCAAACATCAGTTCTTTCGTGTCTCGTAAAGAACTGGGGATTTAGAGCACACAAATATACGAACTGCATTGGTCTGGAGTTCGAACGCGTTATTTCGGGGTGTGTTCGTGGATTCGTCTATCTTTTTAAAAAATGATGAAATAGTGCGGTTATACGGAAACAGATTTTTTCAGTAATTTTAAGTTTATCCTAGGAAATAATAAATTGCCAGTTAAAGAAGTTTAATTTCGTAACAATGCCTACAATAGGAGTAAAGAGAGATTTGCTATTTAAGTCCCTGGGGAGAGTTTACAGTGAGTAGTGTCCTTTTTAAGGTTATAAAATCTGTGGTTCTTAAAAATATTGTTTTAGCTGATGAAGAGTTCCAAAAAGTATGTTTCGCCTTTGGTTTAGAACTGGACGAAGTTGTAAGTATTCAAATACTTAGTTCAAATAGTACCTATATGGTCAATTCATATCAAGTCCAATAAGACTTTGATAAAAAAATTAAAGTTTTTAAAGAACCCAAAAATGGTATTTTTCTGAAAATAAAAGAAATCTACAAAAAGTATGCCTTCCATATGAAAGGTCATTTAAAACTCTTTGAAATGTGCCGTCTCTGACTTTCCTAGTGTGCCTAAGTACCTATAAACACAGATATTTACATAGTTGTTTTGACTATTGGTTTTTGAAGCTATCCGGTTTGCTAAATACATTTTTCATGTTTCTTATCTGATATTAGGCTAATTACTAGTAAATACATAATACAGATTTTTCTTATAGACTTCTGAGAAGCAAATGATAACTAAAGAACAAGGAGGAGACTCTCAGTTGACTCAAGGTGCCTCTGAAGAAATAATTTATAGAATTGATATCCCTGCCAATAGGTACGACTTATTATGCCTTGAAGGATTAGTTATGGGGCTTCAAATATTCCAGGGAAAGTAAGTATGTAATATACTAGCCCTTAAGCTGTAAGTGCAAAAAAATAACTAACATGGGGCTCTATTGTTTCCCAGAATTCCTCCACCAACCTTTAAAGCAGTGAAGCCTACAGAAGGCAATGTAGAAACAATGAAAGTTAAATCAGATACAACCAAAATTAGGCCTCATGTTGTAGCTGCTATTTTAAGGAACTTAAGTTTCACTCAAGATTCCTACAATAGCTTCATAGATTTGCAGGACAAGTTACATCAGAATATTTGTAGAAAAAGAAGTTTAGTGGCTATAGGTAACAAGAAATTAGTTAAAGAAAATTTGTTTGAATGTAAGTCAATTAACTGTTTTAGGAACTCATGATTATGATACTGTCAAAGGTCCTTTCACTTATGATGCGAGGTCTCCAAAGGATATCAAGTTTGTTCCTCTTAACCAGACTAAAGAGTACACTGCTGAAGAACTAATGACACTTTATTCAGTAAGTTCTTAATTCTCCATTTTAAATAAGCAAAGCTAATTGACCTACTTTCCTTACAGACTCATGCTCAACTTAGGCAATACTTACCAATTATAAAGGAAAGTCCTGTGTATCCTGTTATCACTGATAGCAATGGTGTTGTGCTTTCTATGCCTCCCATTATAAATGGAGATCACTCTAAAATAACTTTAAATACCAAAAATGTTTTGATTGAGTGTACTGCTACTGATGTAACCAAGGTAAACCTTTTTAACAGCTACGTTGCCTGTCCGTTTTCTAAGTGTTAAGTAATTGTTACATAAAGATTAATTTACTTACTTATTTAAAGGCAAAGGTAGTACTTGATACGATAGTGTGCATGTTCAGTCAATATTGTACTGAAAAATACATAGTGGAAAATGTGGAGGTAGTTTATCCAGATGGAAAAACGTATTTATACCCAGAGTTAAAATACAGGAATGAGGTGGTTTCAGCTGAAAAGGCAAATAAACTTGTTGGCATAAGGTATTAAATAAAAGTATGGATATCAGCATGTCACCTAATAATAATATTAAGTTTATTGTGATTTTTTTTTCTTTACAAGTTTGTGTTTCTTTTTAGAAAAAATATATTCATGTGAATATAAAGAAAAGAGATGATGAAGCTGCCCTGTTGATGTTTTAATATTTTATTTTAGGGAACCAGGTGATAAAATTGCTGGTCTCTTATCTAAGATGTGTTTAAATTCGGAGCTGTTGCCAAACGGGAAAGAAATTAAAGTGATTGTACCACCTACAAGACATGATGTGATCCATGCCTGTGATATCTATGAAGATGTCGCTATCGCTTTTGGCTTTAACAATATTAAAAGGTAAAATATAATACCTTGTTACATATTTTCTTCATTTAAATTAACAATAAACCTAAATTCTTTAGAACCCTACCAAACACTAACACTATTGGGGAGCAGTTTCCACCAAACAAGTTGTCCGATTTATTAAGACATCCAATAGCTGAAGCTGGGTTTACAGAAGCACTAACCTTTGCTCTGGTAAGTCAGCAACCTTAATTATTTTTTTAAAACACCCAGTGTTATACTTATTCAGTATTATTATACAGGGTGCACCAAATTAAGTGGCTCTTTAGAAGTATCTTAGGAACGATTTTATTTTCGATATTACTATTGTTTATAGTTTTACACGCGGTATATCTTTCTCGTTTTAGTGTTCTCGTGACGACATTTCCACAAAATTGGGCATCAATTCCATTGACAACGTACCCGCTGTGCACATTTCAAATCCCAAAACTCTAGAATTTCAAGTGTGCAGGACCACTCTTTTACCGGGAATCCTCAAAACCATTGCCGCTAATAAGAAAATGCCTTTGCCCATCAAGATTTTTGAAGTTGCTGACGTTGTACTGAAGGATCCAGATGCAGGTAAATTAGTTTCCTCAATGACTTGTCCTTTTATCAGTAAATTATTTTTAACAGTGTTAGTTTCTATTGTGTGTTTCAAATATTTTTGTAAGTTATTAAACTTTCTTTTGCACAATTATTGGTAAATTTTTTATATTAAACCGAATATTGAATAAGTGAATGGGAATTAAGTGACCTATCAGATCCCCAAGCCACAATGCTTTGATTTGTATTTGTAGGGTAACTTAAACAATACAGCTTACAAAAACTAGGTCTTAATAGAGAACATCTAAAGGCGCTCAAAATAACAATTCAAATTCATTAAATTTAATTGCATATTGCAGGACTACCCAAGAATTATAAAATATACAGGATGTTCCACTTACTAACCCCATATAAGTTACAGAAAACTTACCCTTACAAGGTGCACCGTTTTTAACTATATCGATTCGCATATTTTCATAAAATTAATTCTTTTTTGGTAATTTTGCAATATTCCACTCTTATACCCTGTATACAAGGTGTTTCATCATAGCATCCTAATACTTGAGGTTCATAGCACCACTACAGCTTCAACAAGCATATCTGATGATCTGCTAAGAGCTTCGGATACTAATGATTGTAATTGTCTTATTTTACTAGACTATATAGTAAGACCTTTGACACCATAGGCCTTAGTTAACTTTATCAATAGGGTTGTGGCACAAAGTAGCGTTTTAGATCCTCTTATATTTTCAGTTTATACTTCCGATTTCTCTAGATTTCTTATCAGTATGCTGATGATACACAAATATATCTCTCTTTCTCCCCTTCTGAAGTGGCCACTTCTGTTGATGGAGTGATTTGATTCCTTAAACTTATTGAAAACGTGTCTGAATTCCATAATTTAATTTTAAATGGATAGAAAACTCAACCTGTAGTCTTTGGCAACTGAAGAAATTATTTAATGAACTAACCCCTATTTAAAATTTTTGTCAAAAATATAATAAGCTATAGGTACTCCGGTACCAAAATAATTGGCAGTGACTCATTTTTACCGGGGTGTGCAAGACGTAAGGGAAAAGCCAATTCCAGAGGCGTGTCATTTTAAACAATAAATTATAATATATTTACATTTACTATAATAAATATATTATAAATTAAACTGAAAAATAAATTAAGCTTTTACATTTGGTGATCCAATGAAGTAATTAGAGAAACTAAATTACGCAGGTATAAAATCCAAAAAGAATAACGCAACGGTATGTGTTATTTTCATAATGTTTTTATTATACTACATAGTAATAAAAACATATAATAGTGGATTAAGGGCAAAACCTAAACCTAAATTATAAATTTCCTAACTATTGTTACCTAATGAACACTAATTGATAATAATTTGACAAATTATATTCCACGCCGACATTAAAAAGTGTTGTAATGACAATACGTTACAACTTTAAATTCATTATTACCATTACAGCGATAATTCACTATCTGACGATGAAAACATTTCATTACTGTCGGTACTGCTGTCATCTGCAGGATTTATAATAATAGGTTCTACCATGACTTCAACGCGTACATCTAAGTCCCACATTTTTTTTCTACGTCCTCGACATGTAATACGCACTTATGCCAATCTGCTGCTTGTACATTCGCTATTGCCGTTTTTAACAGTTCTTTAACATCTTTTAATTTAAAAGTTTTATTTTCACGCGCCACTTCGCCTTTTTTCTGTGCCCATAGAAGCTCGATTGGATTTAGTTCACAATGGTAAGGCGGTAAACGTAATATTGTAACACCTCGTTCACGAGCCATTTCATCCACTACATATTTCGTATATTTTTTTTGTAAAGTCTTGCAAGATCTGCACTTTTAGCAATTTTTCGCCAAATGCGATATTTTTTTCTTCGAGCCCGTCAACAATATTTCCTTTTCGCCACGCACAAGTTGGCAAAGCTTCCACCGGACGGCTGTGGTATGGTGCATTATCCATCACGATTACCGACCCACGTTCATTACGCGGTAAGATGGATTTAAACCAATCTTCAAACACTCCCGGGTTCATATCCTCATGATAATCACCGGTTTTACGAGATCCAAACACGTTTAACCCACCCTCAAGAAAACCAGAATCACTCCCGATGTGGGTTATAATTAACCGACGACCTTTTCCTGAAGGAGCTTTCAATCCAGTGGATAAAGGCGTTACGTGCACTTTCCAAGAATGGCTAACTTTGTTTGCTGATCAATAAAAATCTTTTTCCGTCCTCGTTGTTTCCTTCTGATCGGACACTTTAGTATTCCTATTGTCCTTGATAGTTCTATAAACAGTACGGCAAGATGTCTTAGTCATAGACATCGTAACTATTAGACCGAACAATAACAAATAAACGTGTCGTCATCATTGTATTCCAGTGTAAAGTAAATCAACATTCAAGCTGCTCCCCTCCACTTGGTTTGCCAGACTTACGCCACAGAAAACGCAGTTTTCTGGGCTTAAGCATTAACTTCTATGATTTACTAGAATAACATGATGTGGGAAATATATAACATTACCTAAAACCTTGTAAAAAATCTGTAGTATGGCAACGCAGCAAAAAAGAGTCCGCCCAGATCCCATCATTTTCGTGGCCATCCGCATCGACTCGGCAATACTCGGCATAGCGGATGTTCCATTTCATTAGTGACAGCGTTTTTCTGTGGGTTTTCCTGGAGTTTTGTCAACCTAACCTTTATTGTTCTGTGGTTTTGTCGCATGCATATGTAAAGGCAGCGTAATCCCCACTCCCGACCCCACCTAGCTCCTCACAGCGTCTCGCCACCAAACTATGTTGGCATCACAATTTTATAGCATTTATGAATGGCGTGTCGGATCTATAGTTACGATGCCTTTGGTCTTAGTCAAGTCCACCGTGTGTACTTAGAATTCCCTCATACACATTTTTTACCATTGTACGCTCCCCAGGTTTAAATGACGTCGTTTTGTAACTTGTTGGTTACTATCACTTGAAGAACTCGCCTGCATTATAATATTTGCTGTTTTGAATAACACCAAAATAATAAAACTGAATTGCTAATATCCTCTTGATTGAAACTTGTCTACGACACTGAAAGTTGGTTAGAGGCGATAAGAAAGCGTGCGAGCGCCGTTAGACATGTGTTTTTCCTACCTGCGTTGCCAAATTAATTAAAACAGATACCGTAGGGTGAAAAGGCCCTTAATGACATGCCGATTTGGTGCATTTTATGAGAATTTCAATGAAATATTTTAAAACCTGGCAACATGTAACGACTTATTAATGCACAATCTCCCCAAGCGGTTTTGAATGCTTTTATTTCAGTTAAAAGTGTGTGAATCGATGTTAATTATTTTCTCCGCACACCGTCAATGGTGATAAGAACAGTTTTGCCAATTATTTTGGAATCGTAGTATAGTAGACCTAATAAAATTCAAAATTCTCAAACATGTATTTTTTTTTTTAATTTTTAACACTGTATTTCAAAAATAATCGAGAATAATTTCAACAAGACGCAATTTTGAATACAAAAATAAAATAATAATCAATAACCTCCGTCTCTTTCTTAAGCATTACAATTGATTTGAGGCTTAATTGGAAGAAACATACTGAACTGTTACGTTCTTCCTTAGCTAGGTATAACTATGCTTTAAAAGTACTGTCCGCTTGTGGGAATGAAAGTGTGGCCCAAGGGTTTCCTACGGAATTATGTTTTGGGGAGGAACTTCCAATTTAGGTAGGGTACTGATACTTCAGCGATGGATAAGAAGCATATATGTCATGAAACAGAGAGTAAGGAAGCTTTTATAAATAAAAGACTATTAACAGCGGTCCGTCTGTGTGTCTTGGAAAAAATTCAGATATTTTCGGAGAAAGTTTATTAAATCATAACACCAGAAATAAAAATAATTAAAGAAAATTTAAAATGTTGGTTGGTTTCCAGAGCATACTACTCCCTAAGTATTCTTTTTTAATGACGAGATAATATTGTGATACTGTATGTAATATCTTTAGTCTTTTTAATATGCATTTGTTTTTTACTATTGTTGAACTGTAAAGTTTTCCTTTTCTTAAAAATTATTTTAAAATGTTTATATCCACTTTTGAATTTTTTTTTACAAATAAACACTATCTATCTATCTATCTAAAAGGGTTGGGACCTTGACATTTTTTCCTCAAGTATTAGCATGCAATTACGAAACACCCTGCAATTGTGGCGTAGTCGAAAATTTTAAGGAACTCTGCGAGTTAGTAGTCGTTGTGATACATCAACCAGCTTTTCAGGTTACATCCCCACTTTATCCCGAAAATGTATCGTGGCGGCACACAAGTGAAATTGACATATTCCTGGCAGGTAGGGTAAATTATACCCCTTTTTTATTGGATCCTCGCTTTACTTTGTGTAGTAATGACAAAATGCTATAGTTTCGATTGTACCATCAAAGTTCCTTAACATTTTTAACCACGCAATCACTTGACAAAAAGTGTATATTTGAAACTTTTTTACATAAAGCCCCACCTCGGCGAATTTACAAAAAGAAAAAACTTCGAAAGCCATGGTTTACTGAAGCTCTCTGCGACCTTGTCGAAAAGAAAAACAAGCTCTACTATAAATTCAAAAAATCGGGAAAAGAATCCGATATCATGGCATACAAAGAGATAAGAAGTGTCGTTACTAAGACCGTTAAGATGGAGAAAAGGGCTTACATGGAACGAATGACAGAGGAAGAATATTCTAGTAAGCTGAAAATGTGTATTTTCCCTTAAGTGCACTGTTTTGTTAATTCTGCTTTCTAATAATAATTCGTTGTGATGCTGTGTATAAGTCTGGTCATCGCATCTAGAGTATAAATAAGGCGGATTTATTTGCATTAAATTTATAAGTTGGCAGTAGTTTAAAATCAAAAATACTATTCTTACGGCAGGTTTAATCAACAATTGTATCGGGTGCCAACGAAATCATTACACCACTGTGTTAGGTTAAAAGATATTTTATTCAATTTTGGGTTTCTCATCTGATGAATCTGATCTTATTATCAAAGGACACACCCCTAAAGCCATTAAGCTCCATCCTTAGCAGCAGTATTCCTTGATCAACGCAATCGAAGGCTTCGGAAAGATCACAGAACACCGCCTCCGCAGACTCCCTCTTGTCCAGACATCCATACACACCCTACAAAAATTTGAGCAAGTTCGAATCACACCATTCTTTGACCTTAACCAAATATGAGGTAATAATATTTTTTAAAATAAGAGCATTGTTAGAGTGCCATAATAATGTAGAATCGTCAGCGAAAAGTGTGAACTCTCCCCCAATGTAGTTGGACGTCAAATCCCTAATATATAAAAGAAAGAACTGGTCCCAGCACTGAACCCTGAGGGACTCCCCCAGTAAAAGTTTGAAAACTGCAAGTCAAACTGATTGACATGTTTTTTAATTACCTTCATTACCGCAATATTCCGTCTGCAATCAGACCAATCGTGACTTGGACCTTCCAAAGACAAAAGCAGAACTTCTTGGATCCCATCTGAAGCAATGGAACCTTTTAGAAAAAAGAGTGAAGGTATCCATATACAGACAAGACACAAGACAAGCAACAGAAGAATTGAAGTTAGTGTTAAAATTTTTTTCTGAGATACACATAGGTTTACAAGAATCTCTAGATTTTGCTTTGCACAAAAACCTGATAGCTCTTTTTTTGTAAAATGAAAATAGAATCAAGAAGATATTGACATGGATTTCCCCAGAAGCAAATTCCATATCTCAAAAAGCAAAATAAACACTTTGAAGAACTGTATCATTTACTTCATGAGAGAGTACATTATGTGAAAAAAAAGAGTTTTGAACTTGAACAGTGTAATTTAAATATACCAGTGCTTCAAGAATTATATCATTTTGTAAAATGGCTCTCACGCCGCCATTTTTAAAATAAATGTTAGCTTGTTGTATGTAGAATAATGCGAATGTGCTGTAAAAAATACAGGTTGTCATTTAAAAAGAATATCTTGGCCTAATTTCCAGTGACGTTTATTTGAATTTTAGGTAAAAGTTAAGATACTACCAGTAACTCAAATTTGAATAAAATATCTTTTAACATAACGCTTTAGTGCTATGTAGGTACAGGCTTCTCGGGTTTAGTTAGTGCCATATCTACAGGGCTTCCTATAAGCCATAAAAAATAACTTAAAATGTAGAAGTAGTAAACAAAAGCGAGTATCTAAAAGTTAGGAAAAAATAACAAATTTGCTTTTCTAATGGAACACCCTGTATATTTTTTATGTTTATGAAAAGTTTTCTTTCTTGATTACAACAATATACAGTTTGTCAACATTACCTCAAACCGTTTATAAGATATGGGCTAGCAAATTTTTAAAAAGTTCAATTCATTCCAGTTTCGCATTAAAATATCGTCCAGGAGGATAACAAGTAGGGATATTGTTTTGGCATTGCTTTCTTGCTATAAAATATTAACATTATTAATTTGTTTTCCTACACATATTATTGAAATCTGTTGCATTTATTTTTCAACGCCTAAACTAGACTTAATAAGGCTTTCTAAAAATTTGATCGCTCATATCTTCGAAACTGTTTGAGCTAATATCGACAAACTATAGTTTCCTGTATTTTTAGAGGTTGGAGCACACAACGAAAGAAGAGTTTGCGCTGTGAACTGCAACAAAAACGCCGGGTTTGAGGTAGTGCATGGCTTGCTCGACAAAATTATGCTTCTCCTGGAAGTGCCATGGTCGCAAAACAAAGGAAACGAGGGATATTATTTACGCGCTGCTAATGGTAAGAATTGTGAGCACACAATTTTTTGTTAAGCTATTATATGACACCCTTAAACTTAACTAAAGTGGTGCAGTTGCAAGCTAGGTCTGGGAGCGTTACCCTTTCATTTATATCCTTATTTTATAGATCCTACATATTTCCCTGGGCGGTGCGCTGAAATAATCTATAATGGTTCGTCCATTGGAAAAATCGGCGTATTACATCCCGAGGTTTTGACCAAATTTGAACTAAACAATCCTTGCTCGGCTGTGGAATTCAGCATTGAGCCTTTTGTTTAGTTTATAGTGCTTATTTAATCCAGTTTATTACTTCACAATTTTTTAGGACAACTTTTTAAAACAGCTTTTTGTACAAATCATTTTTAGTGGACCGAAGGTTTAAATGTTTATTACAATCATATTATTGAATTGACATCTATAATTTATTTGAAAACTCTTGATTTATATTGAAGTTTAATAAATTGCCACGTTTATACTGTGATTTTTGTTTTTCGGCTTTTTCCATAGAGGGTATTTAGCCATAGGTAATTTTTGAACCCCACTTTACGCACTCTTTATTGGGCTAGTTGTGAAAGTATTGGCCTTTTTGGAACCCCGATACTATCCCCGTCCTCCGCCGACACCACCACCACCCTGAACTGCCTGTTAACCAAGTTTAATGCTACAAGGACAATATTTGTAAGCTTCGAACTTCATCAGGACAATCAGGAGTATATTATGGCTGACGCAGTCGAAAGCCTTACTCAAGTCACAAAACAGAATGGTGTTATAGTGCCTTTTGTAAAAGCTCTCAATGATGTCAGAGACAAGATCCAAAATACCCATAGCAGTATTCCTATTTTTACTGAAAGGATCAATTCTATTGGTCATGCACTTTTTTTAACTTTAGACGACAGTGGTAGCAGGGAAATTGGCCTATAGTTATCTGGCATTGACACATTACTCGTCTTATAAAATTGGTCTAACTACGACTTTTTTACACAAATTTATAAGTTTTGTTAAAGGAAATAAAATTATATTCCTAACAGACTTTACTTAAACTCAACCCAAAGTCAAAATGTGTTTATTATCAGAGAAGAAGTTCTCATTGTTCTCAAAGCTGAAATAGTATTAACTACCCAAGTTTAAAGAAATACAAACAACAATAATTACAAGCAGCTAAAATTAGACAAAAATAAAGATGATGTACAGGGTTATCCAACCAAGACTAGACAAGGCGATTTTTTGACTTTTCCTGTACTTTTATAAAAAAACTGAAATAGCCATCTTAAGTCATTTTCTCCCGCGAATTCGAATATCTTCAGCAAAAAACAATTGAACATCAAACAAAAGTACTAGGGGTCACTTTGATATTTTTTTAAATGGGATGCCGTATTTTTAATGAGCTTATCCGATTTCTCATATAAATTTTGATCTAAAATGTTGGATTTTTAATTCAAAAACGCCTTTTTTCTTCAGTTTTAAATTCGGAAAATGTTAAAAATAAAAAAAAAAAAAATTAAAAATCCAACATTTTAGATCAAAATTTATATGAGAAATCGGATAAGCTCATTAAAAATACGGCATCCCATTTAAAAAAATATCAAAGTGACCCCTAGTACTTTTGTTTGATGTTTAATTGTTTTTTGCTGAAGATATTCGAATTCGCAGGAGAAAATTACTTAAGATGGCTATTTCAGTTTTTTTATAAAAGTACAGGAAAAGTCAAAAAATCGCCTTGTCTAGTCTTGGTTGGATAACCCTGTACATGTAACACATATTAAATTTATTTATTTATTTTTTCCCTTTTTATCGAATAATATGGCCACAGGCAATAGTAAGTCTTCTCTAGGATCATCCGTTTCACAGATTTTTTAAACAATTTAAGTGACTGTAAGTCCTTCAAGTTATTAGGTAAATGATTATATATTTTTATACTCTCATATATAAACCCTCCAAAAGACCAAATATCATCATTGGTATTTTTATTCTCTTGGAATCCATATCGTTATTCTCAATAAATGATATTAAGCGTGCATTAACCATCTTTTCAATTATCTTTGAGAAAAATATTTTTACATTAAAAAAACCGAATATATCCTTGCTATTTTTTTAAGGTTGTCAATGATATTTCTCACTTCATTATAAAAGTGACATCCGTAAATGAAAAAGTGTCTCTAGTGTTGTTATATGTCTAATACTATCTGAAGCAGTGTAATTTGCATGGGGTATGTTTTTTACTATGTTATTTGCAATGTTAGAAAAGAAAATATTAAAATCCTTAGGTGAGGGAAAATATCTGTTTAATGATTTACTGATTTTACTGCGCTGGTTATCAAAAGGCCTAGTTTTTGGCCATTCTTATTTCACCTTCGTAATGTCTTTTGAAATTGTTGTAATGTTTTTTGGTAACGTAACAAGGTTATACTGACGTAGCAGTTCTCCCAAGAACTGTAAGTGCTCTCGCAATTGTTGCACTGCTAGTGTTAATTGTCATTTGATTGCTTCTAGCCTTACTGTCAAAATCAGTATCATAAGGTTGGTTCTCAACATCATAAATTTGTATCTGTAAAAGTTTATAGTGGTACAATATATCTACCATGATCTTCCAGAGTGGTTGCAGTAAACAAACGAATGATAACAGAAGGGTATGAAGGAAGAATAGACATACAGTGGAACCTCAAATTTCAGTGACTGCAAGAAAATTAGTTTTTTTTTTATATATAAATATCGATTGGTTCAAATTAAATTCTACTTCATATAGATGCGACTATCAATATCCAATCCTCATTGGCATTGGGTTAATTTGAAATTTTAATGGGAAATCAGAACCATGGCTTAAAGTAAAGTTAAAACAACCCTACAATGTCTTTAAAACAACCTAATGAACATAAAACTTATAGTTTTGAACTAGGCCACTAGATAGCCTGGACCACTTGTGAAGACATTTCACTAAGTCACTAAGCCAATCCAATGACTCTACCAATTTAGGGTAGTGGCTTGGGTCAATGGCTGGAGACTTTCCATTGCCTCTATTCACATCATGCCAAAATGTTGGACTGGCTTAGTGGAGTGGAATGTCCCCACTAGTAGCCTCTTGTGAATGGTCCTTAAAGTGGGAGTTCTATTTTAGTGGCCGGGTAGTAACTAAACATCGAGGTACGGGGATCTGTGTTGACTGTTGCTAGGGTACAGCGAATTAATGAATGGGTCGTTAAGGCTATAATATGTTATATCTGTTTGCTAATTATACCTTGGTATGTATACCACCAGACGGAAATACATTATAATGCCCAGATAAGCCCATAAAGCAAGTGACAATTTTTTTTGCCAGTTATATATAGAATCTCTGGGCCTCTATGTAGGTAGTCATGAGCAAGGCAACCAACAATACCCTAGCCTGATTATATACTAGATCGGTTGCCCGGGTTAGGGGTTAGTTCATTTTGCATATATGCAGCCATCTGCAAATGGGTAGATTAACCCAATGTAAAACGGTTTTAATATAATACAATGCTCGAAAGTTGAGGGACACCGGATAAAAAATGCTCCTTGTTGATTTGTAGAAGTATAAGCCCGTATCCTGGTACTTCGTACTTACTAATTTTCATCATACAAATAAGAGGTTTTAATTTATTTGTGAATATTATACCTTACAAAGTGTTTGTGATAGTGAGTATTATATTAGCGTCTTTGGTTGCCTATAAAAAAGAGACGGTTCAGTGTCGCCATCTAGTAACAAGAGTGTACGTTTGAAGGAAGCCATTTTTATTGGCTAAATAGTGCCGCATTCCTGATAAAGATGTCGCAACGGCGTGGGAACGAAAATACGGAACTCCGTTTTTGTGTCGGCCATAGTAGAAAATGGCGACCGCGATGAATTTAATGTGAACCGAAGTGTACTTTAATTAGTGACGGTAAAGTGATTTAAGCTCGGATTTATTTAGAAAAACGCGAAAAAATCAGTTGGATTGCAATGCAAATATGCAGAATGTACCGCAAGATACGGGCGCCGACGATTCGAAGTTAGAAAAAGTGAACGTACAGCACGATATAGGGAACATTTCGTCGACTCCCCAATCGACGAACTCTACTCCGACCAAATCTGAAACGGAAACTTATTCGGAAAATCGTAGATTCATGTCGGAAACATCGGAAAGCGAAGAAGATTCAGTCTCAGAGGTAGGTTTTCCTTTTTTTCGCTTGTTTTTCCGATTTAAAGATCGCCCCAGGCCTTGGTATCAATGAACTTATGGCCGAGAGACATCTTGTGGAATTTATTTTTGCTCCTTCCGTCGCTCGCCCTTTCGGTTTTAAGTACGATTTATCATCGGATCCACGTTTTTTTTCAAAATTCCCTACTTATATAAGATATCCTCGCGACGGAGTAGTCTATCGACCATTGTCGTGTCGTCGGAAGTTCCCCAGTTAATTTGGTTGATCCAGGTAACACGTCACGTTGTTTTTTTTTGTTATACTAATCCGACTCATCCAGCCGGCGGCGAATTCGTTATCCAAAGCTCTTGGAATCTCGTGTATTTCATAAAAAGTTTTGCATCAGACTAGCAAAAATGGACGTCCAGTTCAATGTCGATCGTCTCGTTTTTTGACGTTTCAACACTGCTTTATTTGCAATAATTCGTTTTATAAATATACAAAACGGTGTCGAAACTTTGCAAATACCGAAATTGGGTGATGGAGTCGTGCAATTCGCGAATTATTTCGCACATAAAATCCCGCAGGCCATTGCCCATGATTGTTTTTTTTTATGGTCTGTCAATGGTTGCCTGATTCCTTTCAATCAAATCACAAGGCGTAAAGTCGGATCAGTCGGATGGTAAAATAGTTAAAAATGTCATTGGGAGTTGCACCTTCTAGTTTTTTCCAAGAATAACGTTTTATTGATCTTTGAACTGTACACAGTTTTTTTACTTTCACTGCCTATCGTTTTCCACTTGGCAGATTTTAATTAATCCAATCACATCGGTAAGTAAAGAACCTTGATTAAGTATTTCATATTTCTACTTCTAATCTAATATCACGTGACTAATATAGACAGAATTACCCTTTAGGATGACCATGAAAGAAAAAACAAAAAGCAAAACAATTTGCACCTTGGTTTTTGTTGACAAATCAGTTTTTGTCATTTCATACTGATAAGTAAGTTGAATTATTCACGGCAGTCTTAATCAATATTTGCCCATGTGCAATTTATTTTAATGAGGTCAATCACATTACAAGAATTTCCAAAATTCTCTAGAGATTTCAGATTAAAAGTGGGGTTATGGTTCATGTGATATGGCCTTTTCCTTTGTGATTTATGTGTGTGTACCTTTTGATTAATAGATCAATTAATTCTCAGTGGTAGGTGGTGGCATTTAATAGTATATTAAAGTACATGTTTTATAAAGCATCATCTTATAGCACGCGTCCATGTTAAAAAACGAGCCGCTTGCGGCGAGTTTTTTAACGGGACAAGTGCTCTAACTGCTTTATAAAACACGTACTTTATACTATTTTTTCTATTTTGTATTTTTTTCAATAAGAAAATACATATTTAAAAAGAAAATCAACCCTTCAAATTTTGTAAATTTTTGTGTCTAAATTCTATGTTGGTAATACTCTAAATTTCTTTTTATCATAGTAGCCTTGACAATAAATAATATTTTCTTTGTGTCATTGTCACGAAATTTGTGATTTAATATTTCATAGAGTTGTTCATAATTATAATTAAAAAAATATGGAGCATGATAATCTAAGTTTAACTCCCCCTGAGTTAAGGGATATTGCTAATAAAACGATAAATCAACTTTTACCAGAGAAATCCCGAAAACTTTCTTTTCTCATGGATAACAATAACAGGAAACGTCAGACGTCAACAGAATAAAACATTTAAATATAACCAATGCCAACTTTTAAAAAATAAAATTCGGAGTTCGAAATGGATATATTTCGAACTCGCTAGCGCGTTCGAAATATCTATTTTTCGAGACAAAATTAGAAAATACATATTTATTTACAAGTGCTTAGGAATTGATATGTAAATTTAACCCCCTGTCAGGAGCAGGTAAAAAGTCCCTTGCTGTGTAGGTATATTGAGTCAGGGGCACCAATGGAGTTCAGTGGGGTCACTTTTTTTCAACAAGAATCCATACAACTGTCAATTAGACATGGTTTTTTAAGATTTTTTTTTCCAATTTTTTCCATTGTATTTCCTCCAATGTATTTTACTGAGGACTGAAGTATTTAAATATCAACAGTCTGTCGGGCATTCACAGTGCCTATACATTGGAAGTTAGCAACCTTGCTCTTGTTTTCTCAAAATTATATATATTTTAAGGCTACTTTGCGCATTAAATTATATAATAAGGCATTGAAGTAAATTTTGTCATTTATGATCATTGTATTTGGTGAGAGGGAAAGAAATTGTTTGTTAACAAGTAGAATAATGGATGCCTGTGTTATTTAGAGAGAAGGCATTCGAAAGAAACAAATTGATCAGGTCATTGAATGTGTGAGATGGAATTTATGATGAAATAGGTCCATATTTCCTTAATGGTTGTCTAAATACGTCTATATGTTTACAAAGGTAAACCACCAGGTTAATTTAGTGCAAATGCCTTCTTATTTTAGGAATGAATATCTAAATATTTCGAGGGAGGATCTAAATATGCAAAAAGATAGAGGACATTCCTTTTAAAAAAGTTACCTCTTGCTTGGCATACAATTTCGAAGTACCCACTCTGTAGATATATTAAAATTCATTTTCCTGCGATGTTTGGATGTTTGGGAATTAAATAAAATTAATATTTACTTTTTGGTGATCAGATTTATGTGCCCCCCTATGTTTTTGAGCTGCTGCGGCTATGTGCAAAGGTATCCGATATTACCTACTACAAATTAAATTCACAGTCGTATTGCTTACACTCATTAATTGAAATGTTGAGAAGCTACTTCCACTAATTACTATACCATAAACCAAATTTCTATTTAATAGGTTTATTAAAGTAATTAGGTAAGCAAGTTTGTAAAAAAAAATCGCCGTAAATAATAACACAAATCCCAAATGAGTTTATTCTGGAAAGTTCTTTTAAAGAAACTTAAATATACAGAGTGTCCCAAAATTAAGGGGGGTCCTATTTACAGGTGCATACAAAAATAAACATATTTTACTCTATAATCAAATATCAATGGAACTGTTCATGGTAGAAATTTGAAATTTTAGTATGGTAGCAGGGTTGAAAATATGATTTTTTTGAAAAAAATTAAGATTTTTATCAATTTTTTTCTATAAATCAGTTCCTATACGATATTATAAGAGGAAAAATTTCCAACATTCACTTAAAACGATTAGTCGAAGATTACCTAACAATCCTTAAGCCTATCTCTATCGCAATAGATAGACTACAAAGAAACAGCGCCAGTCTTTCAGATGCTGTGGAAGACAACGGACATAACTTTAAATCATCTGCAAAAATTTAAAAGGCGTTATGAACAGTGTATAACCCCATATCATTTGTTGGCATATCTTCTTGACTCAACAAGAACTCAGTAGACACAGAGAGTGAAAAAAATGTTGCTTTAAAAGCTGTTAAAAAATTAGATCAAAATAATAATAATACTAATAATCCTTTATTTAGCACTCATTGGCTAATACACTGTGTACAACAAATTAAATTTACAAAGTAAACACTACATTTTATAAAAGTCAACACTACATTACATACTATCGCTTATGGGTATCTGATTTTCTTGTGCTGTCAATTTAAAACTACACAATATAAAGTTACACAATAAAATCATAATATAAAATAAATAAAATCATAATATAAAATAAACTGTGCCCACTCAACATTCATTCCCTACAGAATATTTAAAAAAACATGGTCCAGTCACCAAATAAAATCCATTATTTAAAATTTATTGAATTGTAATTCGTTGAATTGTATCATTCTCCCTGAAGATGTTGTTTTAATGCAATTTTAAATCGGTTAAGGTGTCCTATATTTCTTATGTCCAAAAGTAAAGAGTTGAAAGCGATTAAACCCTTATGATAAATAATTTTAATTTACTTAGGTAACCAACTAACCCAACCCTTGTTGAAGTGGTTATATAGAACAACAACTGATTTAAAATTGAAACAGGTCATGTAGCACTGTTTAATTTTTCAGGTGGCACTTCTTTGTCAATATCTTACTAGGACATTTTCCAGAACAATTGCCCTTGTTTTCTCGCAAACTACGGGCGATAAAAATACCGGTAAAGGACCTTGATCTATATAAATGAGTAATGCAATAGATTGGTGCATTTAAAATTTATTTGGCTCAGTAGGAAATGGGTGAAAAAAGACCAAAAGAAACATACAACATTTTTTTTATTTATAAGGCGCCTATTTTAATTTTACTGGAAATAAAAGGAAATTGTATTTTTTTCGTTAAATTGTTTGCCAAAGGACTCGGGTTCACCCTCACAAGATTTTAGGATATTTTTAAGGTGATCAGCTCTCCTGACAGAAAAACAAGAACAAAAATAAAATAATTTTTTTTTTATAAGTAGGTATAATCTTAGGTTTATTTATATTTAAGACGAACATAATTTACGAATTTTTAAAAGAATATTTATTTTGCTAGTTAAATTCAATGCAATATTGATTTTAGTGTTTCATTGTGCCATCGTGATTTGTCCGAGGATTTGTTCTTTGTCGAAAAGTTGCTCATATTGGAAAAAAAAAACTCTCTGTTTTATATTTTCACGGCTTAATTAATATTGTGGGTATTTACACAGAGCAATCCAGAATAGCCTTTAAAAAACACGAGTTTTACTGCCTTCGATTCTCAGCCAGAAGTTAGTTATCAAAAACAGTATAGTTTTGGTTAAATCAGAATGATTTGTCACCATTGGTATTCTCATATATACATAGTAACTAGAGTTTGGATAAATTGTTTGAGACAAAGATATTAGTAACTACCTAATAATATTTATGCATCATAGTGCGTTAACTATTTTGGAATTTAGAAGGCTGGCTTATTCTATAGTAATTATTACTAATATAAAATGAGGTTACAATCAAGGTTGTTGTGTAGAGTGACCCACTGCCCGATCCTGAATTTTTTACTCGTGTATACACCTGAAACTCTTCATTATCCACGACTGTACAATAATCGCTGAATTTTTCTAAAGCCAGAAGAACGCAGGGTAGGGAGTTTGCTTTTGTCGAACGGATAAGTGTACTGCATCGTTATTTATCAAGGAATTAGAGAATAAAACAAAACCGGAAATGTTAACTATTAGTGTCCGCTGTGAAATCGGAGCACATTTTTATGTTCGGCAGTGGCGTAGCGTGAACGGTTTTCTTCGAATAATATTATAACTATAATAATAGAAAATCATGTGTATACGAAATCATTGTGTAGGGCACCACAACCTTATGTTGAAAGATATTTTATTCAAATTTGGGTTACTGCTATGTTTGACTGGGTTCTTAGTTTTAGCCTGAAAACCAAATAATCGTTAGTTACTCCAAGTTCATATTTTTAAATGGCAACCTGTATTTTTATTGCACCATCGAATTCGTCTTAAAATTACCTTTTCAACGACATACAACAAGTTGCCATTTACTTTCGGAATGGAAGGGTAAGATTCAATTTACCAAAAAACAAAATGGCGTCTATAAAGCAATGTATGCAAGTGACATGGTAAAAGTAGTGATGAAATATGTTAAATTGGGCCCCATTATAATTCGTTAGGCATTAACATTTAATGTAAACGAAACACTGCAGTCTTCCTCCATAGTTAAATAATTGAAAAGTAAATAAAATCATCACCCTCCGATAAACATTTATAACCTCGTTTTAACAAAACCATATAATTTGGTCATTCTTTGACAGATGTCTGTATTCTGCCTATTCTTAAGTACTTTAAACGTCCAGTGATGACAACTAAAGATCAATCAATTCTGTACGGATTTTATAAACCTAATTTTAATTTTAATATTTCTAATAGAAATACCTGGTTATACGTCTTTAATGTCATTATTCTTTTCAAATTAACCTCACTTCGACAATCACGTTGCAAAAGATACCAGGGTTGTGATTAAGCACAGGTTATATTTAATAACATTTAAGCATTCAAAACATGTAGGGAGCTTTTATTTACTTTTCAATTATTAAACTGTGGAGTACTGAAAGTATGGACTATTTTTTCAATTGACATTTAAATTTCGTTCTACAATTTCTAAAGAAATCGTAGAAGGGTAAACTGCTGAAGTCAATTTTCTACACCCATTGCTACATTGCTTAATATTGCATCAAGATATTGCACATTGCTAAATTTTCGCATTGCATGGTATTGCGCCCCCATTGCTTTTTACCCATGTTGCTTGCGTTTTCCTATAGTTGAGGTACTTGAAGTAAACAATTGTTGTGTAGTTGCTATGATCTTATGATTTCCACAGTGCCATAATTTAATTATCAAATATTATTGTATCTACGTATGTACAAACATTGTACCAATTGCAACCTGCTCACCTTTCCTTGTCTTTTTTTTTAGTTACCCCGCACGGTCTTTTTGGTCAAACTACCTTTAAGACTAAGCTTAGGTTTTTTTTTTAAATAGTGCTTTTTAAAACAGTAAACAATTCTTCAGACACCGTTCTTTCTATCTATTGGTTCATTTTTACATTTTTTCCAAATTTACCACTTTGTGACGAGTGACCCGTTTGGACGGATTTTGATCAAATTTCAGAGAATGACTCAAATGCATTTTTGATAATTATTATTAGCAAAGATGGAAACGCCGAATTTTTCGCTACATAGGGTGTTCAGACCTCTTATAAAGGATTCGATTTCTTTTTGTTCGGAGGTCTAATAATATTTACTTTTTTTACTTATAAGTACAAGTAGGATATCTGCACGAAATACCATTTCCAGTGAAATATTACGTTTAGAACTCTTAAGCTGTGACAAGAAAACGCGGAAAGCCCCAGAAAAGCATAAAGAATTTAAAGGAAACACAAAATTAGGTTATCCAATGTTGGCGATTTCGTTAAAACCAAAAGGACATGTTGCCACGTGCAGCAATGTCAATGAACCGCATTACTAAAAGTACGCGAATAGGGTCATTTAGCATTTTTCTTTAATTACATTTTCTGAAAGATTTTAAAATTTCAGCGCGAACTGCAAAAAATTTTAATTTCCTGACGCCTCTCAAGTCTTTAAAATAATTCACGAATATCGACTCGCGGAAACTGCTGTGTGACGTCACTATCTCCCATATCCAGGGTTGTTATGTTTAAAACTGTTTTAAACACGTTTTAAACAGTGTTTTTTTTTAAGTTGTTTTTTTTTTGTCAAGCTTTACTGAAAATCACATAAAATCTGTTAAAACAGAAAATATTAAATTAAAAACAAAAATAGCAATATTTATATCTAACGTTTAATATTAAGAGTACATTATTATTTATATTAGCTCTAGGTCTTAGTTAATCTACCTACCTACAGTCTGTGTACCGTGTTCCAATAACATAACCAAATAAAAAGTGTAAACATATAAAAACGCCTTATAATTCACGAATATCGACTCGCGGAAACTGCGGTGTGACGTCACTATCTCCCATATCGTTTCTTGCTGTTAAGAAGACAGGTGGTCATCTACATCGCACTCCGTTGCTAGGTAACAGAGTAGGCATCGACAGGAGAGACAAAAGTAATTTTTTAATAATTTCTTTTCTTTCTTCTAAAATTGTGTTAGTAGTGAAAGTATAGTCTAGAATTCGTATAAAATGGCATTCCCTACTTGTTGCTATTAAAAATTGTAATAATAAGCTTCTGCTTCAACTGAATAAAGACACAGTCAGCGCATCTCCCTTTCCACAGAAAGACTGTTGCACAAGTTCAAAGCGGACGAACTGTGGGAGGTAATGACGTCACCGCCTGGCTAGCGTTTTATTTGATTTTGATCTTGTATATTTTGAAAACTACTTATCGGATTCACTTCAAATTTTTAGGGCTGACCATACATTATAATGCTTCATAGAAATTAGGTAAAGAGGGTAATTTCAGGTTTGACCAAATTACCTCATTCTTTTTACATTGCTCAACATTTTCCACATTGCTTTGCGCATTTTCTTACTTTGTTTCGCATTTTCTCAGTTTTCTGGAACAATTTCGATATTTTTAATGCATTGCTAATAATTTTTATCATAGCGCACATTGCTTTTTACATTTTTGACGCTTAAACACCATATTGCTTCATGTCTTTTATCTACAAATTTTCTTTAATTACTCTTGTTTTCAATTCAATTTTTGTTGTCTGGCTGCTATTTTAAGACGATGTATTTTAATTCACCCTGTATAGGTATGTTATTATTCTATTATTCTTAGTTGCATTTTTAAAAGTATATTCACACATATTTATTTATTGCCTTATCATCTGTATGTATTACAAGTATTAATTTATTTTTAATGAATTCAATGAACAATCGCCATGCATTGCTAGCCCTAAGCAATTAGCTACATACCTAAAATAGTAATTGCTGCATATTTTTACAATTTATCGATTGTTATGGGTAATTCAAGCAATGCAGTGTTACTATGGCAACTGAATATTAAAATTTTAACCTGCCTAGACCAAAAAAAAAGTTAATAACTTAGTAATCAGATTCGGTAAGGTCATCAACAGAGTTATTGTTTCTTTTTTCACATATTTTTAGTGTTCGTATACTGTTGACCTTAGCACAAAGGCGGTATAAAAAAGAACACATTTTTATTGTTTTTGATAATTTTAACAGGTTTGAATTAAGCGTTGACAACCGCTACAGAAGCACTTTTTGGATATTTTATCACACAAATAAAAATGATTCGATAGACTTTATACTAATGCTATATATCGGGTGTTCCTAAATATCATGTACATACAGAAGGGGATAATTCTTATGTATAAACAAGGGTCCGCAAACGCTTTGTTACCGATCTACAGGGTGTTAAAGTTTGAAGTTTTTTTTTTTGTATTTTTTTTTTATAACTTCTGCATTTTTTGAGATGTTTAGCTCAAATTTGAAATATAAGCGACTCTGTAGGACTTACATCATTGGGCATGCCAAATGGTTGTGAGAATCTACAGGGACATATTTTTTCAGTGGTCATACCCCCTTTTATCCCCCTGAACTTTTTTGCGGTGCGCCGCTGGTACAGTTTAACATACGAAATAATCATCTTTTTGTTTAAAAACTTTTTAGTCTCTTGTAGTTTTTCTGTAGCTGCGATCGTTGTCGAGAAAAGAAATAAAAAATAATTTTCTGTGATAATTGTAATTAATACACTGAATAGAAAATCTCCGTAAACGTAAATATTATCTAGCCAGTGCGGAATCCACAATGCTGATAATGATCCGTCGTTGTCGTCACACCCTAAAATTTCAACTATTCTCTGAGCAAACATTATAAAGTAAGTTGGGCACTTATAATCTCATTTTTACTTGACAAAGGTTGCTGACCTTGTCTTTCGACTCTAATACAATTTGTCCAGACTTAAGCTCAGACTGTTGTTTTTATTTATAGCGATCTATCGTACAATATTTTCGTCGCACGTTTTTGTAATTTTGCGATAAATTACTGGAGCTTTATCCAATCCAGGAGAAGGTTCGGATTAGAGTCGATTACTAGAAAACAGTTCGATTTTTTTATACATCTAATCATTATCATTCAGATAATATCAACAAAAGTAAACAAATTTCAAAAATAGCAACAGTAATGCTGGATTGATAAACTCGAAAAGTTTAAGTCTATAAATCCAGTGTAGATCAAAATATTTTAAAGAAATTGCTCAAAGTGTCTTTTTAAATTGAGCCAAGCAAAATCCCAGGCAGTAGTAACATTCAGGAGCTACTATGAAGTTGTGGTGAGCGATGCCTTACGTGCTTGTACAATGTTTGGTCTGTCTTAACGATATTGAACACACACAGTACGTTATACTTGCTATGAAGTGTATATAGTCCATCCGAACATATTTCGTTTGACCTAATAGCTGCACTAATAGTTTTATTATATTGTAAACACCCAAAGAAACCCCGTTACCTGTTCGATTGCCAAACCTACGTTTTTAAAGAATTTCTTGGTAAAATTAACCATATAAAACTGTCGGATGAGCGTGCCAACCAGCGAAATCTACCTGGCCTCAGCTGGCATCACTGTTTATATTACTGAAATGAAATGAAATAAGGGGTACTGCTTTGCACAGGAACGGATTTTGTAGTTAAATGAAAAGCCATAGTATTACCCGAGGTATTACCTTATAGTAGCAATGTTTATTATGTTTATTTTTACCATTACTTGTAGTATATGTATATTAATTTATAATAAGTACAAAACAAGTGTGAAAAGTTTGCGTGCGGAAAAGGGCAACTTTTCGCACGCACTTAGGTAAAAGTAATAATAATAATTAATATACGTACTTAAAAAAATATATTTAAATATATACACTACATAACATGGTTAACCGAATTTTAACACTTCTAACAGCTGTTTCTCTTTTTGACAGTCTCATGAGTGTCAAACCACGTTTCATCCAGATAAACTATTATACGTTTTTCGGATCTAAACTTTTTTATTTACTTAAGGTACAGAAATCTCATTTTTCTTAATCTTTCGGACTGCATAATAATTTGTCTCTTGTTTATTGTCTTATACTTAAATCCCATCTCTTGCAAAGCGCGGTGAAGACTTGTCCTGCCACATGATATCGTTGTATCGTCAGTTGTTAACCTTGTTTTTAAAGAATCTAACGTGGGCACAAAATTTTCTCGATACATTTGGTATATTTTCCTGCGAATAACATCTTTGTCATAATCATCTACCCACTTCATTTTTCCGGTATCTTTGCGAGCTTTTCTGTTAAAATATCCTTTTAGCATAATATCTCGTACTGTCGATAATGGAACTTTCGTCATTTCACTGGTATTTTTAATGGCGATTACTTTAGGGTGGCCGCTCTTTAATAACGATTCACATACATTTTTCACGATCACTTTGGCGTAAATAAATGCTTCCTGGAATGTTTAGGGTAGCTAGATATCGCATTAGCTGAAGATTCCCAAAGTCTCCACATACTTTAATTATTAACTTGTTGCATACTGTTTCAAAGTAAAATATATAGGTACTAATCTATTTCGAATACTATGTGTACTATTTATATAAGCTATATAAACAGGTACCTGTAACTAAAAAGTTTTAAGAAATATCCTAATAATTAAGTTGTTTTTAGAAAACCTTAATTAGATAGTTTATTAATTTTGATAACAAATCAAGTAATGCACCTATCTATTGTTATTATAAACTGGCATTAAAAATAAATGTGGGTTAATACGTCTGCGAAAGCGAAAGCCGAGTTTATGAGGGGTTTTATTGCAGTCATTAAGCTAAACGAAATATGTTGGGAAGTACTTTAACTCTAGACGCTAACTTCAAAATTAACTGTTCTTCAACCACAGTGAAAAATTAACAAGTAGGCTGTTTTTCGGTGGTTGTCATGGAAACGGTACGTTAAAAGTTAACTTGCGTGTTTGATCATAGGTCTGATTATGATTAATATGCCAAACTGGTTAATATTAAAATAAGTAAACAAATACAAATATATCTTTGTTGTTTGCAATATTAATCCAAGCATAAATTCACATGTCTCTTCATATTTTCGAAAACGTTGATCAGCATCTTTGGAGAAATGTTACCACGTTCTTGGTGGATAATCCTTTCTTGTAACTGTTCTAAATTTTCAAATCAAAGCACACTTTCATGATAATAAATTTTATAGAATTGGCTTCAGAATCGGGGGTTGAATGTTTACCACGAAAACTTGTCCCCGACCAATAAATTGATAATACATTCTAAATTTATCATTTGATCCAAATAATAAATAAGGAATAATTGTTTTCATTCATCGATTCGAGATATGGACTAAATTTAATCCATAACAACGCAACGAGTTGTTAAAAATTTAAGGAACCTCGTGACCGTTGACCCCGCCATTATGATTCCTCGTTAATATTACTTTTGTGACGTCGAATTAATTTTATGACTGCGTGGTGTAGCAGGTTTGACTAAATGATATCATGTCACCACCAAAAAATAAGTGAATTCCCATAGAAATATTTAAATAAACTTGCCAACAGTTGAAGTAAAGCATCCATTTTTTGTTGGGTCCTATACAAATATTCTGGCTTTAAATTACAAATCTGAGGCAAAATACGTCTTACTTTTTGTACGTAGAAATTGCGAGGCATTAGAGATAACTTAAATTTAGCTCCAGTTACATGCAATGCAATGTTAATATGCGAAATACATAGAAGTACTACAAAAACGCCAGCAACTTCGGAAATAACTTTTGTGCGTGTACTAAAAAAAGCAGATAAGATAAGGTTTGTTCGTTTGTATTGCACCGATTTAAGACTGGCTGCAATATCACCCTCATTTAGAAATTCCTCATAACAGTAATAGGGATTTTTGTTGAGAAAGTTGTGAATTTTTGTCTTAAACTGTCTAATTTCCAAAAGTAATGTATTGAAAAATTTCACACATAAATAGTTGGGACACCTTTTCAGACAAATCCTTTTTTTTTTTGGAATATTGAATCCATGAATTTCCTCTTTGAATGTATTTATATTTTGATGTACATAAATTAGGTTTTGGAAAATAAATACCTATACATGGGAATGTCAAAAATGTTCTTTACCTTTATCTCTATAACCAAGGCCTGCCACAATTCTGAGAGCTTTTCTCTGAAAACCAAAGATTCTATTCCACTTTGCAGCTCTTCTCGAGAGACTTCGTTTGAGAGGCTGCACAGGTCAAAAATACTACTTCTCAACCTTTTGGCTACATAATCCACATGAGATGTGGAATGTAAGGATTCCCACAAATTTTACCATATTCTGAGTTTCGAAGGGTAAAGGCCCAATGTTTCGCAATGTGAAGATCATGTAGTTGGTCTTGCTATCATACATTACCAGTCCATTCTCCCCAAACCATCGCTCAGCCTCCGACCGTGCGTCCCCTGTTCTAGGATATTGTGCTGTCATCGGCAAAGATAGTACCTATGGTTGATGGCAAATCATTTATAAATATTAGAAACAACAAAGGCCCAAGAATGGACCCCTGTGGTACACCAAAATGTATATCTCTCCCTCAACGACACCCCCTCCATTAGGTTGGTCAGCAGTTCGTGAGACACACAATCGAATGCCTTACTGAGGTCACAGAAGATGGATACCAGAGGTACTAAAGCTCCTATGGAAACCAAACTGCGAGTCATAGAGTTTCCATATATTCATCCAGTTGTATACACATACACTTCTCAATCACCTTAGAAAATACCGCTAGCAGCGAGATTGGCCTGTGGTTTGGCGTATTCTCTGCGCAACCGCTCTTGTAGACAGAAATTACCCTTGCCAAATTCCAAATGTTCGGAAACACTCCCTCCCTTATTATTTTTGTAAGTTGTATTACAATTAACAACTTGACAATTTTCATATTTAGGCCAAATACGTCAGTACTGCTCTTACTTTTTATGATATCATTGACATCAATGTGAATGTCCCGAGAGCGCGCCCCATCATGGCCGTCTTATCAGGTCTCTTTGAATACATAATAATATGACCGTTTATTATAATTAATTCAATCTATTTGCTTTGATTATTGCAGGTGGAGTCGTTTATGGTAGAGCAGGAGTTCGAAGACGAGCCGCAGGCAGAAGCAGCTAAATTCCTGCTGGGCCCTGACGAAGACCGCGCCGTGGACCCCGAGACGCAGGCTCGCCTCGAGGCGCTACTTCAAGCTGCAGGTAAGTGAAAAAGTTATTATGATTGCAATAAGCGCCGAAAAAATAAAAAGCACACCAACATAATACATTGAAGTTTGTTATAATAGCAAATACTTTTGCCAATTATGTTTTACAACATGCTACTCACAGCCTAGTATAGATGATATCTGTCTGATACAGTTTGCATCCATTAACTTTCTATGAACAAATGTAGCGTTGGGTCACATTTTAACCTTATTGTTCTACTTCCAGGCATAGGGCAACTAGCTGCCAAGGACGGTAAAGCTCTAGGCGACCCCGAAGTACTACGTCGCCTCACATCGAGCGTGTCCTGCGCACTCGACGAAGCCGCTGCTGCTCTCACGCGCATGCGAAGCGATAACGCCGTAGCTGCAGCATCATCAACTCAAGGTATACCAACAAAGACAAGATTGAAGTTGAGTAAACGAATTTCTAAAATTATGATTAATTCCTTTCAGGAGCATCTAGCACAACAAGTGCACCGCGTCCGGCGACTCAAGGAGGCGGCGCCCAACCACCGACGGAGAAGACCTCGCTCGTCGAGGCATGCACCGACGGTGATGTCGGCACAGTGAAGAAGCTGCTCACCGAAGGTAGATCGGTGCACGAAACCAGCGAGGAAGGAGAGAGTCTGCTCAGTTTGGCTTGTAGCGCAGGGTACTTCGAGTTGGCTCAGGTAGGTGACATATTATGTTTGAAGATATCTAGATAATACAGTTAAAAACATTTGTGTCGAGACAACTAGGGTGTGAGATGGTTAGCAACCTCAGGATATCAATTCAAATGTCAGAAAGAGATAAACGTTTCTGGTCACATGTGAAATTATACCCTCCACCTGTTTATTGCGGTTTAAAGATGTTAAGACCTACATAACAAACTTCACTATACTGAAATTGCTAGTTGCATATGGAGTGTCTTCAAAATGCGGCTGCTGCATCACGCATTGCTGTTACACGCGAGATGCTTTGCCCTGTGAGTATGTCGCTAAGTTTAGACAGGCCCGTATTGCAAGCATTTTTAATAGCAAATAGGTGGGTTCCTTATTGCTTATCTGGTATTGTCTTTGAGTTGTGTTATTATTAATCTCAAAAAGTGCAATTTAATTAAAAAGCATGCACTCTGTATACGGCCTAGTCTAGTCTAGTCATACGCTACTTGTGAAGGTAATTTCCTATTCCATTATTATACATGACCTACATTATGGCAAACCATCTCCTTACTATTTGCGAGAATAATCTCCTGGGTAGCATCTGCAAATCGGTAAGCAATATGTAAATATTTCCGGAATTTGAATAGTTCCGAGCACTTTTTATGTATGCAGAAGACTCGAGCGGCAGTCTAGAGCGTAGACTTGCATTAATAAGGTCATATCTGGCTGATTAGATGGCTATTGTAGTAAACAACAAACAGTAAGATACAGTATGACAGTGTAAGCGAAAGAAATAGAAGAATTCGATTTTGTTTATACATTTATTAATTTGTTACACCCTATGCGTTTCGACCTTCAAATGGTCGTCTTCAGGGATCGGGGTTCTGCAAGGAAAGAGGTCTTCAAAAATGTTTGTCAGGTAAAGTTTTAGTATGTTTTTGTTTGCCTGTTCGGTGGAAAACCCTTTTAGGTATGCTTGCTAAATAAAATGTTGAATGTTGAAAACAATTTTTGTACTTTTCTCACCCCCCATCACAGGGCTTTGTAATTTACGGCGGAGGTTTTGTGTGTAAATTTTGTATTCAGTAACATAAGGTAAAAAGAAACTCCTCGAAAGTATGTCGTGGAGTCAATCGCTGTCTAGAAAGATAGCTTTCTCAAAGAGTATCGTTAGACGACCTGAGACCAGGCTCAAGAGTCTATGGAGTCCAAGTGAACTGGCGCCAAAAAGTGAAATACGTGGGACTTATCTTAAATAAAAGACTGAACTGGAGGTTCCTGCTTCACAGACGAAGTAGACTTAGCAACAACTTGATAACAGGAAACCGCAGCGTTATTACAACACAGTCTTGTCATTCAATGCGATATCCTTAGCGCCAGCCAATTTGGTTTTCTTCCAGGAAAATCTACTGAGAGGGCAATATCCAAGGCAATCGCAGACCTAATTGAAAATCTTGACAAACATAGGTTGCTGGACTTTTCTTTGACCTTTCAAGGGCTTTTGACACAATCAATCATGAGCTTTTACTGCCAAAGTTGAATCGATACGGGATAAGGGGTCTGTATAACAGGAGTCAGACGATAGGCAAAGGCACTATTCTGAGAGCACTTTTTGAACGTTAATGACCTCCCTGACTCACTGGGTGGGGGCCTTGTGTATCAGTTCGCCGATGATACGTCGCTCATGCTGTCGGGTGCGGATTTGTCGGGGGATTGTTCTGGTACAGTTAAGCAGATAGACATCTGGTGTGAGAGATACTGTCTTACACTAAATGGTGACAAAACGGGACTTACAATGTTTTAAAAGAATAAGGTAAATACTTGAACTATCGTCGTTGGGGTCCAGCGAAATAATATGTGTTTTCTAACACGTTCCCACATTCTTTTTTCTATTTCAATCATATGTTCGACGCACTTACTCCATTTTTCACAATCCACTGTCTTTATTCCCTCTGTCTTGTTACAAACCCCCACACCAATTCTACGGGGTTTAATTCACAGTGATATGGCGGAAGGCGAAGTACATATTATATATAATAATCACAAATCTATATACCCAACACAGAATCCATAACATTCCTAAGCATCACTTTTGACTCTGGTATGGGCCGGGAACAGCACATTGTCACACTTCAAAAAAAGCTTGCGTGTGCCTTGATACGCATATTTTGCTACACTGTATATCATTAAAGTATCAATAAAAAGTAGGTAAATAAATCTCACTACCTAATGTTCATACGCCCGTTATCAGTAGACCAAAACCCTTATCAGTATCAGTGTGTAGGCACAGTTCCTACAAGCTACACTCGATATTGTACTTTTGTTGTGCGGCATTCATTATTTTAATTTATCATTGACATAGATAGTGTAGTGCAAATTTATATTGAAGTTTTACTATGAAACAATATAGGAATTGAATATAAAAAGTTGTTATTGAAAAGTGCACGTTCTTAAATAGTCATAGGAAGGAAAGTTGCAGGTTAGAGTTTTAAAACAATGGCTTATTGTGAATTGTGATTATCTTGGGAATCTGTATTTTCGCCGGATGGGCGTCTGTGCTTGCAGTTCGCAAACATGTGCTTTTCAAGGTTTAGCTTTTTGTTCACTTTTTTCACGCTGCATGAAACTAAAATCATAACATCTGACGAATTCCCTTAAACCTTTGCCATAATATTCATAATGTCTTATACCTTTGAGCTGTGAATAAATAAGGCAATTTTTTATATTAAAAAAGCTTACCACAAACGTATTAAAATAATTTTTCCTATCGTACGTGTTATTAGTAACTTGTTACTAACCGCTAGAGTTTAATATAATTTCCTTTATATTTTCTCGTAGATTCTTAATAAATTATTAAGCCCAGCACCGAGCACAGGTGATTGAAAGAAAATCAATAAGCAGTTTAATATTGAGAGCTCTCTGTAGTAAGTATACAGAGATGGGCAAAAGTCTGGTCTTGGCTAAGAAAACCCGAACTCGTAAATTAAAAATCACACGATTTGTGGAGACATTACACAACTTTTACGACCCTTTTTTCTTTCAAATGGAACCTGAATATTTTTACTTTTTCTTCTTGTTTCGGGAGATACCTTTCCTAGGTGCCATATATTTCTTTCTGATCGTTTCGAGATATTCATAGTGAAAAAATTAACTTGCTATTACATTTTTGGATATAAAGTCTGTTCAGAGATATAAGAAGGTTTCTAACTGAGCCCTATTAGGAAAGGCCCTGGCCAGCTGTAAAACTGATGAATTGTTACGACGAATGGCAGATTTCAGTTGGTGCCAAACATGTTCGATGGGATTAAATATACAATGGTATGGTGGAAGTCTTAAAACTGTATGCCCTAGATTTTTTGCATAATTATCACAGAAGTATTCCTTTTGTAGTTTTAAACTTTATAAAACCTTTTGGTGTAATATTCCTGAAAATAAATGTCATTATCATACATGTAGTTTGGGTTTGTTGCTTTTGTGTCATTTGAGGAGGGAGTCTTGGTCAACTGCCTACTATGGTAGCTTGCATTGTCCATTACAATTACGCCATTCGGAGGGATTCTACTGGATTCCATTAAAAATTGTCTTTTGTTAATTTTTTAAAATCTAAAACCCATGTGTTGGATACACTTCCATAACGTTGTTCTGCCACATTTAACGCCGGTTTAATCTTTTTCAAGCCTCTTAATTAAATTATCTAATGTAGGCACGCTTTGTTCCTCGTATAACTTGTAAATTTTACGCCGTATTATATCTTGATCACTTCCATCTACCTTCGATAAAATGCCAGTATCGGTTCTTTTTTTCCTCGCTAAAATGGGATTATTCACAATTTTCCATACAGTTGATGTTGCAATTTTTGTTAATGTGGCCGTTTCTTTTAACGCTGCTTGCTTTCTTGCTGACCGCACGTTCAATGAGAGTTGAATAAACATTGTTTATAGCTTCCTTAGTTTCCACAGAAACGTGTTTTCTGCTTTTCGACGGGGTTATCTCCTGGACGCCTATTCTTGAAAGCAAGAGACAGGCGCGGTCATACGGGGGGGGGGCCATGGCTCCCCCCCCTTGGCGTCGATTTGCATTATAAAAGCCCTGCCTCCATAAATTGAAATCGTGTCAAACCCTTAATTTTATAAAAATATTAATAAAAATAATTAAGTAAATAGGTATAATATACATAATATAGGTAGGTATCTATAATTTTCTTAAAATTTACTTAGGCGTTTTTTGCATATTTTTACTACTTGAAAACCAAGAATCATCAACAAAAAAGGGCGTGGCACCCAAAAATTTTTCGCCTACGGCGCTAAGACTTTTCCTGCCGCCGCCTCTCTAAATTGGCATGAGCCGCCACTGCATGGCCTGCAATGGTCCCCCCCTCAAAATGTTGATATGACCGCCCCTGGCAAGAGAAGGGAGTGGTCCCTGGGAGCTCTCGGGGAGGGTTCCTCATTTGATCTCCCCGACAGCAAAACGCCGTATTTTTGAAACACCTAACGCGCCGGGGAATATCAGGGAGGGAGCAAATTCGGGGAACAGCGTTGCCAGGTTGGTTAGCCAATGGCATTGCTGCAAATTTTGACATTCCACATAACCTCACTCTTTTGTTTTTTTTTTAAATTTTAATTTGTATTTGGGAACGGATTTAGGGATTCATTAAAATGAAATTTAAATCGAGGCAATTGAGTTCTAAACAAAAAGAGGTTTTAGTGGATTTTGTGCACGCGCGGCCCGATATGTATAAGGGCAAATTAACTGGCACTTATCCACTCTGAATAACCAAACAAATTTTCTGTCAGATAACTGAAATGCATTTGTTTGGGGGAAAACATCCCTCCCAATAGCCAGTTCTGCCACCGCTGCTTCAACATCCTCGTTAAAAATCTCATTCCACAGCATTAAATTAAAATGTTCCATATCTATTTTAGATATTTAACCATTAGCTCACTTTCCAAAAAAAAAATAATATAACAAATAGGTCCAATCAAACACAACACAATTTTAGGTTAGGTTTGCTGCTTCTCTCGGTCACGAGTAGGAGAACTTCAAGTTCTCTTGGGAGTGACTCCCTCCCTTAATATTTTTTCAAGAATACAGTGTTTTACATTTTTAAGAAAACCACGCCCACTTCTCTCGCAAGTTCTACTCCCTGCAATTCAAGAATAAGGGTCCTGAAATACATTGGGCTCGCACATATTTTTCATGACTCACACACGATTAAACAAACGCTGTATTACACACGAAGTGAGAATAATTACTAAGCTTAAAACTAACTAAAGTGGCTATATATACAGTCTTTGGAACATAATTTGTTTTATGGGATTAACCCTCTCATTTAGAATTAGGTAAAAATCGGTTTAAAATCACCAAACTATTACTTTAATAATGAAATTACGTCTTCCGGATTTGCAGTTTACTTTAAGACATTTTTAAATACGGACCATAATTTACCTGCATTTATTCATTCATTCATTGTTTGTTTATGGCCACCCTTGGATAATCCCATTCAAAGGCAAAGTGTAACTTTCTTATATCTCTGGACAGGCTTTACCTTTTAATCAATCTTATCTATTACTTTGATTACTGTTGCCTACACCACTCAAATTGTGAAATTTTAAATTTTGGAAGTTATTTAGCCAAATCCAGATATTTGCCCATCTCTGTATAATAATTTATTTTTGACAAACAAACTGAAACAAGTATCCTTCACTGTCAAAATTGTCTTGACTTTTAATTTTTGACTGTGACATTGTCAAAATAAACATTTCTTGTCTGGTGAGACAAAAATCAGTTGAAGAAGGGCAAAAAGTGATATAAATTTAAATTTAAAGGGTGAGATATTGTGGTAAATTCACAGTAAAGTGTAATCAAACAGACGTTGAGGTAGGTTTTTTTAACATTTTAAAGTGGATGATAAATTTCGAATTTGATATGTGAATTTAATATCGTTTGGTAACAGTTTTTTTTTTTTTTGAGAAACTGTAAACTAAAGGGTGAAAATGGACGGCAAGGCGTAAACATGTTTAATGTTAGGAAGTTTCAAACATTTTAAATATTTACTTGACATAAAAATTGTTGCTCTGGGTTATTGTAAACATAAAATGACGGAATTACACAATTTTGGAAAACTATGCAGATAGTTTACCTTTTTACAACCAGTTTGAGAAAAGAAACTAATTTTTCCACAAAAAATATCCAAAATCTGGAAAAAAATAACCTTATATATTTACACACTTCAAAAAAACACTATGCATTAAAATGTAGTATGCCCTAAATTTTTTTAGATTAACCGAGATTTAAACTTTGGATCAAACTACATTTTATTATACAAGCATTGTTTTATCGAAAAAACAATCGAATTCATTTAACTAATTCTGCAATTTATTAAAGCATCGTTTTACATTTTCAATGAAACTCGTTAATCCGGCTTGTCAGTGGTAGTTGTCAATCTTCTGAGGTTTATCTGCGGCGAACCGACGTTGCCATGTTGATTTAAATATACTGGTTAGAACCTCAAAAAATCGATTTTTAATTGTTTGTTCAGGTGATCCTTGACAGCCATATGTCCTGTTAGAATTCCCGTTGTTATTACTTACTTGTTACTGCAAGAGTAATTATAGATTTATTGACAATTTTTTCCATGTGGCTATTCCAAGTAAGTCTAGAGTCCAGGATGACCCCCAGATATTTTACTTCCCCAGCCACCTGCAACGTTTCTCCTTGGAGGATTAGGGGCCCTAATCCCTCTTTTTTCCTTTGCTTTGTGAAGGGGACTATGACGATCTTTTGAGGGCTGATGTTTAGATCTTCCCGTCTTATCCATTTTTCTACCACTTTATGGACCCCTCGCATTCTATCTCCCACAGTGGTATTAAATCTTCCTTGTGTCGTGATGACCAGATTATCAGCATAACCCAAGATTGAGTGCCCCGCCCCACTGAGTTCCCTCAGAAGGCCATCCATGACAAGGTTCCAGAGCAGAGGAGAGAGAACTTTCCCCTGCCACTAGAACCGCCTGAGTCTCGCCCAGAAGAGAGGTGAACACAATCCTGCCCCTAAGCATGTGATTTATGCAAAATAGGTACATTTTGTAATTGTAATTAACTACACATTGAAAAGGCTGCCTTAGCACATTTTCTTTGTTGTAAATGTAATAAAAATGCAATATTTAGTCAAATTTCGTTTTAAAGGCGAATTGGAAACTGATTAGGACCTTTTCTTGGGTGTAAGTCTAATTTAAGTAGGATATTTAGTGAAATTTCTTTTAGGTACTTAAATATCAGCGACAAGGAGCAATGCTGACTTGCTTTGATTTTTTTCACTAAACTCTAAGAATCTGTCAAATTTTGCTTATATAATTAATGCTGTAATTAAGTTTGTATACGTTATAACATATAATTTATATTAATATACCATTGTGAAATGCTTACCTGGTAAGTATCGAAAGTCTGGATTAGCTCGACTGAACATTGCAGCATTGTATACGTCTCCACTGTAGTTCCTGCAGGGTAATGTCCTCTGAGAAGAGGAAATATTTTTCTCACAATTAAAATTTTAATTTCAGGTTTTGCTGGCAATGCACGCCAACGTCGAAGACAGGGGCATCAAAGGAGAATGCACCCCGCTTATGGAAGCCGCCTCGGCGGGACACTTGGACATCGTCAGGTTGCTCGTCCATCATTCGGCCGATGTCAATGCCCAATCCACCTCTGGTAAGTTCTTGTTTAATTTATAGACTTGTATTACCCAAAAATATAAAAATCCATAATGTCACTCGAGGATTAAATCTTCTTTTTCATCAGGGAACACTCCGCTGATGTACGCATGTGCTGGTGGTCACACGGAGGTAAGTATCATCATAAAAACTTACTTACTGATATTTATTGACGCTTTTTCTTCCGCCAGGTCGTTAAATTCCTTCTTGAAAACGGCGCCAACGTCGAAGATCACAACGAGAACGGGCACACGCCCCTCATGGAAGCGGCCAGCGCCGGGCACGTAGGTCTAGCCAAGATACTGCTGATGCACGGTGCCGGAATCAACACGCACTCGAACGAGTTCAAGGAGTCCGCACTCACTCTCGCTTGTTACAAAGGTATTTTAATAAAGCGAGTAAAGGCGCGAGTGTCTTAATACTGTGAAACTTATAGGTCATCTGGATATGGTGCGGTTCCTCCTGGAAGCTGGCGCCGATCAGGAACACAAGACCGACGAGATGCACACCGCTCTGATGGAGGCGTCGATGGACGGGCACGTGGAAGTCGCCAGGCTGCTTCTTGATTCTGGGGCGCAGGTAAACAAAGTATAGAACCTTTTTTAATTTTTTTATTATGTAGATCTAGTTGACTTAAGTATCTTTTTAACTTGCGCGGCATGGATAAATAGTGAAACGTCTCAATTTTTTTTTCGTTTCCCTTTTCCAGGTGAACATGCCTACGGACAGCTTTGAATCACCGCTAACTTTGGCGGCCTGCGGCGGTCACGTAGATCTGGCCATGTTGCTCATCGAGCGGGGTGCCAACATCGAGGAGGTCAACGATGAAGGATACACGCCGCTCATGGAGGCGGCGAGGGAGGGTCACGAGGAGATGGTTCATCTACTTCTGGGGCAAGGTAATGGGCTATTATAAAGTATTATCGCCAGTGTATATTAATATATGATATTTATTCCTTAGGAGCCAACATCAACGCTCAAACCGATGAAACTCAAGAAACCGCACTGACGTTGGCTTGCTGCGGGGGATTTACAGAGGTACGCATACGCCCAAAAATTGATAATTTTTCCTAATCCAATCTTTTAATCGTTTCCAGGTTGCAGACATACTCCTTAAAGGTGGCGCCGACATCGAACTGGGCGCCTCGACGCCCCTGATGGAGGCGTCGCAAGAGGGCCACCTCGAGCTGGTACGATTCCTGTTGGAGTACGGTGCTAACGTAAACGCGGTGACGCAGACAAACGACACTGCGCTCACGTACGCCTGCGAGAACGGGCATACGGACGTGGCCGAATTGTTGATACAGGTAAATACAATTTAAATAGATATACAGGGTGTCCGGAAAATACCCGTACAACTAATCGATTTTAATGATTTTTAGTGTGTAGACTAATACTATAAAATGACGTTTTCTAGTAGTATAGTCACCAGCTGTAAAAAGTGGAAGTGTTATAAAAGTGATATAATACGTCAACATTTCTCATGATTTTTTATATCAACGGCGTTATGACAACCCAGATATTTTTGTCGAGTAAACTGGATGTATATATAAATTCCATCCCCCATCTCACTTAATTGTCGTCAAATTTGCTCCAGCATCCGCAAGTAAGCTCGCAGAGGAACGGCGAAAGCAATGCCCCCGTATAGAGTGTTGAATTTGGAAGTTGCAGAAATCTTGCTATAGCAGTAGGAAATTTTCCGAACGTATTAATTCCGACCGGATTTCTGGTACATTTATTTACCTTTTACATATTTTAAGAAGAGCCGCCGATGTACGACATCTGCTGGACGAAGATCAGTATATTTTCGATAAAAATCCAAACAAAATTTTTCAACGATAGTGAAATTTTGTGGTACCTTGGTTTTCGTATCTGATATTTTAATAACTAATGAAGTCTCCATATCTTCCACATTGTCAAGAGTCAACTGACAAAGCTCCTCCCTGCGGCAGGCACCAAATACTCCTACAATCGTAGCTACTTTCATTAGAAGGTACTCATCATCCGGTGTGC
Source organism: Polydrusus tereticollis (assembly GCA_963920685.1). Taxonomy (NCBI): domain Eukaryota; kingdom Metazoa; phylum Arthropoda; class Insecta; order Coleoptera; family Curculionidae; genus Polydrusus; species Polydrusus tereticollis. The sequence goes on along the minus strand of OY987332.1, from coordinate 11,625,237 downwards.
ACTGCTCAATTTGGTCTCTAGTAAAAATTTTTGATTTTTTGGCTTGGTAACCCTCTCCTTGATGCTTCAAGTAGGCAATCAATTTAAAATGTTTGCTGATATCTATGTCGTTATTTACACATAGCATAGCTTTGATCATTGAATAATGGGACCAAAGAGAAGATGACTTCCATACCTTTGCCTTTTCTCTCAAAATAGGCCAGGAATATGTTTTCGGAATACTTTCCAGAGACGCCTTTGTTTTCACACCATTTTATAAATTTATTATGGGCAATGTCATATTGAATTCTTGATTTTCGTGGCAGTAAATCCAAGGTAGCTCTGTTAGCAGCTTGTTCTATGTCTTAAAGTGGATCGATTTCTTGTATTTATTGCATTTGTGGCAAATCACAACAGCCAGCGCTAGCGTTTTAATAAAACTGACAAGACCTTTCAAATTTTCAATTTTTCTGTGAACTAATCAGCCAACAATGATGGTTGCTAGGTTTATTGACAAATGTGAACTAATTTAATATAAATATACGATGCTATTAGAAACTACCTACATTTTATGAGAACATTTATTTTATTATAGATTGCTGTGTGCCTAAGGTTAGATCTAGGTCTCCAAAATTTCCTAAATGGTTTAATAACACACTTAAAGACCTTATTATATCAAAAAAGGCTGCTCACAAACAATTTAAATTATCTGGCTCGCCTGTTGATTATCAATACTTTTCATTTTTACGGTCCAAATGTAGGAACTACTCCATTATAAGCCATGATGAATACATTGAATCTTTAGAAAATCATATTCGGAACCAACGGGAATTTTGGAGGTACATTAACTCAAAAAGGGGAAATCTTGATCTCCCTAATGCTATGCAACTGGATGGGAAAATCGCTGATTGTCCTAATGATATAGCTCAGCTCTTTGCTGAACATTTTTCATCGCTTTATATAGAAAGTAACTCCACCGACACTAACTGTGAGATTAGTTATGACCTATCTGTAAACATAAGTACTTGTAGCACTGACACTATTGATGTTTTTAACTGTATTGAAAGTCTAGATGATAGACTGGGGTGTGGCCCTGATGGCATTCCGGTCGAATTTTTAAAACGAACGAAGTGTATTTTATCTGAAGTTCTAGCTAAATTGTTCAATAAATCCTTGAATTCTGGCATATTCCCGAATGAATGGAAGCGCAGCTATATAATGCCCATTCATAAGGAGGGAGATCGTGGTAGTGTTGTGAACTATCGTGCTGTATCTAGGATTTCAATTATACCAAAAATATTAGAATCTTTAGTCACAAGCTACATAACACCGAATTTTAAAAATATTATAACTGACAAGCAGCATGGCTTCATTAAGGGCAAATCGACGGTATCAAACCTTTTGGAATATCAGCAGACTCTGTTGGGGGCATTGGAGGATCATTATCAAGTGGATGTGGTGTACACAGATTTCACCAAGGCCTTTGACAGAGTCAGTCATGCTATCCTCATTAAGAAGCTTAATTTATTGGGAATTCATGGACCTCTGTTGAGATGGCTGGAGAGCTACCTCTCGGAAAGAAAACAAGTAGTTAAAATTAAAAATTTCCTTTCTTCCGAAATATCAGTATCTTCCGGGGTGCCACAGGGTGCGCACCTATCGCCCTTGCTATTCAATTGTTTCATTAATGATTTAAAGGTATGCTTTGAGAATTGTGATATTTTATTATATGCTGATGATTTAAAAATCTATAAGGTTGTAACATCTCATCATGATTGTATAGAACTGCAACATGACCTTGACACATTTTCCCAGTGGTGTATTTTGAATAATTTACATCTTAATATTAAGAAATGCAAAATAATGAGCTTCTATCACATAAGAAACCCTTTCATCTTTGATTATCATTTAAACAATGAATTTCTGGACCGAGTGGATAAAATCAAGGATTTGGGTATTATAATGGACAGAAAGATGTCGTTTATTAATCACATTGAATTTATATCAAATAAAGCCATGAAACTGTTGGGATTTGTGCTAAGGTCACTAAATGATTTTAATAGCATTTATGCATTAAGGGATGTTTATTGTGCGGTAGTTAGATCAACAGTGGAATATGCTTGCCCTGTGTGGTCTCCCTACTATCGAATACATGTGGATACCCTAGAAAGAATACAAAGAAAATTTCTTAGGCACATAGCCTATAGGCTTAATATTCCTTATGAGCAGGTTGACTATGATGAATTAAATTTGCTGCTGGGTCTTAATACCTTAGAGAAACGTAGAACTTATTTTGATCTTTGTATGTTGTTTAAAATTCTTAACGGAATTATAGATTCGTCAGCTTTGCTGCAACTTGTGAACTTTCATGTACCAACAAGAGCAACAAGACGATTTCAACTATTTAATGTTGACTTCCACAGGGTTAACTATACGTATTATAGTCCGATAAGTAGATTCTGCCGTAAAGCTGATGAACTGCCCGAGTGTGTTGACTTTTTCAATTTGACACTATCGGAATTTAAAAAGAAATTAAAAACATATCTGTCTGATGGGACAATCCATTAATTTAAAATGCAATCATTGTGTTATTGTTTTTTGTTTTGTTGGATGCTCTTTTAAGCTTTCCAAATTTTTAATTTTGTATCAGAAAGTAGGTAGTAATATTTATAACATTGTAAAACATTGTAAAAATGGCCTAGTCCGTAAATAAACTTTTATTTATTTATTTTTTGGATGTAAGAGATTCTAAACATTTAATTTTCAATTATTGTATGCTTTTTATTGCCGTTTGTAGAAATAATATTGTATGATATTTGTGTTAAAAGTATTTTTAAGGCACTCTTGTGGTTTGCAGAACGAGCGAGGCGAGCCTTAAAAATGTGCTTTTAACACTTATAACTATTATCCCACATGTGAGCTATGAAAAAACTTTCCGCACTAGTGAAGGAAAATGCAACTTTCAGGACTGATGCCAGTACCAGCCAAAGTAGTAACGCACGCTCACAAAACTTTATTTATGATACTTTTATTAATAAATTGCAAGTTCTTTTAAGTTAAATGAATATACTCAGTTGTGTACGTATGACAAATCATTTTTCAGTACGGCGCGGATATCGAGCACGAATCCGAGGGCGGTCGAACGCCGCTGATGAAAGCGTGCCGCGCGGGTCACCTGTGCACAGTCAAGTTCCTCATCGACAAAGGAGCCAATGTCAGAAAGCAAACCACCAACAACGATCACACCCCGTTGTCGTTGGCGTGCGCTGGAGGGCATTTACCCGTTGTCCAGCTGTTATTGGAGAACAACGCTGATCCCAACCATAAGTTGAAGGTAAGAATTATTTAGTAGGAAGTTGTAATTTCATATTAGGAGTTCAACTAACCCTTTTTTTTACAGGACAACTCAACAATGTTAATCGAAGCTGCCAAGGGCGGGCACACTAACGTGGTGCAGCTCCTCCTCGACTATCCCCACTCAATGCTGCTCAACAGCCAGAATCAGCAAAGTTCTACGGCCGCTACCGCAGCCACCAATCCCTCCATGTTGCCCGGACAGGTCGGGAGTAGGAATTCTCCTTTACCTGCTGGAGCCATGGCTCCCGCGATTGGGGCCAACGGGACGTTTTTCCAACCTCCTACGGGTAAGCTTCAGTGTTGAAGATCTTAAGATTATTACTGAACGTGCTTACAACCCTACTTTCTCGACAGCCGTTCTTCAAGAAGTTCCCGAAGCGGTCCGTATAGTGCAGCAAGTGGATCTCAATAGTCCGCCCATCGAGGTCAATCCGAAGCAGCAGATCCAACAGACTGCGCCTCGGCAAACCAACGAGCAGGCGCAGCAGCAAAAGGGGAGGAAGATATTGGCGAAGAGTCGGTCCACGGGGGCCATGTTCGATGGTAGGCGGGATTTTATTAAGTGCCTAAACGGAATGAGTTCAAGAGTTCATTCTGTGCTCGCCACTGCCCCCGATATTCGTAGCGTGATTGGTTTATGTTTTGCAGGCACGTTAACATCAGCGGAAGCCCAGCAGGTCCGGACCCCGCCCTTAAGCGATTTCGAGGAGGAAGTTATTTCCGCCACCGCAGCAATGGAGTTCCTTAATAAAGAAGACCCAAATAGTACCCTTATAGACTTTATCAAAAAACGAAAGCAGTTCGGCAGCGACCCGGACGGCAATACGCAAAAGCAACAGATTTTGGAAGAACTACACGTACGTGTTTTTTTTTTTAATTTTTTGAGCACCCTTCGTGACATTGACGTTTTTCTTTCAGCGTGTAGAAAGAGAGCTGCACGGCAAGCAGCAACAGGCGCAGCAGGCGGCGGCCGCACAGCAACAGGCGGCAGCTGCAGCAGCGGCTGCGGCGAGCCACAACCACGTGTTCCAGTACCAGATACCTCAGGACCAGTGCGTGCCGTCGAGCACGGCGCCGACGGCGCTTGCGCCCGTGCTCAATTTCGATCTGGCCATTCAGCAGCAGAAACAACAAGGTATGTACCATTTACCAAAAACTTGTGTTTTACACGGTATTGGCAGAGAGAAACCCGTTATAAGTTAAAGAAAGAAATGGCAATGCCTTGTTAAAATGCGGCAATGCTTTTCCACTCTTTATTTAACTTATGACTGAGCGGCTCATCGTAATAACCTGTATAATAATATACAAGGTTCAGGTTAGACTAAATGTATTTTCACGGGTATTCTTCAATATTGCTCAAACACGATGAAAAATCAATTAAGTTCCAATGTAAAAAGGTTGCTTTGGTAACTGCCCAAAAACATATTTCTGGACTGTTTAATATTCGACCCCTAAGGGGGTGAAAAAGGACTAAATGTATTTTCACGGGTATTCTTCAATACTTCCCAAACACAATGAAAGATCAATTGGGTTCCAATTTACAAAGGTTACTTAAGCTCGTGTCCAAAAACAAATTTTCAGATTTTTTTATATTCAACCCCTATGGGGGTGAAAAAGAACTAAATGTATTTTCATGGGTATTCTTCAATATTTCTTAAACACAACACAAGATCAATTAGGTTCCAATTTAAAAAGGTTGCTTTGGTAACTGCCCAAAAACATATTTCAGGACTTTTCAATATTCAACCCCTAAGGGGGTGAAAAAGAATGAAACGTATTTTCACGGGTATTCTTCAATACTTCCCAAACACAATGAAAGATCAATTGGGTTCCAATTTACAAAGGTTACTTAAGCTCGTGTCCAAAAACAAATTTTCAGATTTTTTTATATTCAACCCCTATGGGGGTGAAAAAGAACTAAATGTATTTTCATGGGTATTCTTCAATATTTCTTAAACACAACACAAGATCATTTAGGTTCCAATTTAAAAAGGTTGCTTTGGTAACTGCCCAAAAACATATTTCAGGACTTTCCAATATTCAACTTCTAAGGGGGTGAAAAAGAATGAAACGTATTTTCACGGGTATTCTTCAATACTTCCCAAACACAATGAAAGATCAATTGGGTTCCAATTTACAAAGGTTTACTTAAGCTCGTGTCCAAAAACAAATTTTCAGATTTTTTTATATTCAACCCCTATGGGGGTGAAAAAGAACTAAATGTATTTTCATGGGTATCCTTCAATATTTCTTAAACTCAACACAAGATCAATTAGGTTCCAATTTAAAAAGGTTGCTTTGGTAACTGCCCAAAAACATATTTCAGGACTTTCCAATATTCAACCCCTAAGGGGGTGAAAAAGAATTAAACGTATTTTCACGGGTATTCTTCAATACTTCCCAAACACAATGAAAGATCAATTGGGTTCCAATTTACAAAGGTTTACTTAAGCTCGTGTCCAAAAACAAATTTTCAGATTTTTTTATATTCAACCCCTATGGGGGTGAAAAAGAACTAAATGTATTTTCATGGGTATTCTTCAATATTTCTTAAACACAACACAAGATCAATTAGGTTCCAATGTAAAAAGGTTGCTTTGGTAACTGCCCAAAAACATATTTCTGGACTGTTTAATATTCGGCCCCTAAGGGGGTGAAAAAGGACTAAATGTATTTTCACGGGTATTATTCAATACTTCCCAAACACAATGAAAGATCAATTGGGTTCCAATTTACAAAGGTTTACTTAAGCTCGTGTCCAAAAACAAATTTTCAGATTTTTTTATATTCAACCCCTATGGGGGTGAAAAAGAACTAAATGTATTTTCATGGGTATTCTTCAATATTTCTTAAACACAACACAAGATCAATTAGGTTCCAATTTAAAAAGGTTGCTTTGGTAACTGCCCAAAAACATATTTCAGGACTTTTCAATATTCAACCCCTAAGGGGGTGAAAAAGAATGAAACGTATTTTCACGGGTATTCTTCAATATTTCCCAAACAAAATAAGAGATCAATTGGGTTCCAATTTACAAAGGTTACTTAAGCGAATGCCCAAAAACAAATTGCCGGATATTTTAATATTCAACCCCTAAGAGGGTGAAAACAGACTAAATGTATTTACACGGGTATTCTTCAGTATATTAGGTTCCGATTTAAAAAGGTTTTGGTAACTGCCCAAAAGCATATTTCAGAACTTTGAAATATTCCACCCCTAAGGGTGTGTAAAAGAATGAAACGTATTTTCACGGGTATTCTTCAATATTTCACGATGAAATATCAATTAGGTTCCAATTCAGAAAGGTTGCTTTGGTTACTGCCCAAAAATATTATAGCAGCAATATTAGCAGGGACCCCTGCAAAATACCATGCAATTTAGTCTTTGATTAGATTTGATTTTAACGTGTGATATTGCGTGCTTACTTATTTTGTTGTTTGGAAGGGTACGAAAATCGACATAGTTTAAATGAGCTAAAGTAGAGGATCCCATTTTCTTGCTTTAAGACCCAAGTTTATTAAACAACACCTTTTCTCTGTTCCTTAGGTCTCGGCTACAATAGCGTAGTCGGCACAGCGCAGCAAAATCCACTACAAGTTCCGTTCTACGCGGGTATCGGCACTCCCCTTGCGCCCTCGACTGCGTCACAATTTGCCGCGCCTGCCAGTCAGGGGCAGCAAACAGCCGCGCCTGCATTCTACTTCACACCGATGCCAGCCAGCTCCGGCCAAGTGGGCGTGTTGGGAACGGCCACCGCGAACGGGGGAGTGGTAACGTCGCCGGTTGCGCCAGGATTGGGCACGCTGGTACCTGCTTCCGCCCTCACGGCACAACCCATTAAGTTCCAGAGCGTAGCGGAGGTTAGTCAGGTATGTTTAAATTAAAGAGGAGAGAAAAATCCCAAATTCTTCACAAATATTTAATATTCAATAAAATATACCGAACTAGAGCGGCATCTAGGTTGCACAAAAAGAGGTACGATTATTCACTACTTAAACTCGTTTACAATTTTCGCTGCTTCTCTGTAGTAGGCGTTGACAGGATCGTTTAAACACTGAATTTGATTATCAATCTCTAATTTGGCTATTTCTATATTTTCTAAAAAATTCAGCTTATTGCCTTTATTCGCATTATGTAGCATTTTAAAGTTGTCTTTAGTATAGACGATTGGTGGCAACAGTGCAAGCACATTTGTTTTTATTGTGGAAGTGTTTATTTGTTTTATGTGCATAATATTTCAATAAAAATACTGAATTAGTGTTTATTCATCACAGTGATATAATTAAAGAATGTACAATTGAAGTAATCCTGAACAAATTCCAAATTATGGTCAGGTCGATCTATTTGTTTACCGTTTTTTCGCATCGAATTTAAGGTCACATTACCACCGTTGCCAAATTTTAACACTGAAAATCCTGATGCACTCTATCGTTTCAGACAATGTAATTTTTTAAATAATTATTAATTTTAATTCTTTGACTGTGATCAGTTTTACATAATTTTACGACATGTCTCTCCTGCAATGCAAGAAATGCGAAAATCCTTGCGTTTTTAAACCAAGACCAAAAGACGACGAACTATTTGGCGCACCTTGCGATTCATGCAAAGTGGTCTTATGCAGAAATTGTTCTGACATCAATACGACGGAAGCCCAAGCAGTTGCTTTAATGCAAAAAAGAACACTATTGTTTTACTGTACTGATTGTAAGCATAAAATCAAGGATCTACCTAAATTTGCAAAACTACTAGAACAGCATGACAAGGCTAGGTCAGAATGCAAGAGGAAGGACGCGTGTATCGAAAACTTGGAGCTACAATATGAAAAAAATATTACGGAGCTTAAAAAGGAAATTAGTCAACTATCGAAGGATAACCTAGAAAAGGATAAACATATAAAAAGATTAAATAGAAGCAGGTCTCAGGACTTTGGGGGATGCGATGTACAGCACGGAACAAGACTACGTTGATAAAATTAACCAACAAAAGACTGAAGTCATAAAGCAAAAAAAAGAAATTGTAACCCTCTTGGAAAAAAATAAAAACTTCACTAAAATTATCAAGGAACACGAAGGCAAGTTAGAAACCCTTAGCAAACAGTTGAATGAACTAACAAAAATGAAGACTGAAATGTTAACAACCATAGAAACCCTTAGTAAGGAGAATGAAGTTTACGCCCAAGACCTAAAAAAGCTTAATTATGACATTTTTAAACTAACGGAAGAAAAAAACCGGCATCACGCAAACAGTATTCAACAAAGGGACCAGGTACCCGACAAAACACAAAATCTATCCACATCAGCATCTATAAATAAAAAACGTCAAGTCCTGATAATCGGTAATGCATCCTGCCTTTCTGGAACAGGGCTACTTTTCAAAAGGTTTTTACTAAACAAATTTGACACAAATTGTCAATATAAGAACAGGGCCACACTTGAAGAGTTAATTAGTGACTTCATCGTATTAGCAGATAAATTTACCAAGCAAGATTTTGTGATAGTATTCACAGGGAAAGAAAATGCAGTCAGGGGCCGAAAAGTACAGAGTTATTGCCTTGAGAAACTTGCCATGGTTGCAACGAGGACCAATTTAATTGTTATCGGTCCGCCATTCGCTCGTGATCGCTATTTTCTCAATAGATTTATACATGAAATAAATTTAACCATTCACCAAGAAATCAATACCGGCGAAAACAAGACATTGTGTTTAAGTATGGATAACTTTACAGAATTCAATGATAGAAACTGGCACGCTGTAGCGAGTCAGCGAGCGAAATTCAGAATCGTCTCCAGCGTAAGCAAAGAGATCTTAAGTTGGACTAATAAGAAAGACAATTTTTCTGCGACCAGGGATATAAACATCCCGCACAATCATGATAATATGATATCCAACTCTCAAAGAAATTTTTGCAACCACCAAGAAACTCAGGACCTGACGTAAGTCGTATTATCATCTACTTTCAAAATGTTAGAGGGCTCCGTACAAAGTCGGATGAATTTCTTCGAAGCACTCGCTCATGTGATTATGAAGTAATAGCCTTATGTGAAACATGGCTCAATACCGACATTCAAACATCTGAATTATTCGACGAGAAATACATTGTGTTTCGCCATGACAGAAACTATGCAAAATTAAATTGTTCTGATCGCCACTCTAAAAACTTTTCATGCTTCGATGATTGACACCGTGGTTCATGTACAATATGAAGATATCTGGATTCTAGCAAGGATTGAGAATGTCAACTTTGTCATAGGGTGTGTATATTTTCCACCTAACTCTAGTGAGCAGTGCTATAGTTCATTCTGTAACACCTGTGAATCCTTGAGAAATATGTATGATACCTCAAAGTTTGTGATTCTTGGAGACTTTAATCTCTCTTCTATTCAATGGGAGCGGGAGGATGGTATTATGGTTCCAACAATTCTTCCTTCATCATCTGCAGAAACGCTGCTCGATTCCATGAACTTTCTGGAACTTCAACAGGCAAATGGGATACATAACAATAAAAACAGAATTTTAGACTATATATTTACAGATTCGTCTCCCGGGGTCATAGTGTCACCCAGCTGTCTCCCTTTAACAAGCATTGATACTTACCATCCTGCACTCGAGGCAAGTTTCGACATTCAATATGTAGCACCCCTCAAAAATAAGACCAAGGTAAAAGTATATCAGTTTTATCAAGCCGATTACAAGAAACTGAACACGTATTTTGAGCAGGTAGATTGGTCCTTTCTGTCTACAGAAACAGATATTAACGGGATGGTTAAGGTATTTTATGAGAAATTGTTTCAGGGCATGGATATGTATATACCCCAGAAATAATTAAAGATCATAGATATCCAAGGTGGTTTGACGGTCCTCTACGAAAATTAATCGCACAAAAAAATAAACTTTACAGGACATACAAAAGGTCTCATCAGGACAAAGACTACAAAAATTACTCAGACGTTCGCCGCGAGGTTAAGTACAGAACTGATATGTGTTATATGTTGTACGTCTCACAAACTGAACACCTAATACCAGAAAATGTCAAACACTTTTGGACATTTGTAAATAACCTCAAGAAGGATTCAGGTTTACCGAGTGTTATGAAGTTTCAAAACCAAGAACTAACAGATACCAGCCTTATAGCTAATGCTTTTGCAAAGCACTTTCAATCATGCTATTCTGTACACAGCAATGTAGATACCAACAGATTAATTCCAGTGGAGTTCTCAAGTTTGCTATCGCCCCACTGTTTCACTGTAGAAGAGATCCTTAACAAGCTGAATAGTTTAGATACATCCAAAAAGAGTGGCCCCGATGGAATTCACCCAATTTTATTAAGGAACTGCAGCCAATCTTTGGCTCTGTCCTTGTGTAAGCTGTTTCAGAGGTCCTTTGACAGCGGGACCTTTCCTAGCGTTTGGAAATACTCAAACTTAATACCAATTTTTAAAGCTGGCGACAGGAGCGAGATTGAGAGTTATCGTGGAATTTCATTACTTTCTATCATTCCCAAGGTGTTTGAATCAATAATAACTGATGAACTTTTCAATGCATACAAGCATTACATTATGGCTGAACAACATGGTTTTTACCGCGGACGCTCAGCATCCACCAATTTAGCAGTGTATCACAATTTTCTAGTCACCTCACTGGAAGCTGGAAATCAGATCGATGTCGTCTACACCGATGTGTCGAAGGCCTTTGATAGTGTTTGTCATCAACTGCTCCTGAGAAAGCTCTCTAATGTCGGGGTCTGCGGAACCTACTTGAAGTGGATTGCATCATATCTGACATCTCGTAGTCAGCGCGTTACTATATGCGGGTCAGTCTCTTGTGAAGTGTCTGTAACATCTGGCGTCCCTCAAGGGTCGCATATGGGTCCCATTTTGTTTGTTCTTTTCATGAACGATGTTTTGCGCTGCTTTCGAACAACACACTGTCTCTTGTATGCGGATGACCTAAAGTTTTACTCAACTGTTTCGCCTGGCGAGAACCATTACAAACGGACCTTAATAGCTTAGTAGATTGGTGTAATGTGAACTATTTGAGACTTAATGTAAACAAGTGTAAGGTTTTAAGATTTTTTAAATGCCCTAACCCACAAACTCAGACCTACTTCATTGATAATGTTAGCTTAGAAGAAGTAACGCATGTTAATGATCTGGGAGTCATATTTGATAGTGGTTTAACATTCACCTTGCATATAGATAGCATTGTTTTGAAAAGTTTTAGGCTGCTAGGATTTATAAAACGGCATACAAGGCACATTTATGACACTAAGGCGTTAACTGCCCTCTATAACTGTCTCGTTCGCGGTATCCTGGAATATTGCTCTGTAATATGGAATCCTTACTATCAATGTCACATAAATAGACTAGAAAGGGTACAAAATAAGTTCGCAAAATATCTGCTATTTAAATTTAATATTCCATGTCAGGAAATTCCTTATGAAACCAGAATACTCTTGTGTGGGTTACAATCATTGCAGTACCGTAGGAGGAAAGCCCTCTTATTGTTCCTTTTTAAACTTATTAACGGTCTGATTAATTGTGCAATCCTCCTTGCTGAAGTGTTGTTAGGTGTACCGGTGCGGCGGACCAGACAGTTTCAATTATTTTTTGAACAAACACATAGAACAAACTATGGCCGTAACGCCTTTGTGGAGAGAATGCTTAATAATTACAACGCCAATTTTTCCAACTGTGATATATTTAAAATTACTCTTTCAGCACTGAGGAGATTGTAAAAAACGTTTGTCATGTTTGTTAGACTGCGTTATTTTTTTATATTTATGTTTGTTTTTATTTTATTTCTGTAATCTGTAGGTGTACCATTTAGAATTTATAAATTCTGTAGTGTACTGTTGCTAAAAAAAAAAAAAAAAAAATAAATATTAAATAAGAATAAAATTATGTAAATTCTCTCTTAAATGTAGGCCAAAAGTTGATCTCTTGTCATTAGGCGATTTTTGAGAGTTTAAAAGTTCTTTTATTCTAATATTAAAACTACGTCCTGTCTCTCCAGCATATTTAGCTGTGCATGAGTTACAGGACAACAAATATGGGTATGATTAAGTTCGGTCTTAAACTGAGTATAACGACAGTTGAGTTTAGAATTTGAGGGGATCATATCATCACTTTTTACAGAATACGGCCATCAACGATCGACCCAAAGTGAAACCGATCAAGAAGGAGGGAAAAAATATCAGGAAGCAGCAGGCCCAGCAACAAGCCGCCCAAACTGCCAGCAACCAAAATGCCAGCCAAACGCAGCAAACTAGTCCAGCTCCGCCCAAGACTTTTAACATTTTCGCTGACCAACAGGTATGAATTTTTTTGAAATTGAAATTATGCTCTCGTCAAACACCATTTAGCTTGATTTGTCAAAGAGTCATGCCATAAAATATATTTTTTTCCACTGAAAGGTTCAGATGTTTCGGCAACTTCAAATGCCGCAGCCTCAGCAGCAGAGAAATGGCCAGGCGCAGCAGACAACGGTACAATTTCAAAAGGTAGTCCTTTTTTTTCTACCTGTCACCACTGTGATAGGCTTAATTTTTTTTTTTACACCTATATCAAGATTTTATACAGGTTTGGCAGAAGGTTATTACAATCAGCTGCTTAGACGAGAGGAAAAGAGAACATAATATAAAGAATTTTTGTTTAATTACAAGTTGCGGTCATAGAAACCACTCTTTTATCAACGATATGCCCTTTGCAAGCCCGTCTCCAAACGGAGCAGTTGTCTTCGCTGCGACACCAATTACTTGATCTCTGAAAATAGCATTGAAACTGTTATTGTGTAGGCGAACCGATCGGTTGTCGAGTTTGGGTGACTGGTGCCTCAATAACGGGTTAATCTTAACCAGTAACCGATATTTTTTTATAAAGTTCTTCCCTAAGAACGCGACAATGAGTCAGAACTATCTTATTCGGATAATAGTTCGGATAGTTCATCATATCCTACATGACAAAAGGAAAACAATATGTCGGGATGAATGGCATAACATAAAGGGTGGCCAAATCTGGGCCCTATACTATTCTTGCTCTTTAACGACAATATAACTGTCAACTTTGAAAAATGTTCTTTTGTACGCGGATGATCTTCTATGTCGTAAATTCCATGAAGGATTGACAAGTTGGTTCACATGGAGATGAATCTGTAAATATGAGGTCTAGGATTTTGTTCTTGTGATTAAGCACCCTGTTCATTTCTTGAGTTCCAAGAAGTTCATTGAGCCTAGCAAAATTTTAGCTGACGAGGAGTGAAGACCTATAGGAGCTAGGATGTCATCCTTCAGTTCTCATTGAACGGAAGCGAGATTGAAGTCTCCAACTATTACCAATCTCGAGTTGTCATACTTATTTCTCAAAAATTCACATGTATTACAAAATGAGTTGGTGGGAAATAAATACACCCTATAGCAAATTTGTTGTTTTCGACCTTTGCTTGAATCCAAACATCCTCGCACTGTACATGAGCCACTGAAGCCTGAAATCATCTATTGTTGAACGCCTCAGATTCTCTTTTCTTTACGTCCAAGTAGCTGATTGTAATATCTAGACATATGCCGAACCTGTATAGAGCCCACATACTGGACCATAAAGCTATTTACGTCATCAGCCTTTGTTGCGTGAGTGAACAAGCCTGCCTTTGACAGGGACACGCCTCCATGGAGACACAGTAAAGAGGAATTTAAAGAACTTGTGAAAGGCGCTACATGCGTCCAACTATATCTGTCTCGAAACATTAGATGACATCAATGGCTAACGTCAGTAGGCGCACTCTAACACGCTGAGGTTAATTTTAATTCGTATTATAAATAAGGTGTGTTTTGTAGGTCGATGGGACCGCCCCACCCGAACTGCTTAACGTGCAAGATTTGGACGTAACGTTCCTGAAGGACGACCAACAGGAGAGCCTTCTGACTGCCTCGATTTTACAGCAATTTCACAACACTTCGATCCCGTTCATTAGGGCGGCCACGGTAGGATCACCGGTGAGTGTTTATACAGAATATCTTTTGTGTGTGAAGAGTTATTTTCACCTAAACCACTCCCATGTTTATCTGAAGAGGAGGTAAATATTTTTCGAAAATTTCCAGCAAAAAACCCGTCTTGAAGTGTACGATCCCTCGCTGCAAGATCCCAATTGCCAGAACAAAGTGACCAAGCTAGAACTGACCGACAAAGACTTTCCGGACGACATGGTCCAAACGTTGGAAGTGCAACCCTACTCGAACACGCTGGACGAGACCATGATCGCGTCGTTGACGGCTGCGCAGCAAGCCGATCTGCAGGCGGCTGCTGCGGCAGCTGCAGCTGCTACCGGCAACACTGGTAAGGATGGTTGTATTTGATTTATAAGCAGTTTGTTTATCTTACGGGCATCGTTTTATTCTCCCTTTAAATTTCATAGTTAAGAAAATCATTATTATTATAAAATCCCAACTAAGTAGAAAACTTAATTTTTGTTTTATACAGTGTGTATCAGCCAAATGGAATAAATTCGATAATAAATACATGGGGGCATGTCCGAAAAAGCGCTCGGACACGTCTCACTTTCTTATTTTAAATGCAACACACTGTATATCATTCAATTTTTGGATTCTTCAGAAAATTTCAGACATATTTCATGTACAATATCCTATACCTATCTTCAACTGTTTCAGAAATATTAAGTGTTTTCAGATTTATTGTAAAAATTAACAACACACTAAAAAAAAACTAATAAGTTATACTGTTTATTTCTTGATAATGTAAAAACAAAACACAATATTAATTTAGGGACGTTGAAAATGCTCGCCGCGAACGTCTTGGCAACATCCTAATCTTAAATAAAAATTTCTTCTAACGTTACTGAACATCTCAGGCGTGACCGATCTAATCGCAAGCGTTATTCGTCTTCTTAAGTCAGCTAAGTCGAGGGATTTAGTTTTGTATACAATATTTTTGACATAACCCCATAAGAAGAAGTCTAATGGCGTCAGATCAGGGGATCGTGCTGGCCATTCCGTCCATCCTCCCTATCCACCGATTTGGAAATACTCGGTTGAGATACTGCCGGACATTGATTTGGTAATGGGGCGGTGCTCCATCTTGCTGAAACCATATCATATTCGCTGGAAGTTGTGGGTTTGCTGGATCAGGATATAAGTTTGTCAAAGTTGGCAAGATATTATTTTGGAGCAGTGCTAAATAATTATCGCCATTTAAATTGCCATTAATAAAAAAGGGACCTATGATATGATCTCCAACAATTCCTGCCCAAACATTAACCTTTTCAGGATATTGCGTATGTTCTTCTCTCATCCAGTGAGGATTTACCCTAGACCAATAGCGGCAATTCTGACGATTAGCATGACCGTGAAGTGTAAAGGTGCACTCATCAGAAAACAAAACATGTTCTAATTGGATCACATTGTTATCTAACATTGCCATCATTTGTTCACAAAAATACGTTCTCCTATCAAAATCGTCTTTCATGAGCTCATGAGTAGGTGCCATTTTATAGGGATACATTTTATTTTCTTGTAATGTTCGAATAATCGATAAATGGCAAACTTCGAACATTGGGGCTGTTTTTCGACTAGAAGTATGTGGGTTTTCCTGAAACTTAAGCATAATATCTAATTTGGTCTCATCACTTATTGCATTGGCAGCTACTTTTTTTATCTGCTTTACATGTCCAAAAATGCGCAACTAGAAATACCAATCCGACGTGTTTTTTCGGACACGCCCCCATGTGTTTATTATCAAATTTATTTGATTTGGCTGATACACACTGTATACTCCCTAATGGGCAGTGTTTATGTAGTTGCTCTAAAACCTGACAACTTTGCCCTTTTTTTGTTTGTCAATTTAAGCTAGCTACTTGTACTACGATATTCTTTAAGTAAGCATTAAAATCCTGAACAAACAATGTAAAGGTGAGAACAGACTAAGCAAACGTTGTTTAACAATGGTTCCAGGGATAAATAAATGAAAAGTAACATATTTTACAGCTGACCTTTCACGAGTGGAGTACTTCGCGGTACCGGCAGGTGCGGGTACCACAGGAACACCAGGCCAAGTGCCCGTTCACGCGCTTTATCCTTACGAACACTACCTGGCGGCGGGCGGCATGCAGAAAGACACGTGGGTCAAAGGGTTTCAGGCTGGGTATAGCTTAAAGCAACAGCAACTTGGTAAGTGCACTTTGGTCCGATAATTCACTTCTCTTTTGTCGATATCCGAGTGAAATTACGTCACGTCCGGCCCTTGGCTTCATTTATGTGATTCTCGTACCCTGTCTTCTAGCAGACTCACTGACTGTAGCCGGCACTGTAGCCCAACCGCTCGCCACTCAGCAACAAACGTTCGTGGCCTCTCAACCTCAGACATGTGCCACGGCTCCTCAACAGACTCAGCAGGTGGCCCCTTGTGGTCACGTAACACAAGGTATGAAACGCCACAATATTCACAATGAATCTTATATTCGTCAGAACATTGAGTCTTTTGTATTTTAATACAAATTGTGAACATAGCTTGCTCTATGTTGGTAGTGTCGGAACTAGGTTCCCTTATAAGCTGCTGATGCTAATGTAATTGTGCATTTAGGTACTCACATCTGTCAACCTTGTGGGCAACACCAGCAACAAAACGTGACAACGCAGCAGGTTGTACAGCAGGTGACGACCCAGCAACAGCAGGGTTCCAACCAAGTCCAGGCCGCGACGCAAACCCAGACGCCGACCAGCGGTGATGGGAAAAAAATTCAAAAGGTAAGGACTGATTCAAAATATCGTCCACACGCAAAACATTGTCCTCGTTACAGGTATCCGAAATGAAATTCAAGAAAGGTCGAGTCATCAGGCATCAAAACACTACTCAAAATAACTTCCAGCAGGAACAGAACTACCAGATCGACCACAATTCGGCCATCACTCAGTACAGCGGCGCGAATCAGCGCCAGTGCGCCAATTCCATCATCTCGCCCTGCATGGACGTCGACTCGGAAACGGAAAGCAACCACGACACTGCCCTGACCCTGGCTTGTGCTGGTGGACATGAAGAGCTGGTGGAATTGCTTATTAGCCGGGGGGCTGATATTGAACACCGTGATAAGAAAGGTAAGATGTAATAATTATTGTTTTAGCATCTTATGGTGCTGTACTTAAACTTTGCTCTATAACGCTGTAATAGTCCAAAGTTACAGATGGCTCCAAATTGTAATTTCACCTAAATATATTTATTAGGCTTTACACCGCTGATCCTTGCCGCGACCGCCGGTCACGAGAAAGTAGTCGAGATCCTCCTCAACCACAATGCTGACATCGAGGCGCAGTCGGAGCGCACCAAAGACACTCCGCTCAGTTTGGCTTGCAGCGGGGGCCGCTATGAAGTAGTCGAACTCCTATTGAACCGCAACGCCAACAAGGAACATAGGAATGTATCCGATTATACTCCTCTTAGTCTCGCCGCCTCTGGAGGTTATGTGAACATCATTAAGCTGCTGTTAAGTCATGGAGCTGAGATAAATTCACGTACAGGTAGGGAGTAACATTAATTTGAAAATGCCTTTTGTACTTACTGTTTTATGTTCAGGTTCGAAGCTGGGCATCTCCCCTCTGATGTTAGCGGCAATGAACGGTCACACGGCCGCCGTTAAGCTTCTGCTCGATATGGGCAGCGACATCAACGCGCAAATTGAAACTAACCGCAACACTGCACTCACCCTAGCATGCTTTCAAGTAAGTCCATATAAAAATAAACTACACTACGGTCTCAAAATAATTGGCAAAACTATTCATATAACCATTAACGGTGTGCGGCGAAAATAATTAACATTGATTCGCCCACTTTTAAGTTAAATAAAAGCAATCCAAACCGCTTGGGAAGATTGTGCATAAATAGGTCATTCCATGTTGCCAAGTTTTAATAGATTTCACTGAAATTTCCATAAAATATACCGAAATCGGCATGTCATTAAGGGCCTTTTCACCCTACGGTACCTGTTTTACTTAATTTGGCAACGCAGGTAGGAAAAACCCATGACTAAGGGCGTTCGCACGGTTTCTTATCGCCTCTAACCAACGTTCAGTGTCGTAGACAAGTTTCAATCAAGAGGATATTAGCAATTCAGTTTTATTATTTTGGTGGTTATTGAAAGCAGCAAATATTATAATGCAGGCGAGTTCTTCTTTACCATTAACAAGACGACGTCATTTAAAGCCTGGGGAGCGTACAATGGTAAAAAATGTGTATGAGGGAATTGTAAGTACACACAGTGGAATATCATTCACTGATGCAGCAGAACTTTATGCCACATTGACTAAGACATCTTGCCGTACTGTTTATAGAACTATCAAGGACAATAGGATTACTAAAGTGTCCGATCAGAAGGAAACAAGAGGAAGGAAAAAGATTTTTATTGATCGTAGAAAAAAAAATGTGGGACTTAGATGTACGCGTTGAAGTCATGGTAGAACCTATTATTATAAATCCTGCAGATGACAGCAGTAGCGACAGTAATAAATTGTTTTCATCGTCAGATAGTGAATAATCGCTGTAATGGTAATAATGAATTTAAAATTGTAACGTATTGTCATTATAACACTTTTTAATGTCGGCGTGGAATATAATTTCTCAAATTATTATCAATTAGTGTTCATTAGGTAACAACAGTTAGGAAATTTACAAACATTATAATTTAGGTTTAGGTTTTGCCCTCAATCCACTAATATATGTTTCTATTACTATGTAGTATAATAAAAACATTATGAAAATAACACATACCGTTGCTTTATTATTCTTTTTGGATTTTATACCTGCGTAATTTAGTTTCTCTAATTACTTTATTAGATCACCAATTGTAAAAGCTTAATTTATTTTTCAGTTTAATTCATAATATATTTATTATAGTAAATGTAAATATATTATAATAATAAACAAAAAATTCATATATTTTTTTAATTATTATTGTTTAAAATGACACGCCTCTGGAATTGGCGTTCCCCTTACGTCTTGCACACCCCGATAAAAATGAGTCACTGCCAATTATTTTGGTACCGGAGTATACAGTGTGTGTATAAAGTGTGGAAACGGTTTAATAACATCAGAATTTATTGGCCGATTGAAACCACATTTGGTACAGTTGTCTAAGAAGATCTGAGGCACCGAATGACGATATTGGCGTTGTTGCCAACTTTTTAGTTTGGCTGGAATTCGAACGAATTTTATATTTTTAAATGTAACACCCTGTATATTTTTTCATTTATAGTTTTTACTTTAAATTTGGTATAACATGCTTTGTTCCTAATATCAGTAGTTTTCGAAATAACGAGTACAATTTAGAAAAAATATATTTTTTATATTAAATGTTCAAACTGTTTTCTCTGTACAGCTTGACAGTGTGCTAATTGAAAATAAATTTTTCAATTGTGTTGTAAATCATTTCTGGCGTTATTAATTCAAATTTGTCCAAAATTCGACGCTGAAAATCGGCCAAATCTTGGAGTTTTGTGGTATAAACTCTGTTCTTCAAGTGTCCCCATAAAAAGTAGTCGTTAGGCGACAAATCAGAGGACCTAGGGGGCCACTTGATTGTGCCCACTCCACCGATCCACCTATTCGAAAATGTGTTGTTCAAAAATTCGCTCACACTTCGACCAAAATGGGGAGGAGCTTCGTCTTGTTGGAAGAATGTACTTGCATAATTTGGACCCATCACATTTTGTATAGTAGGCACTATTTCCGTTTCCAAGAGCTCAAGGTAAAGTTGTGATGTCAAATTTCCATCAATAAAAAATGGACTGATCTTGTGGTTACCCAGAAGCTCGGCCCACACATTCAATTTTCCAGGGCGTTGTGTATGACCTTCTCTCGTCCAGTGGGGATTTTCATTTGCCCAAAACCTACAGTTACCATTTAACATAAATGCTTCGTCCGAAAATACTATAAATTTGAAAAACTGGTTATTTTGGTCAAACCTTGACATCATAATATCACAAAATTCAATTCTTCGCTCATAATCATCTTCTGATAATTCTTGAACTACATGTATTTTGGAAGGGTGATATTTATGTTTTATTAAAACATTATGGACGGATTTGAAGCAGGCGTCACTTACTTGAGAAATTTTTCTTAAAGAAGAAACAGGGGTTTCAACAACATATTGTAAAATTTCTAAACTTTTCTCTTCATCTACTACTGCTGGTCGTCCTGATCGCCGCCCATCTCTACAATTTCCAGTTTCTTCGAACCGTCGGACAGTTTTTAGAACAGTTGTTTTTGAAATTGGATTTCGGTTTGGAAATGCGTCATTAAATAGATTTTTAACCTCTTCGTAAGACCTGACCCTATCGCCATATCCTCTCATCATAAGGATTGTAATTCTTTCTGTTAAAGACATTTTTGCATGTAAAAATGACAGCTTTTATGACTTTACGTCAAAACTGAACTGGTGTTTTATTTATTAATAAATAAAACACAATTTGTTGATATTTTCAAAACACGTCGTTATTTCGAAAACTACTGATATTAGGAACAAAGTGTGTTATACCAAAAGTGTAGCAAATTTAAAGTAAAAACTATAAATAAAGAAATATGCAGGGTGTTACGTTTAAAAATATAAAATTCGTTCGAATTCCAGACAAACTAAAAAGCTGGCAACAGCGCCAATATCTTCATTCGGTGCGTCAGATCCTCTTACACAACTGTACCAAATTTGGTTTAAATCGGCCAACAAATTGTGATGTTATTATGCTGTTTCCTGACTTTATACACACACTGTAGGATGTTTTTCTAAACGTAATGTAATTTTTAGGGAAGACATGAGGTGGTAAGCCTCCTGTTGGACCGTAAAGCGAACGTGGAACATCGCGCCAAGACCGGATTGACTCCCCTTATGGAAGCGGCTTCGGGCGGTTACGTGGATGTAGGTCGAGTTTTATTGGATAAAGGTGCTGATGTGAACGCTACCCCTGTCCCTTCTTCTCGAGACACAGCTTTAACTATAGCCGCGGACAAAGGCCACGTTCGATTCGTCGAGCTGCTCCTCTGCCGGGGGGCGCAAGTCGAAGTCAAGAACAAGAAAGGGAATTCGCCCTTGTGGCTGGCGGCTAACGGTGGTCACTTACCCGTGGTCGAGCTGCTTTACAACGTAAGCGCGGACATCGATTCTCAAGACAATCGCAAGGTGTCCTGTCTGATGGCGGCGTTCCGGAAAGGCCACGTCAAAGTGGTCAAGTGGATGGTGCACCACGTCACTCAGTTCCCCAGCGATCAGGAAATGATGCGCTACATAGCCACTATCAGCGATAAGGAGCTTTTGGAGAAGTGTCACGAATGCGTGAAGATAATTCGCGCGGCCAAGGAGACGCAAGCCGCCCGAGCGAATAAGAACGCATCGATACTCTTAGAGGAACTCGAATCTGAAAGGACGAGAGAGGAATCGAAAAGGGTAGCGGCGGCTAAGCGACGCGAGAGGAAGAAGAAGAAGCGTCTCGAGAAAAAGGAGCAGCACAAGAAGTTGCTTGAAGAGAACAAGAAGAACGAGAACTATGACGATAACGTTAAGAATGAGGAGAAAGAGGAAGCGGAGGATACGGTGCCCGAAGTCAGTCAGAGTGCCACCAACGATAAGGAGGAGGGCGATAGCGGAATTGACGCCAACAGTCAGGGTAGTTGTTCCAGCAACGACATTAAGACGCCCAAGGAAAAGCGCAAGAACAAGAAAACCAAGAAGGGTAAAGAAAAAGAAAATGTTCCTAAAGAAGAGACCGAAATGCCAAACAGCAAGCCTACGGCGAGCACCAGCAAAGCGTCCGAAGTGTACGAGACACGTGAAAAATCCGACATTAAGGAACCCAAGACGCCTACCAAATCGGCTAGAAAGGCGACCCTAGCGGCTGCAATCGAAAAGTCTCCAAAGTCGATCAGTTTTGAAGCTAATACAAAGTCTCCTGCAGATAGGGACGACTTTGAAGCGACTGGCAATGAGAATTACGTCACCCCCACCAAAAACAAAAAGTCTGTTGAAGAAACCCATAGTCCACCTCAAAATGTCAAAGGCGCAAGCACCATTAGCCCTAAGCAGTCCGCCAAACGCGAGGAAGGATGGAAGGAAGTGGTTAGGAAATCGTCGGTGCAGACAGTCTCCGAATCCGGCGTTAAAAAAGTCTCCGTGCCGCTTAACGCCATCTCGCGAGTTATCGGTCGGGGCGGAAGTAATATTAACGCAATCAGGCAGTACACGGGGGCGCTTATTGAAGTAGAGAAGCAAAGCAAAGGTCAAGGCGAGAGGATAATTACCATTAAAGGCACGCTCGACATTACTAAGCAGGCGCATAATTTAATAACGACGCTCATTAAAGATCCTGATGTAGACATCATGTCAATACTGCCAAAGACCTCCAAGACCGCTAGTACCACTACCACTCTGTGGGATAAAACTCAAATCGCCACTAAGAAAAATGCGGGAAAGCTAGCAACCGCAGTTCAGTCTAGTAGTTTAACCACGGTAGCGCACCCCAAGATAGTTCAGACTCTGGCTCCCACGGTCCAGCAACCAATCACAAGATTTACTACTGCTTCTACAGTCAAGTATAGACAAGCGATGCCTCTTATTACAACTAGAGTGACGGCTCCGAGATTAGTGGCGCAAGCGGAGAAAAATGCGCAAGCTCAGCATCAGAACGTTGTTCGGATGCCCACTTCAACTGCCCCCGCTAGTCGTCCCGCTCCTGCCAAGATCATAACTACTTCGGCCAGTCAAAGTTTTGCCGCCAAATTGACGGAGACTGTCTCGGCCAGCCAGGCGAACACGAACATCAGCCAGGCTTTGGCTGGAACAAATATGAATGTTATTAAGCCTAGGTCGACTCTGGGAACCCCTGCGGTGTCCGCTGCAGGGCCATTATCGCCGCAACCAGCTACAATGGCACCTGTCAATGTGCAACTTTCGCCCAGTAAGAGCGCTAGACCTGCACCCGCTGGATCAGCACCCCCTACAATGCAACACTTTCAGAATCCTGTCGTTAGCAAACCTCAACAGCCCACTTTTGGCAATGTAGTTCACACAAGCCATCCTCCTACATCCTCTGCCCCTATAAGCGAAGCGACTACAGCGAGTTTACAGTCTGCTATGCAACCATCGTCACAACAACAGCAGCAGCAGCAGCAAGACGACGTGTCGCACCTGCCGGTTCAACCTACGTCTGAGTACACTTTGTTCTGTACTGGAGACTATTGGAACAGACGAGAGCAGGAGCAGCAAAAACTGCCAAATTTCGCTTCGGTAGCTGGTGGAGGAGCCAGCCAAACCGCCGCTCAACACAAGTTTATCGATCAAGAACCGCCACCACAAGTTGACGTGGCCAAAGCGCCGGGATATCGTGGAGTGGCAGTATGTTCACCTGTATCATCTAAGACGAGCAGTAACAGTACTACCCCACCAAACATGTCGGCGAGCAGCACTTTCCCTACCTACCCAGAGCCGTCAAAGCCTCAGAATACTATGCCTCCAATAGGCTCCAGGCCTCAGAACAATCCGAATGATTTCATGGCCTTTATGGACTTTAACAAGGCGGCCAACGCACTGCCGAATCTGATCGGTTTGAATAACGAAGCTCAACTTTTACAGAACTTCAGTCCCATTCAGAGCCTGAATTTCTCGCAACCACAACCTCAAGTCAACATTCAGCAGTCCGCTAGTATGTCCCGATTGAATCCGAAAGCCCCCGAGTATTCTAGTTCCGTATACAACTCGATGCAGAACAAAACGACGCCTCCGATGTACAACGGCTATCAGATGAACATGCAGAACAACATGTTCGCTGTGAAGGGAGGAATGGACGGTAACCCTTACCATAGAGGCGGCGGTTTGGGGAACTCGTCTCAGAGCCGGTCCTGGATGGGAATGCCTCAACCCACCTTTAATCAGCAGCAAAACGAGTTGATAAGCGGGTTGGCGGGTATGACTATCCAGAACCTCCAGGCTAAGGTCTACAGTCAGGAAGGTCTGGAAAACGGAGCGGAATTAGCTGGAATGGTAAATAATTCACCGAATATGTCTCCCAACATGTCAGGGGCTCAGCACTTCGGTATGGAGGAGAGGAAGCCTCAACCGATTGGTACCGAGAGAGCAAGGAAGGCGTTCAGCAACCAGATGGATCAGAATTGGGCGCTGAATGACAAGCAGGCCAAGTGGGGCGGAAATGGTTTGGAGTTTGGCATGAGGCCGCCAGCCATGTACGCCGAGGAAACTGCCATGGACTTTCCTGTAAGTAAATGGATATGTTAGGACTCTAATTTGTCGATATTAATTTAGCCTTATTCTTTCATTTTTAATTCTAGCGGCCAATACAAATGGACAACTTTATGAATAATCCGGGAGCGTATTACAACCATCAGCAGCCGCCGATACCCAACTTGAGACAGCATGATTACATACCGGACATGTCCAAACTGGATCTATCGTGGGACAACACGCGTCAGATGTCCGAGTTGCAAGACAAACAACATGTAAGTTAAAAGCCTATTTTTAAAAACAAATAGCGTTCTACTATTCTTTTTTTCTTATTGTTTGTCCTCTCGTTCTGGAGTAGGACATAATGGACGCTGATTACATGTGCGCTTTTTGACCAGCGCTGATTTGCGATTTTTTGTGGGCAGAGTAAGAGCTCAACAACATAATTAACCACTAAGCATGCAACAAGCGTCGACTGTGCGCCTACCCATAGGCAATATTTTTGTTTGTTTCTCAATGTATGTTGAAACTACGCCAGTGTTCTCTTCTCGATAGCAGTCCATACTAATCGGCCCGTTGTTTGTCCAAAATAGTCTCGGGAGTCTGTGGTCTCTGACCTGACTTGTCCAACTCCACACCATACAAAAGCATCTAATTTTTTATTAAAGTGTCACATGTTCTATGGGACATTTGATTTCAACGCAATGATGCCAATAATACATCCAAGATATGCTATGTTGTTTACTTTTGTCAATATTTTCGAAGTCTACCAAGAAATCGGACCTTTAGTATTTCCACCGGAATTTCATCATGTTTTTGTAGTATGTGTATGTTTGGCCTTGAAAATTTTTGTGTAATCTTGAACACATTGACCTTGACTTGGATGGATTAACATCGAAGTGACCTTGACTTGACTTTTGAGTGGTATTAAATTGACCTTCAAGTGACCTTGACTTGATCTTGAATCAACATCAAAGTGACCTTGAACCACTATCGAAGTGACCTTGACCAACATCAAAGTGACCTTGACCAACATCGAAGTGCCATTAGCCAACACCGAAGTGCCATTGGCCAACACCGAAATGCCATTGGCCAACACCGAAATGCAATTGTTACCATTGGCCAACACCGAAATGCCATAGGCCAACATCTAAATGTTGTTTCTAACATTGGCCAACATCAAAATGCCATTTTTTTTTAACATTGACCAACACCGAAATGCCATTTTTTACCATGTGCCAACACCGAAAAGCCATTTTTAACATAGGCCAACACCGAAATTCCGGTTTTTACCGTTGGTTAACACCGAAATTACATTGGCCAACATCGAAATGCTATTTCTAACATTATAAATTAGGAAAGGGGCTGAGTGCACCATCAAAGATTAAGAAAGAGTTTCTTTAATTTTGTACTTAGTGCAAGTTTATTGAATAAAATCCGTAGAGCGCGAAGCTACCTCGAACTTGGTTTTGACATTGAACATAACCTTGTCCGTGACCTTGAAAGTTCAAGGTCACTTCCAAGGTCAAGTCCAAATTTTAGGAAAGTGACCTTGAACATGACCCTGTCTGTGACCTTGAAAATTCAAGGTCATTTCCAAGGTCAAGTCCAAATTTTAGGAAAGTGACCTTGAACTTGGGGTTGACACTTAACATGACCTTGGCCGTGACCTTGAAAGTTCAAGGTCACTTCCAAGGTCAAGTCCAAATTTTAGTAAAGTTACCTTGAACTTGGGTTTGACATTGAACATGACCTTGTCCGTGACCTTGAAAGTTCAAGGTCATTTCCAAGGTCAAGTCCAAGTTTTAGGAAAGTGACCTTTAATTTGACATTGATGACCTTGTACGTGACCTTGAAAGTTCAAGGTGATGCCAAAATTTTAGGTAAGTGACCTTGAACTTGGGGTTGACATTGAACATGACCTTGTCTGTGACCTTGAAAGTTCAAGGTCATTTCCAAGGTCAAGTCCAAATTTTAGGAAAGTGACCTTGAACATGACCCTGTCTGTGACCTTGAAAGTTCAAGGTCATTTCCAAGGTCAAGTCCAAATTTTAGGAAAGTGACTTTGAACTTGAGTTTGACATTGAACATGACCTTGTCCGTGACCTTGAAAGTTCAAGGTCATTTCCAAGGTCAAGTCCAAATTTTAGGAAAGTGACCTTAAACTTGGGTTTGACATTGAACATGACCTTGAAAGTTCAAGGTCACTTTCCTAAAATTTTGGCTTCACCTTGGAAATGACCTTGAACTTTCAAGGTCACGGACAAGGTCATGTTCAATGTCAAACCCAAGTTCAGGGTCACTTTCCTAAAATTTGGACTCGAACTTGGAAATTACCTTGAACTTTCAAGGTCACGGACAAGGTCATGTTCAAGGTCAACCCCAAGTTCAAGGTCACTTTCTCAAAATTTGGACTTGACCTTGGAAATTACCTTGAACTTTCAAGGTCACGGACAAGGTCATGTTGAAGGTAAAACCCGAGTTCAAGGTCACTTTCTCAAAATTTGGACTTGACCTTGGATATTACCTTGAACTTTCAAGGTCACGGACAAGGTCATGTTGAAGGTCAAACCCGAGTTCAAAGTCACTTTCTCAAAATTTGGACTTGACCTTGGAAATTACCTTGAACTTTCAAGGTCACGGACAAGGTCATGTTGAAGGTCAAACCCGAGTTCAAGGTCACTTTCTCAAAATTTGGACTTGACCTTGGAAATTACCTTGAACTTTCAAGGTCACGGACGAGGTCATGTTCAATGCCAAAATAAAGTTCGTGGTCACTACATTCGGTGTTGGCCAATGTTAGAAATGGCACTTCGGTGTTGGCCAATGGCAAAAACGGCATTTCATTGTTGGCCAATGTTAAAAATGGCATTTCGGATTTGACCAATGGCATTTTGGTGTTCGCTAATGTTTTAAAATGGTATTTCGGAGTTGGCCGGTGTTAAAAATGGCATTGCGGTGTTGGCCAATGTTAAAAATGGCGTTTCGGTGTTTGCCAATGGTGAAGATGGTATTTCGGTGTTGGTCAATGTTAAAAAATGGGTTTTTGGTGTTGGCCAATGTTAAAAATGGTATTTCGGTGTTGGCAAATGGCACATGGCATTTCGAACTGAGTTACCTTCTTCCCCTCTTATGTTTTTTGCTGCTTGTTGTCTTTTTCTTCCAGTTGCTTTCCGTGTGATTAATTCTACCGTTCTTTTAGTTCGGAAAAATATCTCAGTATGTAAGACTTAGTATGTTATTTACAGGGGTGGACAAACCAATGGAACAAGTAAACACTCTAGAAGACCCAACACAAGAAACTATAAGCGTCGTTTTTAAATTAAGTCCAAAAATGCGAAATTTAGCTTCTCTTTGTGATTTTTGGAATACAAGTTTTTCGCAGTAGAAAATACTAGTTCTATAGTTATTTTATTTTCTCTTCATTTTTGTTATGGTATAAGGTGATGTCGAGGCCCGGTATACAGGCCCTCGGCATTTATATTATTGAGATATATAGCCCCAAAAAAAAAACTGTACGCATTTTGATGTAAATAAAAACGTTCAGATTAATCCCTAGTATATTTGCATGTTGATTTTTTTGCTCTTTTAGGCGACTTGCTTGGCTGAAACGATCAGTAGATGCGTCTCTACAAGGTCTAGTCTTTTTAGAGGCGCCCTATTCGCCAATTGATATTTTGCAATACATACACAGCATTGTCATAAACGGTTCCATCTCTGAGCAAGTCGGCTAAACAATCCGCTTATAGTTTTCAAATACAAGGTGGTAACTTTTTGATGATCTTTTCATGGATTTTTCGAGAGAAAGGCTTTTATGTCTCTCAAAATTAATATTGTATCTTGGTGACAGTATTTGATGTCTAGTAGAGGGGTGTGTGGTTACATGTTGTTGCTGAAATTTAGTTCTTGAGTACTGTTAAAAAATTATCGGGTGCTGAGTAAACCTTTAAAATTGGTATAATTTAACGTACCATCTTGGTCATGTTGGTTCAAGACCAGAGCCAAAGTAAGCAATAGTTACTCAAGAACTTAATACAAGCAACATTTTTGAATGTAATATTATCTACTGCACCCAGCGTTAAATCCTGCACTCATATAGCAATGCGACTTTGAAGGGACCCCAAGCTAGCTCGGTATATTGAAGTTAGACATTTAAAATGATATAAAATATACTAAACTATAATGATGTAAGCAGTAGTAGTTGCGCATAAGCCGTAAAATATTGGTCCAGGGAATTTTTGGCATTAGGGACAAGTTACTCTTACTTGTGATTGTTGTTCTCTAATCGAATATAATATATTCTAATGATTTTTTCCTTTTCCTACCGTGCGGTGCCGAGGCACACTTTTTTGGGGGCCGCTGCCCCCTTGTTATACTGTAGGGTTATTATTAAAATACGGATTATTATGTAATATTGCTTGTACATGAAGACTTAAATATATCTTTATGCACTGTATTCGAGTATGATTTTATTATTGCCTACCTATCCTTACCTACAAATTCTTCAAAACAGAGAAGCTTCCAAGTCTGACAACATCGACGGAATAAATTAATAAAAATCCTCATAAACAAGTAAAATATTGGAATATAGCAAAGGCTAAGAATATGTTTGTTTAACCGAAACATTTCGATGGGCTATTTTGCAGTTTTAAAGCCCATCCGGTGTTGCCGTACTAGGCAAAATTTCCTAGAATACTGAATTTCAAGTATTACTAACGAAATTCCCTAGATTTGAGGGAATAACCAATTTGGCAACATTGCAATTTTTAGGTAATGAACAACTTCTCTTCCGGTTAAGTTGGCTAGATATTTTTACTCTAGGCACATTTTTCAATTTTTAAAATTTCATCCAGCTTTTTTATCGCAATATCTTAAAATTTTAATCAAAAAATCCAAAAACTACTTTAATTCAAAAAGTGGATCAAGGACCAGTTCTTCCACAAAGTTAACCGGAACTTTTGTTGAACATTTTTTCGATTTTGCGACGTTGCCAGCTTCCCTTTTTACTAAAATCTAGGGAGATACGTTAAGAAACTAGTGCTAGGAATCAAACTCGAATATTCAAATATCGAATATTTTGCTTTAAACTTATTCATGTATTCGAGTATTCAACTATTTGAATATTCGATTAAGTCTATATTTAAATGTTTTAATATTAGAGTATTAATTTATGAAATATTTTTACTTTAAAGTTGTTTAATGTTACGTGCAGCAGCCTTTAAAAAAAATTATTATACAGGGTGTTTCATGAAAAGTTGTAGTTCAAGAGTTGTTTGCGGGCCTTGGGGTATGATTTGCCTATGGTGGAAGAGGGGCAGCCCGATCCTGAATTTGACGCCATTTTGAGTAAGTAACAAACTCAAAATCACTCGCTTTTGAAGACCATTACACCAAGAAACACTAAAAATACTTGTAGATCGGTACCTAATGATCTTTATTAAATTACACATTACATACACACACATACATGTATAAGTGTGGTGAATGGAATTACAATTAGCCGCTTAACCGGAAGAAAAGGGAACCTAAGGCACCAGTTGTAAAGTTAAACAGAGAGGAAATGTCTTCTTGCATCATAACTCCCTCTGCTTTCTCCTTCCACTGTCAGGTTACATGTGGACAGCTCGGCAGTTAAAGTGGGACAGCAGCATATGTTAAGATTGCGTTCTCTTTTCTTTTAGTTAAGCGGCTGGTCGTAATACCATTATGTATGTTCTTTTCAGACGTGGTGGATCCGAACAGAGACGGTTACGTGTCCCTGCAGGAATACATGGCCTTCATGATAAGCAAGGAAACCGAAAATGTACAGAGTTTGAAGGAAATCGAGAAGGCGTTCCGAGCGATTACAGCGGGCGCTCGTCCTTACGTCACCAAGGAAGAATTATACGCGGTACGTGTCCGTTTAAAAACGTTGCTGTTGTTAACGCTCTTCAGAAAGCCATAGTTTCAATTATTCTCTTTTTTTTTACTGTTGCCGCTTTGTTCTTGGCTTTCGAATTTAAATAATATGTTTGTGCAGCTAGAAGTCGCCCAATTTCTTCCTTTTTGACACTATCTTGACTCTGACAGCTTTTTATTAAGGTAGACCAAGTTACAAACACTTCTATCTATTGATTGTGTTTGTTTTTTTATATTGTTAAAGGCATCACCTTATTTTCTGTATATTTGTATTCAAAATAATGTATTTTACTTTATAATTAACATTCGTACTGTTTTATTTATTTAGTTACCTATACTAGAACGTTTAGTACCCCTATGAGTTATGTTCTCATTATTCCCGTTCCCCGCTATTATTCACAAAATAAACGTATTTAAAAACCATTTTGCTTTGTTTTAATTCATCCTCTGTAGCATAGGCAACTTTTTATATTTATGTATGACGGCGACAGCGGTAAAAAATCTAGTTTTAATACAACTTTCCCCCAAAAAAAAACTAAATTTATGACCTACCAAAGAATTAATTTTGATAAAATTGGAAAAAAAAAATCTAAGGGCCAGTCTTGCTATCTTAACTAAAGGATTTACCACTTTTAACCAGATGTTATTCTGCAGGTTAAGCCGATGCGATGTTGCTAAATTGGGCAAAAGTTCCCAGAACCTACTGAATTATGGGTTTTTTTACCGATTACCCCTAGATTTTAGGGAAAAAACAAGCTGGCAACATCGCAAAATCGAAAAAATTTTCGACCTAGGTCCCGGTTAACTTTGTGGAATAAACGGCCCTTATTTCAAATTTTGAAAATCTTAATTTTAGTAAATTTTGTGTCTTAGCTAAAAAAAATCTAAGGGCCAGTCTTGCTATCTTAACTAAAGGATTTACCACTTTTAACCAGATGTTATTCTGCAGGTTAAGCCGATGCGATGTTGCTAAATTGGGCAAAAGTTCCCAGAACCTACTGAATTATGGGGTTTTTTACCGATTACCCCTAGATTTTAGGGAAAAAACAAGCTGGCAACATCGCAAAATCGAAAAAATTTTCGACCTAGGTCCCGGTTAACTTTGTGGAATAAACGGCCCTTATTTCAAATTTTGAAAATCTTAATTTTAGTAAATTTTGTCTTAGCTAAAAAAAATCTAAGGGCCAGTCTTGCTATCTTAACTAAAGGATTTACCACTTTTAACCAGATGTTATTCTGCAGGTTAAGCCGATGCGATGTTGCTAAATTGGGCAAAAGTTCCCAGAACCTACTGAATTATGGGGTTTTTTACCGATTACCCCTAGATTTTAGGGAAAAAACAAGCTGGCAACATCGCAAAATCGAAAAAATTTTCGACCTAGGTCCCGGTTAACTTTGTGGAATAAACGGCCCTTATTTCAAATTTTAAAATCTTAATTTTAGTAAATTTTGTGTCTTAGCTAAAAAAAATCTAAGGGCCAGTCTTGCTATCTTAACTAAAGGATTTACCACTTTTAACCAGCTGTTATTCTGCAGGTTAAGCCGATGCGATGTTGCTAAATTGGGCAAAAGTTCCCAGAACCTACTGAATTATGGGTTTTTTTACCGATTACCCCTAGATTTTAAGGAAAAAACAAGCTGGCAACATCGCAAAATCGAAAAAATTTTCGACCGAGGTCCCGATTAACTTTGTGGAATAAACGGCCCTTATTTCAAATTTTGAAAATCTTAATTTTAGTAAATTTTGTGTCTTTTAGCTAAAAAATACAACTTTTCTCGATTTTCTTACAAATTTGCTGCATCGATTTTAAATTTTGCTCGTTTTTTTCTTAATTCCAGAAAATAAAAAGTTTAAAAAATTCGCACCAAGCGCTACATTAAAGATTTCTGTAACAAAATTTTTAGTTTCGCTACTCTCCAATAGATGGCCAATAAATACGGTAGTCCGATGAAGAGTCGATAGTAAATTTTTAAAATACGGTACCCCGATGCATAAGTAGTCGACAGCGAGTTCTTGCCATTTTTACGCATTCTACAGGTACACCAGGCTCTACAGGACTTGGGAAACTCTATAGGCCTCTGAATAAATAAAATATCCAAATTTAAGTGAAAAATTTATTGATGAACCATTAGGGGCCCTGAGACGATCAATTTTATTACGTTATAACAATTGAAACATTTAATTTCAAGTGTATTGCGCAATTATATTGTTCGTGTAAGGGCCCCATTACAAATATAAGATACAAATAGTGAATAGGTAACTAATATTATAAAAATACATACATAACAAAAACTCTATGGTACTGGTTCTGTAAATTCCTTACTCAACCTCTGACGACAAGAAAATAAGGAATTTGGACAATAAAACTGTCTTAAAAACTTGCCTTCTTGAAACCTAGCCCCTTAATTCTCTTCTCGTATGCATAACAGCAATGTTGCTAATGTTAAGATTGTTGTATTCATTGAAATCGAGCATGATACTGTTTTTAGCAGGCTGCAAAGTAGGGATTTCCTCCTAAAACAATTTTAAACACTATAAATAATGAAGAAGATAAGTAAAGCTCTTACTTACCTCCATTATTTCATCTTGATCTGCTTTCATCACGAAAATGGTAGTTGTTTTCTGCAGTCACTACCTATATGCTTCTTTTAGATGTCTGGGTTGGAATATCATTAATGCACACACTTGCTTTGGACAAACGAATCATAACTGTTCGTGGAATAGTTATCCATGTTGATTTCCTCGACTTCATTATCCTGTGCCTTAATCTCAGTCTATTGTAGTAACCTAAAAAGTAAATGTCGATTTTTCATTAAAAATACTCCGCCATTTTGTCAAGAATTTCTGACCATATTTAAACCAAGAAATTGATGGAATAGAAGCATGAATATGTATAATTGGAGCTTAAGGTGCCTGTTCTTACCATCAAACCCTTAAAAAGTAAAAAATACCGACTTTTTAATCAAAACACTCCACCATTTTGTAAAGAAATAATTAAAATTTCTAACGATCCGTAAATCAAGAAACTGATAGAATAGACGCAAAATCTTGTATGACTAGAGCTCAAGGTGCCTGTTTTTACCATTAAACCCTTAAAAAGTGAAAAAACGTCGATTTTTCATCAAAATACTCCGCCATCCTGTCAAGAAAAAAATTAAAATTTCTGACAAACTGCAAATCAAGAAATTTATAGAATAGACACATAGTTTTATATTATTAGAGCCCAAGTTGCCCGTTTTTACCATTAAACCCCTAAAGAGTAAAGAAACGTCGGTTTTTCATTAAAATACTCCGCCATTTTGTCAAGAAAAAATTAAAATCTGTGAACCAAGAAATTGACGAGATAAAAACAAAATCTTGTATTATTGGAGCTTAAGTGCTTAAGGTGCCCATTCTTACGGTCAAACCACTAGGAAGTAAAAAATTTCGTTTTTTTATTAAAAATACTCCGCCATCCTGTCAAGAAAACGATTAAAACTTCTAACAATCTGTAAAAGCAAGAAATTGATGGAAGAAAAACATAATTCCGCGTTAATAGAGTTCAAGGTGCCCGCTTCAACCATTAAACCCCCAAAAAGTAAAAAATAACGATATTCTCATTAAAAAACTTCGCGTTCTGTTAAGAAAATCAGTAAAATTATTGAACTAAAATAAATAAAAATTACTTACACATCACAACATTAACTCCAAACTGGACCATTTTCTGGATTTCTCCCAAAGTTTCCCTGAATTCTTAACATGTTAATGGTTCTGGACAACTGCAGGTTGGACCCTTCCTGTCTCTTTTCATTTCTGGTTTAGTTGGAAGGAATTGTCAAACTAGAGGATCTTCAGTTCTTCAACCCATTCAAAAATTTCTTTTTCAACCTAAAATGTCCTAATCGTTCAATCCAGTCGATAAAGAACAGTTGCGAAGTTCAAAAAAAACTATTGTAGGAACTGAAAAATAAGACATTGAATATATTAAATTTTAGTCAAAATTTCACTACATAGCTTGGTTTAAAACTTACTACAAGCAATATACCAAAAGAAATAGGACCTCTTTTAAGTTTTGTACTCTAGACGCGACTTTCTGTCTCACGTGATGTTAAAAATGATGTAAACACCCAAAAATTTGCAGAAAATATTTTAATAACTTACCGAAAATCCTATTAGCGCCATCTATACTAGAGTAGCCAAAAGAAAATTTTTATTTACTAGTAGTGCCACCTAATATTTCTATAAGTAACTATAAGCTAAATTACAGATTTCTGTAATAAAATTATTTTATTTTCACTACCCTCCAATAGATGGCCGATAAAGACGGTAGTCCGATGAAAAATCAACAGTGACTTTTTGTATTTTATATTTATTTTGATTTCTTTGAAAAGGTTTAACTTAATATCTTGATGTGCTGAATGTTTCTTGCTGTTTCATTTGCTCTGAGATATTGTATAAATAATCTGATTTTATAAAAACGTTATAATCACTTATATTTGACTACTATACTTACATGAGGAATAAAAGGCGTTCCAAGAATTTTTCCAACCAATATTTCTTTTCCCATTCAATTTGATCTTCTATGTGATTCAAGTACCAGTCTGTTATTGACAGCGCTTCTGTGAATTCCTTCCTTACCCTCTAAAAATAGGAAAATACGTAAACTGTGGAATTTGGATGATAAAGCTGTGTTAGAAACCTATATACTTGCTATAAAACTGGCTCCTTCTCAGATACACAACAATCGTGTTGCTAAAGGTTCTTATATTCCGCAAAACAGCACCATTTCCTAGTTAGCAGGCTGCGTAGCAGAGGTTCCATCCTAAATCATGCTTCTTTTACATGTCTGGGTTGAACGTTTTTATTAATGCCAATTCTTATCATCACCTTGGACAAACAAATCATACTTTTTTTTAACTATCGTACAGCAATTCTCCATGCCGATTTCCCTGCACTCATATTACTGAATAATACAGTCTATTGTGGTAACTGAAAAATAAGACAGAATATAATGAATTTTAGTTTAAAATTTCACTGTACAGTTTGGTTTGAAACTTACTACAAGCAATATTAAACCTACTTGGGCTCATTTCATCAATGTCCTGTTAACACCAACTACAGATAATTTCCAAGGATACGAAAAGGAATAGGACCACTTTTAAGTTTTGTGCTCTAGCCTTGATTTTCTGCTTGACTTCTGGCACATGTCGAATTACTTAATGATTAGGCCGTAATTCCAAAGGCGCATACCAGTAGAAAAGTTCACATAAACGTGTGTCCTAAAAAGTCTGGTCTTCAATATTTAATAAAGAAATCGGTTTTTTATTAATATCTCAAAGATTCTTTCGCCGATTTTGGTGAAATTTGGCACTGTTGTTCGTTGTGATAAGACGCTAGGTTAGCACTAACTAGATGATAACTATGAGTTCCAGTGGCGTCCCGGGGGGGCAGTCTCACTAATAATATTGACAAGAAAAATGTACACCACTGACTTGTTTAAAAATTGCATATTGTTTTCGGGTTAAGCAGCTAAAAATACAACTTATTTGTCTCTCAACATTTTTTCGTATCTTGTTTCGTTATCGAGAAAAAAAATAAGAGCCACTTCATTGCATGTCGAAAAATTGGAATTACGACCTATCAATAAGTAACACCCTATATATACTATATATTATAGTACCTATACTTGAAAGTTTTAATTTTTTTAAATACGTGGAAGCTAAAGCTAACATTTAAATTAAAGGTATTAAAAGTCAAAATTATTCAATGTTTGAATATTACTACGAGTATTCAAGTATTTCAATATTTTAATATTCGAAACCGAATATTTGAATACTCATAGATGATATTCAAATACTTAAATTTCAGAAGTTCCGAGCACTATAAGAATAGAATAGAATAGAATAGAAAAAAGCTTTATTGTTTAAAGAATACAGTTGTTCTTGTTAACAAAGCATGGTAAAACTATAAATGATATAAGAAACCTCGTAATTCTGTAGATTCTGGGAAATCGGCCTTAACCTGCAGAATCGCTACAGAGTACAGAATAACTTCGGTGAACGTACCAGTTAAGTTGGTGTGAACAATTTTGTCATAATTAATTTTGCTCCGGAGAAATCCTCTTACTCTACCCTAAATTAAAAAGGCTAGAAGAGAGCTATTTTCTAAACAAAGAGACATAATTAGAATAGTAACGGCAATACGTTTCAACTAGCGACATCTTTTATTGAGATAAAGAACCATGCTTCTTCTTTTCTAATTAAATTTTCTATTAATCCAGGATCAACATTAAATTTACAATTGAAACTTAACCATACAGTAAGATTCATGTATATGCAACCAAATATACACTTAGGTAAATATCTGATTGCCTAATCACAATCAGATTACAACATCAAAACTAACTTCTATATAGTATTTTTAATAAATGTAGAAGTTCATGAACCAAATCTAAGAATGCAGTATATGATAAAAACTGAAATTTACAGAGAACAGACCTCGCCAACAATTTATATTATATTATATTATTACATACCCTTTTTAGAAATAAAAGACACAGAAGTTGTTAGAAATGTCTGAACTTTCCTTAGACAACTTTAAAAAAGTCATCAGTCACATCCATAACTTTATTACTATGATTTTAACTCCTTGCAATTCTCAGGACAAAGCATACAAGTATGTTCTATTTTTTGGGATTGTAGAAGTCGCAGACCACCTTTATCATGCAGATTCCATGCTGCAACCTGCAAAAAATCATCCTAATTAATATTATTTGGTTTGTACATACATATCTTGAACTCAATTTATGGTATAATTTCAGTGCTTTGTTTTACATCATGATACTTCAAGAGTAGCAAATACTAAAAAACATCATTAAATTGTATATGGATCAAGATTATTCCAATTTTAATAAGTAATACTTATTACAAATCTACAAGACTGCTTTACCTTTGTTGTATGTCACCTCAAATGCATCAAAAATTCTTGTCACTGAAGATTTTTCCAGGTATTTTCTTTTCCATGCTGCCACCTGCAAAACTCATTTGAATTAATTTTACATGGTTTACCACAGGGCTTAAAGTAAATTTCCTAATGTATACAGTACAATTTCAGAACTTTGTTTTACATCATGATACTTCAAGAGTAGCAAATACTAAAAAACATCATTAAATTGTATATGGATCAAGATTATTCCAATTTTAATAAGTAATATTACAAATCTACAAGACTGCTTTACCTTTGTTGTATGTCACCTCAAATGCATCAAAAAGTTCTTGTCACTGAAGATTTTTCCAGGTATTTTCTTTTCCATGCTGCCACCTGCAAAACTCATTTGAATTAATTTTACATGGTTTACCACAGGGCTTAAAGTAAATTTACTAAGATATACAGTACATTTTCAGAACTTTGTTTTACATCATGATACTTCAAGAGTAGCAAATACTAAAAAACATCATTAAATTGTATATGGATCAAGATTATTCCAATTTTAATAAGTAATATTACAAATCTACACGACTACTTTACCTTTGCTGTATGTCACCTCGAATGCATCAAAAAGTTCTTGTCATTGAAGATTTTTCCAGGTATTTTCTTTTCCATGCTACCACCTGCAAAATTCATTCGAATTAATTTTATGTGGTTTAACCCAGGGCTCAAAGTAAATTTCCTAATGTATACAGTACAATCTCAGAACTTTGTTTTACATCATGATACTTCAAGAGTAGCAAATACTAAAAAACATCATTAAACATGTAATTTAATAAATATGTCATTGGTGACTTATTGGATGTCCAAGAGTATGAGGAAAAGACGTGTTTTAGACTTCCATTCTTATTGCTTATTTCATCAAAACGTTTTAACTGCTAAACATCTCCAGTCATCTTCAGGTGAACAATGAACAAGTTGAAAGACAAGAGTGTCTTGTGACCTTATAGTTAGCAGAGCATGGCCGAAATATTAGTCGTAGTGTTTAAGCAATATAAGATTGTCCAGGCGATTCCCGGCACAGCATTGCTGAAGCTTTTATAAGCCAAAATGCTTCAGCAAATCTAGTGTTGATATTCGAAATAAATAGAAGCCGCGCCCATACAGAGCTGCGAGTAACAAAAAAAGACTTTAAAGCTATTTTGATTAGATTTGATGCAATCTATTTTTATGGAGGATCTAAATACGTTTTTATGAATGAAATTAGATACTTTTTTGAGTATCTTTCACAGCTCTGTCCCCACCAACCTTATACTGAAGGGGAATCTCTAAGATTCACTGTACACCACTAATACATACGATTTAGAATTGACTCTTAAGTCAGTACAGATATTATGCAAATCGAAACGTCGAGTTCCAAACAAAATACAGACAATAGAAATTCGTATTTTGCGTCATATTTTTGAAAATTTTATGTACTAGATTGAAAATATAAACATATAAAGTAGGTATCATGCCAGCTTTCAACCAAACGGACACAATAAAAACTAAACTCGTGTCAGAAGTATTCAAAACTCAAACTTTTCACAAACAGAGACTAGAGTCAAAAGTTGCAGTTTTCCTACTTCCGACACGACGAATTACAGTTGTTTTTGTTCTGTTCGTTGTTGCGGAAAAGAGACTTCATAATTCTTTTTGTCTTACCTTATGATTTTAGTTTCTGTATCCCTTACAATTCTCATTATATTTGGGCTTCTACTGAGTACTGTCACTGTCCAACATTCTCTGCTGATATCACGAAAACATATCATAACTAAAAAGAGAAAAAAGAGAAACAAGCACTTTTCAACTAACTTGGATAATAATCAGTTTTACTTACGATTTTTCTTAATGCACTTATTCAGGGAACCTTTACTATGGCCAAACTGGTCTGTCTTCCTATTGAGGAAAAGAAAAAATGCGCTTTTTGTATATTTGCTTAAAGAACAAAAAACGTAGTGACCCTTATTCACGCATTTGCCACCTCTATCCATCTTCCACTGTTTGCAATCTTCAAGCGACATATTTCTTAGAATCTTCTCTCTTTCGTTTTTCATCTACCTTTCCCTGAATGACGAGTTTTTCAAGAATTTTCATTAATCTCTCTTGTGGTAGATGGAATCCTCAGCATTTTACAGGAACAAGTGATTTCAAAGGTCTCTATTCTTCTGCAACATGCAGCATTGATAGTCCAGGATTCGGATCCAGGGATTCTATTATTCTTCCTCTCTCCACTGTCATTATATAGCTTTTTTAACAATAAGGCTTGAACTCTGCCATGGCTTCTTCGGACGTCGCTAAAAGTGTTGTGTCGTCGGCGCTTCGTAGATCTTCCTGCCTGCCATTGGAACCCTACCATCCCAGTCTTTGGTGGCCTTTTTTCCAACACAATCCTGTCTGACCAGGGGGTCCAACTTGATTTTGACATAAGCCTTTAGTTGTTCTGTTTTGATCAGTCCTGGTTCTTTAGAACTCTTCACAAATTACTCCAGTTGACATCAAGTTGAAGGACTGTGGGTAAGTTCATAAGGAGCTCCGTTGTGAAGGTAATCATATTTTGAAGTAAGAGGTTTTAGGCAGCTTGGAGGGACTCTTGATTCAAGAATAACTTCTGTTCTGTGTGACGGTGGCAAGAATCTGTTTAAACCAGTGGACAGTATTGATATTAACAAGGTAAATCTGACGCTGTGAAGCGTACAGTCTTACTGGTAGACACACTAATTGAAGGCGTTCGACAGCTTTCTTCCTATTTTGACAATTAATTTCGGTGATGATATTACGCTGGTAAAAGCCTTAATCTTATGATTGCATACAATTTCAAACAATTACGTTCATAACCATTAACGCACATCTCCGTCCATGTAAAATACTTTTTAATCAACAAAAGAGATACTAAGTTACTAATAAAAACTATCCTTCTTGCTTAGATGTGTACCACAAGATAATGATTTATTAGTGACTTCTTTTATCAGAAAATTGTAGATATGTTATGACTTCTGGACTCTCGTTATAAAAAGGATACCTTGTTGACATTACCATTTAATTAAACTGTAACATTATGAACATTTATCAACCTAGGAGTGCACATACCTGTCTTCCAGACAGAAGGAAAATATCAACCTGTCCATAAATTATGATAGGAAAAGGATATACAGATATGCAGAGATTCATATAGCCAGTTTTCACTTAAAGCACTTAAACAAACAGCAGTCATAGACAAGAGCTTCTATACAGTAAGGACTCGGGTATGACACAACATGTTTTTTGCTGATGATTTGAAAATATTTCGTCATATTGAGAATGAAAACGACTGTGCCCTTTTACAGAGTGAAGTCTCAAGACTGTATGATTGGTGTCTCAATAATAGCATGACCCTAAACAGCGAAAAGTGCAAAGTAATATCGTTTTCAAGAAAGAGGCAACCTCTGAATGTTGTTTATCGGATCAATGGAGCACTAATTCACAGAGTTGAACTGATTAATGACTTGGGTATTGTATTTGATAGCAGTCTACGATTTAACAGCCACATTGATAACATAATTGCAAAGGCCTTCAAGATGGCTGGTTTTGTCATGAGACAATGCTGGCAGTTTAAAAATGTCGAGACTTTAAAGAGAATATACTATGCCTTGGTTCGAAGTCATCTAGAATATTGTTGTGTGGTCTGGGCTCCTCTATATCAGGTCCACATTAAACGGATTGAGCGGGTGCAATCGAGGTTCATGAACTTTCTGTTGCATAGACTGGGGATTGATCGTTCTACGCTATCTTATAGGGATCGCTTAAGCATTGTAGGGTTGGATAGCCTGGAGACACGCAGAATAAGGCTCACCCTGTTATTCGGCCATAAAATCTTAAACAACTTGATGGACTGCTCGGAACTTTTGTTTTTGCTTAACTTTAGAGTACCATGTCGTTTGACGAGACAGGCCGATTTGTTTTCTGTGAATCAGAGCCGTACTGACATCGGAAGGAATAGCCCTGCAAATCGTATAATGGGCAATTTTAACCTGTTTGTGCCACGGGATTTTAATATCAATTGGTCCACGCTTTCTTTTAAAAACAAAATTGGACATTTCATTGACGATAGGGCCGTTTGAGGGATTTGGAATACTTGGTGGGGGTTTTACTTACTTACTGCTAGGCCCATGAGGCAAAAAAAAGGAAGACTATATTTATGATTCTCTGAATTATTGTTAATTGTGTGAATTGTTTTTTTTTTTGTTTAACTCATTTTTTAAGTAAGTCCTGTTAGTTCTTGTTTACTCTTTTTTTATTTTTTTAGAATATACCATTTGGAACTTTGTTCTGTAGTGTATTGTAGTGTTTAAATAAATAAATAAACAGGATCTTTCTAGAAATGAAGCTGTGGACGTGCTAATTTTTCTGAAGCAAGGTGTGAGCTTGCCTACCAGACAATAAAACGAGCTATGCGAGAAAGACTAGCTGGACAACAATAGGGTTATTTGGATATAGCTCTCAGAGCTTGGAAAATCACAACCGTCCATCAGAGAAAGCCCAGCAAGGAAGAACCTACCCGGAATACAATCCTTAAAAAAAAATAAACAACCTAATCATTTTTCTACAAATATGTAATTTACATACAATTTTTAAAATTAACAATTCATAACACAGAGATTTCATTAAGAGGCCACATTTTCACGATCAGTCAAAACACCGCCCCCCGCCA
This sequence comes from Polydrusus tereticollis, assembly GCA_963920685.1. Taxonomy (NCBI): domain Eukaryota; kingdom Metazoa; phylum Arthropoda; class Insecta; order Coleoptera; family Curculionidae; genus Polydrusus; species Polydrusus tereticollis. The sequence goes on along the minus strand of OY987332.1, from coordinate 11,583,151 downwards.
GACAAAAAGTATAACCTGTACACTAAAACTGCTTTCGGAATTAAAAAAAAATCTGAATTAATAACAATACAATACGGTCCTTATCATTGGCCAACCCTGCCTCTTCTTCAGTCAGATACGTTTTCGAATTAGCGTGGCGCAGAGAATCACATTTTCGCATTTTTTAACTAGAAAACGATTTTTACACAACTAAACAATAAAATCTATACACTTTGTTTAGTCGCGTAGCTGGAACAACTAGATATTCGAACAAACAAAAAAAATGTCTCGTGATGATTTAAAATGTGCGTAGGTTAGTTTTTCTCTTCCTTCTTTTCTTTAGTTTCGTCCGTTGGTTGTTCTTGGCTCTGCTCGCTACTGCTACCTTCCCTTTCGGCTGCCATCTGTAAAAAATGGTCGTGTCACGTATTTTTTAGAGATTATTTTAACTGATATGCGTGTGAAATTCTAAATGATTTTTCAGACTTTTATTTTACATCATGGTACTTCAAGAGTAGCAAATACTACAAAACATCATAAAATATTAGGCGAAGAACAATAATCATTACCAGGAATGTTGTAACAATAACTGGATCAACGTGTGCGACAAGGAATCTTTAGGTATGAGGTTTTAAAGATATATAGCTTGTGTCCCATGTGCATTCCAGATTTTTTATTAAATTAAAATTAAAATTTATTAAAATTGTACTCCTTGACATGTTATGTTAACGGGATTAATAGTATTTACCCAAATTTACCTTACTCCTAAAGTTCGCAACAACCAAGCTACAGAGTGTCAAAGTTTCAAAATATTTTTCGATTTTTTTAAATATCTTTCCAAAAAACGAACGTTTTTACTTTACACAAAATTTGGCCTATACAGGGCGATATGAAATTTGGCAGTGTTGTTCGTTGCGATAAGACTCTAAGTTAACACTAACTAGATGATAATTATGAGTTCCAGTGGCGTCCCGGGGGGCAGTCTCTCGAATAATATTGACAAAGAAAATGTACGCTACTGTACTGTACTACTATTAAAGTTTTATGATTGAGACAACCAATTGGGTCCATTCGAACTTCCACCTAATTTAAACCTTAACTTTTTAGAAACTCAGTTACCCGATTATTTAGATGGCCTTCCTGTACAACTAAAACAAAAAATGTTATTCAAGCAAGATGGAGCTCCACCACACTTCTCTAGACCTACATACTCAAATTCCTGACCACTGGATACAGGCTTGCCAATCCTCCTTTATTTCGAAATAAAGTCCTTTGTCTTTTCTACCTATATGTGTTGCGTGTTGGCAATAGTTCAAATATACCGGTGAAGTCCCCAACCTGTTAGATCTGCATGCGTTTATTGCTCAATTTGACCATTTTCGAAGGGATGAAAATGCTTTTCACATGTAGCTCAGTTCCTGTTGATTTCGCGACGAGAAATTTAGAGAGTAATATGGTTGGGAATAAAATCCTCTATAATATTGTACTTTAAAGATTTATCAATATTTTTATTATTTATGGAGTTATTGCCAGGGTTGGAAAAAACCCGGGTTTTTTATATAAAGCCCAGCCCACTGGGCTTTTTTGGGTTTTATAAGCGGGTTTGATTGGGTTTTTTTTTAAATTCTATCAAGATTTTAATAAATGAATAGAATCATTTATGACATTTATGTAGTAGTAGGATCCCCATTTTTTTCTTCCTATTTTTGTTGGTTTTGTGTTACGTTTATTTTTTATAACAATGTGTTTTATTAATATGTTTCATTTTTTTACAAAATATAAAAATGTAAAATGTATACAGAGTTTCAGTTTAAGAAAAAACATTCAAAAAACATAGTTTTAAAAAAACCCGGCGGGTTTTTTTAAGTGGGTTTCACCCAAAAAAAAACCACTGGGTTTCTTTAGGTTACCCACTGGGCAGCCAACCCTGGTTATTGCTCGATTTTACTATTTTCGATGGGGATGAAAATGATCTTCACGTGTAGCTTGATTCCTGTTGATTTCACGAGAAAAAGTGAAGATAGTAAACTGGTTGGAAATAAAATTCTCTATAATATTGTACATTTAAGAATTTTCGATATTTTTAATATTTATAGAGTTTTTGCTTGATTTGACTACTTTCAAAGGAGTTAAAAATGATTTTCACGTGTAGCTCGATTCCTGTTAATTTCGCGACGAAAAGTGAAGATAGTAAAATGGTTGGGAATAAAATTCTGTATAATATTGTCTTTTTAAGAATTTTCAATATTTTTATTATTTATCGAGTTATTGCTCGATTTGACTATTTTCGAACGGGTTGAAAATGCTTTTTACGTGTAGCTCGGTTCCTATTGATTTCGCGACGAAAAACGTTTCTCTATAAGACTGTTCTTTCAAGAACTTTTGATATTTTTATTATTTATCGAGTTATTGCTCGATATGACTACTTCCAAAGGGGTTAAAAATGATTTTCACGTGTAGCTCGGTTCCTTTTGATTTCGCGACGAAAAGTAAAGATAGTAAAATGGTCGGGAACAAAATTCTCTATAATATTGTTCTACTAAGAATTTTCGATATTTTTATTATTTATCAAGTTATTGCTCGATTTGACTATTTTCGTCCCCAACCACGACAAGAAACATATTTTTGGGCGTGGGCTGCGTCCCTGGATTGTCCTTTAGTTTTATATTCGAAAATTGGCAACCCTAGCTGGATGGGTAGGGCGCCTTGGCCAGCTTGAAGCCCAGATTTCAATCCACTTTACTTTTATATATGGGAATATATGAAATTTGCTGGAGTATAAAGAAGCAGTGAATACTCGAGAAGAATTATAGCAGAGAATTGAGAATGCTATGGGGTTACTTTGAAACAAACAATTATTATTTAGGATTAGACGGTCATTAAGTAAATGGGTACTCAAATGTTTTGAAGTCAATGGAAACCACTTTGAACCATTATTGTCAAAAACAAAAATATGAAATATAAATATAAAAAAAAGGATCGCAGACAGAGCCATCTACTATCTACTTCAAAATTTTAAAGAAAGCCCTGAGTGAAATGAAGTCTGACTCCAATCCAGGCCCGGATGGCTTTCCGACAATATTTCTACAAAAGTGCAAGGGCTCTATTAGCAACTGCCTTTCCCGGTTGTTTCAGGAGTGTTTGAATTTAGGAAAAATTCCAGAAATTTGGAAACAAGCAGCAGTTACTCCACTTTTTAAGAAAGGTGACAGACATATAGCGGAAAATTATAGACACATCAGCTTGACCTGCAACCCTTGCAAATGTCTAGAAAAAATCATAGCTACAGAATTGACTGACTTCCTACTTACCAACAAAGTTCTACCAGATTCACAACACGGTTTCATATCTAAGCGTTCAACAATTACAAACCTTTTATGCTGCGTTGATAAATGGACCAAAGCCCTAGATAAAATGCAACCTACCGATGTGATATACCTGGACTTTAAAAAAGCATTTGATAAAGTACCACATTCATTGTTGCTCTACAAGCTTGAACATTTTGGTGTAAGAGGCAAACTGCTGAGTCTAATCAATGACTTTCTCACCAACCGCTTCTATCAAGTAAAGGTCAATGGTATCTTATCCAATAAACATCCGGTTCTAAGTGGGGTCCCTCAAGGATCTGTTTTGGGACTATTACTGTTTTTGGTTTATGTTAGCGATTTGTCATGGAATATTGAGACCAGCATCATTTTCTTCGCCGACGATACCAAGTTATTCTGTAATCCACTGTTGCAAAAGAATTGCTTAGACAGAGATCTGAGGCGTATTGAGACATGGACAAACCGGTGGTGCATGAAGCTTAATGTATCAAAATGTACAGTACTGCATATTGGTCCAAATAACCCTTGTGAAACATATTTGCTAAATAATTGTCAACTTATTAGCGTTGCAGAACAGACAGATCTGGGGATACTAATTTCTTCTAATTTAAAATGGGAATCACATATTAATAAAATGGTAAAGAAGGTCAATAGTTTTATTTTCATGGTGCAAAAGATTTTCAAAGATCACTCTACAAATTGTAAGGAAACTGTACACCTCCTATATTAGACCAAAAATTGAATACGGATATAATATTTGGAACCCCTACTACATCAAAGATATTGAAATTTTGGAAAGGGTCCAAAGGCGGGTTACCAGAATTCCACTTGAATTGGGAGGACTACCTTATCCGGAACGACTTGAAAGATTTGGGTTAACTGCTCTGAAGCAAAGAAGAACTAGGGGTGATATAATAGAAACTTATAAAATACTAACGGACTACTATTCTTGTAACTTGAGAAGTTTGTATAACTTAAACCAGAATCAACAGCTTCGTGGACACTCAAAAAAATTAAGCAAAGAAAAATCTGCGACATTTCCAAGAAAGAACTTCCTCAGCAATCGGGTGGTGTATATATGGAATTCACTTGAAGAAAGCACAGTGTGTGCAAATAGTGTAAACTCCTTTAAAAACCGAGTTGATCATAATTTCAAACAGTTAACTCAAAACTTTGTCCATTACGGTGCCTAATGATATTCGTTAAACTAAAAATCTAATAATATTTGTGAGTCCAAAATACTTACCTACCCATAAACAAATTATTTTTGCCTGAGAATTTAAAAGTGTAATAATTTAAATAGACCAACGGACTTTAAACATTTTAAATCACGATAAATATTAAATAGACTAAAACAATAGCTTCATCGGATTCTCCGCTTGCTATTGATATAATAATAATAATAAATTTGAATTTCTCATCCTAAAAACCCCCAAATACCAAATTTTGTGCAAAAACGTTTGTTTTTTCGAAAGTTATTAAAAAAAATCGAGAAATAATTTGAAACTTTGTTACCCTGTATCTTGGTTGTTGTAAACTTGTGACCTGTAAGATTTTTATGTAAGTTTAATCACATTATGTTTTTGTAATTTTACCAAAGATTTTACTTTATTTGTATACTTTTAGTACTTTGTGACCTATGTAAAATCAATTTTGATCATTATCATTAATAAATAACTATCTATCTACCTATCTTCTTATATCTCGTTGCCTATGTATACCCGTATAATGCGCTCGTAAATAAATAAATTAGAAGATTCTTCCTACCTTTTTGTACGCCATCTCGAACAATTTCAAAGAGCTCTTCTGTAACTCGCCGGTAGCTTTGCGAACTTCCTCAGGGTCGGCGTCATCCTTCTTGGCGAGCAAGTCCTTGACTTTGGTGAGCTCCTCCTTCAGTTTGTTGCATTCCTCCTCTGGTAGTTGTGCCTTGTATTCTTCCATTTTAGTTTCGGTATCGTGTACAATTCCTTCGGCTTGATTGACGGCCTCCACTCGTTCTTTCTTGACTTTGTCGGCTTGCGCGTATTGTTCCGCATTTTTGACCATGTTCTCGATTTCGTCTTTGCTTAGACCGCCCGACGACTGGATTATAACTGAAAGTAACATTTATTAGTTCTAATTCCTTAAGCACAATTTCTAACTGTCCTTACTCTGTTGTTCTTTTCCAGTACCCTTGTCTCTAGCCGATACATGTACAATACCATTAGCATCAATGTCAAAGGTTACCTCAACCTGGGGCACCCCTCTTGGCGCAGGTGGGATACCAACCAATGAGAATTGTCCTAGAAAAAACAGCAAAATTCAGAAGTGTACAAAACTCCTGTATAGAACAGAATGCTCGACTGTTAAGAAAGGTGTTTATTCTGACTTTATATTTATTAAAAAAGTATATTGCCATGTCCAGGGTCATCCTGAGGAGCAAACAGATTCATGTGCTTAATGTGGCTTCTCCTTACATATACTAGATTTTCAAGGAAGAAAGTAGAAGCTAACATTGCGCAACATTGGTAGTCACCATGTAGGACAACTTACCCAACAATTTGTTATTGGAGGCCATTTCACGTTCACCCTGGAATACTTTAATTTCAACCTGAGTCTGACCATCGGCAGCGGTAGAGAAGACCTGCGATTTCTTGGTTGGAATGGTTGTGTTTCTGGTAATAAGTCTGCAATAATATATGTTAAGTTCTGTGACATTTCATTTCATGTCTTTGTAGTATCTGGTGAACATGTATTGTAGATACAAAATTTGAAATAAAGAAACTTTGATTACAACAAACTACAACGGTGGTACGCTCGATTACCATGGGATGTCGCCGTTGTGCTTCATTCCTATATTGTTTTCTAAAGAAACTTTGAATTTGAATTTAATTTCATTTTAGGTTAGGTACTTTCTCCCCTAGTTGATTTATGAAATTGCAATAACCAGAACTTGAAATTTCACAGCTTTATATTATGTATGTAAATGTTTAGATATAGTAGCGCCGGCGCCACTGGTGGAAGTACACCAAATATCTTCTATGAAAAAAATGTGTTTTTATGTCTAGTTAGTACCTACCATAATTCAAAATATTATCTGAAGGGGTCTCAAACATATTAAGGAAAAACAGATTTTTTTTTAAATATTTAACACCCATTAAAATAGTTGCGTTTTAAAGATAAATTTAAAACCAAAAAAGGTTTTTACCTGTAATTACATATCTGTCAAAAATAATAAAATAATTAGATTTTGCTCTCAATACTGTCTTTTTCTACTTGGGAAAAACTTACCTGGTAAACACTCCTCCAAGAGTTTCAATACCCAATGACAGGGGCGTTACATCGAGCAACAGCACGTCGGTGACGTCGCCAGCCAAAACACCTCCCTGGACGGCCGCACCAACAGCCACGGCTTCGTCAGGGTTCACCGCTCTGCTGGGCTGTTTGCCAAAGATATCTTGTACAGTCGACTGAACCTTGGGCATTCTGGTCATACCTAAACGTTAAAATTGCATAAACAACGTATCAGATAACATGGAGAACATATTACTTACCTCCTACTAATAAAACCTCTCCAACTTCAGCCTTTGACACCTCGGCATCTTTCAAAGCCTTTTGACAAGGAGCAATGGTTCTCTTAATCAGATCGCCTACCAAACTTTCGAACTTTGACCTAAAAATTTAAAGATGTCAAAAATATTATTAGAATATTAATCCTTTTATCAGATAACAAACATAAGAGAAACATTTACCTTGTTAATTTAATATTCATATGTTTAGGTCCAGCAGCATCCATTGTCAAATAGGGCAAGTTAATGTCAGTTTGTAGTCCAGAAGACAACTCAATTTTTGCCTTTTCAGCAGATTCTTTAAGACGCTGCATGGCCATAGGATCTTTGGTAACATCAATACCCTTAAAAAAAAAAATTAATGAAGTTTTACCTAACATCTATAAAACGCTGTATACAAAATGTCAAATTACCTGTTCCTTTTTGAATTCAGACACCAAAAAGTTTACAAGAAGATTGTCAAAATCTTCACCACCAAGGAATGTGTCACCATTGGTGGATTTGACCTCAAAAACACCTTTTTGAATCTCTAATATGGAGATATCGAAGGTACCACCACCCAAATCATACACAGCAATTCTGTTTAAAACAATAAAAAGGTAATAACAAAATTCTCTAAATACACCATATAACAGCTTACATTCTATCTTCAGTTTTATCCATTCCATAAGCTAGAGCAGCAGCAGTGGGCTCATTAATAACTCTCAGAACATTTAAGCCTGAAATCTGACCTGCATCTTTCGTTGCCTGTCTCTGGGAATCGTTAAAGTAAGCTGGTACAGTAATAACTGCATTTTTAACCTAAAAACATGCCAAAATTATTAAAAATAAGGGCACAGATGGATGTACAGGTAAAATTACCTTGGTGTTCAAGTAAGCATCTGCAGTTTCTTTCATTTTAATCAACACAAAGGCTCCAATTTGACTAGGAGAGTACATTTTACCATCTGAACCTTGCACCCAAGCATCTCCATTACTTGCTTTAACAATTTTATATGATATATTCTTCCTAAAAGTAAATGTATTAAGAAATAACAGATGTCTTTAAAAACACTACAACTTACATGTCTTTTTTAACTTCTGCATCCTCAAATCTCCTTCCAATCAATCTCTTTGTAGCGTAGAATGTATTTGCAGAGTTTGTAACAGCCTGCCTTTTCGCAGGCATGCCTACCAGGCGTTCACCTTCTTTTGTAAATGCAACCACTGAAGGTGTAGTTCTAGAGCCTTCGGAATTTTCAATTACTTTTGCCTGTTTACCTTCCATGACTGCCACGCAAGAATTCGTGGTGCCCAAATCAATACCGATAACAGCCCCCCTGATAGCATCAGATCTAGAAAAATTGAATATTATAAATAAGTACATGGGCATACTGAAAATAAACATTAGTTACTTACTTGAAACGGTACTGGTCATAATTAGGGCTGAGACACGCGCCAGGGGTCAAATTCTAAAATAAAGGGGCAATGAGTGAAATGACGCAATGTCAAACCTAACCTAAACTTCTTTAAATAACGTTTTCCGACGTTTTTGGGAGAGAGTGTGATCTAAATAAATTCCTTACGATACAACAACATAAGGAAGCTCTTATACAATCGAATTAAGAGGGAAAGTTCTTGCAAAAAAGTGTATTTTATATGACTTACTGTGTTCAATAATTGGCTGAATTTCCTGCTTGATGTGACATTGTTGGAGATTTTCGAGCAGTGAGTGGCTGCTTTGGTAAATACGCGAGCGGCAGACAACATTTTTTTGCACAATTCTTTTGTATTTTTTTAGAAAATATGGAAATTTCTAGCTTTTTTTCACGTGTCTACAACTTTTCACAAACCACAAAATGGTTTCCGGCGAAATGTGACAGAAATTGCGCAATCGTTTCGGATGGTGAACACCACGCGGCGCTGATAAGGTCAAAGGTTCGACCAATCAAAACGCTGTACGAAACGCGGCCGATTTAAAATGTGCTTCTAGAATGTTCTGGTTTGTTGTTCCAGTGCTTCTAGAATGTTCTTTTGCTCAATTTTTAAGAGGCTCGTTTTGCAATAATATACCTTATATACTGCTATGGAATTTCGATGTCGATGGCTCTTGCTTTCCAGCAGAGAAATCAAAAACTTTCCAGCGTCCAGACCAAAAACACCACAGAAAAATAAAGGTTAGGTTTCAACTTCTACCTCGTCTAAAATTTGAACAAATTCTAGTCCAGGCAAAATCCTATGGTTTTTCTTCCACGTCAGGTGACGAGTTGCTAAGGTTTATGCAACTAACGAACTAACTTCACATTCTTAAAAAAAGAAATCTGAATCTGACATTTGTTATGTGAATCTAACCTAATTTATATAGTTTTTATTGGTGGCATGGCAAAGAATTTACAAAAATTAGTAAAAGTATGGAAAATTGGTAAAATAGATTACGAGAAAAGTTTAAAACTTCAACGACATTTATCAGCATATCACGAGAATCCAGAGAAGACTGTTCAAAACACTTTGCTGTGTTTAGAGCACCCTCCTGTTTACACCATAGGAATTCGTACCAAACAATACACTTTAGAACAAGAAATTGAATTAAAACAGACAGGTACAGTATACTTTATTGCTTTAAATAGCTGGCTAGTCAAATAGGACTTAACTTGACTTGCAATGATCCAATTTTAGGAGCCTCATTCCACCGAACAAATCGAGGTGGTCTGATAACATTTCACGGTCCCGGCCAGCTTGTCGTGTACCCAATTTTAAATTTGAAACACTTTAAACCTAGCATTCGGTGGTATGTCAATCATATAGAGAACACTATAATAGATTTATGCAGCAAATTTGGTTTAAATGCTGAAACATCTCCACATACCGGTGTTTGGATAGGAGATAACAAGGTAAAAAGAAAAGCATTTTCTTGGTTTTTGAAGTCCTTAAATTGTGCTGCTCTATCTGTTCTAATAGGTCCTTATTTATTATTATTATGTGCTGTTTTGAAGTTGTAGTTTGTTGGTCCTTAATGTGTTCTCCTAAATATTGTTTAATTATGATTTCAAATGTCTTTTCTGTCACCTATTCTAATAGGTACTTATTATTTTACAGATATGTGCCATAGGAGTGCATGGTAGTCGTTTTATAACAACACATGGTTTGGCTTTAAATTGCAACACAGATTTAACTTGGTTTGACCACATTGTCCCTTGTGGAATAGAAGGGAAAGGAGTTACCAGTTTAAGCAAAGAATTAAACAGAACTATAAGTGTAGAAGATGTAATACCACAATTTGTTGATAGTTTTTGTAGAATTTTTAATTGTGATAGTACTGAGTTAGAAGATAATGAGGGTAGGTGTATTTTAGAGGCTTTAGAAACTGTAGATGAAGCTAACAACATCAAGAACAAGTCAGTGAGTCGAATTACATAGTATTTTGCTCAGTAGGTACTTCGGTAGTGATAGCAGAAACATTTAGAGCAGTTTTGTTGAGTTGAACTTTACTTCTGTTAATATTTATGTTTAAAATTCAAACTAAACATGAGTACTTTTTCACTGAACACAGCAGTGAAAATATTTAGTGAAGTAACTGAAACACCAACAAATTTTTTAAATGTCAACAAAGAAGTTTCCAATGATATCAAACTAAATATTAAGGCACTCTATGATTTCACCAAAAAGGAAGAGAATCAACCCCAAAGAAAGAATTCTCTTCCTGAATTGTATATAAAAGGTCTGGACACTGAGCAGGTGTGGCAGCAAGTTGACCTACAGAATGAGAATGTTGTAAATAGTTTTATCAATAAAATAAGTTTATTACTTGTGGATAAAGGCAACTTGCAATTTAAAAATTTGGAAATCGAAGATACTGATATTCAGCCTGAAGGTAACTTTGATGATGAGGATAGTCAGTTATCAGAAAATGAGGAAATAAATGACACAACTAAATCGAATGAGAGTGACACTGCAGAGTCAAGTAGTGAGGATGAAGAAGCAGCCAATCAAAACACACCAGCAGATGATTCAGTTGTTGAAGATAAGTTTTTTAAATTATCTGAGATGGAAAACTTTCTAAACGCAGAAGAAAAAAAGTTAGCTGAACCAGGTCATGATGATCACTCATCAGATTCAGGTGAGAGTGACGAAGGTAGTATAGACCTCTTTAAAGAAAACAGTGAGGTAAACTTAGACCAAGAAGATGAATCTAAGCTAGCCAGATTCAAGGATTATTTTGTAGCAAAAGACGAACCTAAAAAGGTGAGAACAAACAAACTTGAGGAATTCTTGGACAATGATGATTTAGAAAGTGAAGAAGTGCACAGTGAAATAAAATCCAACCTTAAACGCCGACAAGAGCTTCTAAAAAAGAAAATCGACAGGTTGGAGGAGCAAGCTGTTTCTGAGAAGCCTTGGCAGTTGAAGGGAGAAATTACTGCCGACAGTAGACCCCAAAATTCGTTACTAGAGGAAGTGGTTGGGTTTGATTTAACTTCAAGACCTGCTCCTGTTATTACTGAACAAGCATCTCTACAACTCGAGGATATAATCAGACAAAGGATAAAAGACAAGGTATTTGATAGTGTGGAAAGGAAAAATAAACCTGTAGAAACACCTCTGGAATATAAAAAGAAGATTGTTTTGGATCAAGAGAAGAGCAAACAGTCTCTAACTAAAATATACGAGGATGAATATTTCAAACAGCAAGCAGACTTGGATCCGGCAAGTGCAGAGAAGGAAGAACAAGAGCCAGAACTGCACAACGAAGTAAGAGTTTTGATGAAAAGCGTATTTGCCAAACTGGATGCTTTGTCCAACTTCCACTTCACTTCCAAACCAACTGTGCCTGAACTTAAAATCGTCAGTCATTTGCCGGCTATCAATATGGAGGAAGTTGCACCAGTAGCTGCTAGTGATGCTACGTTATTAGCTCCAGAAGAAATTCAAAATAAGCACAAAGGGATTATTGGCAAGAGTGAGAAAACGAGTACTGATAAAAAGCGGGAGAGACGGAAAAAGAAGTTAAAGCAGAAGATTCATAGCCAGTTAAAACTTAAAAAGGAAAATTCAAGGTTAGAAGCTAGTAAAGCAAAGAAAGGACTGTTAAAAACATGAGTCTGTTTTCATGCCTGATATTTATCTCACTGTTTTGCCACTTAAAACGGTTTAATATTAATAATTATTAATTGTTATAGCAATATTATGACAGTGTTAATTATTAAAATTGTATTTGCTTAATATTGATTACATTTTAAATCAAATATAGTAGTTTTTATATACAGGGCGTAACAATTAAAAACAAAATTCAAATTTTTAGAAAATTGCCCTACTAAAGTCTGTTTTGATAACGGAAATGCAAAGCTTATCCATTTTTGCGGCAGTGTGGTCCTAAGGCTTTTTTGTATCTTCGATTATAAGGGTGGGGGCTTTAAGAACACTTTATCTTGCACACCTTCTGTCCGATTATAATAAACTTAGGCTCGTTTGAAAGATGATTTAATGCGTACTTATGAACTGATCTTGGCGATGATCGCTAATTCGTACTTTGTTTTCCGGGGGCGCTGTTTATAAAAATTTCAGTTTTTCCCAATTTTCTTAAAAAACCTAAATAGTTAGGTGTACTTTCTGTATAACTGTTTCGAAGAGCATAAAAATAGCTATACTCTGGCGAAAACCGTGATTTAATACCTTTATTCGTTGTAAAATGCTAGGAGCAAAACGTTATAAAAAAATGAATTTTAAAAGAGTAGGGCACTTAGATCAGGTGATAGTTATGACACAGACATTGAGCTACGATATAGTTTTACCAAACTGGCTTCATTGGCTCGTATTCAGCTCGAAGAAGATAGTTGAGCAGTATGACTAAAGCAAATTATTTTATAGCTACGCAATGAAAACTTATCTTGTGATAATTTTGCAAGACTTTTGGTGGATGCAATTCTCAATGGTTACAGTTGGGTTATATGGTATTTCTATTGCGCAACCATTATCTTCTCCTTAACATAAAATAATTTAAGTAATTTTTAATTTATTTCTATAATAAGTAGTAATTTTCTATATTAAATGTTTCAATATTTTTATTAGTTTCTTTTAATTTAGTTCTCACAGTATGTTCGAAGCAGCATTCCTTTCGTCATCAAAACCACTACATGCACAGGCTAAAATAAATTTCAGTAAGTTTTAGAGACCAACACCCAGATCCAGATCGATGCCATTAATAAATTCAAATTATTGCCCCAATCTAGTCTGTTATTTCACACGTATAACCTCAGGAATAAACGTCAATTAATTATAACGTAAAAGACTTACGAATATGATTTCTTATAGCACTGTCGATAGGACTAAACCAGATATACCTTCAGTTAGGTACCACTGTAAGGGGTTAAATTGCTCCATGGTGTAGTTACCATTCACATGCCATTATTTTTCTTAGAGAATATCCCGGAAGCTGTATTCCCTTTAAAAAAATATCTGCTGGGCTCTAAACAAAAGAAAATTTTTATTTTTGGTGTAAAACGTAAAGGTCCTTGCTTGAGGCTATTCTGGTTATAATAGGTGCGGAAAAAATGCTGCCACAAATTCCTGAGGCTTAAATATGACGATAACCCAACTTACCTCAGTCAGTGGTGAAAGTGGATGATTTCGGAGATACAGAGTGTCAAAAGTTTAATTTGGTTTTAGTTTTTCATAAATAGTTTTTTTAATAATTGGTGTATTGTCACAATATTCGGCTAGGGGGGGGGGGGGGGTTTGTGGGATGAAAAATAAAAATCTGCTCTCATTTTTATTGTAAAATTTAGAGGGCGCCACCTGCGGTAACTTGCACACATTTAAAACGAAATAACTTTTTTGAGCCACCCTGTATTTAAGTTTTAAACAAAAATTCTTATTTTCCAACGTATTTTACCTAAAATAGGTAAACGTGGTAAGAGTTGATTTGAGCAGCCGTTTTTGAGCTATCTGGATTTAAAAAATTCACTTTGTGTATGGCCAGGTCTAAATTATTGTAATAATTGAAACTATTGAACGTAGAAACAAATCCGAGTACGTCACTGGATTCTACGTAAAAAACTACAAAAAGAAAATTTGTTTCCTTTTTAATACGCTACAGGGTAACCTAAATATGGGGGGGGGGGCGTCCCAAAATGTAATATTTTCAAAAACATCCCGTATATCAAAAACAAAAAGGGCTAGAAAAATTCTAATTGCGGCATTTTTTTGTTTAAAAAAAAAGTAACACAGTGCTGCGAAACACACACCCTGTACATTAACAATTATCAGGAGCGAAAATTGACAACAAGCGATAAAAAATTTAATCAAAGAGAAAAAAAAAGTGGGACGTAGAAAGCATGATTGAACAAACGGTAGAACCACTTACTATTTCAGTTGACTTCACAGACGAATCCTTCGAATTTAGTAATGTCGAAGACACCTTTTTATACCTTTAATTTGTAAATGTGATCTGTATAGTTTTTATAATAAGAAAATAAAGTCAATATACTGTCGTCGGTTAGTAAAATAATTGCACTTCACACGAACTGCAACTTCAATAATTATATCAATAATTCGAACCGCAATAAGTCGTCTCACATATGAAATAAATGCGTTCTGCTAGCCCGCACAAAGAAGACTAATTGCTATCAATCTACCTTGGTATTACATAAACCTTATTTATCAGTAATATAAACAAGATGCCTCGTCATAGCCGCTCTGTTGTCATGTTATAATACAGTCAGAAAAACAGTTAAGTATATAGCTTTTTCCTATACTCGTTATAAAAACTAGACTTTTTTTCACCATTATAAATGGATGCATTTAACATGGTAAAAAAAGTAGATGAGAGTGAAAAAATGTCTATAGTCTATCTTTAAATCATCACTAACATCGGAAACAACTCAGTTGTCAGTTAAGTTTTCTGTGGTAATACACTTACCGACATAAAATTCGGGACAACCAAAATTTAGATCAAATTTAATGTATGATTTTTTCTTGCATAGTCCAATTTCAATCTTTTTTTTTTCAAAATGTAGATAATTGTTTCGGTTTTAATTAATTTTATTCCATTTTCAAAAATACAGTTTACATGTTGAAATATACAGGAAAATAAAAAAGTATATTTTTTCTCTTAAGTTTGTAACACTCTGTAGAGTAATTTTGCAATGTAAACTACACTGGATATGCTTTTCTGCAGAGTTCGATTCATTTTTAACATTTTTCTGTTTTATTCTTCTCGGTATCGTTATCGATTTAAGAGATATGAATTTTTGAAATAAACATTACACTTTTTGATCAAGTCTATTTTTAATTGAAACATAAAAGTAGGGGTTTTAAAAGTTAGTACCTCGTGTTATCTCCTCTAGCTCTTATAACAGCTACTAAACGTCGATTCATTCCTCTAATTAGGTTTTGGATATTCTCTTGTGGAATAGCACCCCACTTCGGCGTTTCCTGATTCGTCTACCTAACATGTCCCATACATGTTCAATCGGATTCATGTCAGGACTACGAGCGGGCCAGCGCATAACGTTTATTTCAACCTCTTTTAAATATTGAGCCACTATTCTGGCAGTATGTGGACGGGCATTGTCATGCATGAAAACGAATTCGTTACCGATAAATTGTGCAAAAACAACATGTTCTTCGAGAATTTCTTCAATGTACCTTCGGGCAGTTACAGTTCCTCTGTCAAAAAAACAAGTTCTGTTCAAGCGTCAAATGAAATACCGCCCCACACCATAAAGTATCCACCACCAAAGCTAACCCTTTCGCTAAAATTATATTGGGCGAATCTCTCCCCTTGTCGTCTCCATACTCTTTCTCAGGCCTTATGCAAAATCTGGACCCGTCTGAAAATACAACTTGCCGCCACTCTTGAAGTTTCCAGTTAATGTGTTCTTGCGAAAAAGAAAGTCTATTAACTCGATGCTGTCTGAGGAGCTCTGGTCCAGTTGCCGGTCTTCTGGCCCGTAAATTGACTTTATTAAGTCTTCTTCTTGCTGTTATTTCATTGACAGCAACTTGACGAACTCGTTGGAGTTCATTTCTTATCACTACTGCACTGGTATGCCGATCTCTTAAAACTGATACTCTAATGCTCTAGCACGAGTCTCACGAAACCTTGCAACGGCTCTTTCCACGCTAGATTTTGTAAAACCTAGCATATCCGCCACATCTCTATAGGAATAACCAACATCATGAAGAGCAACGGTTCTTGCTGAATCTTCGCGGATGACAAAGGCATCGTGAAATAAAAAAATAAATTCGGAATTCACTCACGAAACGTTTTAAATGCTCGAAATGTCTGATAAAACTGTTTGACAAATGCAGAATACGTTTCCAACATTCCAAAAAAATCAACAGTGTTTTCAATAATTGTTGCAAAAAGTGTAATGTATATTTCAAAAATTCATATCTCTTAAACCGATAACGATACCGAGAAGAATAAAACAGCAAAATGTTAAAAATGAATCAAACTCTGCAAAAAAGCATATCCAGTGTAGTTTACATTGCAAAATTACTCCACAGAGTGTTACAAACTTACATTTACAAAAATATACTTTTTTATTTTCCTGTATATTTCAACATGTAAACTGTATTTTTGAAAATTGAATAAAATTAATTAAAACCGAAACAATTATCTACATTTTGAAAAAAAAAAGATTGAAATTGGATTATGCAAGAAAAAGTTGTCATACATTAAATTTGATCTAAATTTTGGTTGTCCCGAATTTTATGTCGGTGAGTGTACGTCAATTAAAATTGTAAACTCGGCAATCGATTATTGCAGCGGTAAAACAAAGACAAAATGCTTGGTGCCCCTCCAAACAAACAACGCAACGGTTTCAAATTGCCCCAGAAATTACTTTTTTCTTTTAAAAAAAGCTACTACTATGGAAACTTGGTGGTACACGTTGAAATAAAAGATGACAGGGAGCGCTTACCTCGAATACTGGGAAAACTTGAGACATTGTGTAGAAAAAAATATACCAAACACAACTTAAATAGGCGACTGGAAAGGATAGTAAGAGAAACACACCCAGCCAAACTATTGCAGCTAAATAATTTGCCATGATTCACTAGAATTTTGAGAAAACCGAAAATAATGTGTCAAATTTTGCTTAGGTAAACTTGTGAAGGTGTCATATTAAGTAGAAAGCAAGGTTCCACCATTTTCTCAACGTTTTACAATCAGATTGTACCTGGAAATTTTAAAGTGGTGGTGTGAGGCGCCTGACCCTTTGACTAAAGTATGGTGGCCCCTACCCAAATAACATTTATACCAAATCGCGTTGTTCTATGTAACTTTTGTAGTTTTCCAGATATTTGCATTGAAAGTTTTCAAATTGACACCCTGTATATCGTAGTTATGCAGGACTTTTGGCGGTCACTGTATAAATAAATAATCATAACTGATCTGGATCAACGTTGCAAAATGTGTCCAATCTCTTCGAAGATGTTGAACGTGTTAACCAACACTTCTCTCTCGGAGAAGACTTAAACAGGAGAGGACCAAATATCCTAAATGCAGAAGTTGAGAAAGCCATAAAGCAAGCAAAAAACAAAAAGACTCCCGGGCCAGATCAGATCCCTGCTGAACTACTCAAATTACTGGATGAAGACAGCATCTTAACCACCTTTTTCAATAAAATCTACAACACTGGACAGATACCTGAAGACTGGTTGGAATCCCTTTTCATCACGATTCCGAAAAAGAGCAAACCTTGCAGGTGTGGCGATTTCAGATTAATCAGTCTGATGAGTCACACTCTTAAGATTCTGCTACGTATTCTTCAAAATTGCATGTAGCATTATGCGAAAGTAATTTAACGGAAGAACAGTTTGGATTTTGGAATGGATTGGGAACTAGGGAGGCATTGTTCAGTATGCGAGTCCTCCTCCAAAAGTATTGTGAATTTCGAAAAAACGTTTATGTATGCTTCATAGATTTTGAAAAGGCTTTTGACCGAGTCAGACATAATCTGCTGCTCGAATATATGGACAATTACGATCTTAGGCTATTAAAATACCTATACTACCACCAGGTGGCTACCGTTAAAGTAGATGGAAATACCTCTTCAAATAAAATCCGAATTAAACGAGGGGTACGTCAAGGGTGTGTGTTGTCGCCCACACTGTTCAATATATATTCCGAACAAATATTTCGAGAGGCTATGGCTATGGATGACCGAACAGAGGGGATAAAGATCGGAGGAGAAACAATAAATAATATTAGATATGCCGACGATACCGCCATCCTGGCTGAAAGTCTAACAGAGCTCCAGATCCTGGTTAACACAGTATGCGAATCAAGTCGTCGAAGAGGTTTAAAAATTAATATTAACAAGACTAAATGGATGGCAGTGGAAAAGGTGAATGTTGACCCAGGGCAACAGCTCCTGGATGGGGAGGTGGTGGAGCATGTTGATCACTTCAAATACCTTGGTAGCTGGTTGAATGCGGAGGGAGATTCGGATGCATTTATATCATGGAAACCAGTTCTGTGCAATAGAAACCTAAATATGCATCTTCGCAAGAGAATCCTGAGGTGCTATACTTATTTGGTCGACATTGCTCTACGCCTGCGAGACCTGGACTTTGAAGGCTACCACCATTAATAAACTGGAGGCTTTTGAATTGTGTTGCTATCGTCGAATCCTTAAAATACCCTGGATCACAGACACTTCCAACGAGGATGTTCTTAAAATGATTGACACAGAACGGGAGCTCTTGAACACTATTAAACTAAGAAAGACTGAGTACTTTGGCCATATTATTAGAGGTCCAAAATATTACTTGCTCCGACTCATAATACAGGGTAAGGTGGAGGGAAGGAGATGGATTGGTCGAAAGAAGCTATCCTGGCTACGCAATATCAGACATTGGACAGGTCTACAAGTGGAAGATCTTTTCAGAATAGCGGCAGACAGGGATAGATTTCACGGAATGGTCAGCATGATGATAGTCAACGCCTGAACCCAGGCACGGCACTCAAAGAAGAAGTATAAATAAGAACATTGTAACGACAAAAAAATCATAGCGAACAGAAACCAATCAAAAACAATTAGCAAAGAAAAAGTCCAATAAACTCATAGAGTAAAAATATGATTTAGAAGGTAACTTGTGGGCAAAACATAACAACAGTTTATAGTCCACCCGTTAATCAAATTGACACAAAGCAAGCGACAAAAGTGACAAGCGCCGTACAGAAATACAACTTATTTTAGTGCTAATACTCTAATTGCCGAAGTTTTGCACTTTAACGCAGTACCACCAAGGATTTTGAAAGAAAACCATTTTAACCCGTTCGCAGTAACACTTTCATAAATATGAGGTTTTGGGCTACAGTTGGTTGGATTTTGGTTTTGATAATTCCGGCTTTTCCCATAGCTTTTTTCTGCACTCCGTTCTACATTCTTTTCTATACCTTTAGTGGGTGCTGTTCTGGATGTGAAGTAAGTAATTGTTCATTATCGAAAATAACTTTTTTTAGGGAAGGAAATTGTATCGGGTGTTCCAATTAAAAAAAAATATTAATTAATTAATTTAAAAAAAATAGTTTAATTATTTTCAATTGTTCATAAAAAAAAATGAAAAGTAAAAATTGAAAATTTTTTTTATCTGATTAAAAAGCGCTAACCATGTTTCAATTTCACCGGCTGACTTCATCTGAAAGGTGAATTGGAACATGGTTAGCGCTTTTCAATTTATCAAATTATCGCCTCGGAATTTTCAATCCGCATCACCTTACCAACATATTTACAAAAGAAGCTTTTTAATTCGCAAAATGACAGAAAACGGTATACTGCATAATACCTCACTAAGAATAACTCGCGGCCGAATCTCAGAAAGAGACCCGGCCCAAATTTCGGTTATATCTACTATTCTAATATTTGGATTGACCCCTCGTAACCCTCTGGATCCGCGCTAGGGTCGGTATATTATTTCTTAAGATAAACATAACTACTAATAAAATAAATATAGAGTTATGTGATATTTTAATGAGCTTATGTTATACTTCAATAAAATAATACATTTTTTCCAATTTACAAAAATTAGCGGATCAGCCTTGCATTTCTAACTGGTTTTCTACGTTAAAAAAATTATTGATAGCATTGGCAACAAGAAGAAGGGGAAGACATGACAGAAGTTGAAAGATTTTTATAAAAGTGTATTTATATTTTTCAGGGCATCTCGGACTTTTTACTAAAAGGAGTACAACTCCCAGGTTATGCAGTTAGAAAAATAGTTCATGGCTAGTGTTAACTTAAAAAAAAAAAAACATTGTATTTTAGTTTATATAAAAATATGTTTATGAACGATTAATAAATTGTGCTGTTAGTTAGTTATTTTAAAAACTACGCGTATTGTATTTCTTTTCTGATAAAGGAATCATTTTATCCCAGATGCGAAAGTGTTCATTTAACACGTTAACTCCAATTTATTTGAAGCTCCACCTGTGACGGCTGGCCATCACAGGATATAGTCTGCATGGCGTGGTGTTGATAGTCCGAGAGTTTATGTACAGTTGGTTAGTAAAAAAGCTAATGCACTAATAGGATAGGATAAAATGGAGTGATACTATTAAATACCTGGGTCTCTCCTTCGACCAGCGGATGGCTTGGCTGACCAGCGCTTGAAAAAAGAAAACGGTCAAGTCGGTGCCATTTTCTCGCTCCTCAACATTATGTACTTTCAACAAAACCTTCGAAAATAGTCAAATCAAGCAATAACTCGATAAATAATAAAAATATTGAAAATTCTTAAAAGAACAATATTATAGAGAATTTTACTCCCAACCATTTTACTGTCTTCACTTTTCGTCGCGAAATCAACAGGAACCGAGCTACACGTGAAAAGCATTTTCAACCCACTCGAAAATAGTCAAGTTAAGCAATAACTCGATAAATAATAAAAATGTCGAAAATTCTTAAAAGAACAATATTATAGAGAATTTTATTCCCAACCAATTTACTATCTTTACTTTTCGTTGCGAAATCAACAGGAACCGAGCTACACGTGAAAAGCATTTTCAACCCCTTTGAAAATAGTCAAATCGAGCAATAACTCGATAAATAATAAAAATACTGGAAGTTCTTAAGAGAACAATATTATAGAGAATCTTATTCCCAACCACTTTACTATCTTCACTTTTCGTCGCGAAATCAACAAATAATTTAAAAAATATCAAAATTGGTTTTGTCGAAAATTTTTGTGGCCCTGTATCTTCGAAACAAAGCGGCTTTTCAAAAATCATCAAAGAACAAAATGTTCTTAGAATAGGCCAGGGAATAACTCCGTTAATTTTTGCTGTATGTTTAATAAACACTCTGTATATTGCTTTAAATAAAATAAATAATGTTTTACACCCCTTCGAACGATGGGTTTTTTTCGATGGTGAATAATCGATTAATTATTATCACGTAACTTTCCTTACTTGCTCGTTTCAACCCCCAAAGGTTCTTACAGTTCACCTGAACTAACCCTAAACTCATTTTTAGCGGCTGAGAGTATGCAAGATTATCAAGAAGGAATAGCAAAAGAGTCATAATGTATATAAAACAATAAATATTTATTATTGTACAAGCCTTAACAGAATCTAAACCATAAAATCTACGACTTTAAATACTTAAAACTCTTTCGCTTGCTAAAATGTTTCCTTTCCTTGGCGGCCAAGTACTCCCTCCTACTTTGACTCGACCTCAAGTTTAAAATAAGATTTATTTTGTTTACTATCTCCTTAGCTACATCTCTCTCAGCCTCAAAATCGTAATGCTTGAAACTAGGAGAAGATTGTAGGGGCGAGGATAAGCTAAATGCTAAAAAATTCGATATACTGTTATAATATCATAATCAAGGCCGCACATATACACTGTGGTTCCTAAGTTAATGCTTTTGTCTCTTATTTTTTAAAAATATTTTACGAGTGAAATCTAGAGGGCAGGCAGTTTCACAGCAGCTAAAGAAGTGTTAAAATTATAAAAATCTGTAGGGATATGAGTTCATGATGAAGAACCATCAAAATTGTATCGGGCTTTTTTGCAGGTTCATGCTATGAAAGTAATGACCTGGTGCATAACGCCGTCCTGGAAATAAACAACTAGAGTTGCCAACTTTCGAATATAAAACTAAAGGACAATCCAGAGCCGCAGCCCACGCCCACAAATCTGTTTTGGGTCTCTCAAAAATTGTATGCATGCTGATCTATCGGGTTGGGGTTGGGGACGAAAATGGTCAAATCGAGCAATAACTCGATAAATAATAAAAATATCGAAAATTTTTAAAAGTACAATATTATAGAGAATTTTATTCCCAACCATTTTAGTATCTTCACTTTTCGTAGCAAAATCAACAGGAACCGAGCTACACGTGAAAAGCATTTTCAACCCCTCCGAAAATAATCAAATCGAGCAATAACTCGATAAATAATAAAAATATTGAAAATTATTAAAAGAACAATATTATAGAGAATTTCATTCCCAACCATTTTACTGTCTTCACTTTTTGTAGCAAGATCAACAGGAACCGAGCTACACGTGAAAAGCATTTTCAACCCCTTCAAAAATAGTCAAATCGAGCAATAACTCGATAAATAATAAAAATATTGAAAATTCTTAAGAGAACAATATTACAGAGAAGTTTATTTCCAACCATTTCACTGTCCTCCCTTTTCGTCGCGAAATCAACAGGAACCGAGTTACACGTGAAAAGCATTTTGAACCTCTTCGAATACAACCAAATCAAGCAATAACTCGACAAATACATGATTACATTTATAAGGATGATTTGTTTTGTGCAATGTATTGGCCAAGTGCTAAATAAATAAAGGATTATAATAATAAAGAAAATATTGAAAATTCTTAAAAGGACAACATTATACAGAATTTTATTCCCAACAATTTTACCCTCTTCACTTTTAGTCACGAACTCAACAGGAACCGAGCTACACGTGTAAAGCATTTTCACCCCTTCGAAAATGGTCAAATCGAGCAATAACTCCATAAATGATAAAAATACTGAAAATTCTTAAAAGAATAATATTATAGAGAATTTTATTCCCAACCATTTTACTGTCTTCACTTTTCGTAGCGAAATCAACAGGAACCGAGCTACACGTGAAAAGCATTTTCAACCCCTTTGAAAATAGTCAAATCGAGTAATAACTCGATAAATAATAAAAATATTGATAATTTGTAAGAAGACAATATTATACAGAATTTTATTTTCAATCATTTTACTCTCTTCATCCCTCGTCGCGAAATCAACAGGAACCGCGCTACACGTGAAAAGCATTTTCAACGCCTTTGCAAATAGTCAAATCGAGCTATAACTCGATAAATAATAAAAATATTGAAAATTATTACAAGAACAATATTATACAGAATCTTATTGCCAACCATTTTACTCTCTTCACTTTTAGTCGCGAACTCAACAGGAACCGAGCTACACGTGTAAAACATTTTCACCCCTTCGAAAATGGTCAAATGGAGCAATAATTTGATAAATAATAATAGTATTGAAAATTCTTAAAAGTGCGATATCATATGAAGTGGGAATAAAATGCTGTATAATATTGTCCTTTTAAGAATTTTCAATATTTTTATTATTCATGGAGTTATTGCTTCATTTGACTATTTTCGAAGGGGTTGAAAATGCTTTTCACGTGTAGCTCGGTTCCTGTTGATTTCGCGACGAAAAGTGAAGATAGTAAAATGATTGGGAATACAATTCTGTATAATATTGTACTTTTAAGAATTTTCAGTATTTTTATTATTTATGGAGTTATTGCTCCATTTAACTACCTTTACAGAGGGCTACAAAGATTGACATTCCTTTAAAAGATATTGTGCCGCTATAAAATCTCAAGAACACTGCTTTTGAAAAACAACCATATATGAGTAATCAGAGTTAAATCACCAACTTTTTTCAGTCGGTGCAGAAAAACCTAGAAAAGGATGGACAAAATTCAAATGAAGGCAATGAAACTATTGTAGAAAGAAAGTGATGAAAATGTTTAATAATTTTTTACAATTTTAAAACTTGAATTTAAAATGTCCTGATAATCCCGATTAGTATGGTTTTAATTGATCCGGATTATCGTGACACCGTATGACGCCATCCGGATATCGATTTTATTTTTAAATTTCATCCAATTGTAATAAAAGTTATAAATATCAAATATTGCTATTAAGAAGTTACCAATTTAATTTCAAGGCTGTAATTTCACTTTTTACCTTGTAATTTCATTGCCTGGTGGCGCGCCTGACAAATGATTTATAAATGAATTGATAATTATGTGAAAACAAAAAGCATCAACTTAAGAAACACTCTGTATGATTTAAAACCACAACTAATATTTAGAAAAGTACTTACAATTTTCATATAAATTGGCTCGTTCTGTACTTCCAGCGCCAAACCCGCTTGAATACACCACCCTAAAAGTGCTTCTATTTCCTCTAGACTCAGTCTCTTCACACCAAGCTATGCTGTCCATTGGATGACTGACCGGCGCTTGTTTGACCAGCTGAAGCTTCGAATTCTTTTGAGTTATGGGGTCTATTTCGATCTTTTCACTGCTTATACCTTAAAAGTAATTAGAGAAGAGGATTGTGAGTTTTAACCTGACAAAATCATCTTATTTAATTTCGTGGCTTACCTAAATGAACATCAATGTTCCACCACCAGAGTTTATTAGCAATATGTACCCGGTACGACTTATAGAGAGGTGCTTCCATAGCTCTATTATGACCATCCATGATCATCATATCATTCTTAATCTGCAATAACAAAAGAACAATATAATACTATAGTATCTACACAAAAGCAATAAAAAAATACAATAGCTACCTGCTTTGTTTCTTCGGCCTTTGAGGATGATGTCGTCCTCTTCTTGCCCCCACTACTATCAGGTGAAGATGTTATTTCATCTGGCTTTTCGAAACTCACGGTTTTAGGAAGTTCTTTGTGTTCAACTAAGCCTATGAAAAATTCTTTTAGGCAATTAGGAACACAATTTATATAGCAGCACTTACCTAAGCATGTAAATCCAAATTTCGCAACACACTCCTTTGGATCCAGATTTGGAAAGTCACTGTCAACTTCTCCATCTTCCTCAGTAATGTATAGCCCATAGTTTGATACTAGTGGTTTGAGAGGATGATCGGCATGGTTTGTACTACATTTCAGCAAAATTAAACCTATTAAGTCCTGTATCTTGGCAGTAGCAACGCAGCATATATTTAATGGGTAGTTTCTTTGTTCTTCTGGTAACATTGTTAAGTATATTCGGTACTTTCTTGTAGGTATGTTTATTTGACCAGAGCCATCAAACCTGGCATATTCCATAAAGGGATTCATGGGCAGGTTTGTGAATTGTTGTATAAGGGATGTCAGGGCAGATTTCTTTGGGCTTATGGCTAAAAAATTACAAAACATCGTGTATATTTGTAATGCTAAAAATGCAGCAATTTTTTTTTCAGTTTCAATAAACTTACTAATGTGGGTTCAAGCTCAAAAACATTAAGGTATAAAATATATTTTCATGAGAAATTACCATAGCTTAGCCCTTTTTTTGTTTGAAAATAATTTTACTAAAAGTGTCCCCTAACAGTCACAAAAAATTCAGAATGATATAGATAGAATTTGAGATGAATGATTGGATATCACATATTTTACCTTCTAAATTTCTGTTAGATTTTTGCTCTCCAACCTCCTTAATAACAAACAAATTATCAGTTGATTCAGTCTCTTTACCCTCCCCTTCTGTGCTTCGCCTTTTTGGCTCCCATTTGACATGTTTCATTTTGGCTGCTTTACGAGAGTGGTACTCAAGTTTCTCAAGCCTAGCAGCTGTCATGGAGCGCTCTCTCATGCCAAAGTCCGACTCCATTTGGAGATCATAGGAACCTGAATAATTCAGAAGCTTCTTAGCAAATGAGGGTGTATTTAGTAACCATTTTTTTTGTATCTATCATGTGTGTTTTATTTGAAATTTTACCTGTATCGTCATCTTCTTCTTCATCGCTTTGATCTGGATCAGGAAAAGGCTCTTTGCTGAAAAACTTATCCCTTACTTGCTTCGATTCACCAACCATTACCACCTCACACATACCTACAATGATACAGTTTTTTAATATCGCACAATGTTCATCGTTTGAGAGATTTTCTAAGTGAGGATTTACTGCTTCCTTTAGTTTTTATACAAAATATAAGTTTGGCTTGGCTTCTCATTATTAATATTACCTGTATCATCAGTGGATATAAATGAATTCCTTATATGCGATAGAAGCCAATATTTGTTATCATATAGAGCCATTTCTGCAATGTTCTTATAATAATTTGCCAATAAGCTTTAGCGTTTGGTTTTTAGTCAAAATTCAAATAACCAATACTCTGTATCCTATAAACAAAAAGCAAAACATATACAGACATTTTGACATTAATCAGCTGTTAAAAATTAGGAACACGAACTTAGGAATTTAAGGACATAGAAAGAAGTATAGATAAGAAATTATGATAATAAGAATGTTGCTAAGTTTATGCAGCCACATATGCAGGATAGTTGAGCATAGAAAGAAGTACGAAGCTAACGCCTGTCCAAACTCAGAAAAGAGAGAGTGAAGCTAGCTTAACAGCAAACTGACACTGACAGTGACGTTTGTTGATAAAAAAAAATTAGTCATTTTAGAATTATTTATTATACAAGTCTTTAAATTAGCTAAAAGGGCGTAAAAACAGAAAAAATGAATCGATTATTCGGAAAGGGCAAACCTAAAGAACCGGGCCCAAGCATTTCGGACTGCATATCTGGGGTAAATCGAACGTTTTTGTTAAAACAATTAGTGATTTAATTAAAAGAAATTAGGCATACTGTTTAGAAACGAATATCTTAGACCAATTCTAGATCGTTTCTTACCGTTTTAGGTTGACGCAAGAGCTGAGGGAGTAGAAAAAAAAATCAATGCTTTGGAAAATGATTTACGAAAATTTCGAGAACAAATGTCAAAGATGCGGGAAGGTCCAGCCAAAAATGCTGTTAAAGCCAAAGCACTGCGTATCTTAAAGCAAAAGAAGTTGTATGAGAATCAGCTCGATAATTTGAGGTAGAGATATTAAGCACATCTATCTGTAAATGCATGAATTTTAATATTCAAATTATAGGGGTCAATCTTTTAATATGGAACAAGCTAACTTTGCGGCTCAAACTTTAAAAGATACGCAAGCTACCGTAGTTGCGATGAAGGACGGAGTTAAAGCCATGAAAAAGGAATTTAAGAAAGTTAATATAGATGAAATAGAAGTAAGTACCTAATGAAATATCAATTATATGTGTTTGTTCTCATAAAGAAATATTACACCTATTTTATGCATACCATTTTAGGATGTTCAAGATGATCTATCTGATATGCTGGAACAAGCCGATGAGGTACAGGATGCACTTGGAAGGTCATACAACACCCCAGAATTGGATGATGATGAGCTAGCAGCAGAATTAGATGCTTTGGGTGATGAAATGGCCTTGGATGATGATCAGAGTTACCTAGATGATGTGCTGAAAGCACCTGAGGCACCAAGTACCAAACCAGAAGCTGATTCAAGCAGGATAAATAAGGTAAATAGTTGAATTTGTTGTTGCTATGATGCTGAGAGAAGAATTTTTTTTGTCAATTGAATATCAGGTTGGATTTGTTAAATGTTTTGGTTGCTGGTACATGCTTAGTAAATGATTTTTTTAGGATGGAGTCCAAGTGGATGAGTTCGGCTTGCCACAATTGCCTAGCAACCATTAAAGCCTTTCAAATATTTTAACCTGTTGTCACAATTTACTCTGGTTTTGCTAAAATGGTAGATGTTCTAAGAAACCATATTAAACTTGGACAATTATAAAAATAAATCCAGTTCATAATATAGAGGCAGCATTTGCAGGCAGTACTCTAAAACCATGTCTATAGTGTTTTTTAGTTCAGGTGTAATAAGTGTCAAAAGATATATGCCACTGAGTGTTAACAAGGCTTTCAAGGTAGTAGTTTCAAGTTTGCTGCTATAACAAAAGTAATTTGCTTCATAAAAGTATATATTCCCAAGCTAGAATATATGTTTGCATTAAATACAATAACAAAAATGTGCAGTCTTGTCGAGCAATTTTTGACAAGTGACATTTAGTGTGTGGTTTAATAACCATCATAATATGGAGATAAATATAGGAATAACTGGATATATTTTTAATGTCAGTTTATTATTATTACATACACAAAAACACAAAAAGATATTGTTTATTTTTATATTTGTATTCCTAAGTTTAAGGTAGGCTAAGTGTTGCCTTTAATTCTAAAATAATTTTTGATGTAAAATGAGCTTTATTATATAGGCACTTTGTTTTTTGTATAATATAAAATATGTTCTATTACAGCCATATTAGTTTTATTAAAGGGGGGGGGGGAATTTACTTAGAAAAAGATATACCAACAGACAGTGAGAGTTGCTCTCACTCAGAACAGAATGTTAGGTTAGGTAGAGTAGCTCAGGCTTTATGAACGTTTTTATTGGCGTGATGTGGACGTTTTGACGTTGGTTTTGGTTTGCTCTCGAATATAGATTAAGTTTATAAGTTTTGAAGTTCTTTGGCTGTCTGCACCATATGTGCCCTCTTATTACTAGAAGCTGGTCAAAAGGGTGGTATAAAGTATAAACTAAAAAGCCCCTTTACTCACGAACAGGTACTACAAGTTCTGGGAGACATTGAACCAGAAGGGGCTTAATTAAAACTATTTATTTAGCGGTTGTTTACGTTTCTATTAAATACACAATATATAACAAAAGGTCAAAATAGCTAACATCTAGGTATTTTAAAATTGTTAATTTAGCAGATTTTTTGTAAATTCTTTGTGTTTTTAATTCTCAGTTGGCGAATTTTAAAGTAGGTATAGGATATCCTAACCCTGTATAGTATATAAACTAACAAAGTATGCCAGAAGGAAGTTAGTACAAGAATGAGAAAATCTGACTTGAAGATGTTTCTGTTTCTATGCCAACAGCTCCAGCCAAAAGATTAAACTTTTGACCATATAATATATCTTCCAATAAAATTAAAAAGTGCGCATGAGAAGATGTTGAGGGCATAGTTAATCCGCCATAAGGTTTCTCTTCTATACTTCCCTCCTACGCCTTTCTACGAGAAAAAATTGTTCCCTGACTTCGTTCTAACATACTCCTCACCAGTGGCGTAGCTAACATTTTGGGGCGGGGAAAACTATGGAAAGGGCAATGTTGATCGCGGAGCTTAAGCGCCGCAGGCAAACATGTTTTTGGACCACGCCCAAAGTTTGTAGGAATTCACCTTTCTCTTGCTCCCTTAGGAACGGGGGGGGGGGGTCTGGCCCCCAAATAGAGTTATATTTTTAAGAATTATTATTTAAGTAGTAAAGGGCGCCAGGCCAAGGGGGCCGGGGGGGATACCTCCCCCTGTGGCTATACGCCACTGCTCCTCACATACATGACATGAATGTTGCTTTAAACATTTTTTTAATAAATATCCCCCTTGCCTACATAAAAAACCTAATTAAGGGTTTAACTGGGAACGACTCATTCAGACATTTTTTTGGATGACACGAAATAAAACAAAATTATATCAACAATGATCTCCCAAAAATAGAGATTTATTATTTGCAAAGAATATTTTACACATAATTACATTCATATAACATCTTCCTATATTTTTTTTAGATTTTTCTTTTACCTATAATATATTACCTTGTAGTAGCTAGTTTTTGGTCATCTATTGGCCATCGTGTAACGACCACGACTTGTCTTCCATGCTGAGTATAATAGCTTGCTCTATTTTTTGGTGTAGCCATACCAAAATCTCCTTGGGCCCTAAAATCTTAATTTGCTCTCCTGGGGCACTTTCATTCTAAAAATACGTTTGCATATATACTGTCTGATTCAAAAATCTCTTTTTGTCTGAGGATCTTACTTGTCTCATATTTAAAATAAGCTCAACACAGTTAATATTGGGCAGAGAAATAATATCATCCAAATCGACCATCCATTCCACTTCCCAGGAGCCCCATAAGGTACATTTCGTTATTCTTATTACGTGTCTAAAAATTCAGTTATTTTTTTAAATATAACAACGCATCATAGAATGAGATAGGATTTGGCACGTTACAGGAGATTGCGCACTTTTGTAGGCAATTACATTGCTACTACGCATAACTCTTTGTAAAAGGGTTTAATAAGAAGTCTAATTTTACATACTCCAGAGATACGATGATAATAGATTTTCCAGTTCTATCTATCGCAACGTGAGTCCAATAAGTATCGTTTGAAAATCGCGAGTTTCCAACTGTTTCAAGAAGATACTGTCCCATTGAATCATATGAAGAGAACGGTGGTAAGCCCTAAAATAAAAAAAGGGTACTCAATTATTACTCCTAATGAAAAACCCTCGCAATTTGCTTCTCCTTCGATTATCATAAACTGTATTCAACGTGTGGACTTAATTTAGTCTTAAGTATTATTAAAGAAAATTGCTATAATTCCCTATTCATCCATCGCCTATGCAAATCTTGATCTGACCTAATTGATTGGTATTAACGGTAACAAAAGCCAGTGTCGTTTACTAAAAGAAGAATTTTCGTGATGGCGGCGTTATCGGCATTTTTCAAAGACTTTTCGGAAAAGTTACGTGTTTAATAATAATTACAAGTTATAAAAGTGATTGTGATGCGTTTTAGAACGATAATGATATATATAAGAACCCGTGGTTACCATTTTGCAACGCAGCCTCGTCGAATACCAGTAAGTAACATACTTATATACTTCAGTTACAAAGTAAATACATAATAATTTACTATTTATTTTTATAATTTCTACTTACTAATATGTTTCGATATCTAATAAGTCTCTGATGGGTTCTTATCGGTTCACCCAGTAGTGTTGCTCTTCGCAAAGCTTCTTTAGCTAGCTCAACACTATCAGATTTGTCGTCAGGATGTCTCATAATTAGGGAATACAAAGCTTTTCCAGTGGTTTTAAAAAACATTTCCCCATCGCATTGGATGCTTACTACAAAATAAAATATATTTTATTATTACATTTAACTTAGATGGATCATGAATTCCAACTTATGGGCGAGAAAATGCGGTTCTACGCTCGGTGCGCCATATCTTTGAACGTACTAAATCCATGTGTGGGTTGGAAAGCCTTGATATATTGGAACCGGACCAATGCCATTATTGTATATAATTGTGTGGAACGCGAATGTTATTTTTTAATATCAACCCTGTCTGCCTGTTGCCTGCCAAACTTAGTGTAGGTTTCTTACCATTATGATTCTTAACAAATATCTGCGCGAGTGCTAGAGGCACGCCAACCCCGAAACTCTTTGCGCTGTTAGCGACAATTTTCGGTAATATCTCGTCGTTCTCTCCCCTAGCTTCGCTCCCTCTCTTCCTATTATTCTTTATCTGCGCCATGTCTAGGTTCAAATTAGGAAATACATCCAGGATACATGTCTCCAACGCCGCCGGTGACATCGTGACGTGACCAAGTAAACATTGGGAGCCGTAGAGGATGGCAGACGCTGTGGTTGATGTGTCTGGGTAGCTGCTCTAAAAGTAGGATTAGTGTTGTTTTAAACAAGAGTATTTTGGTTGTATTCAGTTAAAACTAACTTCTATTCCAGATTGGATAGCGAATGTATTGACCAGTACTTGCAGTCCAAGCACGTGAGAGTAATACTGCTGCAAAAACTGACATGCTATGTGGTCCGCCAAGTTTATTAAACTGTTATATAGGCTTTGGTAGAGGTGCACCCATTCTGTTGATGTTATTCTGCAAAAAGAATGTAACTGGAATGCCTAGTAATATACTGGTCCTTAGTCAAGGGGGAGGTCACTTCATAAATAGGTGTAAAAATCACAAAAATGTATTAAATACGAAAGTATACGCTTAAATACATTTAAATTCAAATAAATATATTTAAATAAAATTTAATACAAATAAATAGTCGATTCCTGCGCAAAATACCAGGCGAAATCGATTATAAATGTTTGCCTCTTATAAATAATAAATAAAGTGATTTCCAGGATAAATTAATTATTTGCAAAATACAGTCGTAAGGCATATTTTTTATTCAGTTGTTTAATTAACATAATTTCATGTTCACGAAATCGATTAAATGAGAAACAATGTGCTTTTTTTTCATACATTCATACTTAGGTAAAGTCCATCCGAACATATTTCGTTTGACCTAATAACTGCAATAATAGTTTTATTATATTGTAAACACCCAAAGAAACCCCGTTACCTCTTCTATTGCCAAACCTACAATTTTAAAGAATTTCTTGGTAAAATTACCCGTATAAAACTGTCGATGAGCGTGCCAACCAGCGAAATCTACCTGGCCTCAGCTGGCATCACTGTTTATATTTTACTGAAATGAAATGAAATAAGGGGTACTGTTTTGCACAGGAACGGATTTTGTAGTTAAATGAAAAGCCATAGTAATACCTTATAGTAGCAATGTTTATTATGTTTATTTTTACCATTACTTGTATTATATATGTATATTATTAACATGAACTCCTTTATTGCGGATATCGTGCTCTGTGCATTCGGTACTTTTTCCAGTTGCCGGCTGTGGTCTTGCATTGTCTATCACAATAACACTGTGTTCTGGTACATTTGAAAGCAAACTGTCTTTAAACCAGCTTTAAAAAAAACGGTGTTGATGTCTTCATGATAGTCCAGGCTTGAATCCTTTATATTTTTTGCCGACAGTAATAAACAATTAGGGATCCATCCATTCTCCCAACGTGCATGAATTATTGTTATTCGTTTTCCTTTGCTTGAAGCGGCTTTATTTTGGCATTTTTCAGTTAAATCAGCCCATCCCTTTTTGACAGTCTCACGAGTGTCAAACCACGTTTCATCTAGATAAACTATTGAACGTTTTTCGGATCTAAACTTTTTTATTTTCCCATGGTACAGAAATCTCATTTTTCTTAATCTTTCGGACTCCATAATAACTTGTCTCTTGTTTATTGTCTTATACTTAAATCCCATCTCTTGCAAAGCGCGGTGAAGACTTGTCCTGCTACATGATATCGTTGTATCGTCAGTTGTTAACCGTGGGCACAACATTTCCTCGATACATTTGGTATATTTTCACCTGCGAATAACATCTTTGTCACAATCATCTACGCACTTAATTTTTCCGGTATCTTTGCGAACTTTTCTTTTAAAATATCCGTTTAGCTTAATATCTCGTATCGTCGATAATGGTACTTTCGTCATTTCACTGGTCATTTTAATGGAAATTACTTTAGGGTGGCCGCTCTTTAATAACGATTCACATACATTTTTCACGATCACTTTGTCGTCAGAAGATAAATACTTCCTGGAATGTTTAGGGTAGCTAGATATCGCATTAGCTGAAGATTCACAAGGTCTCCACATACTTTTAATATTAACTCGTTTCACCCTGTTTCAAAGTAAAATAGATAGGTACTAATCTATTTCGAATATTATGTTTACTATTTATATAAGCTATACCGGGTGTTGCATCGTCGAGCGGGACATAGGAAATCCCATGTAATTTTAAATGGGGTCAATTAATGGCTTCCCTAATTATTTTAGAGAAAAATTCTATTTAGGTTTATTAAAGAGCACTAAAACCCACATTCAAAAGAATAACTTTAGATATTTTTGATGAGCCCGTTTACGGGTTATCGCCGATTTCTTTTTAACTATTTCTCCTTTTTATGGCCCCGTATTTGCGGGCACCAGTCAAGGTAAAAGATGACTGTCAAATAAAGTTGTCATTTTAAGGAATATTTGAACATCTTTTTAAATCCTAAAGTTCTAACAATTTAATAGTACCTACCTATTAATTAGTAAAATATTGAAACATGTAGAATGTCATAATTAACCTTGTAATTGGATACATTATTTTAGTTTTATTCAGATTAATTTGTACTCATAAATACACCTTTAATATTTTCGATGTACGAGTTTTTATAACAATAAAGCACACATTTCAAAATGACAACTTTATTTGACAGTCATCTTTTACCTTGACTGGTGCCCGCAAATACGGGGCCATAAAAAGGAGAAATAGTTAAAAAGAAATCGGCGATAACCCGGAAACGGGCTCATCAAAAATATCTAAAGTTATTCTTTTGAATGTGGGTTTTAGTGTTCTTTAATAAGCCTAAATAGAATTTTTCTCTAAAATAATTAGGGAAGCCAATAATTGACCCCATTTAAAATTACATGGGATTTCCTATGTCCCGCTCGACGATGCAACACCCGGTATAAACAGGTACCTACTACCTGTAACTAAAAAGTTTTGAGAAATATCCTAATGATTAAATTGTTTCTAGAAAACCTTAATTAGATTATTAAAATTAATAAACTAACAAATCAAGTAATATACCTATCTATTGTTATTATAAACTGGCATTAAAAATAAATGTGGGTTAATACGTGTCTGCGAAAGCAAAAGCCGAGTTTATAAGGGGTTTTATTAAAGTCATTGAGTTTATGAGGGGTTTTTATTGCAGTCATTAAGCCAAACGAAATATGTTGGGAAGTACTTTACAATTTAATTCAGGTTTTAATTTTATATTACGTATTGAACCTTTTCACCTTGTAAATACTATGTACAATTGCCACCATTAAATAGTTTGAAGTTTATACAATGTTGTCAAATTGCTTGCAATTTCTTAAACATTAGGAAAATATGAAAAATATTGGAAATTAATTCTCTTAATAACCGTAAAGCTATTGATGCAGGCGAAAAAACAACACAAGCATTATTTTTGCCCCTCCACAGAAGGGTTTTACCCGAGGTTTTACCGGTTTAGTGCTACAGGAAATCGTTGTATAAGACTAATTAAATTTTGGTCATACATATAGCTACTTACTTATGGTGAACACCTTCCATCGGCATGTACGGCGCCATATTGTAAGGAAACAAATGGTCTAGCATCTTGTTCAAGGCCATAGTGTCGCTTAGAAGACCCATTTGAACCCTGTTCGAGATGTTCAGTTGAATTCCAAAGCTTGAAAGGCTTAGGTGTTCTATGTGACATTGCTTTTGGTTGACGTCAAATACCGACAAGTCCTGAAATAGAATTTTTACATAAGTACGTTGACAACCTCCTGTCCCCTTATATACTTACGTTGCTGCTTTTCGCCGTTAGACTCTTTCTTATAGCCGTTATGTCAACTATATAAGCTGCAGCGCAACTATAATCCTTCCCAAACTTTTTATTTTCCTTTAGCAGTACACAAACTTTACTCCAGAGGTCGTTCTCAACATTCAAGTTGACGTCGCCGAAGTCCATTTTGACGTATCTATAGCTGTCAAAGTCCCGCTCTACCTGTTTTGACACGACCAATTTGAAAAACGGTTTGTTCAGGTGTTTTTCCGCGTCTACAGTCGCACACAGAGGCTGAAAGATGATGCAGTTGCTCTGTTTGTTGTCCACTTGTACGTAATTTAAACGAAAATCTAAATATTGAAACTTGTGAGACTTTCTAAAATGGCTGTAGATTGCGGGTGAGTATGTGCGACGCATTTCGGCAAAAAACGGCTTGAGCATGAACATCTTTTCGAAATCAATGTGGACGTAGTCTTTGATATGGCATTTTTTGTACGTTAGCGATCGCTTGTATTTGTCTTCTATCCAGGAAGCTAACTCAAGCGTCAAAGTTTTCCATTTTTGTCCTACGTTCACCTAAAAAGCGATTCAAAGATGAAAGCTGAGTGAGCTGCATATTTTATTAGCGTTACCTCCCAAATTGCTGGTGAATCACAAATGCATGCGTATATATGCTCCTTTTTATCGCTTTCAGATGTAAATAATGACAAACCTATGCCTGCAATTGAGATGACAGTCTCAAACGTACAACGTTCATGAAAATGAGCGGCTAGGATGTTTTCGAAGATACGTTGCTCCTGTGTGAAAAGCAGTACTCTTTGAGGACCCTCACTGAAACAGAAATCCTGCTAGTTTATAACGACCCAACCATATTGGCTCCCACTTACATATAACACGCCCAATATATCATAATTTTATCCTTTCTAATTTTTTTATTAAGTGTGTTGGGTGTGCCGTTGGAACTGTCAGAATCCTCACTGGAGGAAGACTCTTGTTGGCTCGTGTTGGGTGTCACTGACTGAAATTTAATCTTTTCTTCGCCATATCTAAAAAGACATTTGTATGGGTACTGGATAGTTTAATCGTATGTCTCTATTTACCCATCAGTGTTAATATCCAAAACAAACCCAGATCCCTTGTTATTATAAACATTCCAGACCAAAATTCTGGCTCGGGTAGGATCGTCCCAGGTGTACAGTAAGCTGTTGTAGGGACTCATTAGAGTGACAGGGCTCAGATCTTGCTGCTGTATCTTTAAAAATACATCAGCGCAATAGTTTTGTATCAAAACGGGACAGTCGCCTGGCGTGTAATCGTTGAATGTAATTCGAAATGAGCCTGAAGTTCCTCCGGTAACTTCTACTGTGATTGCAGTCTAAAAAGGAAAAAGAGCGACCAGACTATACTAGAAATCTTCTAAAAACTAAACAGTATTTACTCCTTTGTCCATACGCAATACGGTCCGATGGTGACACGAAATAAAGAACACCTGGGAAATCAGCTTGCTCTCTCTGTATTTGACGTAGATTTGCATTGAGGACGTCTCTGGCCAGAATATGAGGGTTTGATTGGGCTCCAAGTCGATCCACAGATCAGTTTTCTCGTTATATTCCATAAACCTAAAGCCCCAAGAAAACAATACACAGTTCTGGGTACTATTGGATTTGTTAACAACCATACAAACCTTAAAGCCTTTTCTGTGTTGTTCCTGACCATGAAACTGGGCAATATAGTGACGATCTTGGTCAGCCTCGGGCAAAAATTGCTTAAACTAGTGTTTAAAAAGAACATATACTTCTTTTTTCGTTCGTTGTCCTTACATATTACCAGTCCTGTTGTTCCCGAACACTCGACACCGAATTCGTTCGACCAATTCGAGTCGTATACCTTAACTCCAAGCGATTGTTTGCAGTGCCTTTTGTAGGTGAACAGTAAGATGTCATCGTTCGGACAGTCGTGAATGTTGTGAGAGGATGACGCCTAAAATGCGAACCATCACTATGTCAAGGATATAAAGTTGAAGACCTGTGCTAACAACTACAAACCTTAACTTTTAATGGCAGCCCAGTTTTATTCACAATCCAGTATGGAGCATAAAAGATCAAATTGCAACTGCCTTCCCTTTCGCATTTTACGTTAACGGTCAAGTCTTTGGTTTCGTCCTTTTGGTCGGACGTCATCAGCACAATTTTTTCGTCTAGGTGACCGGTGACGGTCACGTGGCCCGTCCAAGCCAACGAGTTGTACGTTATTTTGACAGCTAGCCTCTGGTCTTTTGATAGGTCAAGTGAGTAGATGCTGCACTTCTCACCGGGCTCTGCTTTAACTGACTGAAAAGTTAAAAGGTAATGGTTAAATATTGGAAGGGGTTCAACGACATGTGATCCGCGTTTTCTTACCTGTTTCAGGGTTAAATTCTCGACCTCCAAACAATAAGGTAAAACGTTTTGTACTGTCAGAGGTGGCAACAATCTTATAACATAATTTGGCACTGAATGAGCATGCATGTTTTTAACTTCCAAGTTTCTTCTCAGCGTTACGCGCAAAGCGAATATTTCTAAGGTGGAACTGTTTTTTGGTTTACACATTAGGTTGTAGGCTGAATCTAATTCTGTTGCCATATCTTTCCACCATATGCCTGATTCTGATGCATATTGCCCTCTAAAAGATTTTAAAACATAGTAGCTACCAACCTTATCTAAGAATATTAGTTTATTACAATCGGTGTTCTCAACGCCAGTTTAAAAAAAAGTGATCAAAATTTTGAATACGTCATCGGAAGTGCTCCTCAAAAGACGTAAAATGTATATTTTGAATTTTGAAAAATTAAAATTAAAACAAAAAATCTGAATCTGAAAATGAACTTTCACTAACATAAAATTAAAGCTTTCCACTAATATTACAGATATATCTGTTTTTATGAAACGAAAACGGTCAAAAAGTCACGTCAAACGTCAAGTTGTCAGAAATTTCGAGTTTTAATTTAATTTTACTGGTCATATTGCATAGTTTTGGACTCCGAAAATGGTTTGTATATTTTTTAAAATATGTTTTCTTTTTGTTTAGACACTGATATTGAGGAAAACCGCTGTATTTCTTTCATACATCTCGTAATGTTAATTCACATTGTTTCCCAAATCCTAAGGTGAAGCTATTAAGACTGATTTTCTTATGTCAATCTTTAGTCTAGTTGTCAGTGCATCTGAATTTGACGGAATATAAAAATATATTGACGTGATTGCATATCTTTTGCAAACTTTTTTTTCATATACTTAATATATAATTATTTTATGACAATTTTTTTGTAGAGAAAGGCCAATTCTATCGAAATACAAAAATTTACATTAAATATACAGAATGTACCAAAAAAGCGTCGTTTATTTAAATTTATGTGGCTCAAGGGTTCCAAGTGTTGACAAGAAAGTCTTGTAAAAATTAAAAACCTTTTACCAAACCAATTTACACAAATAAAAATAGCTAGTTTCTTACTCTGCATAAGCCGGTTGTATAAAGAGTTTGCAATGATAGGCAATGTACAAGGGCACATTGTATTGTTCGTGGGCTTCCAATATAGCAATTCTCATGGTAGTTTCGAAGGGGTTAGTGACTTCTCCAACCGGTTCAACATTTATTTGCTGTAGCATTGATGGTTGGTAGAGGATATTCACAGCGAAACACGTTTCATTCCGTATCTGGAAAATTAGATTGCTAAAGTAAAAGAGTACGTAGTGTAAGATGTTTTTAAGTTTAAATAATGCTTGTGGTATACCTGTAGAGGTGAGCTAATAACAATTTCCCTCCCACTTCTACCGATGGTATGCCTGGCCGCCAAATAATAATTCATCAGTGGACAGCTGGTATTAGTTTGCAACTTAATGAGCTTTTCCCATTTTCGTTTGGAACAGTTTGCCTGGACCGGAAGAAAGTTAGGCACGTGAATTTTTACGAAGTGCTTGTTAATTTTATCGAACAAATCGGCAGTTGTTTCTTGCGGAAAATTCAGACTTCGAATCGTGGCAAAGTCGTAGCCTTGTTCGTAGTCGTGTTTCAGTTCTAGCTCTAGTTGTCTGAAAATAGTCCAATGACATATTATGGTAATAAACTCTGTGTATACCTTTTTACTCAGAGTTAAGTGTTTATTAGATAGGTAAAGTCCATCCGAACATATTTCGTAATTGCAATAATAGTTTTATTATATTGTAATTGTGTACCTGTACCTAACTAAAAAGTTTTGAGAAATATCCTAATAATTAAGTTGTTTCTAGAAAACCTTAATTAGATAGTTTAATAATTTTGATAACAAATCAAGTAATGTACCTATCTATTGTTATTATAAACTGGCATTAAAAATAAATGTAGGTTAATACGTCTCTGCGAAAGCGAAAGCCGAATTTATGAGGGGTTTTATTGCAGTCATTAAGCCAAACGAAATATGTTGGGAAGTACTTTACTTACTCTTCTTCAAATGCTACACTTTCTTGATAAACCAAATTTCTTGTTGGGCTGTTCGGCACAGAATCTTCATTTTCAAACTTTTTCATACTGATCAAAAAATCTTCCTTAACTTTGTCGATACCCTTTTCGTACAGTTCCACCTTTGTTTGTGGCCCTATATCATTTATTAGGTTAATTGCTTTCCTGTCTTGTTTTACTGATATGATCTTGCTAGAATATTGGGCAACCAACTCATTAAATACCTAAAAACGTCTAGTTTGTACATATAATCAAAGGCACGTTAAGTACCATCACCTTCAAAACATTCTGACATGGTTTTGGGCTTCCTGTAATTATTATCAACCAACATTTTGCCAGACTTACCTTTAGAAATGACGGAGTTATCGTTAAATCCAACTGATCTTTAGCATTAACAAGCAAAAAGAGGCATTTTTCAAAAGACTGTTGTTCTTGTGCAACCTCCTTCGGCTTTGGACTGTCAGAACCATCGTTCTCTTCCTCGCTCGAGTGGTCACATTCACTGTCATCATGTTCATTCCAATCGCCTGTTAAAACAAGATTATTTTTTGTGTGCACCAGACAAGATACAGGACTGTAATACCTGTAAATAGATCAGATATGGCCGCTGCAAGTTTCTCCATAGCTCCTTCCTCATTCTCACTATCCGAATCATCTAGAAAAGTACTTAAACTTGTCTTAACTCGTCTGTTGTTGTTGTTGAAATTAACTGTATTTACTGGTTCCAAATACATCATATCCTCCCCCGACTCCTCACTTTCTGTGGTGGTATATGACCTTGAGATCTTTTGGACTTTGGAACCACTGGAGGAAGGATTTTTATTCGTCTTCTCTGGAGGATTATTAATAGTAACTGCTTTGTCCTGAAAGGGAAATGTATTGGATTAATAATTATGGCTGCAGTCATATTATTTGTTTTTGAACTTACTTGAAACATTCTAACTTGACACTCCCATGGTCTGTAATCCTTTTCATCTACGAGTACAGGATCTATAACAGGTTCCCAACTTTGTATATTTTCATTAAAGTAGTTGAGCTGTAACGACACGTCTCCTGTACAATTTAAAAGGTAGTTCCAATCTTGTACGTTGAGGTCAATGAATGTGTTAAGTAGCAAGACCTGTATCTGTTCCAGCTCGAAAATAAGAACGATCTCGAATTTTGGAATGGAAAAAATTTGGTGTGACAAGTGAGTTGGTAGGTGATTGGTAATTGGTTCTGGCTAAAATTCATTTTAAAATTATACAAGATATCTTTAACTATAGCAAACAAATAAATATATTTACCTTGTTGATGTACTGACCCATCTTTTTAGGCTCCCAAAGGTCTTCTGTCTCGCTTTCTTTCTTACTGAGCTTCCTTTGTCCTTTTTTGTCAATTTCCAATTCAGGCAATTTAAAGTGTTCCACAATGTCATTCAAAATGTCGTTGACTGAATGTATGACCTAAAGAAATATGATATAAAGATATAAATTCTTAAATTGCACCTGTCCTCTTACCTCACTGCATAATTTGACATACATCCCAGATACAGCCAATATAATTTTTTCATTATTTTCTTCCATATTTTTGCTCAATTCAATATCGCATTGTTTGAGTACCACGTAAGGTTGATCGGAGTACTCGTTGAGATCATAGAACAGACTGTGTAGCCCAGACAGTGATGTTACAAGATTTAGCCTGTTGCAATGTCTTGAGAAGTCTATCATGATCTCACTTTTGGTTATAAAATACCTTAAAAATTGATTTTAACTTTTATTTAGAGTTTCCTTCTGGTTAGTTTGCTTACCTTTTCTTATTTGATGTTGTCTCTACTAGAAACAAGAGTTCAGGTTTATGCACTCTTACGGAAACGGTGAGGCTATTTGAAGAACTTCTTCTGTTGTCAACGGTTTTAGTTTCGCCTTCATACCCAGGGTTTACTATCCCCAAATCTTGAATATCCTTGGGAATACATTCCAACACATACAGAGCCACCTAAAGAAGATAACGCTAATAAGTGAAACGTTTTCTTTGAGAAGCTGGTGATTATACCTTTTCACAAAACGGTATGGATAAGGACAGACACATTCTTCCTACTATAACGTCAGCTGATCGGTCGCCATTTTTGTTTTGGTGAAAATTAACGTCTACTATTGGTGGTTTGTTTACTGTGATATTGCATATGTTATTGTTTCTGCCGTCTTCAGCTGGTGAACTTAACACTCTACAAATAAGAAGATTGTGGAAAAGAGATAGGGAAAGTTGCAGCTAGCTATTTTGGTTGTTCTTACATTTTGCTATGGATATTGGCGTCAGGTCCAATTTCTTCCACTAAGATTCTATCCACAGATAATTTGCCGTCGGAGCCTTGGTCTGTATAGACGATGACAGAAATGTCTATGTCGTTCACGTCTAGCCTACACAGCCCGTGGTTGAGATCTCTTATTGGTGAACTCAATAGCTCACCCGCGTCGAAGAAAAGAATTATTTTTATCTGAAAATAATAATAATAAAAGACTGCACTAGTTACCCCAAGACCGAAATAATGTACTAAACTTCTGCCATCTACTAGTATGTCAGCAATGTCCAGCAACGTGTACCCTCGACGACCTCTGGAAAGCGAATGTAAAAGGACTCGACGTAGCCCGACACTGGGCGGAAAAGCTTTGAGACGTACGGACTCGAAAAAGTAAAAGTAAGTAATGTACTTTTGCAAGTAATAATATGTGATCTACACTGTCGAAGGCTTTCGAGAAGTCCAACAATATCAGAACCGTTGCCAGCCCATTATCCAAACCCTCATTGATGAGGTCGTCAATATGCAACAAAGCGCTTGTAATGCTATATCCAGGTAATAATCCAGATTGGCTTGAAGGCAACCAACGCAATTTTTTACATATGAAAGTAATTGCTGATCGACAGTCATTTAAAAGGGGCAAAAGGCTGATTGGCCGCAAGTCATCCACTGTGGATGGATTACTCACTTTGGGAATAGCACAGAAGATTGCCACCTTCCAGGCAGGGGGAAAATGGCCACTCTCCAAGCAAGAATTGATTATGTTAGTGATATGATTAAGTATTATTGGTAACTATAATTTTAACATCCCTAAAACAGAGCTAATACAAAAATATAAACTACCAATTTTAGAAAAACGCAGAATGATCGCATCAGGAATATTTATGTACAAATTATTAAACAGCCAAGTGGATGACTCAGTGCTATTGTCACAAGACAATGTACCATTTTATAATACAAGAAACCCTTTAACTTTTTATATTGAAGGTGCAAGAACTAATAATTTTAGTAATTCCCCCATTAATGGTATGTGTAAAAGACTTAATGAAATTCGGGCCGAATGTGACATATTTAATCTTACGCTCAAACAATTTAAGGCAGAATTAGAAAATCATTATAGCATTTAAGTAATTAGTATTAGATAGATTAGTGGATTTGTGTAATTGTTCCTACTCTGTAATTGGATTGCATAATCTGTAGAGTCTGTAATAAATTAAATAAATAAATAAGTAACGCTTATTTTAGCATAGTCAGAGATATTTCAGCCAGTCCTGCAGCATTTTATTTGAAACCAAATATAAGGGTGCGTATTTCTTCTGGAGAGGGCAATAGAAAGTCCAAGCGAGAGTTGTGCCATAAAAGTCAGCATTGGCCCGTGCACCAGAGAGCCCTGACAGAAAATGGTCATTTATACTATTGGGATCTCGCAGATTATATGGCATCTCCGGCCTTGACCCTGATATTACACTAGGAAGTCTTAATCTTTTCCATAAGGTAGCAGCGTCTTGAGAATTAACAAATTTCCAATAGGCTGATTTTTCACGTCTTATAATGCTAAGGCAAAATTTCGCAGGTTTTTATGATTCAAGTAGTTTTATGGTTTTTGTATTTGGGAAAATCACGTTCTAATTTTAGTACCCTCCAAACCATCTCAAATAAATGATAATATGGGACTTGTTTGTTTAAATATAGGTCTGCTCCAATCATCAGTCCCTGACAGTTTCAAACTGTCAAATACAGTCCACCAGTTATAGGACTTGACAACGCATCTTGGGGTGTACATGCAATTTTCATCTGGTAGACTCTATTTCTGATTAAAAACTATTAATCTATTCTTACCTCGTCAATTTTACATTTTCCCACCAAAAACTTTTGCTTTGGTTCGCAGAAGAAAGCTTCTAGTTCTTTTACATTATCATCTTGGTCAAATATCTCCGAAATTGGTGACCTAGAATGAATTTGTTATGTTGTAATAATGATATGTTAATATTTCAGGCTGTGATTCTTGGACCAAATTAGAATTTCTGCTGGATCCGACTCTTGAAAGGCTCTTTTGTCTCTACAGGTGTCGTATAAACTTCTTTTTTAATCTTGTTGCAGAGATATAAATCCAGGGGAGTAAGATCTGGAGACCGCGGTGGCCAACCCCATCGATCTTCAAACATTAAATTTAACTCCCTGTTTACTTTATACAGGGTGGCTGATTAGTGCGAGAAAGTCCAATATCTCCGTTGTTCTTTAAAATATCGAAATTTATTAAATGCAAAGGTTCTAGGATAAACAAGAGCGCAAATTTTAAAAATATTTTTGGATATACAGGATGCGCCAAAAAAGTGGGGTTTAGCAAAAATGTATTTTTTCAAATGGAACACCCTATATGTTATATTATTTTTGGATTCTACATAAAATTATAGTAATTTTTTAATAAGTGCATTATAGGTCTAAACTTAATAGTTTCCGAGTTATCGACTTTTCCAAAATGACATTTTTGAACTTTGACAGCTTCTAGTTTTCTAACGGTACTTCTTAGAGCAAAACGGCTTACATGTCCCTATCTTACTTTTTAATTGTCTTCAAAAAAATATAAATTTCCGGTTAAACCGGATGTAACTCGAAAGTCGGAAATATACTACTTCCGGTTTAACCGGAAATTAATATTTTTGGGAAGACAATTAAAAAGTAAGATAGGGACATGTAAGCCGTTTTGCTCTAAGAAGTACCGTTAGAAAATTAGAAGCTGTCAAAGTTCAAAAATATCATTTTGGAAAAGTCGATAACTCGGAAACTATTAAGTTTAGAACTACAATGCACTTATTGAAAAACAACTGTAATTTTAT
The DNA here is from genome assembly GCA_963920685.1 of Polydrusus tereticollis. Classification (NCBI taxonomy): domain Eukaryota; kingdom Metazoa; phylum Arthropoda; class Insecta; order Coleoptera; family Curculionidae; genus Polydrusus; species Polydrusus tereticollis. The sequence goes on along the minus strand of OY987332.1, from coordinate 11,538,580 downwards.
GTAGCATCCAAAAATAATATAACATATAGGGTGTTCCTTTTGAAAAAATACATCTTTGCTAAACCCCACTTTTTTGGGGCATCCTGTATATTCAAAAATATTTTTAAAATGTGCGCTTTTGTTTATCCTAGAACCTTTGTATTTAATAAATTTCGATATTTTTAAGAACAACGGAGATATTGGACTTCCTCGCACTAATCAGCCACCCTGTATGTACAATACACATGCCCTATCCAATTAATACCAAGAACTTTGGGAGGTATTAAGCAGCAAGATATCCATAAAGTAATCCATAAGCAAAACACATTAAAACTAAATTTTTGCTGATATCCCTTTGCTTTAATATAATGTGGATTTTCCTGAACGCAAAAATGATTGTTTCGCCGATTAAATACATAAATATATAAAAATTTGGATGCGTGAGCCCAAATATTTTTTTTGAGAAAGTCTGGATCTTCATAGGTCAGAGTTAGTAGTTAGACGCTATGGTGGATCGTCTGGTTGCAAAGATTATAAGGTGTGCACCAAGTTAAAGTTATTATAAAAAAGATGTTTCTCCTAAAACTTTAATGCCCTGTAGTTCAAAAGTTAAGAGGCTTAGGAAATACGTTCATATGAAGTTTTTTTTCTTAAAATGCTTCAAAAGAATCACACCCTGAAATATAAGCATATCATATACGAACGGAAAGCACATTGCACACCTTATTTGTTGCGGTAGTAGATCTACAATTTTAGCTTCACCAATATTATCTGTATATATCGCCATGATCATGGAGAGGTCTTTCTGGCCGAGGGTCACCTCAATTTTCTCCAAAACAGAGTCGATTTCCCAGTTTTTCTGTAGCGTCTTTATGTTTGTATATTTCTTGATGTCCATATTAAGGCAAATTGGTTCCATCAGTGTTTCCTACAAAATAATTTGGCATAGCTCAGGCGAATCAATAAAGCTATAGCCTGTAGTTACCTGCATTTCTAAGGTGGAGGCCAAAGTCATGACTCCCCTGGTAACGGTGACTTCTTTTAATTTAACCAAAATATTTTCCACTACGTCGGAATCGGATTCTTTGAAAAAGTTTTCAATTCTCAAGTTTCCTGCAAATAATCACCGTTTTTAATTATGCAAATTCATCGTAAAGCAACTTCAACTTGGAACTAACCTGTGTCGACAACTATGGCATTTGGTGACGAAGATTTCTGTGGTATCAGCAGGACTGGCCCGCAAACATTAATCGACAGGCTAATTTTTGTTTTGTTTTTTAAAGTATCTGTGGCTGACTTGATTGTAGTTCTTATTAGTTTGGCGTATTTTTCAAAAAATTCTAGGGCGTCCAAATTCATTATAAACCTCTAAAAAGCGACGAAAAATTTGTTTTCTAGAAGTATCACACAGCCAAGGATAACAATACAAATATATCAACCATTTTCTTCTAACCTGCAACTGCACAAAAAGTTTATACAAAAATATACAATGTATTCTCCCAAGTTGGAACTTGAAACTTCCATCGAAGATTTCATCGTAATTTTTTCCAGTTACCTCGTTGCTTTGTATGTGAGACGCGTTTCTGACGTACTTGACTTCAAAAACTTTGTCTTCATCAGTGTACAATACCTAAAAGTTATATTTTTGCACACATCATATTATAACCAGTTTAATTGAGAAACGTATTTTCTGTTTTAAAAGTATTTATCTTACAAATGATGGGCTAAGGTTGTCATGACAACGTATCTTATGATGATATATGCAATACCCTTAGTCAACCATATTGGTCTGGGACCAGTACAATTGATGAAGGTAGGTGGACGATTTTGGATTACTTGATGATTCTCTCATCACTTCTCGTCGAAGAAAGTAAAGTTTTATTTTGTTGTTACTAAATGGTGTTTAATTAAATCGAAGTATAATTTAAACGAACCAGCCTTTTATGTGGCGAACAGTAACAATGTTCGGCAAGTCAGCGAACCTTGCTCCGTTTAGAATTCATTACCCATTCGCGTATTTGCGTGTCCCGACCTTAGTGTACTTACCTTCGAATACAACGTGACTTGAGACATATGGTCAATATTGATACTGCTCAAAAAGCTTCTAAAAACAAACCTTTCGTTTGCTCTAAACAAAAAGTCAACCTCGAATCCAGAAAACTGTATATTTACGATGTCAAAGTCCGAATCGCAAACGGTTATATTTAAGTCGCTCATCCGGGCAGACTGTGAGAATTTTACTGACCCCGGTGGTACAGGAGTGTTGCTGGGCTTATGAAGGGTGTTGTTGATCTCATTAAGACAGTTCTTGAGTAGAGACTTAAGGTATTGAGATGTTTGGTTCTTGATCCTTAAAAATAAAACAAGATCAGTTTCTGTTTCGATATTATGGGCATGTGGAAAACTAACTACAAAAATAAACTAACCCCTGATAACCTTATAAAGCTACATTAATTTTTTTGTACTTCCTTCGACCTCTGCACAGCTAAAGCTTGGTAAAGTATGGTAAAGGGCTGAAATAGTGACTGTTTCACCAATTCAAAGCCTGGTTAATGGATGAAGCATTATTCCATTAACGTTTCTCAACTTTTAAGAGCCTATTGCAATTTGGAATCAGATTTGCATATAAGGCCCCTGTAATGCCGCCGTCCTTTACAGACAATCCAGTTTCTACTTTGGGCTAATAAGTTATGTCTCATATCGACTAAGAAAATTTCCTTAATTTGGTTAGTAGGTTTGCAAGGGTCGCTCGCAAATCAATACTCTGATTCTTGTCTAATTGATGGTTAACATTACGGCGAGGAACCCATCTTGCGTCACATTTCTTTCATCTTGTTCTTTGGTTGTGATTTGCACCATCAGATATATAAAAAATGTCTGTATCTTCCACCAATTTGCCTGATTGTTTGGTCTTGTATGGTATTACAAGGTGTTAATCGTACAATCTTATATGGTGGTGATTGTTCTTTGGCGTTTGCCTGTATCAAAACAACCTGTACAGATCCCAATAGTTTCCCTCAGTGTCGTGATGAGTTTAGGTTGGCGTTATACTCTTTTTCTGTAGATATTTTATTACTGTTCTTCTTAGCAGTATTCATTTTTATATTAAATCACGACCAAAAGTTACAGAAAAGGCTACAGCACCAAACGCATGGGCATAGAAAACTAATATTTGGTAAACGAAATAAACAAATGTCGTTAACCAAAGTCAAAAACAATAATCAATAAGTTGCAAATAGATTAGAGACACAACATATGAGATATGGGGGTACTTACTTATTTGATAAGTATTTCGAATATTTTATTATAGTGTGAACAGCTTCTTGGTGCAAAAGCAAATGAATGGTTCCGAAGTTAGCTACCAAAGATGTTTCAACACCGTGAAAATGGGACCAAAAATCTGGGCATTGTGCACTCACCTAGAATAACCAACCTTATTAGGAAATGTCGTTCACGACTTAAAATATGAATACCGACAGTGGCTGTTTAATGTGTAAACTTACTTTTCTATAAAGTACTGTTACTATATCGATATTATTGGGCAAGGGTGTAAAAATTAAGTCCAAATATTGTCCGCTAGAGGTCGTATGTAGTTTATCTGTTAACAAGATGCTACGGATCGACATCTGATAGGCTGGTCCATACGTCATAAACGCAACGTCCATTGCGAATTGGGCTAGTCGTAGCATCAGATACTGACGGTCAGTTCGCTCGCTAGACTTTGAAAATACTACTGAAAACTAAAAAATGATAGACCATGTCATATAGAAACCAACAACAAAGATGGGTTTGTAAAGGGTGCTGCACTAAATAAAAAAAAAACATGTCCTTACTTCGTTTATAATAAAACCATATAGTATCTCAATATTGTTTGTTGGTGATATGTTGTCTTCTAAGCCTGGTAGGTCTACTGTTCTAGCCCATGCTTCATTCATGTTATTTTTAGGGGCGCTACCTTCAATACTTTTGCTAAAATTACTGAATTTATCATTTTACTTTAAAACTAGATAAGATGTGAATATCATATACAAGAAAATTGTGAACAAAACAAGAATATGTGAGTCGTACAAATATAAATTGTGTGAACGTTGGCGTTATGATAAATTACTTACTTTTTAACTTGTTTTTGCCCATTTGGTATTTTGTGCTTTCTGTATTTATACGTATCAGATAACCTTATGCTGTCTTGTATCCTTTTTAATTTTCTATTTGCAAAACTCTCCCTGATTTTGTCATTGACGTAAAGATCTGGCTGCATCGCTTCAGTTATAATGTTAATACGTATTTGATCCACATTGAAAAATTTCAGTAACATTCCTACTTTTCTTTCGGAAATGTTGAATTTTAGGAAATTAAATAATATGTTAAATTTTAACCTAAAATAATGGGTGCAATTAAACGAATATGTATAATACTTGTATGGTTTTAAAAGATTTGGCTTACTTAGGTATAGTAGTGAGAGTCATGGCAGATATTGCGTATACTGCATTAAAGCTTGTTTTGGGTATTACATGCATGTCTGTATCTTTTTCTTTTCTAGCGTCTTTCCATTGGTCGTTTTTATCACAGAATAAAATTTGTAAATCTGTACAATCTGCAAAATGATAATAATCTCGGTAATATTATACAATATGATCACATTTAGCGAAGCTATAAAAAATATAAGGACAATCATTACCTATATGAAGTTTGGAGTATAGTTGTTCTTCCAACTCCATTTTTGTAGCGTTTTCAGATATCTCAGTTTCTTGACATATCTCGGTCCTTATTAAATACTTTCCCAGATCCAGCACCAATAAATTTTCTTCTGAACTGCAAAAATAAATCAGTTGTTAACGTTTTACTCGATAATTAATTTATTTACTTACACTATACAAGAGCTCGATTCCGGTATCACCAAGTAAGGAAGCTTTATATCCAAATTTAGCTCCCACTTCTGAGAAACTTTTTTGCTGACAGTGCTGTACAAAAAATACGGAACATTCTTGAAATATCTAAGCAGATTTGTTCTCTGGATGCTCTTAGCTGCTTGCAGAAACACCTCGAGGTCTTGAAAGCATTGCTAGCACATAGAAAAACATCAAATTTATTTCTGTACTATTAGCAATTTTTTAGTCTTTACCTTGTTGTATATGCATTCAACAGAACCTAAAGTAGCTTGCAGTCTATGAGTAAAACAGTCTTGCCTTCTATTGGTCTCGAAATTCATGGTGAAGAAAAACGCGGGACTATCTCTCAAGTGCTCAGATGAAACTATAGTCGTCAGTGTGTTGTTAGGGCCGTTTCCTTCTATGATAATACCCTCGATTTTTAACGAAGTCTTGTAAGTTGAATTTACGAAGTTTGGTTTTACAGACAGTATAGTTTGCGTTAGCGTAGCTACTAAAACTTCTCTTGTATTGTTGGTGAGAGTCAGGTTAAAGTTGCCTAATTTAAAGTTGTATGTGTGAGCTAAAAATAGTTTTATTTAGCTGAATTATTTAATCAAAATAAAAGATTTATACCGATTTTTCGTATTTTATCTTCTTGGCCATCATAATATCCAATTTTTTCACATAGCACTATTTTTTCGGGTGATGGCAACATTGACCATAAGCTCTTTTCATTTTGACTTTTCGACTGCATCTAAAGTACAATTAATTAGTACTTGGTTTCTTGACGTAATTGTTATATTTCTTACCATTAATCTTGTGTGTTGCCTGGCAATGACTACGTTAACTATAGATAAATTGTCTTCATGCTTTTGCAAATCCATTTTTAATTCTGTATCGTTCGGATTAGCAATGATCTGTTTGTAGGTTTCCATGTACTTTTTGTACTGAGTTCGTCTCGTTTTAATACGACTCCATGTCAATGGCCGGACTCTTTGTTCCAAGGTAGCCCAGTATGCGTATCTGCAATAAAACAACACTCTATCATCTAGAATCTAGACTTTATTCAATATGTATGTGCTCGTATGCCCCTCATAGTACTAATATTTAAATATTTACTTACTTCCACCACACTTGTTGATTGTCTAAGATTTTTTGTGTTGGCCTTTCCGATAAGAATTGCCATTGTACCAGCATTCTTTCAAAATTGTCCATAACCGCCATAATGGAATCGTACTGTATCTTTGAAACTTGGATGTTACAGTCCTGGATAATAATTTCGGTGTTTATTTTCGAGACATGGCCTGTTTTTGACTTCGCTATCGTCATTTTTATTTTGTACATCATTGGATTCACGACTAAAAATTAATTATATTCATTACACTGGTCAACACATAATTTGGTGCCAGCAATTTTTTTACTGTTTCTAGGTAATTTGGGTCTGCTAAACCTAAAAATTACCTCAGATTTGCTCCATTAGATCGTTTTCAAAAACTGGGGCCATACGCTATATTTTCAAGATTAACGGTATTTTATATCGCATAATTATATATGTATTACTGCTACTATCAAAAAACAACTCAGGAATGGAAGAAAAATATTTATTGTACACCAAAAAAAATACAAAAATCATCTGTCAATAACAATAACAATATTAACTTAAGTTATTAATTTAAATTAACCTAAACTAATAAATAAAAATGAGCTCATCTGCATCACCCAAAAACTTCCTTTTATAAGATTTTCTCGCATGAAATTGAAAAGGACAGTTTTGTTGAAGACTCCAGCAGTAATCGGCTATCTTGTGAATGTCCCATCTACCCTGATATCTCTCTTCCATAGTTTTTATATCCTGGTGGAATCGTTCCCCCTTTTCTTCACTAAGGTCGCCAAGATTTTCTGGGAATCGTTCCAAGTGGCTGTGAAGATAATGAATCTTAATGCTCATATTACACCCGTGTTGGTTAAAGTTGTTGAGTATATCTTCCACTATCTCTCGGTAACTTTCGAGTTTCCGAGAAAATTTTGCACAGCTTTAACAAAAGAGCACCATGTATTAAATTCAGTTTCGGTCATCGATTCTGTAAAATGTGAATCTTTTATCAGCTCTCTGATCTGAGGTCCATCAATTATTCCGGCTTTTAATTTCTTCTTGCTGCGTGGAGGAAATTTACTGGACAAGTATTTAAAACACGCACCATGAATGCCCAATTGGGATACTTCCATATATGTCACCGTTATGTAGAAGGACACACTTTAAACTTCGTTTGGAACTGTCGATAAAGAGACGCCAATGGTCTGGTGTGTACAGACCTCTAATATCATTACAAAAAACCATATTATTCTCCTGAGAGAAAAATGACAAATGATCCTTTTCTTTGTTACGGTAGTACGTTATTTTGGTACCTGGATAAAGAAAATTATTTTCATTTAGTCTGGAGGCAAGTAACTCGGCAGACTCTTTTGGGAGGTTTAAATCTCTGACAAGGTCACTTAGCTCCTCCTGAGGAAAGCGTTCGGGACTTGTTAAATCTCCTGCAAAATCGCTGTCCCCTTTTTCAAATCGGTCACTCTGCAGCTCGTCAGATGAAGTTTCGACTGTATCCTCTGATAACGTAGGCAGGCAGCTATATGTTGGAATTGGTATTTCTTCAGAATGCTGAACAGGTCTTCTTGCTGACTCCAGGTGAGGATAGTTCCACTTATGCCGATAGCAAAAAACGTCCGGATGGTTGACGTAACTACGCCTACTTGTAGAAGCCATATTTAAATACGATTTTTCAAAAAACACACCCTTGCAATAAAGTTTCAACTAAATGCATGCAGGCAATATTCCGCATAATATAATCCTCATATTATAGGGATTATATAGGTACTAATACCCTAGGACACAAGCCGAGTTAACGAATTAATTTATAAGGCTTACGGTATACAATTATTTCATTCACTTTTATTGCCTTCTATTGTATATTTCGTGCCAATTGCAAATACGAAAATAAGAAATCGGCAGGTGCAATAAAATTTCAGGAAAAAATTATTTCTTATCTGTAATAATCATATGGCCTTTTGCAATATAGGATTAGGCATTTCCAGTGATTTATGAATAAATAGGTATAATTAAAAAGGCATTAGTCTTGGAATTAGTAAAATTTTTGATAAAATGTATGACCATTATAATTGTCAAATATATTATTACAATTTATTATGAGTAGGCTCTATCTCAAAAACTAGAGCTGATACGAAGAAAAGCCAAGTGTTTTTGGAATCACCGCATTCAAACTAACTAAAATCAGTTGTTTTTCTTCGGCACCAAGACAAAAAAATTTTTTTGTTGGGATGTGTTATCATTGGAAATTGTGCGGTCAGAGTTAGATTCAGTAAACCAAAATAAATAAAGACCAGCCAAAAATATTCTAGGGAGAACAAAAAAAGTTATGAAAAGTTGGACAGTGAAGGCTTACTAAATTTAAAATTTTCTCCTTCAAATGAATAGGTCTGTAAGCTGTTGATCATTGAATTTCGCCACTGGTAATATTGTGCCGGCAAGTCCCAACTTTTAGGTGTTATTCCAGTATTCCAATAAGCTGATATTGCCTCCATTTTCATAAGATAGAATCCCATTTCTGAGTTTGGATCGTACTGGGATTTCTTCCATTTGCTGAAAGAATTGATTGTGTGCTAACGGCTTTTGACATGGAATGATGAACATGTCACTTACCTATTTGTCGTTTGTGCTGTGATTGTCCCGATACATACTCCCGCTGCTATAGGTAGGGACCAACTGAACTCATCCTCATATCTGACATGAACGTTTGTTATATTCATTTGAAGATAGTTCAAAATGTTGGATACCAAGTGCTCGGCGAAGGCAGAAGGTCCTAAAATAAAAACAAACACGGTGTTTTACGAGCTTGAAAATATACCCTTGTTCCTAACTAACCTCCCAAAATGCCCCCTTCGTACTCCAACAACTCCAGGCTTCTCTTTTTAAATGCTCGAAGTAGCCGTTTATTTTTTTCCGCATCGTACGGATCATTCCTCACGATCGGATTGACCACAATATGTACATCTTCTATATTGACAACAATTGGTTGGCTCCAAAGGGCTGTCCATGGTATTTGGAGCCATATTTTGCCTATGGTACCCGCTTTGACTTCTATCGGTAAGTTAAGTTCGTACTAAAAGTTTAAGATTATGAAATTTATCATCTGATATATCTGGCTACTTAAAATTGAACCTCAATAATATTCAAAACGCAGTACACTCGTCAGAACGACCTTTAAAGTCGGTATACTTTACTAATAAACCAACAATATTAAGTTCAGTTCTAGGAATTATTTATTTCTCGAGCCAGATAAAAAGGTACAATATTCAAAAATAGATCAATTTATAGTTCAACGCGACATTAAGTAAAAATATGCAAATTAGTTCCTTTGCTACAACGCCGACTCACCGCCGGGTTACGCAAATAAATACTATGGCCACCGCTGCCATAGCGACATAGCGTGTCCCTGGACGCTAATTGGTTTACCCGGGACACCGGGTAGCGGAAGTGGGCGGCCCGCTTCGTAACATCAAGGGACTCTAACTGCATCTCGGAGAAAGAAGTCCGCTCTCGACGGGTTCCACAAGAACGATCTTTTCTTAGAACACAAAAGTGTAAAATTTTCTCCGCTCGGTTATAAGTGCCAAGTAGTAGCAATATTCGTATGTGTGTTCGTTGTGATTCTCTAGTGAAATGAAAGTGAAGTAGGTACACAGTATAGGATGTGTTCCTCTATCTTTCGTAGTAAAGTATAAATAAATCCTACAGATACCTAGATACAGTGCAGTGTGTGTGTAACGTATAAAGGTTCTTATTCATCAAGTGTAATAAGTACATCCGCAATTTAAAAGGATTCTAAACTCTTTTCTACAAGTAAATGTGGAAAATAGAAGACATTTTTAAAGTGTTTTAATTGAATCTGGCAGTATAATAAACCCGGGAAAATTAGACTAGTGTTTGATTGTGCAATCCAATGATGTTAGCTTAAATGATAACCTATTGACAGGACCTGATCTTCTTCTTCCTAATAGCCGTTTTGTGGAGATTCAAACAAATATGATAGCATTTTGTGGGGACGTACGTGAAATGTTATGGATAAACTTAAAAATGAATCAAGATCCAGACACTTATGAAGTGACTGTTATGAGTTTTGGACCACCTTGTTCACCTGCTTACGCATAGTTTGTTAAGAACCTGAACGCACATGAAAAATGGTTAAAAAGTTTGATTCTAAGTTCAAATCTAATTAATGTATCCAAATGGCTTTGATGCAGTAGGTGTTACGTTAATACGTTAAAGCTACATCAGTTAATAAGAAGATTATTCACTTACTAGAGCCTCTGCCTTTAGCTTTAGATCAGTCAGCTGTACTTTGCCAGAAAATATTCCAACGTTAAGATTTTCCGTGTCCAAATCCTGTACGTATTTTCCTAACAGCTGATTTAAAATCCTTGCCACTGCTCCCTCCAGCATCTGGAAGCAGGAATATACGTTATCAAAATAGGGAAATTGAAATGTAAGATATTTGCGGACTAGCTTTTTAAGTTTGAAGGCATATGCTGTAAAAATTTGACCTGCCATTTCAGATTGAATGGTCGATAATCATAAAATGTTAATGTTTGACTCTTTGGTCATATCCTGGTTTGTTCTAAGCTGTGACGTCAGCTGGCGAAGAAAAATGGCCTCATTGTGCCATCTAGCACGACTAAGGCCAGATTTATTTGCCTAATGAGAAAGCCCTTTCCATCTTTTATGTCGGTAAATTAATTAAATATGTAAATGTCATAATCATTTCATGCCCGTATCGTGTCAAATAAAGAAACAATTATTAATTACTGTTTTAAGTAGTATTTCGCGAGATAAATTCTGTCTAACTTACCTTGTTTCAATTTGACCAAATTCCGTGAAACTTTAAAATTTCAAGTATTTAGATTTTACTTGGAGAATTTCACTAATTTTACTTTAACATTTCGCATGATCGTAATTTCATTTGTAAGTTGGCCAATGTCGGGGTTTGATATCGATTTCCCCGACCTGACTTTCAAACTACCCTGGATGAAAATTCGTCCCACGCTGGATACGCAGCGACATCTTATGGATTGTATTCGAAAATGTGCTCTGGCACATTGATTTAATCCAGTTCACATGTTGCAGTCAAAATGCGAATTTTGTTTTAAACACTTATTAAAGTTGAAAAAGTAGTCCATACTTGCAGTGGAGTTTACGTAATGTAAATAAAACGACAATGTCTTCCTCCACAAATTTAATAAAAGTAAAAGTTCTTGTTCCCTACATGTTTCGGGCGTCTAGACGTCCATCTTCAGGGGATACTAGAAGGAATTTCATCTTTACAAAACTAGTTAGAATCATGGTGAACATTGACTTACCTATAATCGAGTTGACTATAAAAACTTTAAATGGTTGCCTCAAATTAATGAGTACAGCCAAAATTGAGTAGGAACCTTAGAAATTGGGTGGACATGTGAAAAATTATAATTTGTATATTTATAGAATGAAAATTTGTGAAAATATAAGAATTGAATAGCAAATATATTATTTTAAAAGGTGCATTTTATTTTTGATGATGATTTTCTAGAAAAACATTGTAGTTGTAAAGAAAGAAATTTAAAATAAAATTTTTGGAGGCATGCTCCGTGTTAATTTTTAAAAAATTGAAATTTTTTATACCAGAGGGGCTATGCCCATGGTAATATATAAATTACGAAATCATTTCATTTAATGAATTGAATAAAAAAAAAAAAAAAAAAAAAGTTCTTTTTTCATTAAATGAAATGATTTCGTAATTTATATATATTATTATTATAAAATTGTTATTATAAACTGGCATTAAAAATAAATGTTGGTTAATACGTCTGCGAAAGCGAAAGCCGAGTTTATGAGGGGTTTTATTGCAGTCATTAGGCAAAACGAAATATGTTGGGAAGTACTTTACTTGCTGTGAAATAATAGGAAACACAGTAAGGTATAGTTTCAAAAAAGCCGAATGAATAAAACGCAATGGTTATATTACTATTTTATTAAGTCATTTGCAACTTATTCTAAGAAATTATAAAAAATAAATTACATACATTTTTACAATATTCACATATACCAAGAAACACAATACTAGGTTCTATTTGGCTTAAACAAATATCAAAATTAAATGCGTATTGACTTAAAGTCAAACCGTTTCTTTTTGACAATTACGACTAAATTGACCGTTAATTTTGTAGCTTTTCGACTTAACCATCCGTCTATTCCCTTTTTATTAATAAGTAATTGTCGTTAGCACTTGCACTAATTACTAAAATCTAAATTTCGGTAAAGCTGATTTAAATGAGTTGGCTTTATTATTTACACTAACATATAGCCAAATATACAACATATATTATTTACTATACGCTAAACGATGAGTACAAATGCAAAATCTTACATGGTTCACAACAACAATTTTAAAATACCTATTACATATTCATACAAGGCGTGTTTTTTGCAAGTTCAAACGGCGTACCTTAAAAACCTAAAATGTTTTTGATCTTAATTCAAGGATTTATTGGGTTTATTTTTTTAATTTGACGCGTCAAAGCAAATTTTTAATTATTAAGGAGAGCGAAATTCAGTGGCCTGCCTGATCCCCAGGCCTTACCTCTTTGGACTTTTATTTGAGCAAAAACAAAGCCCTTAGTTTTGAGGGCATAAACCATCATCATCAGCCTCGACCAGCTTTTGTTCTACGAATTTAATAATATGTCATCCGGTTGCGAGGTTGGTCAAGTCTGATGATAAGGGAATGATACGTGCGCCTCTAAATAGTGGAGCAGACCTAGTGGTTGTATTTCATTAATTAACGTTGAGTTTAAAAAAACGCAATTTGCTCTTTCTGTTGACACATAATCAAGAAATTAATGGTTACCTCAAATAATTCTAACACACTATTCCAGACTTCTTTGACACCTTATTGTGGCTTATTAAATGAATACGAAAAGCGTATTGGTAGTATTTTGATGATTAATGGGGAAAATAAAATTAAAAGCAAGACTAAAATTATTACAGGTTCTCATTTTCTTTTTTAAACTTTTATTACACTATAGACGGTCTTAAAAATTTGGTACTCAATTGGAAATTTAGGAATCGTTGGAGATAGAGAACTGGTTTAGTAGGGTCAAGTTTTCAATCTTCTATCCTTTCTCTTTCATTTGAGTTCCTTCAATATTGTAACTTCCGGTATATTGAAATAAGGTAAGAATTAATACTGATTGAGAATTATACGAAAAACACGATATTTGCAAATATTTGGGACACACACAAATAGTATGGTCCTTACTTCTGTCATACCCAGTTGTATTTGGTAATATATCTTTGCATATTGTTTTTTTCGTATCATTTGCATAAAATTGCCATCAATACGAAAAAAACATTAATCATTCGAAATAAAAAATGTATAATTTACTTTAATTAAATTATAAATTATATAAAAATAATTTATAATACATAATGGTTACTATTTATATTACAACGGCGATATTGCTGTATACATGTTGATTAAAAAATGCACTTTATAAAGCACGCATACACGAATCGTAGGCAAAATCTTTAACCTGACGACCACTATTTTATTTTATCTACAACCAAACATAAAAAGACAAAAAGAAAACAGTTGTGTGTTGCTGTTATTTTGGCACAAGCAGTCAAAAACAGATCTGTCAATATAATGACAACATTCAAATATAAGCCCTTGAACGATCAATAATATTGTCAATATCGCAAATATTGATAATACTATTGATCATTTTAAGGCCGCTTTAGTTTATTCAAGAGCGATACGAAACTAATTCCGAATTGTAAACATAAAAAATTCTCGTAAGAACAGTACAAGGGTTCCTTTCCCTTTCCACCAGATCCATCCCCAGGCACATCTCGCGCTCGTCAGTGAGGCTATTGGATCTGGCGGAAGGAAAGAATAAACAAAAAAACGATATTCATCGAAGAATAGACTAGATGGCTTAATCTCGTTGTGTTGGTAAGAAACACGTCTGAGAATACACTCTTTGTTACTTCGTTTTTGGTTATTGAACCGACACGACGCCTTAGCTCGCGGACTTCTGCAATTGCGACGTGTTGTCTTTGCAGGTTATTTCCTCTACTATTTGTGACTTTGCAAGAGTCTATATCAGAAAAACAAGAAAGGGTGTTTCTTACCAACACTACGATTGAGCCATCTTTTGATTTCTCGTAAGGTCGAGAGATTATTGTTGACATAACAATGTGAGCGACGTCCACACTCGCGTTCGTGGGTACGCGGCTTAACGGCCCTAGATAAAGCAAAAGACTTTTCACATATTTAATTAGAATTTTAAATATCCGTGCAGATTTTTGCATATTATTCTTAAGTACTAAGTATGTTAATAAATATATAACTATTAAATTAAATATTGTAGGTTGCTTATTGTGATCCTAAAAAAATCGGATCGCTATATTGGATGCTTCGCGTTGTAAGTAGTAAAATAAAAATATTTATATTCGTTAATTATTTAGGTACAAGTTTCAATTACAAAGTAAAAATAAAAAGTCGAATATTTCCGCCGAGAAAATAAATAATTTGATCATCTAAGCTTGTATCACTGGCAAATATCCAACCAATGTCTACAATCTATACTAATGTTGGTCACTAAACTCAACAAACCATCGAATATTGTTCTTTAATTTTTGTGTTATAATATATACATATATATAACAACAGTAATTATCAATATTTGGCCTGTCTGGAATTGAATGAATTAAATTGACAATAAAATTTTGATCAATCCCTTCCCAGCACTCATGGATTACTTCCAATAATTCACTAGAATTGCGAGGTCTACAATTTCTTTTGTATATTTCTTTTACAATCAGACCCCAGACATTCTCTATGGGATTAATATCGGGACTGTAACCAGGCCATTGGCTGGGCAATTATCCCGTTTCAGAACAGACATATAATGCTCGGCATTAAGCCTTCCCTCCAATCGCCATAAGGCATTAGACCCATAAACACTAATCCAACCCCAGACATTGCGCTAATGTACAAATTAAATGACGAGGCAGTTGTAAATTTTGGCAGTGACAGGCTTGTACAGTATTCAAGAAAAAATAAATAAATAACTTTTAATTGGCTTATTAAAAGTTATTAAAATTTGGTGTGCGAATCCATCGTACCAGGACCTTCAAAAAAGTCTAATACAATTTTGATGTAAACTTAACCGGGGAGCTAATATTTAAGGGTACGTCACTTTTTCCTTAATTTTAGTCACTGTTACTGTTATGGTGCAAAATTCGTTCGCTCACGGTATTAACCACAAAAGAACTACTGTGTAAACACTTTTAAGGTTTAGGTTGGTTTAACGACGAAAAGACATTTCTTTAAAATGGCGTTTGGTGTATTTGCAAATTTTTTGACCGATATAATAAAATGAAAACTAGTGTCGTATTAAAAATATAATTCGTTTTAATTAATTTTAAATACTTACTTTAAACTAAACTAAACTTACATAAAAATAGGAACAAAAATAATTACAAAACTAGTCTGTCAATTTTATAAATGAAGTTTTTAAAGGGTTGCAGGGCCATCTATCTCAGAAATGATTTGGACTATGTGAAACTACACCATCATTTATTTAGGATTCCTCTCCTGCATTTCGCCCTGTACATTTTTTACTGGAAGAACCAAATATATATACTTCGTAGATATACATTTATACACTCCCCGCTACCCAAAAATGTTGGCTAAGTTTAATGTTTTATACCTTTTTTATTTTTTATCCGATTTTCATGATTTTTTTACCAATTTGTAAATACATTTATTGGGATTATTCTGTGTTTTAACAATTAATATTTTTTGCATAGGTGATGCTATACCGAGATAAATTAAAATGTTATTTATTTGTCACATTTTCAAAACACTCTGTGGAAATATTGAGGACAATTTTGTTTATAATCTTAGTGTTATAATCTTAGATGTATTCCTAACATTTTATTTTCTGAACTACCCCATTATCTCATTTCTTGCAAGAGCTGCACAGTTTTAAATAAGCATTGATAATGGATATAGACAAGGCTCTGGCAAAATGAGATCGCCTACTGGAGATGATGATCGCTTTATCATTGTTAGATCCTTAAGATATCGAAGATCTACTGCTATTTCTTCAAAAAATGAATTGCAAATGGTACTACCACAACTACTTCCTCGGCATTAACAATAACAATTTATTTTAATGTATGATAATGTACATGTTGTGAGCGAGTATATCGATGAGGTTGCACTGCGAAGATTGGAATGGCCCGCATGTAACCCCGATCTTAACCCCATCGAACATTTCTGAGATGAACTTGAAAGAGCTGATCGTTGTTGTCCTGTTCTACCACAAACTCTGGCATTGACAGAGGAATATCAGATTATTTCTCAAGAAAGAATAACTAACCTTATTCCAGGGTTGAATGGATTTAAATCATGATTTAAATCACTTGATTTTTTTCAATTTAAATCATGATTAAAATCAAAATTTCTAATAAGTTATAATTAAGAGAAAATAAAAACTTTCAGTTTTAATTAATGGTTTATTATATCAACAAAATAAAACCGTTCCTAATCGATTTCTGAGTTTGGAATGGCCTAAACAAATGTTGAGAAAATTCTCTCGACTGATGCGGAAGAAGCAGGAATTTGAAGCTCTGAGCGTTTTTCGACAGGAACTATCTTCATTAAAATTTAAAGAACGGTGGGAATAAAATCAAAAACGTGTTGAAAATAGCAACTTATTTATAGAAAAAAATACACTGATCAAAACGAAAAAGGAGCCACTTATAAAAATGTTCGTAGTTTTGAATAAATTCTTTTTATGAATATAATATCATGATTTGCTTTTTTATCGAATACAAGAAAAACAAAGGTAAGAACTAATGTTTTTCTTTCATTTATAAAAACTATATGTCTCTACTGGGTGGACATACATTTTAATTTCTACTTAATGCAATAAACAATTTATATTAAATTAAGTTAGTGGCTCCTTTTTCGTTTTGATCAGTGTAGATAAAAATAAAAATCGAAAAAATCAAAAAAAATTGATTTTTTTCAAAAAAAATCGCGATTTCTGATGTTTTTCAAAAAAAAAATCATGATTTTCTTCAACCCTGCTTTATTTATTCAATGCCACGAAGGCTGCGAGCTGCCAATGTTGCGAGAGGTGGACATACACGAAGTTAAAATTTTTGTTTCTGTTGTTAGTTACTTCCATTGCTTTTTATTTTTGTCAATAAAAGCATCTTTAAAATCAGTATTTTTGTTATTGAAAATTGTGTAGCTTTTACAAGAAATGAGATAATGGAATAATTAAAAAAACAAAATGGTAGGAATACATTTAGGATTATAGCAAAAAGATTAGAAACAAAATTATTCGCCTTAGTTTTTCCACAGAGTGTTTTGAAAATGTGCCAAAAAACAACGTTTTAATTTGCCTCGGTATAACATCACCTGAGCAAAAAATGTTAAATTATTAAAAGAAGACAGAATAATCCCAATAATTGTATTTACAAATTATAGTAAGAAAATTATGAATATTGGATTAAAAATAAAAACGTTATAGAACATCTAACATTTGGGTGTCGGAATTTTGTGCCGAGAAGTGTATTTTGGATGATGACGATGAATTAGGATCTGTCAAGCCTATAACCCTTATTTATCTCAATCATTTTGGAATTTTCGACCAAAAACACGGCATTTATATTATCACAAACCATACTGGTCTGCACTACCACTACGTATTGTGGTTATTGTTATTTTTCCTAATATCACCGTTGCTTGAAGGCGCACTCAATGTCCTCGCGGGAGTATTATCCTCCAGCGTAGCGGCCAGAGGTTGCAGCCCGGTTTCTGGCAAAAAGAGGACCGAAGCGCCCCCTACAATGCCGAACACTGACAGGACTAGGAGCGGCAGGGATTGGTTGATACCAACCTGAAACAAAGAAAATGACAGACCGTTTCGAGGCAATCATGATTGGTATGCACTCACCAACTCCCACAGATACGGTACTAACATCAGCGCTATCCCCGCAGGAACGTTGGCAGCTCCAACTCCTATGTTCCTGATTATGGTGGGGTACAGTTCGGCAGTGTACACGGGCATGATAGCGTTCGACGAGCTGATGCAAAATTTGCTGGTCATCATAAACGTGGTGATCAGCCACTGGAGGTCGTCGGATATCCAGGAGACTGGAATGGCTAGGCCAGCGAAGATACCAGAGAGGATGATGGTGATTGCGAGTGGCCAGCGACGGCCGCCCTTGATGAGGATGAGGATGCTGATGGCTACGGCTGGGACTTCTACAATTCCTACAAGTATCTGTTAAGACATAATATTGTTAATTTTTTTAACTGTTACGTTACGCTGGGTGCTACTTTTACTTACAGAGTTTACATACAAATCTCCTCCAATATTGCCAAGATTAAGAACCAGTCCGTAGTAAACTAAATAGACAACGAACCATATCAAGAACAAGATGAGTGTTTTTTTTCTCATCGAGGGAGTTTTGAACAAGTCCGACACTCCAACGTCTACGGTTTCTTCTTTGGTCGTTATCGCAACTGGGAGTTGCTTTTCCAAATTGGACGGTAACGTCCTTTTATTGAATTTGGCAGCTGTCTCCAATATTTTGATGACATCTTTCGTACGGCCCAAGGCTAGAAGCCAGCGTGGAGATTCTGGTAGAATGAACCTTAAATAGCGATAGTTTTTGTATGGATTATTTACCTCTTTACGGTCATTCAACAAATCAGGTCTCTGCAATTTATACATATTCACTACTAGAAACTGATCCTTCTAAAGAAAGTTTATTGATGCTATAGTCTATCTTTAAATAGTAATAAATGCTCATTAAATATGCAAAACCCATTCCAGGGTATCAAGAACAATTTAAACAACATCCCTTCATCTATTGTGTTTACATTAAAGGATCCAAATAATGAGCATTCTTTAGGTAGGTCCTTCCTGAATTTATCGCAAGCTATTGTTATACTTGAGGATTTACCATTGTTATTGGGAAAATCTCTTAGCCAGGAGCGTGTTTTGGGGAAGTTTTTAAATTAAATCTTAAACACGCCTATTTTCCTAAAATTGTATTATATTCGTAGATATTTATAACATATACCGAAAAACAAATCCTTTGAACCAAGGAATTATGATATGCAGCCAAGAGCTTTTCGGTTTTGAATAGGTCCAAATGCGAAGTCTCTTAAACCAAATCCCTGACTCTCTTAAAACCAATCGCGGATTTTTTCTTATGAGGATAGTCCATTCTATTGGTTCAATAGCGAAATTTCTCTTGTTCTAAGAACAACCAAATTAAGTTTGTTCTCGGCTTAAGATCTTTCTCTTGATTCAATAGCTTTAAATATCTATTACCAAGAGCTTTCGGTCTTGGCTTAAAATAATTATTCTTGTTCCAAATACGGGATTGGTTTTAATTTAAAATCTTTCTCTGGGCCCAATAGCATTAAATATCTAGTGCCAAGAGCTTTCAGACTTTGCTTAAAAAAATTGTTCTTGTTTCAAGAAGGTAGTTTACTACGTTTTGGCCTGTGATGAAACCATCCTCAGGCAATTTTTTTAAATTTCAAAAAAGATACCATAAAACGAAAAAAATCTGATATTTAAAAAACGAATTTATTACGAAAATAGAAATTGTTTATACATGTTTTGTATAAAAAAAAACGACTTCACAAAACATACCGCTAACAATTTGGTGTGCGAGTTCATAATGCCAGGACCTTCAAAAGAATCCAACCCAATTTTGCTGTAAAATTATTAGGAGAGCCAATATTTGAAGGTAGCAATATTTACATGGGATTTCCTTCGGCCAGTCTGGCGGTGGACCACCCGGTATAGTCTACGTTTTCAAATAAACGTTATCTCTAATAAAACTTATTAAAAGATAATAAACAATCCTTCAAATTTCGACAGCAAATGGCCCAGATAGAACTGGTCTAAAAATTCTTTCACCGGCGCCATTGTACCGTACCCTTTGCCCACCCGATACCACACCCACTTCTATTTAAGTGACGCGCACAGACTACAGAATAATTGCTGCCACCTGTATCGGTGTCGCGTCGTACCAAATTGTGAGTTGTAGTGGGGATTGTTGTTCTTACGCCAAAAGCGGCCGACTGGAAATCTGAACTTTTTCTCTTGCGCTAAATAAAACTTTACTACTGTCTGGTGAACTATTTTAAAGAAGAAATTGACAACAAGGGACAACCAACAGATAGAAATACCTAAAAACCCACCATTAAAGAAAATTACAAGCCATTCTAATGAGCTACTGCGGTGAGAACTTTTTATAAATGTGGAACATGCGATCCAGAATTAATTAAAATAACAGATCATGGACATTCAACCTCAATTAAACCTAATTATTTGCAACTAGATGTCGAACATCATCTTGACATTTTAAAAAGATGAGGGGACCCAACATAAAATCATCAATTTCATCAACTCCTCAACCAAATAGTACTAATGACAGACCCTTAAACACAGCTAACAAGCAGATATCATGCGAATTGTACATTTTTTGTAATTTGTTCGAATTTCGCCAAAACTAATTAAACTAAGTTAGCCTTACATACCCAGAGACCATTAATAATTTTAAGTCATTGTTTGTTCACTCTCTATGTTCTTTAATAATATTATTAAATAATTTAAAAGCGGAGACCTTTAATATAAAATCAGTAAATAATCCTAATATAAACCACTCGAACTTTGAATTTTGCCGGATAAATTTCACTTAAGTATAATTTTCTTGTGTTGTTCTCGACTTAGAATTCGAAGCAAAAGTTTTCGAAATAACCACCCACTCGAAACTTACCCCAAAAAATTCAAAGTTCTCGTGATTTAACCTATGAGAAATATAGAACTTACCAAGTGGCTAAAAACAATGCTCCTGGTAATGAAAGCGCCAGCTGCAGGTGCCTCCAATCCCTTAACAAATAGGCCATTCCCGAGATGGTGCAATAGCCCAGAGACACTGGAAATAGATAAGAGATTCCAGCGATGGTTCTCCAGTGACCGCCGACCAGTTCTATTGCCAAAACAAAGCCGCTGAAGACTACGGACACCGAGAAGAAACCTAGGCAACAGCGAAGGACTACGTAAAGTTCAAACCATGGGGCGAATGCTATAGCTGTACCTAAAACGGTTGTAATAAGTTAATCAGTGACAGAAGATCATAAAGATCTAAAGAAAGAGGAAAGCAATCTGGATGGAATATTTGATCATCATTTCCGTTTACATTTTTATAAACTTACCAAGTGAACACTGTACAAAAATGGAAGCGAGCAAGGTCCTTTTTCTTCCATATTTATCCGAAATAATACCACTGACAAGACCTCCTAGAGCTACTCCGGCCAGAAACATCATCTCGGCCAAGTTAATCAATGTTTTTCTATCACAGACTAAATTAAATTCGGACGTAATGGTAACTCCTAAAATGTAAGGGCAAAATTGAACTACAAAATATACATACAGGGTCTTATAACACTACATCAGGCTTCGATGGATCTTTATTAGAAATCTACTTTACGTGTTCCTATAAAAAAAAGTCTAGGTATGTTAGATCCGGTGATTTAGCTGGCCAGGTGGTACATCCGCTTCTACCTATCCATTGGTTGTGAAAGGTATCATCAAGATAATTGCTTATATCCCGTGAATGTGCTCTAGTACACCATCTTGCTGAAACCACATCCTATTTCTAGTACCTATATTGAGGAACGTCTGCCAATTCCTAACTTAGTTCGTATAGGAGTTATGGAAGCCTGACCCAGTGTTGTAGGACACTGTATAAGTACCGACGCGACAGTATGGAATATGTCATCGCAATTTAGTAATAGATCTCCAAAATTGAATTTTGTGAGATCAGGACACGCGAACTTATAGTCAAACCAATTAACGTGCTAGTCGCGATAATCATTAAGCAATTGTTTACGCATTTATTGTTGGATAAAAAGTATAGCACGTGATCAGAGACAAAAAAAGTATCGTGTTTCTTTTTTTTTAACAAATTACTTCCAGTGGAGTCATCCGGTATCCAACTAAAGATCGTTTTCGTTTTATTGAATATTTCAAAAGTGATTTGTAATACTGGATTGGATTTTACTGCAGTAACCAAGTGAAACACCACGGTTTTTCCGGACCACTGTTCTTTCCCGGAGTAGATAATGTTTTTTTTATTAGGGACCATTTCTAAGTAAATACGTTCCCTTGACTTGTTTTCGCCCGAAAAGAATGTAATGTTTTTCATATCATGCTCCTGTGCTAACAATATTAATAATTTAGACGCTTTTGGCATAACCGAAGATAACTTGTCACTTATTGGTATAAATTTTGAACATGTTTTGTCACGTCACTTAAATGCTTACTTGACAAGATCGTTCAGATGAATGTTAATGATTTTTAAGCAATACCACCATCAGATGTTTTGATTTTATTAACCTATATTAGATGATCAATGGTATTACTGGGATTTATTGAAAAGAGTAACGAGAATAGTTTTTTCTCTCTCAAACATAACTCGTCACTCGTGCCATACAAAATTTGATCCAGCAACTGCCAACAACACATTTACAATTGCAATCTTATTCTGAATTTAGAGGGCCCTAAAATGTCATTGTTACTAACTTTTGATGGGCATTTTTTTGCTTACCTTGAAACTTAACGCTTAAGCTGTCGCTAAAACAGGCTAGGGTTATTCCTTTGTTTAAGGCAAGGGACAGAATTGCTCCCGCTAGCTATAGACGAATTTCTTTACTCTACCCTGACCAAGATAGTGGAAATGTTACTTAAAAAGAGAGTGATGAGCTTTTTGGACAGACAAAAGTTGCTCGTACGGTCCCAGTTTGGTTTTCAACCCTCCAAAAGTACCGATGACGCTATTTTTCTTGTCCTGGAGGAATTAAAGTTAAGGCTTAATGCTGGGTAAGGGGCCGCGGTGTTTTTTTGTGACTTGGCTAAGGCTTTTGACTGCGTCTGTCACGAAACTGCTACTGAAACTTAGTTGAATTCTATGCGTCAGGGATATGTCTTGTTCTTTCGTCTGTTAATGATCTCTCTAACATTGTGCCTCTTTTGCTGACGATACAATCATCCTTTGGCATCACACGGGACGCCTGTGAGGGTGAAGACTTTTTCTGCGTCAAGAAATGGTGTGACTTTAATCTTTTGTCATTCAATGTATCAAAGACTGCTATTTTGAGCTTTGGGTGCCAGTTAGTTGCTGTTTTGTTGAAAGGAGAGGTTGTCGGTAACTTATCGAAAGATAATTTTTTTAGGCTGGTTTATTAATACCGATCTTAAATTTTATGTGCACATTACAGATACTGTTAGGCCTTTATGACTCTATAACTAGCAAGGTGTTGGATAAAATATTTGAATGTGTGCTATTAACTAAATTTTAAGCTTGTTTATGTTTTTAAACTCTTCTCTGCAGTACACTACACGTCAATTTAGACTGTGACGCATTGGCACACTTTTTATTTCCCAATCAACGCTCTACCATTTGAATATTTATCGCAACAAAAGAATTACGAGAAACTACAATAAAAGTAATCGGTCTTAAGCGAATTTTTATTGCCAAATATAATTTAGACCGTAAACAATGCGATGACCGAATAACAAGAGGCGACCGTTAAAAAAATATTGCACTGATCCATTGCGGAAATCACTCGAGGCTAAATCGGGGCAGCAGGGAGGAGTACGGCAGTTATCAATTTTAGCAGTAAACTTACCCTGACCATCAAATTCCCAACTCGTACACTTATTATTAAAAATTGGACTGTTACCACACAAGTTATTTGTGTCGTTATTCGATATTACGTCACTCTTCCAACAGAAGTCGCTGGATTGGCACTCTTTCCATAAATGTGGGGATATGCCGTGAAATTGTGGCGGCCTTGAACACCTGTATCAATCAAATAACATGTTGTTCTCAGAAAAAGCGTTGGAAAGGCAGAAATGCTGAATTTTTAGCGGTTACTTACCAAAAATCGTGGTCTCTTGCGTGAAAGGTCGGAGCAAATATATGCCAGGTGCATGGAATATTTACAAGCGACAAAAGGAATGTAAGTAACAATTGCCATCTTCCGAATTCGCCTATGGAATTCGATATAACATCTTCTTCTTCTTCTTCGGAAGAGTTTCGCTTGTCTTGGGGCATTTCTGGAACAAAAAAGACAGACTTGTGAACGGGCGTTAAGTTTTTAAGTGCATTAAATAGATTAATCTAAAGATACCTACTTGACAATTGTAGCTTGCTTTTATTATCATTTGTTTTTATTGTAATTTGTTTTAATTAGTACTTAAGCCATTATATCTAACTGGGTATACAGACGTGTTTGCTAGTTTAAGATGTATCCTATTTATAAAATAGTTTTTGTAATACGATTATTATTATCTTTTTATTACTTGCAAATGGAAATGCTTAAACGCGCAAATGAAACCAAATGACCAACTCGACCATTGAACCAAAGGATATATAACACAATATTGTATTTCTGAATACCTTTCAAGAAAGACAACAAAGTTTATTTGATAGTAAATAGCGTGCTTTAATTATTAATTGAACGCTAATTTAGAAATGAATATAGCTGTGTTGTGGTCCAAAAAGCTGGTATATTATTATTATTTATTTGCTTATTTTCACAGCACAACACTAACCTAAAGATTAATTTTTAGCACCTTATGCTCGGTTTGATTTGTCGTCACGAGACTTATTATTCTTTGCACTAGAGTTCGGATATCGTTTAGTAAACTAAACTGTTTTTCCAAAAAACAGCCGCCTTAGATTGGCATTTATCCAATTATTCGCATGGTGTAAAAAATACAAAGTGAGCTAGTGCCTAAAAAATGTGTTCCATTAACATTTCTACAATATAATTTGGAAAAGTCATTTAACTCATTTTGAATGTACATGTTTCAGACAAGTTTATGACTGTTTTATTTCACTGTTGTTTTGCTTGAATTTCGCGAAATTGCTTTGCACAAATTTATTACCAAGTGTTTTATTTACAAATAACGTAATAAGGTAGATTTGTTTTTGAGGATAGGACTGATGGGTTGTCTGAAGAGTATGAAGCAGAGTTAAAAAAATCATGATTTTTTTTCGATTTTCCGCCCTTACTCATTTTCACAAAACGGACAAAACTTTAAATCAACTGCTAAAATTTAAGATGCGTTATGAACAGTGTATAACCCCATATCATTATTTGTTGGCATATTTTCTTGACTCAACAAAAGCTCAGCAAACACTAACAGAGAGTCAAAAAAATGTTGCTTTAAAAGCTGTTAAAGAATTAGATCCAAATACTGGTTTACTACCACTCATAGTCAAGTTTCTTGCCAAGTCAGAACCTTTCACTGATTTTATGTTTCATGGTGATATTCTTCAGAATGTAAAACCCATAGATTGGTGGAAGTCCCAACAAAATATACCCATTATTCAAAAAGAGTTCTTCATAATTAGACAATTACTTTGTGCTGCTGCTTCTTCTGCATCAGTCGAGAGAATTTTCTCAACATTTGGTTTAGTCCATTCCAAACTCAGAAATCGATTAGGAACGGAAAAAGCTGCAAAATTAGTTTTTTTGTACAAGCACCACAATTTACTAAAATAAACATTATTTACGTACAGTGGTTTTATTTTTTTGATATAATAAACCATTAATTGTGTGTGTGTGTGTGTGTATGTATCTGAGTTTTTTGGCACTGGTTTAAACCAACTGGCCAGCTTTGTCTTGTTTAGTCTTTGTTAATACACTGTTACAAATATGTTAAAAGCAGTCACGTCAGAGAGTCAATTAAGTACTCTACTTAGGCATTAATTTCTTCTAAGGATAATTTTAACCTATTCACCCATTTTTTACAACTCTATGTCAGGCTATGTGTAACTTCGCTAAATGTAATTTTTATCTTATTATATATTTTATGAGCATTCTTTTTGCTTCTTTTTTTTTCCTTCTTCTTTTTTTTTCCTTTTTTTTTTAGATTAATAATTTTTTATTTTTTTTTATGTTTTTTTTTTTAAGTATTTAAGATTCACAGACCATGAAACCTGAGTTTTTATATTGGCAAAAAATACATTAATTTCATTTTGTTTTAACGGACATTCTAAGACACAATGTTGTATCTCTCCTATTTCCCTATTTCTCTCTGAGTGAAACCAAGGTTGTTTTTTGTATTTAATGTCTATCGATTTAAAATGTATTCCTGTGGTCGCTTGTTGGTATTGTGCTAACCATGATTATAATAGTTTATTTTTTGCATCCACAAATAGATCGGAAAATGGTATTTTAAACAACGCAGGCGTATCTCCATCTGCTGTTGCTTGTTTGGCTGAACTGATCGACTATTTCATTTGCGGCGATTCCAGCATGTCCTTTAATCCAAACCAAGTAAATAACTTTAAAACTGAAAGCTTTTATTTTCTCTTAATTATAACTTATCAGGAATTTTGATTTTAATCATGATTTAAATTGAAAAAATCAAGTGATTTAAATCCTTCCAGCCGTGGTATGGAGGCTTAGGAATATTTATTAAGTACAGCAGAAGGGTCGTCCCAAGGTTATGACGTTCTCCAAATGAATGAATTCTCGATAGCCTCGTTCGTGGACACTAAGATGAGCGACAGTGGTATTTTTATCGCTGTTAGTGGATGTCAGTGTCATCTAAACATTTGGCATGAAAATATTCCAAGCAAGACAGAGTATTCCAGACGATGTAGTTACGATGCCTATGATTCCAGCGATGGATTTTATAAAGAGTCAAAAAAATTGTTAAGTTGTATAAAAGTGTCTTAGTTCGGAAAACGACCTCCTTGTTTCGCAAAATTTGCATGAACTTTGGTAGTAACCGTGATCGTAAAGCCTGTTTACATTAGATGCAAGTCGATGCAAGTGCAAGAAGAATTGTCTGAAAGCATGCGCTTGCCTTGCACCCAATTAAGATATGCTTTGTGGTAATTTGTTTTGGATGGTAACATAAAAATCACTATATTTCTCATCAGAATTGCAGCGGAAACTGCAAGAAAGATCGCAGAGAACCGTTTTTCGGCCAGTGATAAAACTTGCATGACTATTGCAAAAATATATCAGCTGTCTCTTTAATGCCTTCCTTCAAGCTTTATTGCGTCTTGCAAATGACTTGCCGACTGTAAAACTCACCTCTGATTTTGTACAGACCTTTTAGAGACCTGTATATCAATATAAAAAATACATAGTAGCTTACACACTTTTTATGAAGGTATTTTTAATATTTTTGAATCATTGGCGTCCTTTATTACTGGATCAACGACCTTGTTATTTATTTAGTAGATTACGAGGCAAAATTAATTTTAATTACGAAAATAAGTTTGGCGACAGATTTTGCTAAGGTTTTTGAGGAAGAAAATAAAACTATGTAAATACGTCTCAGTTTGTATTAGAGAAAGAAGAAAGCGATCCTATACTGTACAGTCCAACATTTTTGAATATACAGGGTGCACCAAAAAAGCGAGGCGTCATGAAAGTATTTCTTTTAATGGTCCGACCCATTTCTTTGTATCTCATCGAATTCGCCATAAAATTTTACATATAATACACTATTTTTCTTTTAGCGATACGTTTATACGACGTTGCCAGATTATTAAACTTTTCCCAAATTTTTCTCGAAACACATATCGAAAGAATAATTTTAAAATATTACTAATGTAAACTAAAAAATAAAATTTTATGTGTTCATAGACCTTATAGCTATCTGGAGATATTTTGTTGAAACACAACATCAATATCTTATACAGGGTGGTACCTACTGTTGGCGCGAGACGAGGCAAGACGAGAGAAAGCCTTCTCTCGCTCGAGAGAACACTTTCTCTCGTCTCGTCTCGCTTCTCTCGTGATTTAAACCAAATAACAAGTGTGAAAAACGCTCGAACACTTTTATTTTATTTTCGTGCATGTTTTAAGATCTCTGAAAAATATACAGGATTCTCAAGAAAAGTGGACGTTTTTTTTTTCTAATAGAACACCCGGTATATTATTTCAATTTTGAATTCTACTTAAAATTGCAAGCATATTTTATAAAAAAATGATACGTCTAAACCTAATAGTTTACGAGATATTGACATTTGAAAAATTACCTTTTTGAACTTTGACAGTCCCAGTTTTTCATTTTTTATCCGAAAATGTTAACTTCCGGTTCATCAGGAACCACATTTTTTACCTTCCGGTTCAGTTCCGGTAAAACCGGAAGTTGACATTTGTAAACAGAATATGAAAAACTAGGATAGGGACATTAAGCCGTTTTTCTCTATGAGGTACCGTTGGAACGCAACGTGTTGTCAAAGTTCAAAAATATCATTATCTCGTAAACCATACAGCTTTTAGACATATACATCGTAACTAGATGCCTATGCTTTTAGACGTATAATTTTATCATAGAATTCAAAAATGAAATAATATACAGGGTGTTGGCATTTAAAAAAATTAAGTGAACAGCCAGTCTTGAACCACCCTAAACATTTTTTAGAAATCTTAAAAGATGCAAGAAAATAAACTAAAATCACCGTGTCCGAGCGTTTTTCACTGTATAAATATTAACTAAATTAAATAAATGTTTTTTTCAACTTAATTTACTTTCTATACATCATATCAACCCTTTTTTGTATCAAAGTAAACTATATTATATTTTTTACTTCATTAGGATTTTTATGTTGCTATTATTTCAGATTCTTCAGAATAAAAATTAATGCTTAAAATTGGCGTTTTATTATTTTTTTTTATGGAAAGATAGGACAATGGTAAGATTGTCAGCATACTCTGATTTCGCATTTATATATTTTTTTGAAATGTATTGATTTTTTTATATTTCTAAAATAAATAGACCTTTATGTATTGATTTATTTATATTTATTTTGAAAATATACAAGATATCAATACATTTAAAAAAAATTATATAAATGCGAAATTAGAAAATTTAAATTATTGCCATAAAGACATATGTACCCTTATTATCGTTTTTTTTTCATTTCATATATTATTTAGTTCAGGTTTTCATGAAAATCTAAAAAGCTTCTGAAAAATATAATGTCATTTTATGTAAAACCTACCCTGTGCAATTATATAGATTTCTTGTAGTTCAGCAGTCAACTATACGCATACTTATACAGGAAAACCCATTGTTTCCTCGTTTTATTTTTTTATAAATAATTTAAAAAAGCTGGAACACAATTATTTGTTGTTGTCACTTAATTGCTTGTAATTGGACAGGATAAAGTTATGTTTCCTTATTACAAATTTTCAATTGCAATTTACGCAGTGCGAATTTGGCAATTTTACTACGACCAATGTTTTTCTTTCATCAGCAATAATTATTACTACCATTGTATATTTTACTATGTTACTACATAACAACTTGCCAAACAATATTTTGACGTTAACACTGATTTTCTAATAATTAAGAAGTTACATGTGCCTTTCATCTTTGCCATATGTTTTATCGTTCAATTGTCAGTTTATTTTATCTATTTGAAAAAAATTTGTTATTTGGCTGCCTATATTTTCCATCATTTCACATGTGTTTTCGTTATAGTAATATATTACAATTGGGTTTATTTTTATATTAAAACGTCAAGTATTTCACACACACACGCTAACAGTGACCGGGCTCTAATTTTATCGTGTTATTTTAAAAACGATTAATTTAAAGTACATAATTTAATTCAAAGTTAGATCAAAATTAATCATACTTCATGCGTTATACCTATATGATTACCATAACTCTTGTTAAACCCTAGGAAAACTCTCAATAAAAAAATCGAATGTAAAACACATCCTTGAATAATAACAACAACAATAGCAACAAATACAAATTTAGTTTTAGTAGTAAAACACCAATTTTTTGGGAGTTTGCATTTTCGTCACCAAGGCAATAAAAGTTTTAATCCAAGTTACATTTTCGTCACCGACGCTTTGGGCCGGTGTTTATTACACTCGCAAGCTCGTCACTAAAAGTAGGAAGGTGAAAAAAATTAATTAACAGTTTAGATATTTACAACTCTTTATTTATAAACAGAACAATGATATGAAACACATTTAACAAAATGTAACCTACTAATCTCATAATTTTTATATTTTGTAATCTGGGAATTAATGTATTCCTGCCTTTTCTTAACTGTCATATCATAAACTTTGTGAGGAATATGCAAACTTTGAATTTTGATAAATGTATCAATTTGAAGTTCTTTTAATTTCGCAATAAAAACAAGTAAATTTGTATGTTCATTGTAGGTACATGGAATCGTTAAACTGTCAATGAAATGCCTCACAACCGTTAGTTGTACGAGTTAAAGTAGCTGATTGTTTTGTCCATATGTAAGGTGGGAAAGTTGAATCCTCAGAGATATAATATGTGTCTACCAAGTAATCCGAATATTTCACTACTCTTACATCTTTCGGCATATTTTCTGTTAAGTCCAGTGCAAAACATTCACCTACTTCTCCTGGTTCTAAATACATGAGCGCCAAAGTTAATTTTATCCAGCGTCCAATTTCACTTTTGTCATCTTTATAATCATTAATTAATCCTAAATGGTGAATTTTTCGATACCAAGATTGACACAAGTGAAAACGGCAGCAAATTATTTCGGCATTTGGTCAAACATCCGCTATGGCGATGTGTATTGCCTTTTCATGTCTTGTTAATATTTCGTCATATGATGTAAAGTAAAATTCGGCTACCTGATCTGGGTACGGATCCATTTAAAGACTATTATATTATTATATTTTCTCAGTAATCCTCTTAAAATAATTAGGGTAAAATAAAATAGGTTTATTTTAGTTATTTAAATATGCTGATTTTTTGGTTTTAAAATTCAGTTAGATGTTTCTATTAGTTTAGACAAGAAGTTGTTTGTTGCCAATTAAACGTGATATCTAAGAATGTTTCGTCCGTGGGAATTGGGAAGAAGCCAGTTCGCCAAGTGGATCTACGGGTCGTGATAAAAACCAATTAAAGCGTGATATTTTATCAGTTGACACAAAAAAAGTTATCTTCGACGTTTACACCAACCTTCTTGAACGTGGTTTTTCAAAAATTGGTGCAGTGAAGGAAGCGGCAGCTTTGGCACGCAGGCCAATAAGCACAGTGTGGTTTGTTCTAAATAAACCTATAGTGGAGAGAAGAAAGAGAAATACTATTTTACTTTTAAGACACTGGGCACGACGGATGTCGATATAATTCGTAGAAGAATATACCGGGTGTTGCATCGTCGAGCGGGACATAGGAAATCCCATGTAATTTTAAATGGGGTCAATTATTGGCTTCCCTAATTATTTTAGAGAAAAATTCTATTTAGGTTTATTAAAGAGCACTAAAACTCACATTCAAAAGAATAACTTTAGATATTTTTGATGAGCCCGTTTACGGGTTATCGCCGATTTCTTTTTAACTATTTCTCCTTTTTATGGCCCCGTATTTGCGGGCACCAGTCAAGGTAAAAGATGGCTGTCAAATAAAGTTGTCATTTTGAGGAATATTTGAACATCTTCTTAAATCCTAAAGTTCTAACAATTTAATAGTACCTACCTATTAATTAGTAAAATATTGAAACATGTAAAATGTAATAATTAACCTTGTAATTGGATACTTTATTTTAGTTTTATTCAGATTAATTTGTACTCATAAATACACCTTTAATATTTTCGATGTACGAGTTTTTATAACAATAAAGCACACATTTCAAAATGACAACTTTATTTGACAGTCATCTTTTACCTTGACTGGTGCCCGCAAATACGGAGCCATAAAAACCACAGTCGTAGGTTAAATAAAGTTCCGTGTTCCAATGACACAAAAGTTACCATCCAGGACTATATGATGGAAAATAATATGTATTTTGAGGAAAATTTACAAAAAGGCAATTGCTCGAAATTTTAAAATCATTTTCAATAAAAAAAGCAATATTATCGTGACACTTTGGTGGCAGAAATGGGTCATACCGTGTTAAGGCTTCCTCCTTATCATAGCATGTTGAACCCAATTGAACATATTATGGCACCAGATGAAAGCATCGGTATAAGGAGGAATAATGTTTCGCCAACCTTAAATCCTTCTGTGACAGCTTTAGTACAGTCAGAGATGCAAAATATTCCAAACAAAAGCTGGAAAATTGTGTAGCGCATGTTCAAAAAGTAGAAAAATCATACGTAAATATAGATCTGTTGCCCAGAGAAAGAATTATTGTGAACTTGGATGACCACAGTAACAATAAAACTGACTTGGGTTAAAATGTAATAATTATTTTTCTGACACGGTAGGTACTTATTTGTAGGTATATGTATATTTTGTTTTAATTAATAACCGCCCTATATGTTATAATTTTAATTGTATTGTATCTTATATACTGTTATATTATTTTTTTTGCGTTGTTTTCTTTCTAACATAAAAAATCAGTACAACGCTTTTGTTGCATACAGGTAGATAAAACAAATATTTTTTCCACGCTTTTATATACATATATTATTATATTAAAGCAGCGCAACATTTTATTCTATCTGCAGCGAGTGCGTCCCTGCTTTCATTCGATCACTCGCTGGGTCTTATCGGCATTTGGTATTAGCATTTATAATGAGTTTGTAAGATAGATAGACGGACTATATTTCTGGAACAGCATTTATATTATTCGTATTCGTCATTTCTTCTTTATGAAGACAATAAAACAAATTAATAATTAAATTAATTTACTAAACGATTGGATTAAATAGCATTCGACATTCTTAGAAGAAAGAACTATCAAAGAATATTAAATAAAATAAAAATCACACACATTCATTTTTTTCATCGTCAATTTCCTCCGAGCAGTAGGGGGCCGCCATAATTAGATTTAAGTCCCCCTAAATTTCAATTAAATTGTTTAAGGTTAAGGACCGATTAGATAGCAACGCGGCATCAGATCCGTGATTTAGATTTATTGTTTCAACGACACGGAGATGTGTGACATATTTTATTTGAGCTGCAGTTGCAGTTCTTGAATATCTATGGCGATGGAGGGTGCGGGGTCGGTGTGTATCTACTCAACTTACCTGGACTAACCCCTCTAGAATCTAAATTCTTCTTTCGTTTATTTAAATGTACTATATTACACTTGAGAGATCTGAATTTTATATTTGGGAAAACTGATAAACACAAAGTATTGATATCAATTTTATGTAATATTCGCAATTTTACACATATATACTACACAACAAAGTAAACTTACGCAATAGCCTCTCCTGTACGGCTGCATCTTCATCCTCCCTGTATATGCAAATATCAGTCATTTTCAAATGCGAGTAAAAGATCTAAAAAAAAATGTTTACAAACACTGACACCGTGTGCTTAACCCGCAGAAGGTGGTCGTAATTTTGCTTGTTTTTAACATATTTTATCTGATGAAAACTGTCGTGACGCCGAAACTTATTATACAAGAATTATTCACATCATTAGACTAGGAGTATTAATATATTACCTATTTGATTAAAAAAAAAATGTGATGGATATTCAAATCATCTTCATAATGTACAGGGTGCCCCAAAAATATAAAACGTATCAAAGTTGTACGTTTTTTAATGGAACGCCCTGTATATTATTTCAGATTCAGTTGCTATAAGATCAATATAAAGGCGATTTTCATTATGGTTTACCTCACTTAAAGGGTTTTGAAATAGTTTGTATTTTATGAAAATGTAGTAACAATTTTAACCATGCACCTATCGCAATCAGAAGTGGGACATGTCATTACTAAAAACTTGTCTCGTTTGCTTCAAACTTTTTGCGCCACACTGTATAATATATAAGTAACTGTTCCCGGGGATATCACTAACCAGACTGAATCGGAAATCGGTCTTAAAATCGAGAACCTCATCAGGTGTAGTAATTACGTCAAAGAATTCAAATAAGTGACGGTCATGTGTTGATTGCTTTAAAAATTATGTATCATGTTAACAAGTCCGTATTAAAACCCAATATCAACAAGAATTAAATACGAGTTAAATGATAATATGTTAATTAAAGGTTTTTGAAACAAACAGTGTTTACAAGAAGTTCATTACCATAAGCAAGGTATAAGTACATATGTCTGAGGTCGTGTCGTTATAGGAAAACAATCAACAGTTTCATACTGTGTCCTCAAGCTACAGGCCTATCAGTTTGTTATCAAGCCTGGGAAAAATCGCAGAAAAGCTCGAATAAACAGTTTTGTGTTCGATCGCAACGTTCTGTCTAACGAAAAATCCCTTTTCGAATATGAGAAAATTATTTGGGATGAAAAAAACTAACAGACGGACTATAACACTAGAAGTGCCTGAATAAACAATCTTAGTCCTATTTATAATAAGCTCTACTTACAAACTGTAGTAAATCTCTAACAGCACTATGAATATACAGTAGAGAAGCACTACCAACCTTCCTAAATGACACACGATACAAAATCAAATATAGCAATAGCCGAATAAAATAAAGCTTAAGTGACAAGACCCAAAAAGTCTTCAATCAAAGAACAGATGTCAAAGGTACCTATATCCTGACGTAAAAACTCAAGCAAGACCCCCGTGTGATATTTTTTGACAAACTACAAAAACACAAGGGGATTTATCATCAATCAAGATTTTGAAAATTTCGATTATTTTATTTTTACAGTCTTAATCATCTAACTCCTTTAATGCGCAAAGATTATTATTTTATCAGTTCAACAATAAGTTTTGTTCTATAAAAAGAAACGCAATTATAGTTTACTATATATTATAGATATTTATCAGGGAATGAAGTGCATTTTATTCTTTAATTTTAAATACTTTTGAAATAAATGGCAAGATTATTATTATACAGTGAGGACCAGAAGTCCTGCATAAATTCGATAAAAAATTAGTGATGCATTTTTCGGAAAAATGCTTGAATACGTACATTTTCATTTTCATTTGCGCATTTTTTGACGTGAAAGTTTAGTATACAGGGTGACACATGTTAAAGATATGACGTAATTTGTTATTTTTTCTTATGAAACACCCCGTATATTTTTCGATTTTTCAATAATTGTAGTAAACATTCTAAACATATCTGGTATAGCATACCCTATGTCTAAAGTGAAAGATTATCGAGAAATTTTCGATTGAATTATAGTATTTTTGAAGTCACCTTGAGTTTTATTATTTAAATAGGTATAGACCAGTCCTTCAAATGTGTTGTCATTAGTTGCCAGTTTATAGCTGACAGCTATCAAGTAACATTTAAGTAATCTTGTCTCATGCAGCATTTCGTACTACTTAACTAAATAAAATTGAAAATTCACAAAAGAAAATGGTTAAATTGACTGAAACTCAGAGAATAGATGTTTTAATTATGATAGGATGTGGTGATCGTATTAGGATTCAAAGGGAAGTTTGTGAACTATTTAATATAAAATATCAAGACATTCAGATATCTCAGTCCAACGTAAGCAGAATCGAGAAGAGATTTAGAGAAACGGGACAGGTACGAGATCTTCCTAGGTCCGGTCGGCCTTCAATTTCAGAAGATAAACAATTAAACATTATATTATCCATTGAAGAAAATCCACATAAACCTACTCAAGAGCTAGCATTGGATAACGAAATTGGAAAATCATCTGTAAAAAGAATTAAAAAAAAGAGAAATATCATCCATATAAAATAAAATTAATCCACGAGCTTAACGAAGATGATCCAGATCGTCGCTTAGAGTTTTGCGAAACTCTAATGAATATTTGCAATAATGATAATTTTTTTGCACGTAGGATTATATTTTCTGACGAGTCGACCTTCTGTCTGAATGGGGTGATGAACAGACAAAACTGTCGCTACTGGTCTTTTACTAATCCACGCTGGGCTGTTGAAGCTTACACCCAGTATAAACAGTCTGTTAATGTTTGGGCGGGTATTGTGGGCGACAGAGTCATAGGACCGTATTTCTTTGATGGCACGCTAACAGGTCAACGTTACTTGGAGTTTTTAAGAAATGAATTGATCCCCGCCTTATGCCGTTTGTTTCCAAATGCGAACAACCCTAATATTCCTGGAGATTTTGTTTGGTTTCAACAAGATGGCGCGTCTCCGCACTTTAGTAGGGAAGTGCGCGAATATTTAAATTACGTATTTCCGGGTCGTTGGATAGGGCGAAGGGGGCAAATAGAGTGGCCTGCTAGGTCGCCGGACCTAACTCCAATGGACTTCTCTATATGGGGCTATCTTAAACATAAAGTGTATATGAACAAACCCAACAATATCGAAGAATTAAAAAATAAGATCAGATATGAAATTCAATTAATAACCCGTGAAATGATTCATAACATTTTTGAAGAGTTTGAATTGCGGCTTGCTTGCTGTCAGGAAGTCAATGGAGCACAGTTCGAACATTTACTAAGTTAATGATTAGAGTACTTTTTAATATTTTAAGCTTTGATACCCCCAATTTAATAAATATTTTTATAACTTAGTCTTTTTTATTCAATCGTAAATTTCTTGATAATCTTTCACTTTAGACCTAGGGTGTGCTATACCAGATATGTTTAGAATGTTTACTAGAATTGAAAAATCGAAAAATATACGGGGTGTTCCATAAGAAAAAATAACAAATTACGTCATATCTTTAACATGTGTCACCCTGTATACTAAACTTTCACGTCAAAAAATGCGCAAATTAAAATAAAAATTTACGTATTCAAGCATTTTTCCGAAAAATGCATCACTAATTTTTTATCGAATTTATGCAGTACTTCTGGTCCTCACTGTATGTATTATTTTATATTATGGATAATAATAATTAATATTTTGATGAACAAAAAATCTTTACTTTTTCTTACCATACTTTTTAATTCAATTTTATTACAAATTTAATATCTAATTAAAAAGAAGTTAAGAACTATATTTATTTTCCTTCCAAGAATTTTTGATATTTTTGATTTTCTCTTTAAATTGTATTTACTGCAACGCAGATGATAGCTTCGCGGTTTTCTCACTTAGTAATAATTTAGAACCGACAATGTGAATTTTCAATTTCATTAATTTTTAAAATGTATACACCTTCTCTTATATTTTTGCTAATTATTAAAATCCTAAAACACTTTGTAGTGAGAGTAAATTAATATGCAAAAAAATTCCATTTATTTCTTTATTATTCTTTAACTCGAGAACGATTGCTTGTAGCGGCTTCTACAAAGTATGTCTTTTTCACGTAAAACTGATGAAGAAATCCATTTTTTTGCTTAAAAATGTAATAGAAGCACGTATACAAATGTTATGACTCCTAGGAGAGTAAAAAGACACGTAGGTAACGCCCTCTACAAGTGGAAGCCATACTAACGTCAAATTCGAATTTCGCATTTTAAGAAATCCCTAGATACCAATTTTCGTTCAAATATAGACATTATTTTAAAAATTATTTACGAGAAACAAAAATAAAAATAAATTTTTAACACCCTGTATCTCAAAAATTAAAGGCTTATATATATTATTATTATAAGCGAAATAATAAAATTATTTTTAGCGCTGATATTTATTTATAAAATCATTTTATAGTTATGTTTAATCTTGAAAATGACAAAGAAAAAAATATACAGGGTATCCCATTTAAATAATCATATGTTTGATTTAAATCTCGAAAAGTAAGACTCCCAGAAAAAAAGAAAGCACGCTACTGAATTCTGCTTAAAAAGCTGTCTTAAAAACAGTTTTCAATTTTTTGGTAAGTTAAAGGATAACGGAATTACAGACAGTGGTCAAAAAGCAAACATTTTCGAAAACACCCTGTAGCTTAAAAGCTATGCCAATTCTGTTTACTGCATATATTGTTTCACGAAAAGTAGCACAGTAATGTAAAAACCGCAAGGCTCTATCTTTACTAGTTACCGAGATACCCTGCAATTACATCGAAAAATGGACACCCTGTACATATTTATTATCTCCGTTATTATACGTCCCGTTTACAATAATTTAGTTCTAAAATTTTGCACTAAGAAATAAAATATCTCTTTAAATTGCTATATCAGACTGCATCAATCACTATACAATATTTTTGTATAGACTTTTAAAGTGTCGATAATTCAAATCATTACAAAACAATTTCATAGTTGTTGCATAAAATTGATTTAAAGGTGTTGTACACACTTTCCATAGAACTCTTATAGAACCAAAGTTTTTTATAAAAGTGGATCCTTTTTAATCCTACAAATATCGTATAAGGGTATTTATTCTCGATTTAGGAATTTTTAACTTCTATAAAATTTATACCACCTTTATAGAATTTATTTTGCTATTTTGGGTCAGCAAGTAGTGTTGTTCTTGTTTTTTTAGTATATTCCTGATAGATTGTGGATTATCACTTTGTCAAACAAGCAAAATTACCGACCTCTTCCTTTGTATATAAAACACCCCGTTTTCCTTTCTTTACACACTTTCACTTATACTTCTCACAAGACCGAAAATTAGATCACCTCACTAATTCAGTGCAACTGCAACTCGAGGCTGTGGAGAGTCACAATTTTCCCTACAATGCATGATTTTAAAACGATATGTAAAACATGCGGTTCACTACCGAGAAACACAAGGAACCCAATTTATAAAGAAAAAGATCGAATCGCCCTACCCAGAAAAAAACACCTTTTCTAAATTAAAAGTCACATAAAAAAAGAACTAATTAAAAACTAACGTAACCACATTAAACCGAGATATTATTTTCAGCCCATATTAGTGTGTGTATATACGAACGTAAGGATGGATATTTACAATATGTGATTATTATCAGGTATTAACAAACGAAATTGTTATTATCTAAAAATGGTTTATGGTGATGTATGGAGTGGCTAATTATCAATGTAATTAGCGTGAGTTGTTTGAGCAGCTTTTTTTTTGTAGTAATTGTGCGGCGGCTATCAAAAAATGGCATGTGTGCGCTGTCTTACACAGTGACCCAGAAAGATGCTAAAGAGCAAGAAGGTAATTTGCTGCTGACACAATAAAGTAACTATCCACTTATTATTAAAAGTTTTGCTTAATCCAGGGATAATAGAAAAAATGTGCCTGCATATTCTTGTCCTTACTGAAAGAGATATTATGAAAATGAAACTACATGCACTTAGTAAAATCACAAAATTCTTTAATGTAAAAACCTACACTGAAAAAAATGATTCTTTTAGATTGATAGATAGAGAGATGGTATTTATTTGCCCCCAAAAAAAATAATCCAAAAGTAGATATACAGTATGTCCACGGATGGGGTTTACAAGACGACAAATGCACTAAAAATTAAAAGATACGAAAAAAAGTCACTCCTAATAAACGTTTTTACTTGAATAATGAATAGGTGATACTTGTTGTCAATGTCTTTATTTAATGAAGTAATTATAATAATAATAATAATAATGCGAACATTTTTATTAACATAAAAAGAATACGATAACGATTTCATAATTCAAAAGCTCCACCCCCATACTCGACACATTTTTCTAATTGCTTTCTCAAATAAGTGAAAGAATTTCTGATTTCTTCCTGAGATATCGATTGGACAGCCTGGATAATTCTGCCCTTCAGCACTTCAATATAATTTGGTACTGCGGTAGCAAAAACAATTTGTTTTAAACGGCCTCATGAAAACATAGCCGCCAAGGTTAAGTCGGGGCACAAAACTGGGCCATTCCTGCCAATCCACCTTGGACCAAATCTGCGGTCAAGCCATTCTCTAACCTCACGAGCGAAATGGGCTGGACAACCATCTTGCTGAAAATACATATTTTGTCGAAAATTTAATGGTACATTTTCGAGTTCATCATTGAAAAATGTATCCAGCATTTCTAAATATGATAATCTATTGCACGTGTTATCAAAAAAATATGTCCCTATGATGCCATGGATGGATATCGCGCACCACACGTTCACTTTTGTGAAATATTGTCTTCTCGTCATAATTCTGAATTCGGGATTTTCTAAAGATCAGTACCTAACGTGCTGGGTTGCAACGGTTCCATTGGTAGAAAATGTACTTTCATCAGAAAACATGATACATTTATAAAAATCAACATTTCCACTTAAAATTTTGTCTCCTATCCACAAGCAAAAATCAAGTCGTTTCGCGTCATCTCCCTCTTCCAATCTTTGATTAAAGTGCGGGTTATACGGATACAATTTATTTGCTTTAAGGATCTTCTGAATTTGACTTTTTTTCACAACTTCCAACTAAGTAACATGATTTCTAAGGGACGTCATAGGTTTTCTTCAACAGATTGAAGAACTA
The DNA here is from genome assembly GCA_963920685.1 of Polydrusus tereticollis. Classification (NCBI taxonomy): domain Eukaryota; kingdom Metazoa; phylum Arthropoda; class Insecta; order Coleoptera; family Curculionidae; genus Polydrusus; species Polydrusus tereticollis. The sequence goes on along the minus strand of OY987332.1, from coordinate 11,498,360 downwards.
AGACTGTAGCAGCATCATCATGGTCGTATTTCTTCTTTTTTTTTTTGAGATCCAAAACCGAACCAGTTCTCTGGAACTTTTTTATTAACTTGCAGATTGTCATCCTAGTTATTGGGATTTCTACAAATTTCTCGGTAAATTGTTCCATGACGTAGCGGTATGAAACTTGACCATCCCCATAACATTGTATTATAAAAACTCTTTGTTCAGTAGATAGCATTTCTACTTAAATAATAACTCTATACATTTTAATTATTTGTGGTTTTATTTGTACAGCTCCCTTCTTTTTTTTTCCTAAGTTGCGAAGTCCAGCTGAGAGTGAGGCCCCAGCACGATCTTGAAGGTTTCCGTTTTGACCTGGCTGCAAAACGGTGGCGCCCTATTTTAAACCCCCCCTTACTCTCTGGCAATAGAGCTAGGGCATTTGCACGCGGTTCCTCAGCCTCTCACCTCAGCTTGGCTTCGTGGTTTTGGCTTCACTTTTATTTCTTTCAATTTAAGCCTCGGTTTATCTTTTTTCCATCCGAAGCCTATTTTATTTAACAGACTTCTTAAACAGTTAAGACAACCATCAAACAGTTGTCTGTCTTTTAATTTCTTACTTAAAGTTGTAAAAGTAACATGATGTTCTAAAAAAGTTAGAGCTTAAGCATAACTAATGTGAAATATTATAGTTTTCGAATAATACGACTTACTTGTTTCATACATTCCATAAATAGTATTACGAATAGAACTAATATCCAATCTTGAATCATTTACAACTCCCTTTGCATGAGAACGTTTGTTTTTAGGTGATTCTAATAATTTATTTTCTTTAACTGACGTTGAAACTATGCTTACAGTGGAGATATTCAAATTTAGGGCATACTCTTTAAAGTTACTTCTCTAACTAACAGCTTATTAGAGAAGCTATTAGCTGTTTGCACTGGATATTTAAATGCTTCGGCATTTTCACAAATTATAAACAATGAAATCGACAGATGTACAGTAAAGAACAATTTTTATACTATTTATAAAAAGATCTGAAGTTTTTGTTAAAATATACGCACAACAACATTAAACGAAAACAAAACGTCAAAACGGGCACCTGATCGGATCCAGGTGCATACCTATACATTTTGATCCAATTATTTCACTCATTTATTTGCTTATCACTGTATATTTAATCCCCTGACAGTTGCCAGTGTGACTGTGCAGTCAATAATCGTTTGCAATTGATTTCGAAAGAGATTTTTGGAATTGATAACTGTTATATTATTAGTAATGTAATTACATTTTATTGACACAAATACTACAAAAACTGGTTATTTTATCTTATCGTGTATTAATCAATAGGTTTTGTTATTCATTCATTTTTTTTGGACAAATTTCTAATATTTTTTATAGTAAACCAGCTTATTCTTCTTGAAATTCTTTTTTATTACCAAGACACACTTTTGGACCACTTTAAGGCAGCAAACGTATGAAAAATGTGACTCTGTGGCAAAACATGTAATCAAGGCACATTTCGTACGGTTATACGACGGACTGAGGCTTCCCAGTTGGCAGTATCTTTATGAATTAAGAGTTATACATAAATAAAATACATAATAAATTAATAGAGTTTGAATGTGTTAATTCTCGCTAATTAAAACAGACGATAAAATGTTTATTTTGACAAATGTGTATAATTATAAGTGTTGACCTTTTAAGTGCATCGTCAACTTAAACCTCAGGACATTAGGATATTTGGTGTCAGATTTGCCAGTGAGTAAATTACTGATTTTCTACCTATTTTGAACTTACACGATACATGGAAACACTGCTTCTCTTACTGTTTTCATATTATGAAACATTTTTTTTATTAAAATTAATTTCATCTACGCCAATCGAAATTCATACTACCTATCTATTTATAATTTTCAAACCAAAATCCGGCCCTGCGTGTCTCCCTGACCAGCCAAATATCAAGCTTCCTACATTAAATACTGCCCTCTGATTTGCCAGGCGAAGAAATCGTTTAAGCCGTATACGCGTAATCGATCGAGTCTCAAGTTGGTCATCGGTCTGCAGCGCTGGGTATTGGGTCCGCTTGACTAACGGACCTATCACGCGCTTTTCAGATTACAATTAAACCGACGGAATATCTAGTTTCAGTTTCCCCTTTATGGATTCGAGAGTATCGCGATTTTTCACTTTATGTAACAGCGACTTCCACGAGAGTATTTGATTATTGTTTTTGTGTTAGTGAATTTTGTGAGAGTGTTGTTACTATCTCCATCGGAGCGTTCTCAAGATATTAGCAACTTCCTGAGGCATCGTTATAAAGATTCTATTCTTTCCTATTGCAAGGCTCATTACAGCCCAAACTGTAAATGCACTGTAAAAATGCATATTTTTTGTATTCGTTTATATTATGAAAATTTATTAACTTGTTTTAAACGACTCTCAGGGCTGGGCCAGTAGGAAACTTTAGGTAATCTCTACCTAGGTAGAAAACAGTAGAAAACTGCACTGAGAATAATAAGACCATTAGAAAGTTTGTAAATCCCTAGTTTGCACCGACAGCAAAATTTTCGCTTAGCACTATTAGAGTAATCATAACAATTATAAAAATATTCTCTATCGGTAACAATCTCGCTTATTTAAACATTTCTGATTGTCTGTATAAGAAAGGCTAAGACGTTTAGCAAATCAGTTTCCCGCACTTATAATACAGACATTTATAAAAGTCAGCATAATAGCCGCAGCGATTTGTCGACTGCGTGTTATTAGAAATCTTATATTCACAAATAAACCGATTGATATTCGTCACCCCAGCGCCACCTGGTACCAGTCATTTATGTTTTATTATGTTCTCGAATACCGCCCTTGTCGCGTCGTTGCACGTGCTTTTTGTGTTAAACAAACAAACAAATGTCTAAGGCTAAGTGATAAAGTGATAACTGATAAGACTGTGCACAATAGTAAGTAAGTATGTATTCTATATAGGTACTATAATATATAATATTATTTTAAAGCATTTTAGTCGAGAGGCCAACCACTCTCCGAAACACGTGTACTGTACAAATTCTCGGGGAATCGCTCAAAACCCCGAAAGCACCACCATAGTCGCAGAAATCGTTGGAAATCATTCCGAAATCCCTAATCCTGAAATTCCGAAAAATATAATAAAGCTAGTAAGTTTTTTTTGAGAAATATATTTTATTTCTATAAAAACTATATTTTTTCCTTTAAGCTGTACTTTTTGTTTTAACGCTCTTATAAGTGAGTTATATTTTTGAGTATTTAATATATTTTATTTGTTGATATGTATAGCTTAAAATTCTATACCGGGTGTTGCATCGTCGAGCGGGACATAGGAAATCCCATGTAATTTTAAATGGGGTCAATTATTGGCTTCCCTAATTATTTTAGAGAAAAATTCTATTTAGGTTTATTAAAGAGCACTAAAACCCACATTCAAAAGAATAACTTTAGATATTTTTGATGAGCCCGTTTACGGGTTATCGTCGATTTCTTTTTAACTATTTCTCCTTTTTATGGCCCCGTATTTGCGGGCACCAGTCAAGGTAAAAGATGACTGTCAAATAAAGTTGTCATTTTGAAATGTGTGCTTTATTGTTATAAAAACTCGTACATCGAAAATATTAGCCATGAATTACACTTCTGAAGAAAAAATATTGATGATTAAATGGTATTATCAAGGAAATAGTTATCAAAATGTGTCAGACATGTTTGCTGCTCTGTATCCGAATAGACCGATACCTGCAAAATCTACAGTCGAAAGGACTATCAAGAAATTTGAGACAAAAGGCACTGTAATAAATAACTGCAGATGTGAAGAAAGGCAGGAACAAAGAAGAGATGCAAGAATTATTAATTACCTATTAATTAGTAAAATATTGAAACATGTAAAATGTCATAATTAACCTTGTAATTGGATACTTTATTTTAGTTTTATTCAGATTAATTTGTACTCATAAATACACCTTTAATATTTTCGATGTACGAGTTTTTATAACAATAAAGCACACATTTCAAAATGACAACTTTATTTGACAGTCATCTTTTACCTTGACGGGGCCATAAAAAGGAGAAATAGTTAAAAAGAAATCGGCGATAACCCGTAAACGGGCTCATCAAAAATATCTAAAGTTATTCTTTTGAATGTGGGTTTTAGTGCTCTTTAATAAACCTAAATAGAATTTTTCTCTAAAATAATTAGGGAAGCCAATAATTGACCCCATTTAAAATTACATGGGATTTCCTATGTCCCGCTCGACGATGCAACACCCGGTATACCTATTATAACCATTTTTTTTTTTCAAAACCTTAACCAAATATGTGTAATTACGTGTTTCTTTTTATTTTTGTTTTAATAAAGATATGTTCGTAATATATGAATATAGGTAGTTTTTTTTTTGTTATACATAGAATTGTATAAAGAATATTATAGAATGCCTTCTAGTGTCGAACAAATTCTAGTAAATACAATCATAAGTTAATTCCATTGACGCCATATAATATACTATTTATTATATTTTGGATAGTTTTCATCTGAATAAGGTTGTTTCTGCTAAAAAAAGAATCAACTATGATAGAGCCATATTAAAATCAGGAACGTCTGGCGAATCATATCTCATGGAAAATATGCTTTCGTAAGTGGACCACCCAGTATATCAGATATTCTAATACACAGTATCAGAACCTTCTCCTTCTTATAATAGGTATTAGAACCTTTCTTATATTGGGTATAAACTATCTTTTAAGTTGAAAAAAACAGTATGATATTCGATATTATCTAGCTAGATTATCACTGAAATTAGGAATTCTTATAAACGATATACAAAGTAAATTATTACCACTATAACCACATTTTAGCAAAGCGAGATTAGTTAACAAAGACTGCCGCACTGTCCAAATACGTATGCGGAATTCTAATAACTAATATAATATTTTTTATATTAGGTACTGGATCATTTTCTCAGTGTGGTTTTCCAAATTTCAGTGTCTTAGTATCTGAGTTCAAAGTTTTCAGCTAGACAAGATTTACTCTGTAACTTAGGGATGCCGAGTAATAAACATAATTGATAATAAATACATTTAAAAATTGTACCAAAAATAAATATATTATGTACCCATATCTGTGTTATTATTTTTTATAATTTATCCATTAGACTTTTGAGTGAACTCGCTTGTTTGATAGATAATTAAAATAGATACTTCCAGTTAATAAATATTATTCGTGTCATTGGAATTATTAATAACGCTTTAATGATTATTATGAGCACTTGTTTCTAATGACAGGTCTTTTTAATTTTAATATATCACCGGGTATTTAATTAATAATGCGCCTATTTTGTTACAGCAATTCTATTTATCAAGTACATGTCAGCGTACCTTTGTTTTTTTTACAGAATGTCTGTTTGTTTGTTGTCATTTCATTGCCATAAAAATTGAAGAAAGTCACCACGTCATTGTGGCCATTAACAATGAGGTGAACTTACATGGAAGCATAGATACATAATATTTTTAATGGGGGAAGTAATAATTCAGGCCAAATATTTATTTCTTACAGTACATCTTCCTATAAATTTATAAATTGCAAATTTTCGAGAAAAACTAAAAATCACAATTTTTTAAAACGGTTTTTATTTGAAGGCGCTCCTCAAAAGACGTAGAATGTATATTTCGAATTTTAAAATTTTTTATATTGAGAGTGCGAAAATAAATAAATCAAAATTTTTTTTAAAATGAAGTATTTTATAGGAAAATTATTTTTTTTTACATTCATATTGAGTTTATTCTATTCCCATCATTCTTGAACAAATTTCACTAAAAAAATTAAAAGTTTCTTACTAAAATTACCGATATATATATTTTAAAACTTTAAAAAAATTTGTCAAACCAAAAGCAAAAAGTGAAATTAGGGACATTATATTTGAAGATCGAAAAGAAATGAATCAGTTAAAAATCGCAGAAAAAATATCTATAAAAGAATTAAAAATAAAAATTTGGAATATAAAATCAAATAATAATTATGGTGAAATTTTAACAAAAAACAAAATAATAAAAGAGACATTTGGCAGCATTGGAAATATATTACTTAAATTAATTAATACAAGTTTGAAATAATATGGAGAAATACCTGATGATTTAAAATGTTCATGTATAACACCAGTACCAAAAGTAAAAAATACAAAAAAATGTACTGAATTGAGGCCGATAAATTTATTATGGGATATTGAAAAACTTTTAGAGAAGACAGTTTATGAACAAATATTAAATTTTATTGAAGAAAATAACATTTTAGTAAATATTTAAGCAGGTTTTAGAAAAATATACTCAACAGAAACAGCAGCACAATATATTATTGAAAATTGGAAGAGAAGTGTTGACAAAAATGAAATCATTCTGGCAGTATTTTTGGATTTTAAACGTGCTTTTGAGACTATTGATAGAAATAAATTATTAAATAAATTATATCAGTATGGTTTAAGGAGTACTGTATATAAATGGTTTAAAAATTATTTAAATTTTCGACAACAAATAACTAAAATAAATGAAACATTTTCAAAAAGAGAATTTAATAATATCGGTGTACCACAAGGAAGTATTTTAGGTCCTATAAATTATTTGATATATAAATGATATGCCAAATATTTTGTCAAATACTAATATTGAAATGTTTGCTGATGATACTTTAATATACGTAAAAGGTAAAAATATTTTAAGTTGCATAGATGGTCTAAATTCTAAATTAAAATTGGTATCAAACTGGCTAAAAGTAAATAAATTAAAATTAAATATTTCTAAAACGAAATTTATGGCAATAGGAAATAATATAAATTATGAAAATATAAATATTTTTATAGATAACCAAAAATTAGAAATAGTTCAGTCTTTTAAATATTTAGGGATAATAATGGATTCTAAATTAAAATTTGATGCTCATTTTGAAAACACTATATCTAAAATTGGAAAAAAAATTAATTATTTCTAACACAATAATTTTAACTCATTATTTGTATTGCTCTACAATTTTATATACTGCAAAAGAAGGAATTTTTAGTAGACTTCAAATTTTACAAAATAAGGCGATGAGAATAATATTAAATGTTGATAAATACACAAAGATAAATCATATGTTAAATAAACTTAAATGGTTGAATATAAGAAATTTAATATTTTTCCTAGTTTGTATTTTTATTTATAAAATTCAAAATAATTTGTTACCGTCTCATTTAAAAGACTTTATAACGCAAAACTTTGAAAATCATAACTATCAAACCAGAAACCATCAAAAATTTTGTTTAGGGAAAGTGACAAAAATTTGACATATAAATCTATCTTTTTTAGGACTTCACGAATATAATAATTTAGATTCTTTAATTAAGAAACAAAATTCCTTAGGTAAATTTAAAAAATCCTTAAAAATATCATTACTTAGAAAACAAAATATCTGATAAAATTTATTTAAAAATATTTTTGGTGCATAAAATTGTAATTTTAAATGTTTTAATTATTGTTAAAAAAACTAGAATTTATAATATTGTAGCAGTATTGCTAAAATAAATCTTGTTACTACTACTACTACTACTGTATCAGTTTTTGCTACGAACACTGCCAAAAAATCATGCCTTTTCGGAGTTTAAAACATTACCCATTTCGAATAGTGGCTTATGATTCAAACTTGTGTTTGTATTTGGTAAAACTGAAATTTGCGATAGACGTCAAGATCACCCAAGATGTCATAAAATTCGAGTTTTAATTTAATTTTAAAGTTCGTTTTTCTTACATTTCTTTTGTCTTTTTGGCTCATTTATGTGTAGTGATTGTATACAGGGCAGATAAAAAAATGATAATATCTATGTATTATATATAATAATATAGCGTTGGTACTTTAATATTTCGTAACGCTTTTAACAGTGCTGAGTGTACCGGGTGTCTTAAGTTATCATTGACTTAAGTTAAAGTCTTGTTAAAAAACGGAAAATATAAACAGCTCGTGTTTTGTTTACCTCTTAAAACATAAAATTGCATAATGTAAATGAGTGAAGTGATATATCTCAAAAAGTTTTTGACAGTCTCAGGTTTTATGAGACTATTTCTTAATGATTTTGAGTGACTATAGTGTACCGGGTGTCACGAGATATGTTTGAGTTTAGCAATATTCATAATATAAATCGGAAAATAAATGAAGAACTGTTTTTTCTGCATATTTTATAATGAAAAAGATTATCTATGAAAATTTATTGGTACCAATTCTGTTAAAATACGATAATTTGCATAAATATACTTTATGTTCCAAAAAGGCGCTGAAGGTTTCCAGGTCTGATAAGTTCGTTTCTCTTACATTTTCTTCTTCTTTTTGGCCCATTTGTGTGTGTGTTGATTTTATACAGGGCGAAGAAAAAGTAATGGGGAAATTAGTAACCTTTAACTATAAGGCAATTTATATATTATAATATTAGACTGCTTAATTTAATATTGGTTTGATTTTATTTATTAAATTAACACTCTTTTATTTTATTTAAATTTTTCAATGCACCCCATGTTTGGTCGCAGAGGGAACCCGTTTGCATCTAGCTAGGTATCTTTCAGATTCCAAAGTCTGACATACTTTCACACATCGTATAGACCAATATCACCCGAAGTTGTTTAAAAAATGAAAGATTGCTCCTTAGGAAAATTAAACTATTATAGAGACAGACTGTAATTCCGTCCCACTAATTTGGTTTTCGTAGAAGACAATCCACAATTCAATCAAGTCCATCGAATAACAAATATTAAATTGTAAAATCATGAGACAAATAAAATGTCTACTCTACAATAATTTGGGATATATAGTGCAGGCCTTTGATAAAGTATGACACGAAGGACACATACCAAACAAAAATTCGGTAATACAATAATTAATATCATTACAAATTACGTTTAGACTATACGGAAACTATTTATTATTTTAAGCACACCAGGGACATAAAACCAATTGTTAAGTACATCGGTCGTTCGCATTGTTATAACTTACAAGAATCATCGTCACATTGCTGTACGATTTTTCCATGTTGTGGTCGGAAAATAATATTCTGCAACGAATATTGTGACGTCGCGTCACGTTCGTCATAACGCACGTCATGTTTCCGCTTATATTATGTTCCCAGTTTAGGGAACACAAATTTAAATGCGAGTCCTGTTTTATATTTACAACCGCTGGCGATGACAGGATCTTTAATTTTCAGAACTTATTTTTATTTTCGTTTGATTTTAAGGCGCCATTGCCTTTTTTTAGCTTCGCATGCAAGATTAAAGCCTCGTCGTTGTTGATCTATGTCCAACCAGTGCACAGCGCGCAGCAAAATTCTGTTAGAATGTTATCCTTAACTTGAAGTATAGCAAAAACTGCTCAAGGGTATGCAAGTATTGGCTATACTCGTTGCGTATGGAAAAAATAGGATCACTAACTTATAGTCTATTGTATTTAATGGGGGCTAACTACATTTAGTTAAAATTATAAATAATATACACTTCTAAAATATTATAAATCAGTTTTTGAGATATGAGACAAGAGCGAGTGGTAATAATATAATAGGCTGGTTGACCTGAATTGATTTTTACTGATTAAAGGACATATAATATAAACCGCACACCTCTCAACTAGAATTTTCTTTTAATTGTCTGCACCTTCACTTTTGACTGATCAACAGAATAATATTTATAAACAGGGTGTCCAAATAAACATATGAATGCCCTCCTTGTACTTGTACCATGCGAGCACAAATTATTTTCATTCAATTGGGCTTGGACTGAAAAACGCAGTGCTTGATTAAGAACACAATTATAGGGGACGATGCATCTAACCAAATCTAGGTTAAAATTGTGTCAAATTCATAATATAACATGATATGCCGAGCTGATAAATATTCGTTTGAATCCCGCCAAAACAAAGGCTATTTATTTTTCGAAATGTCGTGTCAGAAGACCTGAAACAAGGCTTCGTGTCAATAGAGTCCAGATTGACTGGCGCCAGAAAGTGAAGCGCCTGGGACTTACTTATCTTTGACCAAAGACTAAAGTGGAGGTTAAATTCGATAAATATAGCATCAAGTTAGCGTTGCGTCAAATGAGCTCAATCTACCCCTGCTTCACAGGCGGAGTAGACTTAGTAATAGAACCAAAGTTAACCTCTACAAGGTCCTGGTCAGGTCGGTACTTAAACTCAAATATGCTTTATTGTCCAAAAATAAATTCTTATTGACAAAGCTCAATTAAATATAAAAATACAACAAAACTATTAGTTAAAAAGTCATACAAAGTCATAAAAATATTGCAGGATAACTAGTACCCACTTACACAATATTCAATCAAAGGAATCGTAGAAATTCGACAATGTGTAAATGTATACACTACAAATACAAAATACACATTATCTATAAATACCCAGAAAATTTTTCAGCCGTCGTAGCCACAGACTCGTAAGGCGGACTATACACATTTTGTTCACGTATTTTGCATTATTTCAGGAACGTTTGCAACAAGTTCTTTTGTTCTTACAGATGTTCTTCCAACTCCTTTTCTATGTTGTATAAAACCTGTTTCCCTAAATAAAGCCACAGTTCTTCTCAGGCAATGATGAAAATCCCCAGCAGTAAAAGCGACGCTAGGAAAGCGCTGATTGTATTGCCACTTACCATTTAGTCTAACCCTGTTTCGAAAATACGCTTTAACCATGAATTTTTTGTGCTATTTCCTTCCTCAGTTCAGTTCAGTTTTGAAATTTTTCTTCTAGCTTATCCTATAAAGGAAACTTGGTTTCGCTGTACCTAAAGAGATATTTTTGGTTTATATTCTGTGTTATAAATCACGGTTTTTCTTGAAAAATATTAATGAAACTGTACATTTATTTTTGCATGGTTAATAAGAGTGTCAAAACGTCAAAACCTATAGAATTCAGTGAAATCAGCGTATTAATCCTATTCTTTCGCCGAAGTTATGCGGGCATATTAATATAACTATTTAAACATACTGTTTATAGGATGCAAATAAGTTTCTACCGAATAGCCATTATTTCACACTGTATATGCCTTCACGTTTGCCTGTTAAATCATTGTCTTAAAAAATGAAACAATTATTTTATTGCAAATTTATGTAACTTTAATGTTTTACAAGAAGTCTGAAATCACATCGGATGCAGTTACACGGTTACAGAAGTAGGTTAAAAGAATTACACGTTTTACCATTATTTACGATTTAAATAATTTGTTTCTTACGAAATGCACGCGGTGTTTTTATACTTAAATGTATTTTTAATAATTGAAGTTGCTTATGTATTTATAATTGCTTTTGCTTTTTTACCAGCGTGAATCGATTATTCATTTGTGTTCGTTTCATAGATAATTATGTGCCTCAAATTGAAACCCGCCAATGTAACGTAATTTTTCTGTCTAATCCCAACGGTAGGGGAGTGCATGGGAGCATTATTTATATTTACAGACAGTCTTTGCTGCAGCTTGCTTTAAATGGTGATTCATTTGGTGTCACTTGGACGCAAGCTGCCGTGCAATGGATGTTTATGCCCGTAGGTCTTCTGAAGAGGTTTTGAAAACCGAGTTTTTAATGTGTGGCCATAAAAAGAAGTCGCTTTTCATTCACACTTCTAACAAAGTCACAGATCTACTGATCTAAATGCATATATATGTGTGTACATTCTGTTGTGTCTGTTTGTTTGTCGCCCAGTGTAGTTAATAAATAGCTATTTATACAACAAGTTACGAAATAAGGGTATTTTAGGCTACGAGGCGAAGCCGAGTTGGACAACACGTCAGAGTGACTAAAAGACATTGTTTCGCAACGAATGGTATACAATATTTTTCCTACGGGCGTTTTATAATAAAAAACTTAATTTATTTTATTTCATACTGTATTGTAAAACACACCTTTACATATTTGAATTTAGTCCAGAAAATAACGTTTTACAGCAATAAGTCCGGTAAAACTTTTTTACTTTTTTACCGGACTAGTCCTGTAAAATTTCTTTACCGGACTGAAATTTGTAAGTTTTAGTTTAATCAATGTCAAACACACAATGTTTCCACCAGTAAATATAAGCACTTTTTAAATATACGACGCAGAATAAAACTTCATTATAATTTCAAAACATAATTATAATTTTCAACAGAACAGTATGAAATAAAATATTGTACGTCATTCGTCCGGCAAATCCTTTACAGTATTCGTTTCAAAATTCCAGACTCGGCTCCTTCGTCGCCTCGTCTCGAAACATTTCACTCATACTGTAAAAGTTGATTTACCGGACTTATAACGTAATAGATATATTTACGTTATAAGTCCGGTAAATCAACTTTTACACTATGAGTGAAATGTTTCGAGACGAGGCGACGAAGGAGCCGAGTCTGGAATTTTGAAACGAATACTGTAAAGGATTTGCCGGACGAATGACGTACAATATTTTATTTCATACTGTTCTGTTGAAAATTATAATTATTATGTAATGAAATTATAATGAAGTTTTATTCTGCGTCGTATATTTGAAAAGTGCTTATATTTACTGGTGGAAACATTGTGTGTTTGACATTGATTAAACTAAAACTTACAAATTTCAGTCCGGTAAAGAAATTTTACAGGACTAGTCCGGTAAAAAAAATTTACCGGACTTATTGCTGTAAAACCTTATTTTCTGGACTAAATTCAAATATGTAAAGGTGTGTTTTACAATACAGTATGAAATAAATATCTATTACCAAAAATTTTATTACCTGTGTATCATTTACACCTTTCATGTCAAAAAAATTGACACTTGTCAAAAAATAAAATTGGAAATAATCTTTTTGTCAAAAACTGCGGCAAATATTAAGTAAGAAATGAGTGATTTAGAAGACTCAGACATTGAAAATGCCGCAAATGAGGCAATGGTAAACCTTGTTCCCCAAAAATCAAGGAGTTTGTATGAGGGCACAAACGAAAAATTCAAAGACTGGTGTGAAGACAAAAAGGTAAAAAACTTATCAGAAAAAGTCGTTTTGGCATGTTTTTAGGATTATCCGATGCCTATAAGCCATCAACTTTGTGGAGTACTTACTCAATGCTTCGAACGATGGTTTATTTAAATAAAAATGTTGATATAAAGACATTTACAAACCTAATCGCATTTTTGAAAAGGAAATCTACGGGGTGTATAAGCCCAAAAAGTCGAAAGTTTTTTCCAAGGAACAAATAGAAAGATTTGTCCAAAAAGCAGACGATAAGAACTATATTTATTGGACAAAGTCATTCTTATTGTGGGATTCTCTGGAGTATGTCGCAGAGAAGAACTAACATATTTAAAGATGAATAATATCGAAATTTCGGAGTCTTTAATTAAAATAACCATTCCAAACACTAAAACAAATGTTGCAAGAAGCTTTGTAATTAGCGAAGGCTCTATTGACGGCATCAACTTCTTGAATATTGCCCGAAAGTACGCCCAATTACGCCCAGCACACATAACCCATGAAAGATTTTTTATCACGTACAGAAACTCCAAATGTTCCAGACTTCCAGTGGGCAATTATACCATTGGAGCAACACGAAAGAAAATTGCTGAGTTCTTGGGGCTTCCAAAGGCAAATGAATATACAGGCCACTGCTTGTAAAGATCTTCAGCAACTTTTTTAGCAGACTCTGGAGCGGATATATTGATGCTAAAGTGACACGGAGGTTGGCGGTCAAATGCCGTGGCTGAGGGGTATAAAGGCGATTCTTTAAAAAACAAAAGTTAAATTTCCGAAAAAATTCTTGCTGAAAAATCTTTGAACGCTAACAACAAACGTGTTAAATCTAATGAATCAGAATGTTCTACCAGCTCTACTAGTGGTATGGGTTTAATTGATATTGCTGTTGCAGATTCATTTTCTATTTCTATAGTTCAAATTCCTCATCTATTTTACCACAAGAAATATCTCAACGTACTGTTTTAGGTTACCCAAGCATTAATTTGAATAATATAAGTAACTGTACTTTTAATATTTATAGTAAAATTATAGTCTGTGTTTAGTTTTTAATTGTAAATAATTACTTTTAGGCACACCGTGCTCAAAAAACTTTTATTACTGACCGGTATATTATTAGCTTATAACGTCTTAGTTACGCGGGAATTATAAGGGTCATAACTCCCTTGGGATATTAAAAAAAATTTGACATAAAATCAAACGATTGACATCTAATGTCAATTTGATTGTCATCTATTGAAACATTTATTCCACTTTAAAAATGAACAAAATGTTACTAAAATCGGTCAGAAATAAAATTATCTATGTATCACTGGAATTATAAGGGTCTCAATTACCTCGGGCAATTGCTGTCCCTCGGGCCAAAGACCCTCGGGACGTAAACTTTGCCCTCAGTAATTAAGACCATTATAATTCCCTAGATACATAAATAACTATTAAGCACGCTGTGCCTAAAAGAAGGTTATTTAAAAATCAAAACGACACTCAAAAAGAGGGTATTATAAAACGTCAGTAGAAAAACTATTATAAAATGCCTTATTGCTACAAATTGCACAAAATTTATGTACGTAAGTTCGTGGTGTAAAATGTACAATATCTATCATGCGTTTTTTTCTTAATGAAATAAACAACTTTTCTTGATTTATGAAGCAAGCGTTGTCACTAGTATAGGAAGTACCTCGCCCTGAGCTGATCTATTTGTTTTTCCGAATGCACCATTTTTGATACAGAGCGACCTCCGAACGGATATAAGTTTGTCTTCCGCCTGACCTTGTGAATGTAAGGTGTGCATACAAATTTTTATGCTAATTGTTAATAAGTGATAAATTTCAAATGAGCGTACATAGTTTTTGTCGTTTCTTTCTTCCTATCTTTATTATGGTTAATTTTCATAGTTATAATCTGTTGTTTAGTGCGAGAGAGTACTAAAATGTAAATTTGCAATGACAGGACCCATTAAGCAGGGTGGACAACTTGAAGGTTGCAATAATTCCGTATTTCAGACCTACACACCCCGAATCCGTCTTAAATTAGGGTCACCCTAATTTGCATGCAATAGAAAGACGAGTTTGGTGAATGAAAGTAATGTGATAGCGGCGTTACTACAGATTTTTTATTACAATCTCTATAATTATACTTGATTATGATTATAGAGATAGGCAGATAGGGTAATTCCGGGAGAGATGCCGGCATGGTAGAGATGCCGATTGAACATATTTCCGAACGTACTTATCTGCGAGACATAAGTTACGCGCCTACGCATTCACGTGTCAGTGCCTATCGAAGTCTGTAGTCGGTATTGTGCAATCTCCAATCATTTTTAATTTAACTGAGATTTTCAATTTGTCAACAGTCAAAAGTTTTTCGGAGTATAAGGTTTGTGTACTGTGCTTAGTTTATAAATGTTCTAGTATAAAATTTGCATGAATATAGTGAAACAGCATAGAATGAGGTTATACCTCTGCGTATTTATGTTATCTTTATCCCAGTTGCAACTTTTCAGGGGCATTCGATTTTTAATAGGGTGTTATGGCTAACCTAGAAAAATATTTAAATTTCAGAAATGCCGAGCAAATACGAAAGAAATTGTCCTAATAGGGGTAAATGGACCGAAGAAGCTTTAGAAGCTGCTCTGCAAAGTATAGTAGAAGGTAGGGAAACTAGCAATGACGCAACCTGTACTGGGTGTAGTCAAGAGTATACCAAGACAACCAAAACCGATGACTGGATTCAGTGCATCCATTGTCAGCAGTGGCTGCATGAGGGGTGTACCAAATACCAAAATACGTGCGAAATCTGTGTAAAATTGCTCATTAAAAAGAAAAAAGTGTAGAGGCATCTCTACCTTAAGCTTGCGGCATCTCTCCCGTAATATTAGGTAGAGATGCCGATTTACAGAGTGTGCCAAAATGTTTTTTCATTGTTTATTGCATTTAGTTTAAAGAATAATACTTATGTGCCTTGTTTATCAAATAAATATTACATCCCTAGCCATAGTTTCATTACTTAATGATTATTGTGAAATTAGTAAATCAAGAAAATGTGAAAAATCGGCATCTCTCGCGGAATTACCCTAATTGAGATATTAATTATTCTAATATTAAGTAGATAAAAACTTATATAGAAGTAAGGATAATATGAAAATAGATAAATTGGAATAAATATTAATATTTATTAAAAAAATTTACTATGTACAGGGTCTTCCAACGAGGACCGAACAGGGGCTCATTTTTGAGCTTCCTTGTATTTAAAGGAAAATCCAAAATAGCCAATCGATGTACTTTTTCCTGCAGAATTCAAAAATGAAACCAAAAATTTATTTGAACCAGAAACAAAAGAGTTACGCTATGGATAAGGTGTTTTTTAAATGGAACATAGCTTTTTTTATACGATTTTTGGAACGAGTGATTTTTTTTTTGTCCGTTCTGATTAAAATATTTAATATTGTGACAGCTATTTTTATTAAATTTTAATGTTTTATCCAGTATAATTTAACTTTAACCTATTTGAAACATACACTAGGTAATAAAGGTATAATCACCTTTGAATCCTTCAAAGTCAAAAAATTTGACAAATTTACTATAATATTGCCGAAATGAAATATTCATTAGATGAGAGATTGCAGATTGTTATCTTGTTCTACAAATGCCAAGAAAATGCAAGAGAAGCAAGGAGAAGATTTATTGCAAATTTTCACAGAAATATATCCGTCAATACTATTCTAAGGATAAAGAACCTATTTGAGGAAAATAAAACATTACATGACAGAAAAAGAAATCCAGAAAGGAATAGAAATCGAGACCGTGCCATTGTGAATTATTTTCGACTGAATCCAACCAAATCAATTTCGGACGCAGTTCGGGACGTTCAATGCGGCGGCGGTGTAAGACGCAGAAGAGTTACCCAAGGAACTGTTCACAGGACTTTAAGAAATCATAAATTTAAGTCTTATCATATCCTTCCACTTCAACATCTAACACCGGCACAAAAAGAACTTCGCTTCTAATTTGTTTCCCAAATTGTGATTCGGAAAGAAAACGAAGACCCTAATTTATTTAGAAATATCTTATGGACTGACGAAGCCACATTCACAACATCGGGGGTTTTCAATAGACATAATAATCATCACTGGGCCGTTGGAAATCCAAGAAAATTTCAGACAATTAAATTTCAAGGAAGGACTTCAATCCATGTTTGGTGTGGCATAACAAATAATAGAATTTTGGGACCAATATTTTTTAACGGGACTTTAAATGGACAGAGATACTACGAGTTCTTAGAAAACGAAATTGAGAACTTTTTGGAAGATTTACCATTGGAAGAATATCAAAATTTAATTTGGCAACATGATGGGGCCCCTCCGCATGCCGTGCGTGAGGTTACTCAATATTTAAACGGACGCCATGAAGAATGGATTGGTAGAAATGGAACCTATGCTTGGCCACCCAATAGTCCCGATTTGTCAATATTAGACACATTTCTTTGGGGCCATTTAAAGAACGTGGTATACAAGCAGCGAAACCACGATATTGAAGAGATCATGCAGAAAATTGTGAATGAAATAAATCGCCTTAACCAGGAAAATCACAGTATAACAGCAAGTTTGGAAAGGCTACAAAGAGGTTATCGCACATGTTTCGAGAACAACGGAGGTCACATTGAACAATTAAATTATTAATGTTTTTTTTTTTAAATTAGTATAGAGTTGGATTTCTTTTTCTGTCATGTAATGTTTTATTTTCCTCAAATAGGTTCTTTATCCTTAGAATAGTATTGACGGATATATTTCTGTGAAAATTTGCAATAAATCTTCTCCTTGCTTTTCACATTCACAGTGATATGGCGGAAGGCGAAGTACCGTTATCAGCATATCTTTATGAAATTACTTTTTATTTAGGCTAAGCCAATGAATGCTGTCATTTTTTTTCCAAGAAGGCGTTGGTATTTTTTCGGATTTTCTTGAGTGGTAGCTGGCTATCCATGAATATAACAGACCCAAGAAGAATAAGATCTAGCATTTGCTGGAAGTATTCTTCAAAGACATCAGCGTTCATGTCCTTATGACAGTCTCCAGTCCGTTTTGATTTAAATGCTAGTAAGCCACCATCAACAAATCCATTTTTGCTACCAATGTGAGTAATTTATTAATCTTTTACCTTTTCCCGAGGCTGCTTTTATTCTAGTGGACCATCCTTCCAGGAAAGCTTCCCTCGCGCTTTTTATATGCTTATCCTACCATATTTTACCAACGATATAACCTTCATTTAACCAAGTTTCGTCCATATAATAGATATTCCTGTTTTCCCTTCGAAACTGTCTAACTGCCCTCAAGTATCGTCGTCGCCAGCAGATGATTTCGTCTTTTTCTATTAAAAGTGATTTTCTGTTTTAAATTGTTTCATAACGAACATAATAATTATAATAATTGGACTACACTTATGGAATACGGCAAAGATCACTGGGTTGGATAGGTCAATAATGATTTATTACTCTCTTGCATTAAGCAACAAACTATAAGTTCAAAAACGTATCAATGTCTTTACACTCTTACAATGAAGACCCTTTAAAAAGCTCCCATATTTCGAAATATAGATGTTTTGTCAAGCTTGAGAGGTTATTTTAGCATTGAATACTTTTTTCACAAGCCAGAGTATTACAAAATTTACGTTTTACCGAAATATGGTTCAAGAACGTTCATTGACAGCGTTGGCTGGCTTTTCCTTTTACCTAGGTCTTTCACTAGCTTCAATGTTTACAGGAAACTGCACCGTATCGACTCGTTCTTGAGATATTAAGTTCAAGAACGGCATGCAGAAATAATATTAGTCAAGTGGGTGGTCAATTTTTTTAAAATAATTATTTGCATTGTGGTTAATCTGTGTTGACATGCGAATAAATCGTTTTGTTCTTTCGGACGACATTGACATAAATTGAAGAACATTTAGAATCCCAAATGATGAAAGGGTGTATCACAAAATTAACTGTCAAGGTACAATTGTTGTTGTTGACCTTAGAATTCTTGGAAGAAACTGTCTTAAAAAAGGTGATGTGGTTGGTTAGTATAGTAAAGTTGACAGTATACCGTTGATTTTTGACTGCCATAAAGTGCCCCAAATTTACATCTTTTCAGGCAGAGTCGGAGCACAAAGCAAATGACTCTTATTTATTTCCACCTAAATAGGGGTATTGACACAATGCCGACTGAGCTAGGACCGTCTTAGAAAATACATAGTATTGAAATATTTAATTTAGCAGCAAATAAATATGAAACTGATGTTTATTTAAGTTTATTAAATTTAAAATATAAAAATAGAATTATGGTCGTACACTTACGCATATAATGCTAAATTATTATATTAATTAATAAATTACCCAACTAAATCTACTTCACCATCGCTCTCATCATCTAAAGTAATAATAAACCTTTCTGTTGCATTCCTAATACAAATGTAACTTTCTTCTACTTTCTTTACATGTTGTACGCAGTTTTTCCAGTTCACCTCAGAAATTTTTTTAGTTTCATCATGAATTAGAGTTAATACACTAGAATTAAGTGTGGGTGAAATATTATTGCGACGAATTCCAGCTTTAAGTTGGTGCCATATTTGTTCAATAGGGTTAAATATACAGTGGTAAGGCGGTAGCCGCAATACTACGTGCCCCATGCTTTTCGCCAGTTCATCGCAGTAATATTCTTTTTGAATAGACATACTTCTAAGCACTTCTAATAAGTCTTTCTTTCTATAGTTTTCATGAAAATATATATCATTATCAAACATATATTCTTGAATTTTGGTAATTGTCAACTATGATAACTAGCGTTATCCATACCAATGACACTATTTGGTGGAATGTTCGGCAATAATTTAGTTTCAAACCAATTTTCAAATAACTCCGCTGTTGTGTCTTCATGATAGTCAACACATGATTGACTAATATTTTTTGCCGAGAGAGATAGACCATTCGGCACCCACCCATCTTTAGATCCAGCATGTAAGATTGTTATTCTTTCTCCACGGTTTGACGGGGCACGTGTCACACATTTGCCGCTAGAATCGACCCAACCACTCGACGGGGTGTCGTGGGTGTCAAACCACGTTTCATCTAAATAAATGATCGGCCTACCTTCAGTTCTGTATTCATTTACTTTTGTCAGATATTCCCACCGCCATTCTTGAAGACGCTTGGACTCCATCAAAACCTGCTTGTTATTAATCCTTCTGAATTTAAAGCCCATGTGTTGAAGGCGCTTTAGCAATGTCGTTCTTGAGCATTTAATTTCTGTTTCATCTGCTCTCAGCCTTTTCATTAAATTGTGCAACGTTTGTACACTTTGCTCTTCATACATTTTATAACTTTTTCGTCGTATAAGTTCCTCGTCCCCTTGGTCCAACGTTCTTGATTTTTCAATATCACTTCTTTTTCTGCGTTCCAAAATTGGCCCTTGTGTAATTTTCCAAACTGTGGAAAAGGACTTTTTTGTAAATAAAGCCGTTTCCTATACAACTTCCTTAGGGCACAAATTTCCGCGCGACATTAATGTCAAAAACACATTCTTTATAATCTGTTTGGCATCTGTTGATAAATGCACTCTGTTATTTACTTCAGTTTCATTGCTTTCACAAATCTCACTAGAACACCAAGGACGAAACATTTTCAAAAAACAAACTAAACTCAACAATGTACGTAAATTTATTACGCCCATATCATTTATTTACCTGAGTACGGTACTTAAAATTTATTACGCCCATATCATTTCACAGAACTGATTTATTGTTGTTTATTATATTTTGAATACCCTAATAATAGCAGTCATTTAGGTCGGTTTCTTATATTTGTGAACACACTTTACCTGTATCCCTTATTGCTATATCATTTTAAGTATGGGTATAAACGCCTAATAATATACTTATGTGGATTTTTTGCAACAACGAAACAAACATTTCTTGTAGCATTTCAAGCCTAAGAAAAATATGGATTAAAATGTGTTTGAAATATCGCACAGTTAATAATAAGTTTAGATGAAGATAGTGACACAGAACAAAAATTTTTAAATTTTAAATTTTAAAAATTTATCAGGTAGGTAGTTAATTTGTTGTAGTAAAGGTCAACGATATAATGTAAACTTACCAAAACAATTACTTAATGTTATAAACAAATAAGTTGTGTAATTAAATATGTTTTGGAAGATATTTTATTCCAAATCTAGAATATGGTGATAATAATAAAGATAAGTAAAAAGGAAACAGGAAACGGATAAAATTAGTTAAAGTTTAAATAGTGTGTAGGTTAGAAAGTGATAGTCAAAATTTGTTTTTTAAAGAATCTTATCACCATTATTAAAAAAAAATGGCTGGTCCATGGCATTTAGAAACAATAAAGTCGGTAGAGCAGGGTTGTTGTTTTACCAATTTATAAAATTTAAGTTTTTTTTTTACTTAAACTGTTAAACGAAAAAAAAAATGTTTTGTTTCAATCGTGTTTACATTAAATTGTATTTTATTAAAACATGTTCGGCAATTTAACCTATTTACTTCGTATTCCGTACACTTTGAGTTCATCATTTATGAGGTGTTTAATACAATTTTTTTGTTGTTGTTTTAAACATGACTTTTCTTGAAATGAAAACATATTTTATCCACCATGTGCATGGTACGATATTTATAGAATACTTATATTATCTTCATTGACCCTGCTTATAGGATTTAATTAATTTTTTACTCAGTGGAGGCTGGTGTCTCAGTAAACATGTTGTAAAATTAAATTATTCTACTAAATATTTTATATTTAAATCTACTAGTTAATTATATGTTCCGCTGACTATTATAGTGATTCTCTGAGAACAGCAGCATGGTCAACGTAGCAGTAAAGTATATCACCTTTCTGTATAAAGTGTACATGGAGAATGAAATATATATACACTCTTATAAACGCAGTTTTTAGATAAGGGCACCATCGTGACACTGTCGTTATTATTTAACATGCATTAGACCCAACTGGCGAAGACCTCTTATAAAAATGTCCAGAGATATAAGAAAGTTACCCTTTGTCTTTAAATGAGATTATCCAAGGGTGGTCATAAACAAACAATGAATGAATGAATAAATGCAGGTAAATTATGGTCCGTACTTAAAAATGTCTTAAAGTAAACTGCAAATCTCGAAGACAATCCGAATATCTACAAAAAATTAGGATTTACAGAGATCAGTAAAGGCCGATTATTTACTTGGATGAAACCTGGTTCGACACATATGATAGCCCGGAAAAGGGTTGGGTTGACTCAAGCGGCAAGTGTAAAACAAGCGCGCCATTAAAAAGAGGTAAACGAATTACGATTTTGCATGCTGGATCTAAAGACTGATGGATTCCATATGGACTTTATCTGTCTGCAATAAACATTAAAGATTCTTCTCTTATTACCACGAGGACACCAATGCTGATTTATTTGAAGATTGGTTTAAAAGCAAGCGAATTCCAAATATACCTCCGAATGGCGTAATAATTTAAATGGACAATGCAAGCTACCATAGTTGGCAGTTGACCAAGACTCCCTCCTCAAATGACACAAAAGCAACAATCCAAAACTACATGTATGATAATGACATTTATTTTCAGGAAGATTACACCAAAAGGCAATTAATTGAGGTTTTACAAAGTTTAAAACTACAAAAGGAATACTTCTGTGATAATTATGCAAAAAATCTAGGGCATACAGTTTTAAGGCTTCCACCATACCATTGTATATTTAATCCCATCGAACATGTTTGGCACCAACTGAAATCTGCCCTTCGTCGTAACAATATTTGCCCTACTATTAACTCCAATGTACTTGAGCTTATAGAAACTGAAGTTTTTAACATCCCTTCACAAAGTTGGGGAAATTCTGTTACACATGTTGAAAAAGTGGAAAAATCCGATATCCATATAAACAATATAGCACAAATAATAATTAGAACAGATGATGATAGCGATAGTGATATTGATTTTGATATATTAAGTGAATGATTATTATAAATACCGAATAATTTATATATTTTTGTAATCATAAATATAATTTTTAATAATAAAATAACTAACGTAAAGTAAAACACACAATCTGCTCCACTAGTTTAATGTAAAATTGTCAAACCATACATGTTTCGGAGGCATAAACCTCCATCATCAGTGGGATTAAATTAAGTTAAGTTGAAGAGAAAAGGAACAGAAACATTGTGAGAACTAGTGTCGCCGAAATAACATCATCATTTTGTCTTAAGTATAGTTATGAAAATAAAATAGTAAATAGAAAATGTTGTTATTATTTAAAAAAATATATGAAAAAATAAAATTTTTAATTAAATAGTACATATCCTTTTGAATCTTTCATTTAGGTATATGAAAACCAAACATTTTCGTCCAATGAGGAGAAAACAAAATAAGAGATACGAACATCTTGCTAGAGTTGTATCAAATGGTAAAATAACTGGTAATTTCACATTTAAACATGAATAAAATATTATTTAATGTCTTACTTATTTTTATTACAAACCATGATTAAATTCTAAGCAAAATACGGACCTGTTCGGCCATATTTCAATTTTACAGCTGGCCTGGGTCTTTTCTAATAGGGATCAGTTAGTCACTTTCTTATATCTCTGAACAGACTTTAACCAACCCCTGGACTCCGGATCTGAGGCATACAGTTTTAAGGCTTCCACAACATGTTTGGCACCAACTGAAATCTGCCATTCGTCGTAACAATATTTGCCCTACTATTAACTCCAGTTTACTTGAGCTTATAGAAACTGAATGAATTCTGTTACACATATTGCTTTATAAGCACTTTTACTTGTAATTTATTTATAATAGTTCCTATGTGCAACTACAAAACTTGTATAGAGATAATAGGGAATGTTTTACTCTTACCCAGTGTACTGTTGGTAGCAAAACGGTGTTCTGTACAATATTTAAGAGATAAATGCCTGTCTTATAGTGCAGAAAAGTGTTAAAATTGCTACTGAAGAACTTTAATAAAACAGTTTCATTAGTACTTAAATAGAATAATATAATATGATGATGCTATAATAATAATTATCCATTTTGTAGTTTTGAAAGCTACATTGAGGAAGATATATAATATGTATAACTACAAGAAAATTAAAATAGAATAATTTTGCTATTTTCGACTGCTATTATAAGAATAATCGGTTCTTAAAAAAATTGGCCATATTTAGAATAGAGTTTAAAGAGTTTACCTCTTTTATATTTACATTTATATACCAAATCTCCCTTATAGGGTAACCTTTATAAAACAGTTTTATTAGTGTGTTCACAATGCTTAAGCTTCTGTAATTGTTACGTACGAAGCCGTATTGCGAGGGTGCAATTAATACTTTAACGTTAATTCTTATAGTATTTGCTCCAATTTGCTGTAAGAACATTCTCACAGTTTTTATAAATATTTTCGTTAATAATGAAATTGTTACCTTATATTTTTTTTAGTTTTTGCTTTTTTATAACCAATATGTTTCACTGCTTTTAGTGCTTCTCGAGCCGCTAATGTATTATGCTAAATTTATGAGATGCTGATAATTTACGCTTATTGTGTTGAACAAAAACAAATAGGCCATTTGTAGGTCGTGATGATAAGAAAAATTAGCTGCTTTATTGATAAACTGAGAATTTAACACTGATCTAAATATTATGCGTATTTATTTGTATTATTATTGTTTCGTTGATCTGTTGTTTTCCCATGAGAAAAGGCATTTAAATCAGATATAATGCGTGCTGCAGAATTAATTGTTGGGGTATTTGATTATTTGTGATATTAATTATTTAAAATAGTTAATGAAACTAAGGTGCATATACTTGATGTCACTATTATCCTGGATTAATATTTCCGTTTTTAACATCGAGTAATGGCACTAAAGAGATGAGGGCTTGTGTGTTTTGCTTAATTCGTTGAAATATACTAATATTTTTTATTTTATTATATTTCTCGTGTTATGTTGAGTATCACTTTTTCACTGCACCATTTTTGGTACCGACCAAACAAGATTTGAAATAACATTGAAAGCTTCGTTCTTAATATCAGATGCCAGATTATCGTTTAAACTCATTGTAAAATGTACAATTTTCAGATACAACTGTGACAATGACTAAGACAAGCAATTTAGTGACAATCTTACCTATTTCTGTTGCTAAGGTAACACAGATTCTTATATTACTTGTATTCTGTATGCAATTTTAACTAATTATTTTTACTCAAATAATCATTATAATAATAATAATAGTTATAGTGGTATATAAAATTTTGTACTTAACACGTTTATCTACAATCTTTATTAAAAGTAGTATTTTTGACGTTTGTTGTCAGTCCCTAAAATATCATTTTATGACACTAGGGTTGAAAATAAATATGTTTTTAACTTAAATATTGTACAATTCGACTAACTAGAAATATGAATTCCTTCTGCAGTTCCACTGATCAAGGTTTTGTTTTCATTTTGTATGCTTGTGGAGGGAACGGAAACGTAGGAAGTCGTAAGAAGGCTTTTGGCAATTCACGCACAGTAAAGTGTACACAAAATTCACTCGTCGGTAAGCCAATTGGAACTAAAATTAATAAAGATCAATTTGCTATATATTATATTATTAGGTAATTATACCTACTTAAAATGGTATAGCAATTAGGGATAATTAGGGTTTTATGGCAGTTAAAAAATCAACGGTATAATGCACACTTCACTATACTATTAAAAACTTTGTAGTTAAAGGAGAATAAAAAAAACAGATGAAAGTGATGAGTTCATTTTCTTGATTAGGCTTTTTATGACTTCATGTTGTAAAGTGCAATCCTTAACAGACACGTTACAGACAGTAGTTTCCAACTCTTACATAAGATCAACTCGAGCTACTTTTAATATTGCTGGCGCCTGGATTTTAACTGTTTCCGTAAATTCTCGAGAATTTTATTGTTCGAATATAAAATTCATTTAATATGCATAGGTATTTTGTATATTTATGCATGAAAATATGCACATCTGTTAGGGAATTAAATATCTGCTTATTTAAACGCTAATTATGGTAAAAAGCATAAAATTATCTAAATTATTATGTTTAGTGTTAGATTACTTTTCTATACGTCATTAAAATATATTGTTACAAAAGCATATCAGTGGTGGTATTATGGAAAAGCGTATTGAACAGCTAACGATTTTTATAATAATATACCGAGTGTTTAATTTAAATTTGTTTAGAAAATGTACCTTTTCAAAATGTGACCATCCTGTATAGGTTTAGAAGGAAGACAATTAGTGAAAAATTTATCTAATATGTATCTGTTTTTGTTATGTTTCTCTTACCCATCATTTATTACATTTAATATTAATAAATAAATATTTTAAAGACCAAAAATGTTTTAATTTCCTCTTCATTTGCTCAATTTCAAACAAATACTGAGTGGCATTCAGAAGTCATGAAATATTAGATTTTAGGAGCAAGAGAATCAAAATACGCCATCTAAATTCCAGGTCCGTGTTTGAAAAGATGAAGTTGATGATGGTGACCCGAAAACGAAACGTCGGAATTGAGAAAGTTAATTATGTTAACTTGTGGAGAAAAAAAAATTGCAATGGAAATGTGACATTTGTTCTTTTCTTCAATTTTTATTCTTTTTTATGTCAAATTAGAAAACCTCAAACTTCTTTGTTAGACTTGATTTAGGGAAAAATCGATCAAAACAGTATCTTGCATGTCAAGAAGTGATTAAATAAGTTCATTTATTTTTTTTAATAAGTTTATTTCAATTTTAGATTGTTGATTGTTTCTGTTTTTATATACACAGTAAAAGGAGAACGTAATATGCTACTACTTAATATCTGTCGGGATAGTAAATGCAAGGGATTTTTTTGTGTATTTTCTACTAACTGGGGAATTTTTTTATGTTGGTATGATAGGGTAAAAGTGGGAGAGACGCCATAATTTTTGCAAGTGTGGAACTTTATAAGAAGTTTCAAAATGCCATCTCTCCCACACTATGTGGGAGAGATGCCATGATACGAGGGAGGGATGCCATACATATTATTTGGTCTGATTAAGATTTTTTTTCGCGTATTATTTCCCTCCCACAATTATTGCAATGGGGGAAGTACATATTTTCTGGGCATTCTGAAATAGTAAATACCTTGTTCAAATTTAACAGTAAAGCACATATCATGGAGGATAAATGCCATACAGTCAAAATATCACCAGTATAAACAATGATACAAAAATATTTTTTGATCATGTTAAAAACAAGCTGAACAAAACATTAAAACAGGTACTCCAGTTTAACTTATCTCCGCTGTACTTATGGCATTCACTAAAACACAATATGCTCAAAATTTTCATCGAATAAATTACGAGAAAAAAAATATTTCTTAACAATACGTAACGCACTCAAGGGCTGCCGAACAGGCACTGACTCGTTACAACGACAGCGTCGATAAGTAGTTTTTTCCAGTATAAAGTATAGTAGGGCTATCTCTTTCACATCGCGAGATAAGGAATGTGTGGCGTCTCTCCCACTTTTACCCTATAGTACAGTAGAAAAGATGAAAGTACAATGCCAAGTTGGAGTGGAGAAATGAAGGTAGAATAGGGTGAAAGTCAAAAAAATTATAAAATAACGCAATTGTAGAACATTTAACAAAGAAAAGGACCGATCTGCAGGGTTACTGGTATATATAGGGACGAAACTGTAAATATTGTAGTTATGAGGCCCCTGCAAGCACGGACTACTTCCTCAAATTCTTTATTATGTTCTGTTAGTATATAGCATCAGTCAAAGCCTATATCCGAAATCCATCACTTTTGTCAATATGCTCTTAATTTTAAATTTAATTAAATACGCTTATGCTGATGGTTTGGTCCAAACTAGGTTAAACACACATCATGAATATATGTGTTTGAATTATCAAAATCTTTGATTATCAAACTTTAAATTCCAAGGTAATAGATAGACAATACGTTGGCCTAGGTTTAATTGAAAATAATCGCGAGTTTTCGGTTTACTGATATAAAGATGTTCCTGCAATAATAGAACAATTTAGACCTATGACCTCGACTATTAGATTATTCCCAAAACTTTGAATTATAATGCTTTGTGCGATCTTAATAATGACAAATAGTTTGCTGATAACATATCAGTAAATGAGTTACTATTTTAAGAAAATCTGCGTCAATATTTCTTTTTTTGAAAACGTTTTAACGTAACAATAATCGTCTATTTGTAATCACGCGTGGAAACGTAGCCAATACATTACACTAATAACAGCCCATATAAATTATCACTTAGATATATGCCATCATAGGTTTTCATGGAACAAGACTTCTGTAATTATTACAATTTAAAATGTCCTTAAATTTTTTCACCGAAGAGACGTTACTTTTTGACAACGGTCAAGTAACGTGCTCTCGAAATCTGTAATAAAATTACCTCGTAGTTTTTTGACGTTACGATCACAATGCTTGACATAAATTTTATAACCTTCTATGGGTAAATACAATAAACTGAAGTATCTGCAAAGTCTGCCTGTTTGCCAAAATTAATTATTGTAAAACTTTTCTGCGTACACACATTGTACTGTGTGTAGTCTAAATCGTAACATTGTAAATTTTATTCATAATTAATTATTTTCATATATACCTAGTGTACTTTGTTGACGACTGTAAGAACTTAATTTTTTTTGATCAGTTTTAAAAGATTGGACCATTTTTAGTTTGCTAATAATACTTTTATTAAACTAATGTTGGTGGAACAGAAGAATCCTAAATAATTATTTTTTCTGCAAACTTTAGTAAAATGAATTTGTATAAAAACTGAGAGATTGGGCTACTATCGACTTATTTTTTATTATTTGTATCACTAAAGTATATTTGTATTATATTTAACCTGATATAGGCCTTTGAATTTTATTGATACTAGATACTGCCTCGAGTTCTTTGTAAGAAAATATATTGAATGAAGAATGAAGTTGTTAGAGAATACTGGTTTGGACTATCACCAGTTGCCTTCTATTTAAAATCTCAAAACCATCAAAAGACGTCTTTTCTATTATTTTTTTAATACTTTAGTGTTAAATTTTTTTACCTAATACCACTCGAGCTTCAATTTAAAACAGGAAATTTTGAAGGTCTAGTGGTATTGCAAGTGAAAACTACCTGTAGTTGAACGATTACGAAACAGTGATTTATTTGATTAATAAGCTGAAAATTTTCCTCCTCTCAACCATTTTCTTGGCATAAAAAAATAGTTTCTTAGAACAGCAAAAAGTGTATTTTACTTTGACCAAAATAAACGATTTCTTTGCTTTTATTTAAAGTTACTGCTTCTTTAGTTTGAGAATTATTTCTATACTGTGTCAAAGAACCTCAAGAAATGCTTTTTGGGTGCGCTTTCTAGCCACAAAGTTTATGATTCCATTATATTATTATGACTGTGATTTTATACTATATTTATTATTTTAACCATCAGTATGTATTAAAACGCCCTGTGGTTGCCAAAACAATTTTCACAAAAACAAAATTATGTTTACACTGTTAAAAGGTCCAAAAATAGCTAAGTAATTGTTAATGTAGTAATTGAATATTGAGTTTAGAACCAATTATCAGGGTTGATTAGTCACAACACCAAACAACAAAATTTTTACATAATAGTATTTTATGATGTTAAAAAGTGGCATGTTATTTTGTGAAAAGTAAAGTTTGGGACACGAGCTCAGCAACGATTTAAATAATTAATATTTTAATGTTTTATTCAACATTTAAATCAAAAACCCTAAAAAAAGGTCTTCAAAACCAGAACCCTGTGGTACCAAAACGGTAACGGGTACCTTGGTGGCCATTTAATTGGACCCCATCAACCTACCTACAGATTTATAAAAAATTTCATCTTAAGTATTTTCAAACATTTACACCAAAGTGCGGCGGTGCTTCATCTTGTTTAAACCATATTCTTTCATGGGGAATATCTGGATCATCCTAGTTAAGAAAAATAACTACTAATGCAGGTATTAAATCAAGTGACAGAAAATTTAAGTAACACTGATCACTAAGATTTTCGTCAAAGAAATATGGTGGTATAATTCTGTTATTAATTATTCCAGTCCAAACCAAATGTCCTTCTCGTATCCACAAAGGATTTTGGTGAGACCAGCATCGATAATAATTAGATCTATTGATCATTCCATTTAAATAAAATGTAGCCTCATCAGAGAACATAATATTGTGGAAGAAAATGTTGTTTTCAGATTCCACAATGTGATTGTGCTATTGATGCATGTTAAGGCTGATTTTAGCTAATAAAATACGAAAAGAAAGAAGTTTGCCCCATTTCTTTTTGTCAGACCAATCCTTGGACTCGTTTCGCCGTATTACGGCTCATCGGCAAGGCTTATAGAGTCTGACGAAAAGGAAAGGTACCTTACAGTGCATTTTAACACATATGTAGGGATACATATGCGAAATGTTGCACGTTGCGACATCTCGTAGCAATGGAGCTATCCACCCAACCAGGCCAGCGAGGACTTAGAGAAGACCAAACGCTGGAATTTATCACCTGACATGCGGGTTCCATTCTAGCATTTGGTCTTCTCTAAGTCCTCGCTGGTCTGGTTGTGTGGATAACTGGATAACTCGATTGCCACGAGCAGCATCTCGCATATTATGTGTGCCCCTGTTTGAATATTATGGAGAAAATTGTAATTAGTGTAATTTTTTAAATCACTATTGACAGAAATTCCTGTTTAAGTAGCCTTGAGAAAGACCCAATATAAGTCGAAACGTCGTTAAAGTAATAGGAATTAAATTAAAACAACACTTCTGTCTTCCTCCACAAATAATATATATTTTTGAAAAAATGTTTTTAACGATTGTCCCTACATGTTTCGACCATATATATAGTCATCTTCAGGGGAACTAAAAGGAATGTGTGAGAATATAAAGACAATAACAGGCATCATAAGAGACTTACCTATATCGAGTGTGAAATTGGATCCAATAGTTGTCTCAAATTAATGAGTACAACGTTTTATGTTATAGCAAGTGAAATTTTTTGTAGTTGAAGACTAACTTTAGGTAACTCAGAGTTGTGGATAAGTAATTAAGCACATTTTAGTTATTTTAAAAAAAAAATTTTGTTGTTGATAAAAGTCAGAAAAATTTAATTGTATTTAATGAGCATCGAGCAGTCGACCTAGTACCTTTATATTTAAGAGAAAATCCAATTATTTCCCAAACGGTACATACAAAAACAAAAATTTTTTTTTTTTTTTTTTTTTTTTTTAAATAACTAAAATGTGCTTAATTACTTATCCACAACTCTGAGTTACCTAAAGTTAGTCTTCAACTACAAAAAATTTCACTTGCTATAACATAAAACGTTGTACTCATTAATTTGAGACAACTATTGGATCCAATTTCACACTCGATATAGGTAAGTCTCTTATGATGCCTGTTATTGTCTTTATATTCTCACACATTCCTTTTAGTTCCCCTGAAGATGACTATATATATGGTCGAAACATGTAGGGACAATCGTTAAAAACATTTTTTCAAAAATATATATTATTTGTGGAGGAAGACAGAAGTGTTGTTTTAATTTATTACCTACACTCCACTGCAAGTATGGACTACTTCTTCAAATTTAATAGGAATTGTTTCATTTTGTCCTAATTCACTAATACTGTGCTAAAATTAGGACGCTAATATTTACAATAGTATAGTTCAGGTTAAAATGAAACTTATGAGGACACATTTTACGAGGAGTCCTAATTGAAAGCAGCAAAAGAGGTAATAAATAGCGCTGGAGGCCAAAATTAGTACAAGAGCATTGCAGTGACCATATACCTAAGAGTGATTACATTTTTTTTTTTTATTTTTTTGTACTATGACTATACCTACTATTAATTTTAGTTTCTTTTTTAGGCCCCGCGGAGGTGTTTAAAGATTGGAAAATCGATGGTTTTTGGTAAGCTATAATTTTTAGTTCTCGAATAATTTTTAATTTTTTGTCTGATTAGTAAATATTTAGTAATAAGAATATATAAATTTTAATATTTAGTATGTTTTTCACAAATAATAGATCCACATATTATAGTAAATTTTAAGGTTTTCTGGTACATTTTAGTTTTGTTGCTTAGGTATCACAGTTAATAAATGTAGATTCTAAATTTTGTTACGCTATACGTTATCAAGAATTATGAGTTGCTGATTTTTTGGTAAAATCTACATTATTATTTTACTACTTACTAACCTATAATACTGTTTCTGTTGCAAAATAACACAAAATGCTGTTGTTATGATAAAAGTACATCCCACTGATTGGTCAGTACCTAATAGTTGTTATTCTAAATTTAAGTTTTTGCTAAGCATATTATAATTTTAATTAATAAATTATTGATGATTCTTGTTAAGTACCTGTAAATCCTTACATCGCCTAGTCTAAATTGCAGTCCGCAAGAATTGTTATTTTTTTATATTAAATACTTCAGAAACGTAACTTAAAATAACAATCAATATTCTAGTTAGTAAAATGGTTAAAAAAATACTCACTGCTTAGTTTTCAGTCAATTATATCGACAGCTTTGTTGAATCAACTACACCAAAGAAAAATCCCTTGCGGCAAAGCAAAAGCACGTAATACAAAGTCTCTTTGATTTGTCCCTTTTAATCACTTTGATTTAAATTCACCAACTATTCTCCGTTTGATAAAGACGCCTTTTCACTTTTGTCGGGTCTGTCATTGTGTAATATTGTTTTATCACTCGACAATAATAGACAAATTCACTGAATACTACTTAAACTAAAAAAAAGAAAATTGAAGATCTTGTACACGCGGGCATAAAAACAATATAGTAGTAATTTACCAATTGTGATTGTGAGAGCGCGAGATATAAACAAAAATTAAAGCGCGACCCGTCAAATCCGATCGTTAGGTCGGGCGCGCTAGTCAAATTCGCGGGTAACTAGATCTGTCTAGCGCGGTGGACGCCGAGAGCTTTTATGCATCAATCGTGGAGGTTTGAGGGAATTTTATGGCCTTCGGCGAATCCGGGTGAGAAATAATGTATCCATTGTATTAGTTTAATTACTAATACGATATCATTAGTTTGGTTTAAACTAAAAGTTTAGTCAAACTGCGTTTCTTCTTCTTTTTCTGGTTTTGTAAAATAAGAAAAAAAGCAAGAAATTTTGGTCGCTTCTAAAAAAGTTTAATTTTTTTTTGAGAGCGTATTTTTTACGTGCATTGTCGCTCTCTTTTTAAATAATCCAACATATTGGAAATCATATAATTGTACAGGCCGATTAAAAAATACTTTGACCATCTTCGGAAGGTTATTGTTGTTGTTATTTTAGGGCGATAATGTTTACAAACTATGGCCCTTAATGTCTTTCTTATGTAGAAACAGGACGTTGAAAGTTTTCGACAATAACAATAATTCATGTTGGGACAAAAGACAGATTTATACCAAAAGCTTTGGCCTTATCAGCCAAAAATATAAAGGACTCCCTTGGTATGTTAGGACATTATATACATAGTAAAAACTACGACTATTATATTGCAAGATACATGGAGAAGGGGCATTTATTTGATGGAGCTTTGGTTCTGCATTGACCCGATAAATCTACCCAACGTTTATCTGAAACTTCGTGTGTGTCGTACCACGTCTCGTCCAAATAAATAATATCCCTTCCATTCTGTCTATATCCATGTACTGCAATTAGGTATTCCATCCTTCATCTTTTTAACCGGGCCAATTCCATAATTACTTGTCGTTTGTTAATTTTTTTCATTTTAAAACCGTTTCTTAAAATACATTTCGTTAGAGTCTCGCGACAACACTCTATTCCTGTATCATCTTTTTTTAATCTTTGCAATAGGGGTTTTAAAGTGAGGACCATTTGTTCCCTGTACATGGCATATGTTTTTCTACAAATTATATCGACATCCGTCGCGTCCAGTTTCTTAAAAGTAAAAGAGTCTTTCCTTTTTCTTCTCTCCACTATAGGTTTATGTACAACAAACCACACTGTGCTCACTGGCCTGCGTGTCAAAGCTGCCGCTTCCTTCACTGCACCAAATTTTGAAAAACCGCGTTCAAGAAAGGTGGTGAAAACGTCGGAGATTACTTTTTTTGTGTCAACTGATAAAATATCATGCTTTAATTGATTTTTATCACGACCCGTAGATCCACTTGGCGTACTGGTTTCTTCTCATGGACGAAACATTCTTATATATCACGTTTAATTGACAACAAATAACTTCTTGTCTAAACCAATACAAACATCTAACTGAATTTTAAAACCAAAAATCGGCATATTTAAATAACTAAAATAAACCTATTTCTGTGATGCAAGTGAACAAGCTTTTTCTTCCGTTGCTTAAGATCGAAAATAAGACAAAAACAAATATTGCTTTAGTAATGTCCCGCAATAAAGTCGCTTCGATTAAGAAAATTACAATTCCTAGACTGGAACTTCAAGCCTCAGTAATGGGAAGTCGATTAGCTACCACAATAAAGAATACATACTTTAATATAAGTAAAACGTTTTTATGGAGTGATTCCATGTCAATACTTGGATGGATAAGGTCAGGTAATTGAAAAAATAGTACCTTATTTAGTCACGTAGTTGCAGAAATTTTAAAGAACATAAATGCTTCTTAATGTAGATGAATTCCTCTAAATTTAAATGTGACAGATGACGCTACCCGAGATGATAAAGCCGCAAATTTAAACTTTGAAATGGTTTAGTGAACCCGATTTTTTATATCATCCTGTATATTTTTCGCCTGAAGAAAAGCTTGCTTAAATTAAAGAAGAGGATTGTGTTCTTTCAAACATCGTTGTGGATATTTACCTCATTTTTGCCAAATGTTCAGGAATTTTCTTCATGGAAATAATTGTTTAATTCAACAGCTTAGGTTTTAAAATTTATACAGTTACTACAGAAAAGAGTACCAAGAAGATGATCGACTACTGTCATATGAAGATATGATATGAAAGTACAGAAAAATGATGGTGTTTGACAGTCCAAAAGGAAGCATTTTCCAAAGACTTCCTAAAAGACATTAAACGTTGAAAAAGAAAGTCGTGTATACTAACCTGACTATAGAAACTCTTTAACATTTCCGGAACTCACAATTCACTATTTATGGAGCAACCAGTTTTACTTTCATTTCTATAATTTCCTTCTGTCGCTGAAATTTTTCTTCTTGGTCAATTTCCAACAGAGATATCCGAATTTAAAAATTTAAAAAAGTTTCAAAATGTCTGTTTATAATAATAAAGAGTGTAGTTTAAAATTGTGATACCTTAATTCTTCTCTGATATCTAAAGTTTGGGCGCATTAACGACTTGTGGACATCGGTACAAACAAAAAACTTTGGGTTTTACTTTAACAAATTAGACATAATATGCAATAGTAGGATGTGGGGCATTTATTACATCAAAAGCCATATTATAATCTGATGTGCTATCAATTACATGTAATAAAATAGCTGTTACAAAATAAATATATTTTTGTCATGTAATTATTATTTTAAATTAGCACTAGCACTAATTGGTTTTCTAGCCTTCTTAATTTACCAGTTAGATTTTTTTTTCGTCGCCTCTGCTTTCTTTATTTGATTGCACGCTAAACCCAACTAATTATTTAGGAGATGTTATTAAGCATTACTAATTCAAGGACAACTTTTTTAAGCAAACAATATTAATTTTGTGAATTTTTTAGGATTTGTCAGAAATTTAAAAAATTACTAGTTAACATATAGACATCAAAATTCTAGATTTATCTATTTAATAGATTTGTAGATAGATATAATAAGGCATTATGCATTTATGCGTATTGCGATTTAGACGCTTTGCAAGAAAAATGGTTATAGTTCTCCCAAAATTAGAGAAATTTATCTAGAGATATAGATAAAAAAATACCATTACTGTTTAATTTAAATCGTATTAATCAAATTAGTAGAATAATTAAGTTAATCTTTCTACCTTTAATTCCGGGTAAAAGTAGACAAATCATTATTGAATTTCTCGCAAATGTCTCAATCAAATAGGTACGTAGAACAATCGTGACTTATGTTTTTTTTTATCAATATCGTTGTTCATTTTCTGCTCATCATCAGATTGCTTATCTCGTCGAAAACCCACGAAGATATTCTTAGGGACTTCCAGTTGTAAAGGGATGCACACAGCGCAAATAAAATAATTTTTTATATCCCAAATTAAAAAATTTGATCATCCTGTTGTAAAAGGATTTTATCTAAAAATGA
Source organism: Polydrusus tereticollis (assembly GCA_963920685.1). NCBI lineage: Eukaryota > Metazoa > Arthropoda > Insecta > Coleoptera > Curculionidae > Polydrusus > Polydrusus tereticollis. Next base: position 11,462,075 of record OY987332.1, on the reverse strand, counting down.
AATAATGGAGTGTATGTTCAATTGGAAATTTTAAGGAGGGATTCTCAATAATTGCGGTTTCATTATTATATGCGCATTTGTTTTTTAATGTACCTATTACAATCTATAGATTATACAATCCAATTAAACAAAATTATACTAAACTAATTAACTATTTAAATGTTATGGCTATTTGAAACTCACCTCAAATAATATGTCACATTCCGTCTGCATTTCATGTAGTCTTTTACACATTACATTACCGGGAGAATGCTTTAAATTGTGGGTTTTTACACCTTCATTATAAAAGGTAAAGGGTTTATTTAATTCATTATAGGTACAGGGTCTCCGGAAATGACGATGATAAATTTTAAGGTATTACACATAAGAAATATGAAAAAAAGTTCATATTAACATAGGTCAGCAAGTGCTTTCATACGGATCTACAGGCCCTTAAAGATGGTGTTATCATTAAATACCGGATTTTATGCATTTTGCATATATATGTATTTTTTGCATATTTTGTGATTTTAAAGGAAAAAATGTATATTTTAAGAACTATTGCATATCTAAGAATGTTTTGGGATTTCTGTGTTATTTTCTTACGTTTTATGGTCGCACGCCGCCGTGTCGCCCGTGCTGTCGGGGTCTGAAGATAAGATGGCAATAAATAGGCTAATTAATAAACTAATAAAATAAACTACTATTCTTCTATTTAGAAGTTCCATTAGTGGGTGGGTATTTCTGACCAGATGTTTTAACTAGAATTTCTTTATCTACACCTTCTATAATTATTTATTTGCTCACATTTGTTACAGTTTGTCAGTATTTTTGAGGTTATCGTTTATCGTAGCCGCAGTTAGTATTGTAAACGCAAACAAAGTAAAAGTGAAAGCGGTGATTATGTCGAAAATACGATGTATTTCGTGGATTGAGCCTTACCCAGAACTTGCTTTGGACGGCGGCCATGTTTTTTGCAAGTCTTGTTCAAAAATTGTTTCCTGCTCAAAGAAATTTCAAATAGACCAACACATTAAGACGCCGTCTCACATTGCTAAGGTTAGCAAGATAAAGTCTGGTCCCATACAGTCAACGCTGAAGCAGTCATTTGAGATTTTTAAAAACGGAAATCATGACCAGTCAGAATTTAACGAAGATCTATGTTAAGCGTTCTTGGCTGCTAATATTCCTTTAAACAAGTTAACTAACCTGCAAGTTAAGGCCTTTCTGCAAAATTATACAAAATGTAATGCTCCAGATGAATCAACATTAAGAAAAAATGTCGTTGGAAAGGTATTTGGTACCGTGCTAGATGAAATAAAGAAAGAAATTGGAGGTACCTATATGTATATTGTCGTCGACGAAACAACTGATTCGTGTGGTCGTTATATAGCTAATTTAATGATTGGAAAACTCACATAAAAAGAACCTGGCAAAGCTTACCTTATAGCCATAAAAGAAGTGGAAAAAACAAACAACCTCACAGTTACACGTTTTATTCAAGAAACCTTAACACATTTCTTTTCGCCGAATTCAGTTCCTACAGATAAAATTCTTGTCCTGTTGTCCGATGCTGCGCCGTATATGATGAAGGCAGAACAGAATCTAAATATATTTTATGAAAATTTGATTCATGTAACTTGCCTAGCTCACGGATTAAATAGGGTTGCGGAAACTATTAGAGTTTCCTTTCCGTTGGTCAATGACCTAATAGCACATACAAAAAAGATATTTATGAAGGCCCCAATAAGAGTACAATTTTACAAGGAGAATCTTTCCGGAGTACCATTACCACCTGAGCCTGTCATGACCTGGATTCGTGCGGCAATATTTTATGCAGATAATTTCCAAAAATTGAAAGACTTAATTTCACAAATGTCTGGTGATGATTCACAGTGCATCCTAAAGTCTAAAGAAATATTTCAAAGTGTTAAAGTGGAACAACAGTTAATGTATATTAAGTGTAACTATGCATTTATAGCAGATAGTATTTTGCAACTAGAGGAATCGTGTACAAGTCTACCAGAGTCGATTGATATAATAGAAACATGTGTACAAAATTGCAAACAAATACGAGGTGAGGTAGAGAAAACAGTAGTGGCAAAACTAGAAAATATAATAGAAAAAAACACAGGTTTCAAGATTTTAAAGCAGGTCGTAAACATAATGTCAGGGAAAACTGTAAATCATTTAGCTATTGAACCTGCCTTAGTTCCGAAATTAAAATTTTGCCCTATAACTTCAGTAGATGTAGAAAGATCGTTTTCTTTTTACAAACATGTCCTTAGTGATAGACGCCACAATTTTTTAGTTCAAAACCTTGGAGCACACATAATAACTGGTGCGTTTTATAATTTTTCAATTTAATTTCAGTATAAGTTTGATATAAAAAACTGTATTAGGTGTTAACTGATTTAATAAAGTATATTATAATTTAAATTTATCTTTATTCAATACTCAATCCCCTGATTAAATGAAAATTATTCATATTCATTGCATATTTACGTCTTTTTTGCATATATCCTGGATAAATTTTAAAAAATATGTGCATATATATGCGCATATTCTTAAGATTTTTGGTTGCATATAATCCGGTCTTTAGTTGTTGTTTTTTTTTAATTTATTAGGACCTAAATGCTTGTGCTGGTCACCAGCGAAACTTTACTGCTGAAACTTTGAAACGCATAAGGAAAAATTTTAGTCTGCATTTGAAATGAAATATCCCAAGAAATATTTGAACGAGTTTCTTTTTCTTGCTGCAATATCTCTCTTTTATTTAAAAAAGCATAACATCTGATGGCGTGGACTCGGGTTCCTGCTTCACATATTGCAAGGCTTTTTCTAAAGCAGCAACACCTTCTTGATTAGAGATGCGTTCAGCAACAAACTCTTGCTCTTCATCTGTATTTTTCAAGCAGGTCACCTCTTAAGTTTGTTCGGAGGCAGCTATTTCTTCTATTGAAAGCTGTTGCTCATGGTCATCAGAAGCAATCCATTGATCTACATCTTGTTCTGTAATATCTTCACATCATTTTAATTGTTTCATTAAATCAAACAATCTCATCTCATTTTTACAATCGCTGTCATCTTGAGCGTCCCCTATTCTTAGAGGCAAATCGTCTTCTGTGTCATGATCAAAATATTGTTCCAGGATTTTTGTATTGAGGATGCTTGAAGAGATTCCCAAGCTTGACTCGCTCAGTAAACACCTTGATCTATGGGTTGTAGAAGGCTGGTAACGTTGGGCGGCAAAAACGTTCACCTACACAAAGATCTTCTCCAGGATGTGACGGAGCATTATCCATAAGTAAAATAGCCTTTTCGGGAAGTTTGGTTTTGTCCAAAAATTTGATCATTAATGGTGTGTGTAATAAACTGAAAGGGTATTTGGAGAAATGGTTTTATGGCTCTTGGACGGGCTGATTTTCCTATAACCATACGTGGCGTTTTGACGCATGCGCACGGAGAAAAAATATTGTGATTTTTACAACAATTGTAGAGAAATTCGCTACAAATTGTTGTAAATATAGGGACAAGAACAATTAGTTGTGAATTTCTATATCATATTTTTTTGTTAGGATACATGTTACAACCTGTAGCAAATGAAAAGATACATTATTGTTGACATTTTTTATTTTTCATTTTTTTCCGTGCGCGCATGCCATTATAGTAAGCCTCTCTTTACTGTGTTTATGATCTGGATCTGCCTTTTCCTCCCTCGTTGCTAATGACTTTGAGGGAAGCAATTTATAGCCGCAATTATTATAAACTTGATCCAATGTATAACCGTGACTTTCGATTAACACTTTCAAAGTTTGCATGCTTAACATTTTTAGCAGAATTTGTATCTGCGATCGGAAAACAGAAAGTCGGATAATAGAGAGTCTATTGTACTTGCAAGATAGATACAGGGTGATGAAATACGAAAGTGTCGTTTTTCGAGTAACTCTAATTACTGTGAAACTACGACGTTCATTCAGTAACCCCGAAAGTAGTTTTTTAGAATTGAACCAGTGATTTTTCTAAATCCCAGTAATAAAGAAAAACTATTTCTGGAAAGAAATCGCGTCTCCTTGAAATTTTATTAAATTTGTACCCTGTATTGTGGAGTTAAAATTTAAACCAAAGCTAATCAATCTACCCTAAGACCAAACAATAAGTCCTAATATGCTTTAAACTGAGTTCAAATATCTTTAATATTTCCTGAGATACTCCATTTCAAATATAGACTAAAAATAATTGTCCTTATGCGTTTCCATGTTCTGGCAGTTTAATTATTATAATCCAGAAATGAACGTTTAGGTATAAGCTAGTTTTATTTTTGCGCTTTTGTTACCACGCCCCTGGTTGCAATATGGGTCACCTAATATTTTACAAAAGTGACCTCCAATACCACTAACTTATACCATATACCTAAAAGTTTATTTCTGTATTGTAACTAGATCCTAATAAATTAAAAAAAAAAAACATTTTAATGACACCATCTTGACGGACTTTTAGCTCCGTATGGAACGCATTTCATATTTTTTTATGTAGAGTAACATCTTAAAATTTGTCATCATCATTTTCGGACGCCCTGTTTTACATTGAGACGATAGACTTTTTAAAATAAAAGAAATACCATTAGTTCTAGGTTAATAAGAAAATTGCTTAAAATTTATAAAATTGAAACCTTTAGACCTTGGTCGCCGAGATTGCTGTTTAATGCATAATAAAATTTTAATTTACAAAATAAATTGTTTACTTCAGCTTAGCATGGGAAATATAACTGCAGGAAAGTATTCTTGACATTTTCATTTAACATTTTGTAATTTTTTAAAATAGAAGGAATTTGTTATTTCTTTAATGGAAATACATGAATAAAACTATTAGCAACTTAACATTTATTTCATTAGTTTTGTATGAATATTCCAGGATACAGGGTTACTCACGTCATTCGACACGATATAGTATAGCTAAATTATTTGTTTTGGATAAGAAACAAAGTTTTTGGGGTGGATGCTTCACGGATCCATCTTGAAAGACTGCTGATTGCCCAAAATAGCCTTAAAATCGTGCCGTTTGCGTAAGAGCACCTTGCGTCACGGAGCCATCGTGGAAGACTGCTTTCTCTTGACCGTTGCGCAGTGCCGTCTCTCTACCGGCGCGCGATACGATCTGACCACATATTTCGCCCTATAGGAAGCTCGCGCCCCAATGTTGACGTTTTACACGTCCCGTCGCGAAGCGCGTTTGACTAGCTACGTGACTGAATGTCAATCACTGCGTTAGGTTACAATCAAAAATAGCAGAGATTGAAATTGCACGCACACAGCATTTACTAACCTTTTTTCTTAGACGCGTTTCCCCAACAGTAGTTAAACCCCACGGGTTTTGAAATATTTTGTATTTTGTGAAAACGTAGTAACAATTTTAATTTACACTGGAGTCTACTAACTGATTAGATTTTATGAAGCACTGAAAAATTCACTAACCTATATGAGGTGTCCAAAAAGTACGACAAAATAATTACACGTTTGAAATGATAATAACTTGTTTAATTTAAATATAACACCCTGTATTTTATGTCAGCAATTGATTAATAAAATTTAATTGTCTATCTAAAAGTATTAAACTGTCCCATAGCTAAACGTTTTCATGAAAAATGCAGATATTCATAATACAGACTGATTTTAAACAATTTAATGTTAATCAAGTCACATGTTATGGCATTTTGTCAGGTCAGAATTGGTTGTAAAAAAGAGAAGGCTTACAGTAAATGCACTACTTACTAGTTACAGTTATGTAAAGGTACCGAAAGAAGGGAATGATGAACATACAACAAACAATTGCTTATAACAAGTGTTCAAAATGGCGACCATCCGACTAAACACAAACATTTGACAACATTGCTGGGCTTATGTTACGGAAAGCTTTTCTATTGCGCTCCTTCATATTATCCGGTGTTATTGGAGCTGTGTTAGAAACGATTCCTTTTACATATCCCCATAAAATGAAATCAGGTGAAGTCAAGTCGGGTGATCTTGGGGGCCAATTCTGAGGTCCATTTCTTCCAATCCGTCGATTTTGAAATTGGACGTTAAAAAATTCACGGACCCTATGATAGAAATGTGCAGGTGCTTCATCCATTTGAGGCCACATCGTTTCTCTTATGGCTATGGGAATGTCTTGTAATAATACTGGCAATAGATTAATCAAAAAGTCTAAAAATATTACTCCATTTAAATGGTTTTTAAAAAAGCAAGGACCTATAAGACCCATATACAAAATTCCATTAGTTTTTCAAAATCGTTTTCAGAAAGTTCTTGGTGACTTTGTAGGGATGGTAACTATGTTTCTAAACAATCCTTGAGACGCTTGATTGGCTAATGTTCATGTTTTGCGCAATTTGGTATTGACCCATATGGGGATTTTTGATTACAGGCCCAATTATAGCAAATTCAGTTTCTTCGTTTTCTGTCACAGATTTCCTTTTAGAGAATTTTTTTATACTAAACACTTAAGTTGAGTCAATAGTCTTTCGAAAACGACTTTATTTGGATAATTTCTGTTAGGAAATTCTTAAGCGTAAACTCATGAAGCCAATAAGCAGTTTTGCAGACTCCAAGAATAAAAATCATATCAATTCGTTCTTCTTTTGGATAAATTATCATTTTGAAATACAGAAAAAAGAAAAAAAACAGACACTAGCACTATTACAACTAAATGACGATTTGCAACGAACCACTTTTAGAAATAACTGACAATCACAAATAAAATGCCTTAGGTGACTTGATTAATATTAAATTGGTTAAAATCAGTTTGTATTATGAATGTTTGCATTTTTCATGAAAACGTGAGCTAGGGGAAAGCTTAATACTTTTTGATGGACAATTAAATTTTACATCTATTATTGACATAAAATACAGTGTGTTACATTTAAATTAAACAAGTTATTATCATTTCAAACTTGTAATTATTTTGTCCTACTTTCTGTACGCCTTGTATAAGTTAGTGAATTTTTTGTTTTGTTGTTAGGTAGGTAGGTACTACATTTTCACAAAATACGAGATATTTCAAAACCCTGGGATTTAACTACAATAAACCCCGATGAAACTCATTTTTATTTTAATTGTAGAAGCCGAAAATAAAATAATATACAGGGCATTCCATTCAAAAAAATACCACTGATGCGTGTCGTGTTTTTGGGACAACCTGTACGTTATGAAAATAATTTTAAAATATACCCTATAATCGTGTCGAATATCGTGAAAAACCCTGTACTTACAATATTATTACGAAAACGGTTTATGACGTCAAAATAGGTAGTTTTAAGATAATTTTCTTTGTTTAGTCGGAACGTTGTAGTAGGTAATTTATTAAGAAAAAACCATCATAACTCAATAACTCGAAAACGGCTAAATTCAGATATTTGTAGTGAGATACACAAAATTTTTTTTTATTGTTTTTCTATGACTTTCTGACTCATCCTGTATACTTAATATTTTTTATCCTAATAAATTAACTAAGAAATAGTCGACCATTTCCATACATATAATGTAGATGAAGACAGTAACAGCGAAACAGAATTAGTTATAGAATAACATTATACACGTAAATAAATATAGAAGTAATATTTAAATATTTATAATATTTTACTAATTACCTACGTATTTTAGAATCAGGTTCAACTGTTAACGAGATATCTGCAAACAATTTAATTTTAGGATGGCAGCCGAAGCGGATAGATTGATTAGGTGATATTAAAACGCCATTTTTATATTATCTTTATTTAAAACTCTGGAAAAATCACAAAAAATAATACTAGAATAAGTACATAAATAGGCAATATTTATAACATATTATTTAAAAAAAAAATGCGTGGTAACAGTGGTAAACACATCAGCTAACAAGCCCATAAAATATACTTCGGATAAAACTTTAATAGCAACATTTAAAAATATAATAATAAATATATGTAATAGATGTGGTAAGCATTATTCTTACAAAATTTAAATCTTGTAAAAAAATATCGGTTTCTAACATCTGTAGTTTTCTCAAGAGCCTCATATTAACGAAAAGACTGGTTGCTCTTGTTGGATAACTCTGAGATGAATTGCCACGTATTTTATACATGCATGGGTGTCCCAACACTATGTATACGCGAAAAATAATTTAATAGTATTCATACTAAATAAGTGATAAATAGACATAAGGACATAAGCCAAAAAGTATGCGAATAAGAAACTAAATGAACGACGTATTCGAGCGGTTCAACTAAACATTAAGGGTAGCCCAAAGTTTTTTTTCCACACTGTATAATATATTTGTCTAATTGTCTCTGCCAAAAATGTATACTATGTTCTACGAGTATTGTCGCTTCGAGATAATGGTCAAATTAAATTAAATTTGTTTTAATATATCTTTAAGTAGACTAAAATGTAAACTGGAATATTAAACAGCGTCATTCGCTTACGCCACGACAACTACAGTCAATTGCATATAAAATAGTATACATTTTTGGTAGATAATTTAATGAAGAACTATTTGTCCTAAACCTTTTATTTTATATCTGGTCCCCTGTAAGATATTTGATGTATTAATAGAGTTGAGACACGCCCTGTATAATATTTAATAAGGAAACTTAAATTTAATTTATATCTACAGTTACCTAAACATATTCGTGTAAGCTACTTGCATTAAATATTTGCTGACCCCCAATAAATTATTTAAATACAGGTACAACATTATAGACAAGAAAATTAGAATTAGTATAGTTTATATAGGGTTTGACAAATGACGTTTAAAGCATGCTTAAAGCCCAAATCATCAATGTCAAAAATACGATATGCAAAATATGACGCCTTAGATATCATTAATGAAATTATTATGAATTCCCACGGCAATTTGAAACAAGTTTACAGCGGGGGACGCAGCGTGACGTCACTTGTCACGAAATCTACATTGACGATTAAACGAATAACGTTAATTTAGTAGTTTAAAAACCTTATAAAGCAGTTATTTTGGTTAGGGAAGTTTTTATAAATGTTTTACTTTGTTAGAGCATCACCGTAAAAACTGTTGAAGATAATATAATTTCAATATTCGTTTAGTAAGCTTTGGTAAATGCGCTGAGAAACATCCGGGTACGTGACCATGCAGTAAAAGCTAGGACCAACGTTAAAGCATTTTTAAGATAGACTTACCAGTTCTATGTTGTCCTTTTTTATTTGATGTACTTATCTGTCTATTTCTGTTTGTAAAGGATATTTAACGTAGGTAGTAGTTTGTTAAGTTGTAGAACGCTGTTAAGAAGAACATTGATTTCTGGTTTGTTTGTTAATAAACCTATTTGATTACGTATTTCATTATGACTAAAGAGGGGTTTTTAATGGCTGAAACTTGATAGATTTTGTTGAAAATATGTTTATGGTGGCAACTTTTATAAAAGCCACAAACAGTTTTTCCCTTAAAAAATGTATGGTAAGTAAGTATTGGTTTTTAGGAGGTCACCTCGGTATTTACCTACCAAATAGTAAGAAGTCGTAGATAAAGACGGATAATAATCCATGCAAGAGTGCAAAAAATACCGAACGTGTGTTGCGGCTTGGTCGCAAGAGATTCCTCCCCCGCAGCAGTCCTTGGACGGGTTGTTTATTTGTAACCCCTATCAATTGTATCATAATATTTTATGAAATATAATTGACATCCGCTCCTGGTAGCATTCTATATCTTAGTGGGGAGTGCTTCTTAGAAATAACAATAATTAACTGACTAATTAAATTACAATTTACTTTTAATCGCCCAGGAAGTTTTTTGTTTTATTACGCGTATATGACTTCATACCTACTTCGTACCAAATAGTTACAGACCAATATTAATTTACTATGGCTACTAAGTACTACAAGTACTACTACTACTACTACTACTACTATTTACAATAATAAGATACACATACTTCTTGAACATTTGGTAAAGTTATCAGAATGTGAGCCTTTAAAACCCGTTATTCAGCAGGTAATATAATATTTTTATCAAAAATAAACCAGAAATCAATCTAATCACCTTAGAACCCGCTGAAATGCATAGTCCGGCTACAACTGCGGTAAAAATTCGTGACAAATGGCGTCACGTCGCGTTCTTGGTCGTCAATTTCGAAGCAATTTCAATTGCTTATATCTTCGAGACGGAACTAAATAAGAGTTTTTTTGTTGAAATGTATGTTCCCTATTGTATCCTTAGAAGTTCTCTTGCAGTTATAGTTAACGGAGCACTGATAATTTGGCCCTTAGGTATATAGAATATGTCAGTTTATAGATCGTATAGCACGATGTACTACTCTACGAGTTAGTATTTTAGTCCATGTTTAAAGCCAATCACTCATTTAAATTAACCTGAACTAAGGGGAAAATAGCCATATTTGTCAAATTAATGTTTTGTCTCTTAATCCTGGGATGAAAACCCCCCTTAAAGCTCCATTAAAACATCCCGAGTACAACTAGATATTTTCCTTAGGATTAATGACGTATTTTACTAAATTCCATAAATAAATACTTTTTGGGAAGGTCCCTTAATAACTTATCCTTGAGCAGTGACCAATCGTTTGAGAGAGGCATTTTCTGTCGCTTTTAAGATATCCTTGATGTCGGCCTCGTCCAGCCTGCCAGTTTTCTCCAGTTTTTCTGCCTGAGCACCGTAGATAGGATGAGAGCCGTCTCCCGTGCGTTGCGCTCTCCTAAAATAATGTCGTAAATGTTTTTAATGCTAAATTAATTTATTACTACAGTAGAAATTACAATAAAGTATTAGTTGTTAGCTTACACGTTTTTGAATTACAATGAGAGGTAAGTTTTGTCTTATTTGCGTAAACCAGCCGGGTCATATAGGTTATCAAGGATTCAAAACATCGGCGTCTCGTCTGTGTAATTAATTTCGAAACTTCGTGGTGTTAACTTTTGATACACTTTGATAGAAGAAAGTTAAAATGCGTCGTCAGTTATCTCAAGTTGAAGAGAAGCCCAAGGGAAATGGAAAATAGAAGAAGGAAGTTGAATTACAAATTTTATATAGGGGTTGACAACAAGGAAAACAGAAAGGGAGTAAATAATGATATTGTAAACGTTGTTTGGGAAAATTCATTTGGATTCTGGGGGAAGGGGGGCTTTTCGAAAAACAATGTCACTACATGCTTCCCAGCATTGATGTTGGCATAAAGAAGATTAGAAAAATCGATTGAGGATGTTTCTATTGATCTTTCTGGTATATAGAAAGCCGTGTTGTGGCCGATCCAGAATACTGTACCATGAGACGAATTTAATAATGGGTCTGTAGTTTTCAACCTTATCACGTTCATGTTTCTTATTGTTCTTATTCTCTTGATAAGTCTAACATTAGGATCTTCAATGCCTTCAGAGTTTCTGTTTTTAGATCCTTAATAATCTTTAAAACCTCAATTTCAGATGCTCGATAACTATATAATTATTTACTTAAGGAGGAATAATGCATTCACTATTTATTGATTCGTATTTGTCCGACATTTTTTGTTTTTGAGACAGTACCCAAATTCGTTAGCAACCTCCCAGATTCTTCAATTAGGGCGAGTAGATTCAGAGTATTAATGGAAAACAGTCCATGAATGCTGCATGATGAATTTTTATCAAAAAAGGTATGGATTTTATTATACTCATTTTTGTCTTGCTTTCATAAGCTCTAAATTCTAGGCTATTGTGATAATTGGCGTAGCCGGTGCTTGCAGAACAGACGAACTTTGCAATATGGTTCTTGATGATGTGGACATCCGAGATGGGATTGTGATAAGTATTCCTAACTCAAAAAATGGATCGTTTAGGAGATTTGTCATTGTCAAACCGCAATGGATTAGCGTCGTAAAGAAATACTTGGCTAACCGGCCGACTGACATTAGAAAACTATTTATTATATACCGCAAAGGTAAACATCATAGACAAAATATTGGGCATAATACTATTAGTAAAGTACTATATGTTATGGCTCAATTTCTGAAATTAAAACATCCTGAGTGTTACACTGGTCATTCTCTACGGCGCAGCTCGACAACACTTCTATCAAAAAATTGAGGAGGCCTACTAAGCCTAAAAAGGCACGGTGGATGGACGTCGGCGACAGTAGCTGAAGGATACATTGAGGAATCGATAGTGGGCAAGAAGAGAATAGCCAAGCTAGTACAAAAACCCATCTTATCCAATGAAAATTTACGTAATCCCTCCAGTTCTTTCGCACGTCAAGATGGTCTGGCAGAAAACTTACAGACTGATTAGTACTAAGTGTTAATGAACGTTCACAAATTATCGAAAATATTCATACCTAATACTGAAGTAAATTGACCTATAATAAATAATGGTAATTCTATTAATAGTGAAAATACAGCAGTGCACATGAGTTGTAATAACTGTACAATCAACTATTATTTTAAATGATTTTCACAGTTTTTGATAATTTTCATTATCTTAGGACATTTTTTAGAGTTTATTTTTCATGTTCATTTCGTTAAATCAATAAAGTTTCAGTCAATTTCTTTAAAAAGATAAAAAAATCTTCATTATTAGCCTAGGTAAATAATGATGATTGATTATTTACCTAGGTTAATAATGAACTACTTCTCATTAGACAAATAAGGTAAATAATAGGGTTTTCTCATGTTAGTAGTAGTAGACAGCCATCATTATTGCCCGAGCGCAACGAGGAGCGGAGCGACGAGGGATTTAAGACGCGAGGGCTATAAGCTGTCTAAACCGTGGTTAATATAATATTTTTTCAATGCCTTATTATTGACCATGGTCAATAATAACTTATAAGGTAGAGAAAAACGATTTCTAACGTTAATAATCGGTCAATAATGGCGATGTTATAGGTTAGTAGTGGAAAAAATAATATATCTATCTAATTCAGTAAATACAACTGTAAAGTACTTTGAACTTACCTTTGAACCATATGATATGGAGTAGTCCGTAAATCATAGGCCAAGCCAAAAAAGGCCAAAACATCGATGACAAAGGTGGAAATGCTATATTTTGATCCGAATTCAGCTGCTCTATAGTCCCACGGGAATGCGTGGTGATAGTTATGCCATCCTTCACCAACAGAAACCATTGCTACGAACTTGGACTCCACTGGAAGCATGTACCTGTAGTGATAGTACAATTTTCATATTTAAATTCAATTATACTGCGAAGGAGGTGATTGACGTTGGTTTGGAAAAACAACAATTTTTAAAAAATGATCAAAATCGGTAGTTGCTGTTACTTACTTGTCAAATGGTTGATTTCCCCATAAATGTGCGGCACTGTTGACAAGCCAAGTCAAGTTATGCACCAGCACACTCCTAAACAAGAAGGCAGAGAAAAAGGAGTTGTAAAATGACTCGTTCCACATAAGCCATGGAACCATGGACGGCAAGAGAATAGCAAAGATGGCGTACAAAATCTTGTAGTGCCTAGACAAAACATAATGGAGTCTTGATTACAGATCATAAGTCAAGTAGAGGTGAGCACGGGTTCTCTTCGTAGCACTTTTCCCATGAAACAACCCGTATATTCCTTCTGTAAGTGTGAAAGGGTGGAAAGAAAAAAGTACTCACTCTTTTTGGAACATGACCAGCCAATCAGCTTCTAGATCGCTCATATCAATGGTTCTCCCTTTGGATATGACGGCTGGATGTTTTCTGCTCATGAGCCATCCGATGTGTGAAAAGAAGAAGCCACGATGTGCGTTATGGGGATCGGCATCTGTGTCGCTGTATTTATGGTGTTGTCGATGGTCTCGTACCCAAATGTAGAGACAATTCTATAAATTAAAATATAACATATAATGCAATTAGTAACGTCTTTAAAATAAATTATGCGGGCAGGGGGATTGCACTGCATTGTTCTTCGATTTGCAAGAAGTTCTAGGCTCTTTGGGTTGGTGTTTTTAAATTAAAAAATCAAACATCATTGTTCTTAGAAAACATGATCTTGTGTTGTACTTTAAAAGTGGAACCTGGAACAGCAGAGTTGCTGATTCATCCGACATTCTGGATCAGCTCATTTGAAGCTTCAAGGTATGGCAACGCATATAATCGACTTCGGAGATAATCTTTTGTTTTTTTGTCAATCGATCCGTTTTTAAACTGATAAGTCTAAAAAGACGATCATACCCCCCTTTAAATGATCCAGAGCTTGGCTCAAATCCATTTCCATATTTGAAGTTGAAGAATGACTAATAGAAGTTAAGGCAATGTCTGACTTGTAAGAGAGAGAGAGAAAGATCCAGAAGGAACTATAAAATATGCCAAAAAGTAAAGGTACATGAGGGATAAAACTGTCATGTTCAGAAGTTTTTAATTTTAAGACAATGTAATATGGTAATTACGATAGAGCAAAAAGCTTTTATGGTTGAACGTTGCTTTAAAGATGGTAGAAGTATTGATGACCATTGGGACACCATTCAAGATGTTACGTGAAACCGGGCAGCGACTAAAAGAGGGTTTGGTAAAGCTTGTCCAGAGATATAAGAAAGTTACACTTTGCCTTTGAATGGGATTATTCAAGATTTTTACCTGATTCAAAATGAGAGGGTTAATCCCATAAAACAAATTATGTTCTAAAGACTGTATAGATAGCCACTCTAGTTAGTTTTAAGCTTAGTAATTATTCTTACTTCGTGTGTAATACAGCGTTTGTTTAATCGTGTGTGAGTCATGGAAAATATGTGCGAGCCCAATGTATCTCAGGAGATAACCCCGTCGAGAAGCAGCAAACACTTTTCTGTGGAAACTAAGGAAGTTATAAACAATGTTTATTTAACTCTTATTGAACGTGCGGTCAGCAAGCAAGCAGCGTTGGAAGAAACGGCCACATTAACAAAAATTCCAACATCAACGGTATGGAAAATTGTGAATAATCCCATTTTAGCGAGGAAAAAAACAACCGATACTGGCATTTCCTCGAAGGTAGATGGAAGTGATCAAGATTTAATACGGCATAAAATTTACAAGTTATACGAGGAACAAAGCGTACCTACATTAGATAATTTAATTAAGAGGCTTGAAAAGATGAAACCGGCGTTAAATGTAGCAGAACAACGTTATGGGAGTGTATCCAACACATGGGTTTTATATTTAAAAAAATTAACAAAATACAAGTTTTAATGGAATCCAGTAGAATTCGGGAATGGCGATCCGAATATCTACAAAAAATTAGGATTTACAGAGATCAGCCAAGTCCGATTATTTAATTCGAATTCCAAATATACCTCCGAATAGCGTAATTGTAAGGGACAATGCAAGCTACCATAGTAGGCAGTTGACCAATACTCCCTCCTCAAATGACACAAAAGCAACAATCCAAAACTGCATGTATGATAATGACATTCATTTTCAAGAAGATTACACCAAAAGGCAATTAATTGAGGTTTTACAAAGTTTAAAACTACAAAAGAAATACTTCTGTGATAATTATGCAAAAAATCTAGGTCATACAGTTCTAAGGCTTCCACCATACCATTGTATATTTAATCCCATCGAACATGTTTGGCACCAACTGAAAATCTGCCATTCGTCGTAACAATATTTGCCCTACTACCAGTGAAGTTTTTAACATCCCTTCACAAAATTGGGCAAATTCTGTTGTACTGTCACATTTAAACATAAATAAAATATTATTTAATGTGTTACTTTTTTTTATTACAAACCATGATTAAATTCTAAGCAAGATACGGACCTGTTCGGCCATATTTCAATTTTCTAGCTGGCCCGGGTGTTTCCTGATAGGGATCAGTTAGTCACTTTTTTTTGCGGGGACGTATCTATAGCTTTCCAATGGGGGGGGGGGGGGTATGCAGTCATTTATTGATATGAGAAAATACTGCCGGTAGGCCCGCCGGAGGCAAAGCGCCGGAGGCAAAGCGCCGCAGGCGAAAATCTTTTAGGGGCCACGCCCAAATATTGCCAAGAATTCACCTAAAACCAGAGTTGGGTATCTACCTACATTTTTGTTTTCGACATGTCAAAAAAGTTTTGTGACATTTTACGTTTAATTAATTTAAATTTCGAAATTGGAAATTTAAAATTGGTCGAACTCTCGTCAAATGGGAGGAGTTTGAACCCCCTAAACCCCCCCCCCCCCTCCCTTATATACGTCATTGAATCTCTGAACAGACTTTACCACCGCTTTAGGGTAAGATACACAGATAGGTGAAAAGGATTCCCTAGCTAGTGAATCTAAAAGAAAATATATTTCAAAATCCGAAAACCTCATTTATAAAATAGGGTTACAAAATGATGTATCTTTTTTCTTGACCAAGTTGTACCTAATTATTTAACAATAATTATTTATTGCTCAGTATTTGTTTTGTGGCGGATGCGCTGGAATGTTTTAAACATTACTATTTATCGATACATTTCAATGTTGTTGAGTGTTGAAGTTTGTTTTCTCAGGAACAAGCAAACGGCATTTTTATTGTTGTATGCCCAATATTTCATTTATGGTTGGCAAATATGGAGTATTTCCTTAATATTTTACCAAGGTAATTAGTACTTTAGAAGTATTTAGTTGGTATGTCAACTTAAGACAAATCGCGAAATACTTATTATAAAATCTAAAAGAATTATAGAAATTTATTATACCATTTTTATTAATAGGTAATGAGACTTTTAGCACTGTACTTCCGGATTAGCTATTTCATAGAAAGATGGTATTTAAGTATCCTATGGTCATCCATAATATCCCACGAGCATTGATAACTACGAAATAATTTCAGGAAGTAACTCTCATTATAAATACAAAATACAAATGTTTGGCTGCAGTGTTTCATATTATTTTTCAAATTACAAATAAGGGTACACAAAACTAAAATTTCGTCGTGAGAAAAAAAATTTTCTACACCTACATCCAAAATTTACAAACCTGCTCAACTGCTATGGAATTCGTCGTCGTTGAACAATCTTAAACACATATGTGGACTCATCTCACTTAATGCTAGGTGATGCAAAGGATAATGTACATTATGTGTATTTGAATTGTATTGTGGCGAAAAGAGAATTTCAAAGGATTGTCTGTTTTTCAAGAAAAATCTCACACTGAATATTCAAAATGCCTGAATTCCTGAAAATATTTCTACACGTGTGGATCAAGTTCATTTTTTTGATAATTCTGACCGTGTGCTTCTGAATGAGAAAGATGTTTTGAATCTGACTTTGTCCACCCCAGAATATTATCCCATATTTCTTAATTGACTGGAAGTTTGCATAAAAAGGTGCTTTCACCATCACTAAATTCAAAGGGTTCATCTGTGAAATCAACTAAAATAATAAGTGGTACTTCCGTTTCTTCCATTATGATGTCTAAGTTCCACATTATTTTTCTCTTTAATTGCATTTTTATAGCTTTTTGTCAATTTTCTCTCGTGATAATTGTTACTAAATTTAAATGTTTAAGATTGTTCAAGAAGCTACCAGATGAAATAAAAACTACACTCTCAGAAACTCACAGATGTTGTCAGTGACTCATTTAATACCAACCACCAAGTCTATGAAGCAGCAGAATAAAAATGTTGTACAAGTAAATGTTTTTTTGCATATAACAATGTTTTCCGCTACAAAAACAGTGAACTTAAGAGGCGACGTTGTTGTACCAGCCGCAGTCAGCTAAATGGACTGGGAGTTTGATCGCGGATAAAATAAATGTGGCAACACACAGAGGACGAGTTCACAACTTCAAAAATTTGAAAATAAGCGTGCCGGCAGGTTTTTATTATTAATTTATGTATAGATTTTATAATCATTTTTCAGTTTTCCTCGATAGGTATGGGTCGTCCACATAGATAGTATTTTGTGTAAATATGTAGTTATTAAACTTTATTTCGTGTTGTTATCCACTTTTAATTGGGTAAACTATGAATTGTAACGAACCTTTAACAAGTTGTCCGCCTACAACAAAAAATTCTCAATAAACACTAAAAGAACGAATAATAGTTAAAAACGTATACTATAGAATTAGGAAACGAAATCCTGAATTAACCACATTGGATGCTGTAGAAATATGTGTCACTTTAACGAAACTTTCCTTTCGTACTGTGTTCAGTATTTTGAAAGACCCCCTCAAGAAAATGACGAAAAAGGAAATAGTCGAGCAGCACAGACAAGAGAACGGAAAAAAAAATCCTGGATGATGCCACAAAATATGCCATTCGTCGCAAAATCCATGGATTTTTTTCGGGAAAAAGGGAAAAAAGTATATTACACCGACAAAACAAGGCCCAATAAAGGGCACACAGTTAAGAAAGTATGGCAAGATCTAAATATTAAACTGTTCTAGCTTGTTTTTAAACGTTTTTGTGCCTTGAAATTCAATTTAATCCTATAAACTGTTCTTTTGTGCATTCAAACCCTTAATTTAAAAGACATTCAAACATTACAAAACTGCCTTATTATTATTATTTTAGGATATTTTGTCGTCATTGTGTCATTTCGTACAGATGACTGACTGCTTTTACAAATCACATTATTATTATAAATAAATTTAAAAGTGCGCAAGAGCTCGCATATAACCCACAAAATTATCCATAATAAAAAAGTATTATACGACATATTGTTTTATTGTTATTCTGATAATAATTTAACGATTTCCTTAAACTAATTTAATATTTTGATGAATAGGTTTTACACACTGTGACCAATAAAGTAATTGCGGTTTTCCAGGAAGTTTTTGGTCGAAACGGCCACATAATATTATGTCATTACATGAATTTAAAAATGAGCTGTGGGTACTTAGTATACTTGTTTTCTTTAAACAAGTCTTTATATTCATAACAAATGAAGCTAGGATTTCGTACTTAGATCAAAAGATTATAATTTAAAATTATACAGGGTGATGGAACATAATACGTTTATGGTGAATCATCAGTCGCTCCAAAGAAATGCACTCTAACTTAAATATTCCACCAGAAAGTAGTACCAACTTTGATATTTTAGACAAAGCGCCGTGTATAGTGTGTCTACTTAAGTTCGCACCATATGGAAAACTTTTTTATTATTAATTTTACGAAAAAAAGTTATTCTTCATAAAAAGTTCTGCTTAGTCCAAAACCTAAAATGCAACCATCAGATATTAAATTTTTTCAGTCGTATATGAGGTATATCAGAAAATATGAATTTTGCCCAATAGTAAAGTAAATTTATTTTTGAAAATATCGAAAAATTTAATCAGTTATCTCTTTATTCGTTAAACATTTGATAAACTTTATGTATCTTAACCTCTATATTGCATTAGTTTGATGATGCATTAAAAAATTGATAAATAACAAAATTATTTATTTTACAATAATTATCAACTACATGAATACAATGCTAATATTGTTAATTGCGTAACAAGCGTGTAATAATTTATCATCAATTCACTATTGCTTTAACGTATCCGCCTTGTCTTACAATACAGGTTTCCGTTCTAGAAGAAAATTCCCTTAATATATTTCTAATTATATTCGGAGTTATACCCTGAATTATTTCCGTATAATTGTTTCCAAATGTTCTACGTTCGTGAATGGCCTGTGTTGATATACCTTCTCTTTTAAGTAACCCCATAAGAAAAAATCTAATGGGGTTAAATCTGGCGACCTAGCTAGCCAAAAAATATCGGAATATCTATGAATTAACCTTCGATTAAAGATATTTTCAAGGTATTGCCTTACTTCCCTCGTACTATGACATCTTGCGCCATCCTGCTGGTACCATACTTGTTGCCGTTCATGTCTTGGAAGGTCACGAAGAAAATCATGCAACTGATTTTGTAAAAAATTTAGATAGCGTTGAGAAGTCATAGATTGTCGAAAAAAAAAAGGGCCAATGATTCTATCCTTGTAAATGCCGCACCAAACGTTAGTTTTAAAATAATATTGATCGCGAGTTTTAATCGTAAAGTGAGGATTGGAGTCAGTCCACCATCGACAATCTTGCGAAGACACTGTTCCATTAGACGTAAATGTAGCTTCGTCAGAGAAAATTATTTTCCTAGCCAAAAAAGGATCGTCTTCTAGCTTTTCTTGAATAAGAAAACAAAATTCTAGTCGTCTGTCGTAGTCTCCAGGTTTTAAAGTATGAATAAATTGTGGTTTATATGGATGAAACTTGTTCTCTTTAAAGATTTTTGATAGTGTGTCTTTACCAATTTTATCTGGAAGCGAAGATGCCCTTTTTCGCAGGGACAATTTAGGATTTTCCACTGCAGATAGCATTACATTTAACTTCATCTCTTCACTTGCAACGATTTTTTGACGCTTATTTGTGAATTTATTATTAACGTCTCCACATGATTTGAATTTTTCCATAATTCTCATTACTGATGTATGTAAATATTTCAGCTGCTTTACGATAAGTTTTATAATTATCACCAACGATTAACACAATTTATATTTTTTCTTCCACACTAAATATCACCGGCATCTTAACAAATTTTATTTGACGTTCACTGTCAAACAATTCTTGCTATGAAGAAATCATTTGTTTATCAGTGCATCCTAGATTTCACGTCCCTACAGTTAAATTTGCATTGTTATTGTAGTTAAAAAAGAAAAAAAGATTTTTTTTCAATATAATTGGATGTACATTGCATATTTGTACGTAGTTTTTAGTTCTGATCAACTTTTCTTAATAACAATTTTCGATATTGTCAAAAATGAAGGTACTTTATTCTTGAGCAAAATTTATATTTTCTGATATACCTCGTATACGACTGAAAAAATTTAATATCTGATGGTTGCATTTTAGGTTTTGGACTAAGCAGAACTTTTTATGAAGAATAACTTTTTTTCGTAAAATTAATAATAAAAAAGTTTTCCATATGGTGCGAACTTAAGTAGACACACTGTATTATATACTTATGACTTTTTAATAAGAGCCGCAGTACTGCCTAAAATAATTATTCTACTGTTTTTTTTGTAATTCTTCTGCTTCTTTAAAAACCTTCTGTTTTCATATTCTTCTTTGAGATAATCACTGTCAGTTGTAATCCAGTTCCTTTGAGTAAATGTCCCTTCTTAAGTATTCTGAGATCGTAATAAAGAAATTCAATTAAAATGTGCTTTGCAGTTCCGGGTATGTTTTTCCCAAGTGTACAATAATAAATCTCTATCT
Organism: Polydrusus tereticollis; assembly: GCA_963920685.1. Classification (NCBI taxonomy): domain Eukaryota; kingdom Metazoa; phylum Arthropoda; class Insecta; order Coleoptera; family Curculionidae; genus Polydrusus; species Polydrusus tereticollis. The sequence goes on along the minus strand of OY987332.1, from coordinate 11,440,972 downwards.
ATACAATCATAGGCTTTGCTTAGGTCCATAAACATGCCTAGAGCCAGGTTTTTATTTTCTAGTTGATCTAAAATAGCGTTCATGAACTGAATATGTTCAAACATTTTTGAAAAGCTGGGAAGTAAACTTATTGGTCTTAAATTATTTAAATCTTTTGAACAGCTTTTTTTATAGAGAGGTTTTAGCTTCGCAACTTTAAGTTGGTTAAGTACAATACCATATTTCATTGAATTATTTATTATGTGTTCCAGAACTGTAACAGTTTCAACAATCGAAAGTTTTACAATACTTGCGGGGATTTCATCGTCACCGCTACTGTATTTGTTTTTTAATTTTTGCGTTATGTCTATTGGTTCATTGCTAGTTATAGGTATGTTGCAAATACATTGATTGGTCATTATCTGGTATATTAAATTCAATGCAGTTCTTATCATTTCTGTAATTATATTTAACAGATGACTATTAAAATCTTTCACTAACTTATGAGGATTTTCAGCAAAATGTGGTTTATTTATGTTATATATATTACTTATTTAATTACAAATGGCCCATAAACATTTATTTTTATTGTCTGAGCTCCTCACCTTTTTTTCATTTTTCCTCTTTTAAAGGCTTGTCATACTCTTTTTTGGTTTCATTATAAACAGGCGTATATGAATTATTATTTCTTGATAATACCAATAATGTATCCAACCTTTTTTTACACTCTATAACATCGCTACTGTAAGTGTTAATAAATGTATTCCACTGTTTTTCTTATCTATTTGAGAAACACTTTCCCAATCTTAAATTTTTAAAGCTTTCATAAACTCGCGTTTATTTTCTTCAGAAAAAAATCGTTTATGAGTGAGACAGGTTGGTGATTTACTTCAGCCATGTAATTAGATATATGTGTTTCGACAACGTCAGTCTCATAAGTGACCTCCAGGTTGGTAAAAATATTATCCAAACAGCTGTTACAGGTAATTCTGATGTTTTGAAACCAGTAGGTATCTCTTATATTTTGAAAATTTAAAAGCGAAAACAGATAAGTTTTATTTACATAGTCTTTTAGCATCTCAATAATAAAGTCCCCTGCAACAAATTCTAATGAGTTGTTATCAACCCTAATACTTCTGTACGTACGAACTCGTCGGCAATGTTAATTGGCCTTGAGATGGCCAATCAGAGTGCCATAATTTCTTGAGATTCGTTCTTATGGATGAGATGCGAATTTAAGTGAAGAGGCATAGTAATTTTCAATTTACCTTGTTAAAAAATTCGAAATTGACGTAGAAGTATTATGGAAAAGTCGAGTTTGCTGCCTGAAAGCAAGCCAGTCAGTACGGAATTCCACAAGGAGGTGTGAGGCCCCTTACTTTTGTTATCCTTGTAAACGATTTGATGAATTTGGCAGATCATTCTAAAAGTATTGTAAAATATGCGGATGATACATCTTCATTAACAGGAAAAAATAATATTCCTGATTTATCGGAGACTAGTAAAATGTTCTTTAATAAAGTAAAAATCGAACGGATTGCGATCGGGTAATCTCTGAGGCCAATTCCCATAACAACTTAGCAACTAAATATTTTAGCTGGGTATAGCATGTCAACTTGCAAAAAGCGAATTCTTGGATCACCCTGTAGGTATAATATAATTTCTAAGTCATCATTTACTGACGGTTTTCATATTTAAAAGTTAGGAAATTTCTCCAGTATAAAAAAAATAAATGAGAGTACATGGTTTGAATTAAACATATATACGTACCTGACCAGCCAAGGTATGAAACAAGATAAGGATTAGCCTTGTTATAAAGGGTGCTTTATATGCCTTGTGTGCAAAAAGTCTGTGTGCCCCAGTAGTGACGCCTATTCCACTGCTAAATCCCACAAGGAGAGCTGAAATTAAAAGATTATAAGCAAGTTTAGTTCGTAGGCACTTGAAATATAGTAGTGCTACTCTACTTAATTTTCAATATCATTACAGTTCTTAAAGCCAGACCCAAGAGTCTTCTAATGGTAAAGGTCCTCAAAATATGTAGACTCAAAAATCATATAATATTATACCGGGTGGTGCACCGAGACTGGCCATAGGAAAGTTCATGTAAATTTTGTTACCCTCAAATATTGACTCCCCTATTGATTTTACATCAAAATTGTACTAGACTTTTGTGAAGGCCCTTGTATGATTGGCTCTCATACCAATTATAAGGCAGTTGAAAGTTATTTATATATTTCTTTTTAAGTACGTAGTATTTCTTCTTGATTACTGTAAAACATGTTGAAACTTTTTAATGTATTTATTTAGTAGTAAATCAATTACGAGTAGTTTAGATGAATTTAAGAAATTTGTGTGTGCGCCTACACACATAAAAGCCTTGTTTTAAAGAAATAATTTTCAGAAATATTTATTTACTTAGAACACTAGAGATATTAAATAAAGAATAATTTTTTTTTCAATTCAATTCAAATATATTTATTGTGAAAACATAAAAACCTTACCCTAATTTTCTTAGGCTAAGATAATGTGACAAATTTTTTAGGTATATAAATAATCAAATTAAAGGTAGAAAAAAAAATAAATGTTAAAGCATTTTAAGTAGTTAAAAGGTCATTAACGATTAACAATATATCAACACCACGTCAACATGGGAAAACTGAAACGTTTTAATCTATTCCTAATTCAGTCTCGCTATCACTATCATCATCCACATTTATAATAAGAGGATGTATTTCGTTTTGTTGTGTAGTTATATAAGAGTCTTCAATTTTTAAGACATGGTTAACCGAATTTTTCCAATTTTCATCTGGAATTTCACCGAAAACTTTCTTTATGTAAGTGTGCTATTTTCACTTCTCATTTTCGATTTAATTTGATGCCACATGTGTTTAATAGGGTTAAAAATGCAATAATAGGGTGGCATTGAATCCTTATAATATCTCGTACCGTCGATAATGGAACTTTCGTCATTTCACTGGTATTTTTAATGGCAATTACTTTAGAGTGGCCGCTCTTTAATAAAGATTCACATACATTTTTCACGATCACTTTGGCGTCAGAAGATAAATGCTTCCTGGAATGTTTAGGGTAGCTAGATATCGCATTAGCTGAAGATTCCCAAAATCACCACATAATTTTAATATTAATTTGTTGCACACTGTTTCAAAGTGAAATAGATAGGTACTAATCTATTTCGAATATTATGTTTACTATTTAAATAAGCTATATAAACAGATACCTGTAACTAAAATGTTTTAAAAAATATCCTGATAATTAAGTTGTTTCTAGAAAACCTTAATTAGACAGTTTATTAATTTTGATAACAAAACAAGTAATGTACCTATCTATTGTTATAATAAACTGGCATTAAAAATAAATGTGGGTTAATACGTCTCTGAGAAAGCGAAAGCCGAGTTTATGAGGGGTTTTATTGCAGTCATTAAGCCAAACGAAATATGTTGGGAAGACTTACTCTTCTTGATACAGAATCTTAGTTTGACGGATAGGTCCCGTTATGCATCTGCTTGGATTTATGGGATGCGGATTAATGCGGTGAATTAGTGGTTAATATTTAGTGGAACGTTGTGGAAAATGTAATATGATTATTAAAAAATAATTAATTTTCCTTTTGTATCAATTTCCAAGCTATCCTCGTAAATAACAATAACTATAATAAATAGTTCAGCTACCTTTTGCCATTAATGATTTAATAAGAGATAAAAATTGTCTCATTCTCTGCATAAAAACTAGGGTATCTATTTTGGGCAACAGTAATAAATTGGTATCCTTGTGTGAAAATTATGCACATTCATTTGTATTTTCGCCAATCTATTAACATTTAGAGTATGTTGGCCGGTTTATGGTGAAAGCGAAATTTTATAATGAATTCTAGTTTTATACCTAATCACATGGAAATTACATAATACTTATTTGGTCATATGGGTGTTTCACCTTAACATTGACATCAGTTATTTAACAGTCCACGTGTTTCGTTTATGAATCTAGCGCGACTTGTCTCTTGACTGGTATCAGGCTTATTTGATGACGTACTTATATCGTAAGATTAGAAAAAAATGTCCTTTGAAAAATTGAACTGTCAATTTTTGAAGGTTACTTTTTAAGAGCAGACCGGAAAGACTTTAACCTCTATTGTCAAAAATACGGCTAGGTTGTAGGCTGGATTAGTTCGGAGACAAAGATAATGATAGAAAACAGATTATTGTATTTTTTTTTCGTATATTTGCCAAAGCCATTGTAGTAGTTTTCGACATCGCCAATAATAAAGGTCCTGTACTTCTAAAATCTAAGCAATGAATTACACTGGTCAACACATAATTTGGTGCCGGTTTTTACTATTTCTAGGTAATTTGGGTCTGCTAAACCTAAAAATAACCTCAGATTTGCTTCATCAGATCGTTTTCAAAAACTGGGGCCATAAGCTATATTTTCGAGATTAAGGGTATTTTATATAGCATAATTATATATGTATTACTGCTACCACCAAAAAAACAACTCAGGAATGGAAATATAATGTTTATTGTGCACCACAAACATACAAAAATCATCTGTTAATCACATTAACAATATTAACTTAAGTTATTAATTTAAATTAACCTAAACTAATAAATAAAAATAAGCTAATCTGCATCACCCAAAAACTTCCTTTTATAAGATTTTCTTGCATGAGATTGAAAAGGACAGTCTCGTTGAAGACTTCAGCAGTAATCTGCCATCATGTGAATGTCCCATTTACCTTGATATCTCTCTTCCATAGTTTTTATATCCTGGTGGAATCGTTCCCCCTGTTCTTCACTAAGGTCACCAAGATTTTCTGGGAATCGTTCCAAGTGGCTGTGGAGATAATGAATCTTAATGCTCATATTACATCCGTGTTGGTTAAAGTTGTTGAACATATCTTCCACTACTCTCGGTAATTTTTTGATTTCTTATTGTGTAGCTTCTCCTTGTACTAACGCATTTCTACAAGGCTACTCTCTTCTAATCCAGTGTTGATCCTTAGCCCTGCTGTCCCAAAGACACAGGAAACAAGGATATTTTATATAACCACCTTACTGTCCCAGAAGAAAGTTCACCATTTTTAAGTCAACACAGATTACCCACTGATGTTTCGTCATTTTTAATATTTTTAAGCACTAACGATATTGTTTTATATTCTTCTTTTAATTTTGTAGAATGCCCGATTGGAATACTTCCATAATATCTTACCGTTCTGTAGAAGGACACACTTTTCTTTTTATTTAGTCTGGAGGGAAGTAACTCGGCAGACTCTTTTTGAAAGATTAAATCTCTGACAAGGTCTTAGCTCCTTCTGAGTAAAGCGTTCGGGACTTGTTAAATCTCCTGCAAAATCGCTGTCCTCTTTTTCAAATCGGTCACTATGCAGCTCGTCAGATGAAGTTTCGACTGTATCCTCTGGTAACGTAGGCAGGTTGCTATATGTTGGAATTGGTATTTCTTCAGAATGCTGAACAGGTCTTCTTGCTGACTCCAGGTGAGGATAGTTCCACTTATGCCGATTGTTACGATTAGTGCCCTTTATCTTCACAAGACAAAAACAACAATCGTCAAAGTGGCTTTTTTGTTCCCTCCATACCATCGGAACACCAAACTTTAAACACTTTCTTTGTCCTTTTGTCCATTGTCGCAGGTTCGACACAGGTTTTGCATACAACATGCGGAGCCCAGGGTTTATTTTGGTCTCCTAAGTGAACACCAAAATAGGCCAAATAAGCTTTTTTCACAAAGTCACAAATCACTCTTCTACTTTCTTTTAAAATGTACTTGCTACATAGGTAGGTAGCAAAAAACGTTCGGATGGTTTACGCAACTACGCTTACTTGTAGAAGCCTTGTTTAAATACGATTTTTCAAAAAACACATTCTTGCAATGAATCTCAAGCTTCAACTAAATGCATGCAGGCAATATTCCGCATAATATAATCCCCATATTATGGGGATTATATAGGTACTAATACCCTAGGACACAAGCCAAGTTAACGAATTAATTTATGAGGCTTACGGTATACAATTTCATTCACTTTTATTGCCTTCTATTGTATATTTCGTGCTAATTGCAAATACGAAAATAAGAAATCTGCAGGTGCAAAAAAATTCCAGGAAAAATTATTTCTTATCTGTAATAATTATATGGCCTTTTGTCAATATAAGATTGGGTATTTCCAGTAATTTATGAATAAATAGGTATAATTAAAAAGGCTTAAAATCTTGAAATTAGTGAAGTTTTTGATAAAATGTATGACCATCATAATTGTCAAATATATTAATATTACAATTTATTATGAGTACGCTCTATCTCAAAAACTGGAGCTGATACGAAGAAAAACTAAGTGTTTTTTTTGGAATCACCGCATTTAAAATAACTAAAATCAGTTGTTTTTTCTTCGGCACCAAGACAATATTTTTTTTTGTTAGGCTGTATTATCAATAATAATCTGTCAGTTGCTGTCATGGAAACGGTACGTTAAAAGTTAACTTGTGTGTTTCATCATAGGGCTGAATATCATTTTAAACTAGGCAAAATTGCTCCTGACAAGTTTTGTTATATTTATGGACAATTTCTGGTGAAGTCACAAACCAGACTATTTTCTGAAAATGTGAAAAAGCCTATTTTATGTATTCTGGTGTTTTAATCGGAGATCAAGACAAGCAATGAGCAGTTTCAATGGTAAGGTGAGAACGATTGTCGTTAAATTTAAGTTTAGTATGATAGTTTTAAGTATTCTAATTTTGTTTATTAAAAAAATTGCAACTTAGCAACCAGTAGAGTAAATGTAACAATTTTTGACTTTCTTAGATATTGACGGAGAATCAGATTATCGAAATAAATGGATACCTTTAAATACGCTGTATATAGACAGCATTAAAGAAAAAGATATCCAAAAATGTACAAAACCAGTTACGTAATGTCTAATCCCAAGGCGTCCATGAAATACATATACCATGCCCCAGAAACGGGAAGCATACATGTAATAAAAAAAAATGGTTTTTAAGTGTTTCACAATTTCAAAATTAACTTGTTTTTCGTACGTTCGTATTTAAAGACTAATTAAGCGAAGGAATTACTGGTTATTTTAAATTATTCATAAAAGAATTATTGCGATTAATCGCATTGATTCTACGTTCTAAAATTTTAATAGATAATTTAGTGTTGAATTTACTGTTGAATGGGCTCGCCAATAGGAAGCCAATCTTTAGGTAGTTTGTATATCGAGTCAGGTATTGCTCTTGTATGTGACTGTGTTATGAGTTCGTTGGTCGAAATGTCAGTATGTCTGTAGTAGTTGGTCATGACTTTTAAAAAGAACTCGTTTATGGTCTGGATTCTAAAGTCATTGTGTAGAACTCGGTTCATAGCATATCTTAGTAAATTCGCTATTAGTTTTAACATCTGGTTCTGAACTATCTGGAACTTGTTCAGCTTCGCTTTACTTATATTGTAGCACCATAAATCAAAGCCGGCCTGACCAAGACCTTGTAGAGGTTGACCTTCGTCCTGTTGCCAATTCTACTCCGTTTGTGAAGTAGGGAGTAGATAGAGCTATGCAAATTTTACTCTATTAATTGAAAGAAAAGAAAACAAGGTCTGTCTATACCACCAAAATAAAATATATTTATTTTATGGAAGTAGTCCATCTCACAGTGGAGTAATATTTTAAGTGAGGAATGAAACACAAAGTCTGCTCCACTAATTTAATAAATAGGTTCAGATTAACATCCCAAACATGTTTCAAAGGCATAAACCTTCATCTTCAGTGGGTAATTATTAAGATGTTGTTATTTATGAAGAGACCAATGACATTGTTACGTTTTTTTATAAACTGAAAAGGGAAGGAAAAAAACACAAAATTAGACAATTTAAAAACCGCAAAGGTGTCATCAATAAAAGTTTAATATGATTAGGAAAAGATATTTAGTAAAATGTGGTGATTAACATAAAACCGCGAACATAGTAAAATAAAGTCAAGTTAGAGACTTACCTAATGTTGCAGAAAATTTTTTATGAAACCATATGTAACTTTAATTCGGTAAATAATATATCTTAAATTAAAGTAAAATTAAATGAATAAACATAATTTAAATGAATTTAGTTTTATTTTAATTTTAAACTTGTTGAAAAACCCAAATTTTACTGGGAAATTGTAATGGGGTACGACCATCATGGTGGAGTCGTACCAAATGGTAGGTAAAAATTTTTATTTAGTAGAAGTATGCAGGGATAATACTATTTAATTTTTTTATATATTCAAAAAAACGGTTAAAATCAACGCACTGCGACAATGTCAAAGGTTATCTGTTTAGACAAATGGAGTAACAACTAAATAAAGAAGGAAGATGTACACTGTATGTTAGAAAAGGTATGATGTGAACTAATATAAAGCTGAAAAATCTTAAAAAACTTAAAAACATAGACATCTGTTAAAGCATTATAATAACATAATGGATGAGTAAGGAATATTAACATTTTACGCTCTCTTGTGACTGGCGTCCTAACTTTGCCTTACTCATCCATTATGTTATTATAATGCTTTAACAGATGTCTATGTTTTTAAGTTTTTTAAGATTTTTCAGCTTTATATTAGTTCACATCATACCTTTTCTAACATACAGTGTACATCTTCCTTCTTTATTTAGTTGTTACTCCATTTGCCTAAACAGATAACCTTTGACATTGTCGCAGTGCGTTGATTTTAACCGTTTTTTTGAATATATAAAAAAATTAAATAGTATTATCCCTGCATACTTCTACTAAATAAAAATTTTTACCTACCATTTGGTACGACTCCACCATGATGGTCGTACCCCATTACAATTTCCCAGTAAAATTTGGGTTTTTCAACAAGTTTAAAATTAAAATAAAACTAAATTCATTTAAATTATGTTTATTCATTTAATTTTACTTTAATTTAAGATATATTATTTACCGAATTAAAGTTACATATGGTTTCATAAAAATTTTTCTGCAACATTAGGTAAGTCTCTAACTTGACTTTATTTTACTATGTTCGCGGTTTTATGTTAATCACCACATTTTACTAAATATCTTTTCCTAATCATATTAAACTTTTATTGATGACACCTTTGCGGTTTTTAAATTGTCTAATTTTGTGTTTTTTTCCTTCCCTTTTCAGTTTATAAAAAAACGTAACAATGTCATTGGTCTCTTCATAAATAACAACATCTTAATAATTACCCACTGAAGATGAAGGTTTATGCCTTTGAAACATGTTTGGGATGTTAATCTGAACCTATTTATTAAATTAGTGGAGCAGACTTTGTGTTTCATTCCTCACTTAAAATATATTTGTCCTTTTAGGGTGAAATAAGGGTTAAAGAGTGTACATAATTTAATTTGACATTAGGTTGTACTAGTTTCGACTTTAGTCAAAGTCATCTTCAGCTACCAAGTAATTAAGAATTATGTTTTTTAGGATGTACCCAAATAAACAAACTAAAACAAATTAAAAGAGGGGACGAAGTGGTTCAACAATACATGGTCATAACGTGTACCTTATGCAGCCAATGGACTCGACAGAAGATAATCACTAACATGATGCTATAACGAAAATTCAATAAAATTAACGTTTCATGAATCAACTCCGAGAGGGAACATGATTTATATTTTGGTGGGTCAGAATTTTAATAAGAAAAATAATAAAGTAAAAAGAGGGGGGGGGGGGGAGAAGGAAATTAAAATGAGTTAAAACCATTTACGTCATTGAGTAAATTGGGGTCATCTGAAAGGAGAAAATTATTTCCATTTAAAATTGTATTACGGAGTTATCATAATCTATGGGTCTCCTAATATAGACTTAATTTTGTATGTGGTAAAATAATCATGTACTCACCAAATTGTCCATATTAAAGGCTTAATTTTCCGATGTGTTTATTTAGAATTATATAAATGTAATGAAGCCTATGTTGCGAATTTTCTTTTTTTCTTTTTGGTAAAAGAGGCACAAATTAGGAACATGACTCAAGATTGATGAGGTTCAAAGCGAATGTTGAAATAAAATGGAGGGTATCTCTGATATCAGTACTATAAATTTCTTTTTTGTATTATTTAAAATTCGTATTTCCGGGTATCAACTGTCAAGTCCACAGGCGGCAAATTTAAACAGGAATCATCATAACCGAGGGGGGGGGGGTAGAGGGAGGTTGACGTGGATTTTATGATATACTATCAATAAGTGTTAGATTATAATAACATCCCTTATTCGGGGTGTGTACATATGAGTATTATAATAGATAAAGCAAAGTAATGATGTGAGAGAGCACAGAAAACTTTATAAGAGAATATTTTATTTTATTTAATCATACATCCAACTTGGCTATTAAAGGACCCTATCGCCAAGTCACAACGACCCTTAATCAAAATTACAAAAGGGCAATTGATTGATATTAATTGAATTTAGCTTCCAATTCAGCCTTTGGTCGAAGATAAGTCCCAGGTATTTAACTTCCTGGCACCCCGTTGACTAACGTTACGTTTTGAGAAAATATGGCCTTCGTCTTCGAAGAGTTCAGACGAATCTTTTAAGCTGAAAGCCATTTTTCTATAAGTGAAACTTTATTATTACTCATATAAGTAATAACATCATGCACTTATCGTTGTTAGAGAATATTTTTGGGTTGCGTGAGGTAACCAGGAAGCTATCCGACAAGTAAATGCAAAAGAAACTCTTCAAGGTTAACCCCGTTTTAAATTGTCGTAATATCAATAAAAACACCAATACGTTTATAATAAATAAAAGAAGTGGTAAAATTCCATTAATTAGCATAATATGAATTAGCCCATAATCCACTTATTAATAATCAAAACATTTTTTTCAATTACGTAATATATTCACACAAAATGCAAGGTGCAACCAGGAAAGCCGAATTTTAAGATCAAGGTTTAATATTTCGCTATTAAAAAAAATATTGACCAAATGTATGGAAAAAACCAGATACGACTGACCTAGGCCTGAAAATGGGTAATATTTATCACTGATGATTGGTCAGGTACTTAAGGAAGCGAGATTTGGGTCTAGGGAGAAGTCAGAGTAAACCGATCGACAATTGAAAGACGATGGACTATAATATATAGCTTGAGCGATGAAAATTGACAAACTAACTATTATGTCATTGTGTTATATTGCTTGTCATCGGATTTCGTTTACCCTGGGTTCCCCTACGCGTGTTTTACTGAGTGTAATAATTCGTCAATTATAAACGGTAGTTTCACAAAATTTGCAAATTACCGCTAAGATTGGATCATTAGCTAGTGCTAATTTGAGTTTTTATGATTATGATCAAGACCTACGTTTTTATGATTTTGATATTGCGGAACGTGTCGATTCTTCCTGATCTATTAACAATTTTAGGGGTTGCGTATACCATAACTTGCAAGATGTCTTTTACACATTTGAAAAACGCCGTCAGACTGATATCCTTAAACTGAAGCTTTAGTTTTGATGAGCGAGCTTTAATAACATGCCCTGACAATTAAAAAGCCTATATTCAAAATTGTGTATGGTCACTGTTGTGCTTTCACTACGAAATTTCTTTTCATTGCTGGTGTAAAGTTCTAATCTAATATAAATTTTAATTAATTTTAGTGGCAATTAAAACAAATTTTGCGCCATGTGTTCCAAATTGCCAAATAAACACTTACAGATACCAGGAGGAGTGACTTTGGTTTTTAATTGGATGTTTTATCGCATAGTTAAGTTTTAATTGCAAGTTTCTGCAAGTAGTAATTAAATACTTCAATGTAAATGATTTTGAATGGCGAGTAGGGTTGAGTTTGACCTCATCCGATAGGTCTTATCAATCTGCAAATGATCTTCAAGTTCTAGAATATGTTAAACATTCGTTTAAAAATGGCCGCTACTTTTATACTGTGCCAAAATAATCTCTTTAACATTTTCTTATTTAATTTAATTTACTAATTTCGATATAGTTAATTGCATTACAATCGTCGGGGTCATATTTACAACAGAACTATACAACTGTTTCAAATTTCTCCGTATTTTCTAAAGTTTTTGGAGGTCTTTTACTCGTCACTGATTTTTTAAGGGTGCCTGTCTAGAGATATAAGAAAGTTACACTTTGCCTTTGAATGGGATTATCCAAGGGTGGCCATAAACAAACAATGAATGAATGAATAAATGCAGGTAAATTATGGTCCGTACTTAAAAATGTCTTAAAGTAAACTGCAAATCCAGAAGACGTAATTTCATTCAAATAGGGATCAGTTAGTCACTTTCTTATATCTCTGAACAGACTTTAACCAACCCCTGGACTCCGGATTCTTCAACTTATATCGTAAAGCATTTCAATGCAAACAGTAGATAAGTAAACAATGATGGTCAAATAATTATAAATATGGATAGAAAGCTAGCAGATAGAAGGAATACATAGAAGATTTATTCTCTGATGATGATCCTTTGGCTGGCAGTTTTCGGAGAAACTTTTTTAAATGATTGACTATTGTTTAACGCTATCTATGGCAAAGCTGTCAACCCTGCAGACTGGTTAAGATCTAACATTGTTACACTGCTTAAAAAAAAGCCTGTGCTGAAACAATCAAAGAATATACCTTATAATCGAAGAGCACATTAGCAGTCAGGAAGGTATTTGATAAGGTCGTCATAACAAACTGATAATTATCCTACAAGCAAGAGGAATGTGAAGATGCTAGATTTCTGGCAATCTTTACTGGAACCAAAAGGCAAATCTGAGAATTAACGACAATGAACGAAAGAAAATATTAGTTAAGTGGGTTTATACTATTGAAGTAAAATGAGGCATTGAAAGAGCTAGAGCAGCCATTATAAAATATCTTACTAGTAACCAATCTAAACAACCTATGCAAACAGGCAAATAAAAGTAGCATTTAGCAAAAATTCATAAAAATTATTTCAGGATAAACTTTATTAAATGTATACAAATACAGCAATGTACGCTCGACTTGAATGTATGAAAAGTCCTTTGTTTATTGAACTACAGGCTTATAACAAAGGGCAAAATAATGTTAAGAATAATACGATCAAAATTTAAATTGTTTTAAACGATTTTGTGTTTAAATGTCGAATTAGTGAAATGTGGGTGTATTGTTTTTAATGCTCGTATACAGGGTATTGAAAATAATGGTGGAAATAAGAGCTCTCCTGAGTTGTTTTCCTCCGATGCGCCGTTTTTGAGTATTGTTCAAGAAAATTAACAAAAAATTGCAATAAATTAGTTGCCATGGAATATTTCACTTGCTTTTTACATCTGACATTTTCTAGTAAGTCTCGGTCGTTCAAGTCTGTGCGTTGTGAATTATTTATTTCATTTTATTTTTACCATCTTGTTAAAAATGGTGAATTATTCAAATGCAAAAATGGCGGAATTGCATTAGCCGACGGTAATGGAAAGCAAGCCAGACGTATTTATCACCTGATATATCCCAATTGTACTTTGCCAGATAGTCGAACCTATTCTAATATTCATCGTCTTCTTGTTGAAACTGGTAGTGTGTGAAGAGGTACATCTAAAGGTAGACCTCTATGTGTTGATATACAGGGTGTTTCCTAACCTCTCTGAAAAAATTAAGGAGGTGAATCCTCACCTTATTTTAAGACGAAAATGTGGTATAAAAGTTTTTCGCATGTCGCTTCGTTTTCGAAATACAGGGTGTTAAAAAAAATTAGTAAAGCAATAATAATAATTTTAATAGTTGATTTAAAAACTTTTAATAATGAACTCACATGAACAAAAGTCAAATAAATTGCTGAAAATGTCCTCCATGAGCCAGTAAACACCCATGTACACCACGTGCTAAATTGTCTTTTACGTCTTGGAAAATTTCGGGACTGGCGCGAATCGTATTAAAACCATCAATAATACGCAGTCGAAGGTCTTCTTCAGTTTCAATGGGAGTAGTATAAACGAGTTGTTTAAGGTACCCCAGAAATAAAAATCCAATGGATTCAGATCCGGCGAACGGAGTGGCCATGGGTGAGGTCCTCCTTCTAAGTTTCTAACACGTACTGCAAAGTGAGGGGGAGGGCCGTCATGCATGAGCTACATTAAAGTTCTCGTTCTTAATGCCACTGCTTCCATCAATTCTGGCAATTCATCTCTAAGGAAGTTGTAATAGACATCACCACTAAGTAAGTCGATTTGGAAAAAAATACGGTCCAACTAAGCTATCTCCAATAATCCCTGCCCAAATATTAAAAGAAAATGTATACTGGTGATGTCCTTCAATTATAGCATGAGGATTACCTTCCGCCCAAATATGGTTGTTGTAAAAATTTATGTCTGGGAAAATTCGCTTCTGTAAACAGTATTTTTGCCGAGAAATGTGGGACCCTTAAAGAATTTTCTTGAAACCCGTTACAAAAATGAACTCGAGCTGGAAAGTCTCTAGGCAACAAAGCTTGCACTCTTTGTACGTGATAAGGATAAAGTAAATAGTCCTTACTGTTTTGTAACTCACATTCAACTCGTTCCCGATTTTCCTCGTACTAGTGCTTGGAGATTCTTCCACCATGTTTAAGACCTCTTCCTCAAGTTGTACGGTTCTAACTGTAAGTGGTCGGCCGCCCTTTTTTGCTTTTTGCAAAGCTGCCTGTTTCCACTAACCTGAGGTGCAATCTTGTAAATGTTTCCGAACACGGTACTCGTCTATTAGCAAAACGTTCTGCATATAAACGTCTCGCCTCTAGCGCATTTCCATTTGCCAAACCGTACATAAAATGAATTTGAGCCATTTCTTGATTGGTAAACTCGGCCATTATGAAAAGTATGTAATGTAGTACAAATAAATTCAAACACAATTCAAAAGGATATTATTTAAAAGATGTTAAATAGTAGACAAATGTTACGGAGAAAACAAATGTGCTTGCCATGGAACGAAGCAAAGCCTACTCTACTCGTATCATTTGACGCAATATAATGAATAAAATACGAAAAATAACTAAAAGATTAAGGTACCTACTCTTTTACCCAGATCCCCGCCAATGAACTAATTGTAAAATTTAAAATTGACCCAAAGTAAAGTGCTATAATCCCTTATGTTTAACAAATGTCATTAGAATATCGTTTGGCATTAATTAATAAAATGAAAAATAATTTTAAATACAAAATATTTTTTTATGTTCTTGTATTTCGACAACGAAGCGACATGCGAAAAACTTTTATACCACATTTTCGTCTTAAAACAAGGTGAGGATTCACCTCCTTCATATTTTCAGAGAGGTTAGGAAACACCCAGTATACATAAGAAAATATATTTTGCATTTCTTGATATTTTACATAATTTTCTGTAATTGTAAAAATTGTATCACATCCCTCGCGTTTTTGGAAATACATTTTAAAAAAATTCGTTTCCGTTTCGTTAGTATTTTCGCTATATTTGGTGTATTAATTTAATTACCATATAGGAACCGAAACTATAAATTTCTGTTTTACTCTTAATCTTTAATTAATAGTGTTTGGGAATTTGTGGATGTCGCAACATGCCTAATTAATGATATTAAATAACCTTTTGCAAAACGTACGTCGTTCTCGAATATATGCCACGGTCGAGGTGGGCAGCCTTAAAATACAGTTTTTTTTTTTTTTTATCATTTGTGCATTTTAATTTTTATATATCAATGTCATTGTGATAAATGCATGCAAGCTGCCATATATACAACAACAAGAGTATGTGATTATCGGTCAGGTAAATGTATTACCAAAGGTACAAAAGTACATAGAGTCATCAGTAAGTAGGTACTGTAGTAGTTTATGTACTATAAAAACGTCTATCTTTAAATGATGCAAAGTAATAAATCAATCAAAACCGTCTTCTCCATGGGTGTGCAAGATTTTTCGGCAAGTACAGATTTAAATAGGCATGAATTTTTAAATTTGTGCAGAATTAGTACAAGTATCGACATTAAATTCAAGCTTTGTCTTTAAATATATATTTTAATATTAATTTTTTTAAGTTTAAAATTATGTGCAGCTGTACAATTTACCTGGGATTTTAGAAAGCAATTTTACCAAAACTCATTAGAGTCTAGGTACTTATTCCGTTTCTGCTCTCATCATTTTATTTCTTTTTTTTTGTACCTAATCCTGGTTACCTATTCGCTAACTATGTGGTTATTATGCCTTTATGGGTGCCTATTGGAACAATACACCTATTTGACCTATTTATACATACCTACCTTGGGTGTTTGTTTCTCAGTGAAACTAGTCAAAGTATGATGTGTCAGTGTTTTTCAATTAAATAAGGAGAGTTTTTAACAATTGCCTAAACGCCCTAGAGTCAGTCCATGTACAGTAAATGAAAAAAAAAAATTGTTAACTGTAACAATATATAAACTTAAAAAAAAAGAAAAAAGTGTTGGCGTCAAACCTCCACAAAGTTCTCCAGGACGACCAAAACATGAGCTGGATGACGTTTTAATGCAGAGAATAAGGCGAAAAGTTCATGGTTCCTTTTTAAGAAAAGAAATTCCCATGCTGGACAAAATTTTGTCCTTAATCCGAGAAGACCAGAATTATCCAGTTATGTGTAGAAATACGCTTTGGAAATTATTTAAAAAAATAGGTTTTCGGTGGAAAAAAACATAATAGGCATAATTACGTTTAATAGACAGTAGCGGTATCGTCTGTTGGAGAAGAAATTACTTAAGAAGCATCCGAAAAGTCAGGCCACACTGTGACTAAATTTTGGCAGGATGAAAATATTAAAAGTTTCAGGCAGGCTTTTTTGAAAGGATTGTCCACAGGATTAAAACCGCAATCTGGAAAAGGACATCGACTTATCATAACCAGTGGCGTAGCTACCGCTGTATCAGCTGTACCTATCAATGATACAGGGCCCACACTGGTCTGGTCTACAACCGAAAAATATAATTTCTCTTTCAGAAGAGATTCTGAAAAGCAGAGCACTAGAACTCGTAAATAAATACAGAACCGATTTAAGTGACGATTTTTTTAGCCAACTAATTTCTTTGAAACTCTGTCTCGGTACAGAAATTACAAAACTTGCAATTATTAAAGAACTGACTGAATTAATTTTGATTAAATTCGATAGCGTATCTTCTAATTTCTCGGAAGTTATTACAGCTTGTTTGCTATTCTTAACATTACCTGTTACAGTAGCGACATGTGAAAGAAGCTTTTCAAAATTAAAATTAATAAAAAGCTATTTACGCAATTCAATGTCACAAAATAGGTTGACTGATTTAGCAATAATGTCCATAGAAAAGAATGAATTGCAAAACCTTAAATCATCCCCAAAAATGGACAAATTAATTAATGTTTTTGCCGAAAAAAAAGCTAGAAGGAGATCTTTATAATAGGAAATGTTATTATAATTGTTATTATTTTATTATTCGAATTTATTGTTATGTTTTTATGTTTTTATTTGTATTTTTGTTAAAAATCATGTTTATTTTATGCATATTTTATTTGTGTAAGTTTATACTTCTATTTTATGATTACCTTTCATTAGAAATTATTATAAGCTATTCTGTTTAGTTTGTTTTAATTCTATTTTAACCGCTTCCCTCTCTAGCCGAGGGACCCACCGCCTGGCTCTTGATACAGGGCCCATTCAATGCTAGCTACGCCACTGATCATAACCCATATTGGAAGTTCTGAAGGCTTCGTTAAGGGTGGTCTACTAATGTTTCAATCTAAAATTACAGGAGACTATTACGAAGATATGAATGCCGATGTCTTTGAAGAATGGTTCGAGCAAATGTTGGATCTTATACTAAAAGATGCAGTAATTGTATTGGATAATGCAAGTTATCACCCTAGACTGACGGAAAAATTACCGACAAGTGCATGGCGTAAAAGTAAAATAACAGAATGGCTAAGTTTAAGACAAATATAATTTCCATTAGATTCCTTAAAGAAAGAACTATTGGTACTAGCCAATTTACATAAAAATGCATTCAAAAAATATGTAGGCGATGAAATGGCAAAGTTGTAGGAGGAATATCTGTGCTCAGACTCCCTCCTTACCACTGCGATTTAAACCCGAATCGAACTTATCCTTTCTATCAAACGCACATCGACAGCCTTGAAAAAATTCAAAGACGCTTTTTAAAATATATTAGTTTTAAGCTTGATGGGTTCTACCCTGAAATAGGGTGCCCACATGATCGTCTCCTAACAAGATTTTCAATGGAAAGTCTTGAATCACGGAGAACCAAGTCACAAATTACCTTTCTGCATAACATAATCTCGGGAAGAATTGGCGCTGAGAATATTTTGCAGCTTCTGCACTTCCAGGTACCAAGAACAACCTCGCGAAATCACCGAACTTTTGCCTTACCAATCCCAAGGACAAATGCTCTAAAATTCTCCCCACTACATCAAATGTGTGACAAATATAATAAAATTCAGGACCAATTAGATATACACACCTGCACAGTGGCTTCTATTAAACGTATATGACTTTGTAACAGTATAAACATTTTATTAATATTTTTCTTTTAGTCACCTATATAAATAAGTATGTTTTTTCTTTTTTTCTTTTCCTCTTTTTAACTTTTACACGCTTCATATTATATTAAAACTATGTTATTTCCCATTCGATAATTGGAATTTTCTGTAGAATGTGGTAATAAATAAATAAAATAAAATAATACAATTTTAGGAGAATAGGCAAGTTTAAGATTTTTAATTTAAAAACTTCCCCAATACACTTTGCTAATAACAATGGTAAATCTTCAAATATAACAATATAAAAAAAAAAAATAAAAAATCTTTATTGTAGCACAAAAAAAAAATTTTTTTTGATTACAAAGGTGGAGAGTACCGCATAGCGTATTTTAATATCCACCAGACAAAAAATATGTCGAAAAGACAACAACTCTTAAAACTAGAGAAACAATAAATTATCACAAACAAATTTTTTGATTTTAAATTTAAACGTAGGCATACTTAACAATTTGAAGTTACGTGGCAACGAATTGAATACAACTGCTGACAAATATAAAAAGCATGATTTAAAAAATTCCGTTCTATGACGGGGTATAGAGACTGCGTCCCTGAACCGTGTGTTCACCTGATGGATGTCTCTTCTCACTACCATCAGTTCAGTTAAATAAAGAGGCTCATTAGTTTTTATTACTTTATAAATAAGACTACTCAGGTGAACATACCGCCTCTGTGCCATATTACATTGGTAAGTGCTAACAACATGTTGACTGACATGATCCCTCCTGGACAAGCCCTGTACATACCTAACGCAGGAGTTCTGTACCTTTTGTATTCTATACTTATTGTAATTTGTAAGAAAAGGCCCATAAACAATATCAAGGTAGTTTGGTATGGAAAGAATCAAGCTTTCAGTTAATATTTTTTTCGTCTTACAAGGAAGGGTGTTCCGATATTCATAAATGGATTTAAGTTTGAAATAAGATTTTTGACAGATGTTATTTATATGAGTGTTGAAGGACAATTTTGAATCCATATATAAGCCAAGGTTTTTTACCTCACTGGCCCATTCCACGATTTCCCCTCCGATTCTAACGTGTAAGTGAGAGAGATCAATGTCAGACCGAGAATACAAAATGGCCTGTGATTTAACTGGATTTATGAATAGTGAGTTACTCGAAGCCCAACGTGAGATCCCAGTGAGATCCTCATTAATTAAGTAAATTGTATCATTGAGGCAAATGACCGGTGAGGGCAAATACATTTGTAGATCATCAGCGTACATATGGTATTTAGTATTTTTAATATGTTTTACAAGATCAGCCGCAAAGATATTAAAGAGAAGTGGCCCAAGGATAGATCCCTGCGGAACTCCACTACCGGCAACCCCCCATTGCGATATCAACACCTCACCATTTTCCGTGAGCCTGACAGCCTGTTGTCTATTGTGAAGATACTCAGCGAACCAACCATCTGCATCAATTCTATAATGTCGCAACTTGGCCAACAACAGTTCTATATTTAGACTATCAAACGCCTTTGTCATATCTATCAAAACAGCGGGGCAAGAGTGACCCTCATCAAATGCTTGAGTAATATCGCTAGTAATTTTTAGAAGTGCTGTGGCGCAACTATGGTTTGGCCTGAAACCTGATTGAAACTTAGGTATAACATTTTTATCCATTAAGAAATCCAGAATTTGGCCTTTTACTATTTTTTCAAGGATTTTTGATGCAGCAGGAAGAATACTTATAGGTCTGAGTTCACTTAGACTCGCTGGGTTACTCACTTTAGGCAAGGGCGATAAATTCAGGGTAAAGAATGCTCATTATTTGGATCCTTAAATGATGACTACCTTGCTTTCAGATCTAGATGACTATTATTGTTACACACTTTAAATTTCCGACGAAATCCTTAGATTAAATCATTTTTGGAGTTTGTTAAGATGCCTATATCGATATAAAAATATATTCGTAAATGCTTCCTGTAGGATCTTTTCTAATACAAAAATTATATATTATTATGTATAGTTGCTAAAACTGCAAATTAAAAGAAAACTGCTTTTAAGGGGTCAAAGTATGAATAAATTAACTTCCGAAAATCAAAAGTCTTTAGTTACTACGTAATTAGCACATACACACAGTTACTCATGTATATCTCAAAACTTTTATCTCTTGCTAAAGATGCCAATTAAAGTAATACATTTTTATTTCTTGGATATGAGTAGAAATCCGTAAGTTTAATTCAGGACCTTGAATCGTATGAAAGCATTATTGAAAAATATGAAATATTTTTTAGTCAAACGGTAGGTGGATATAGAGGGTGGCCGGAGAACATACTAAGAAGAATATAACCAAAAAGAACTTACTCCAGAAATCTGTCGCCCACTTGCAATCAAAAATCATCAACCACAGTCCATACAAAGCTACCAAGTGCAACGCCAAAAACCCAATGGCATTCTTCCATACTATCTGTCTCTTGAAATTATAGTCGGTCCCGATTTCCGCAGGCAGAAGTCCCAAATAGTCCTTATTCCCTTTTTTCGCCTCAATTTCTTCCATTCTGGTCTGATAGGTTTTCTGTGGCGTCGCCTCCATGTGAGCTGGATGGGAGACACCGTTTTCCATCACGGATTTTGTCTTTGGGCATGGTTGAATATCTGCCATTGTCATTTTCTGTGGAGAAAGTAAATGTGTAGTTTTCGTATAAAAATAATGTTAAAGGTTTTGAATAAATCTAGCAAAAGCAGAGTTGACGTTAAAAGGTCCTTAATATAGGTTAAAGTACTTGTAAATTACCCTGTATAACTTTATTATATTTTTAACTGAAATTGCAGTAGAAATTAATTTAATTTAAAACATCAAACCAAATCATAATTAATCGTCTATAAATTAAAGCAAGGATAACGATTATTGTCATTGATAATTAAAACATTCATTCACCTCTAATGTATTAATAACAAAATACACCTGTATTTAGATGCAAATGTCTACGTTCGTTACGTGATGCCATAGTCATAATAACAGAAATAGCAATAACTTAATTATTAAAACCGGATAAGTTGAAAAAGTTATAGGTCGTTAGGTTTTTGGCAATAATGATGTTCGACAAGGTATTGCAAATAACTGTATTTACTGACTAATGATCAATGCAGGGTATTCTTACGTTGCAAACCTCGAAAATTTCATGGGTATTATTTTGCGAGCAAATTCATTTAGGGTTGTGCATTTTAAAACAGTACATGTTATAAAAACTTCGGAAAATAATTGTTGTGTTGGGTGTTCCAATAACCTACATACCTTCCTAACTTCTCTAAAAAAATGAAGGAGGTGAATCCTCACCTTATTTTAAGACGAAAATGTGGTATAAAAGTTTTTCGCATGTCGCTTCGTTTTCGAAATACAGGGTGTTAAAAAAAAATTTTGTATTTTTCTTTTCATTTTATTAATTAATGCCAAACGATATTCGTATGATATTTGTTAAACATAAGGGATTAGAGCATTTTACTTTGGGTCAATTTTAAATTTTACAATTAGTTCATTGGCGGGGATCTGGGTAAAAGAGTACCTTAATTTTTTAGTTATTTTTCGTATTTTTATCATTATGGTGCGTCAAATGATACGAGTATGCTTTGCTTCGTTCCATGGCAACCACATTTGTTTTCTCCGTAACATTTGTCTCCTGTTTAACATCTTTCAAATATCCTTTGGAATTATTTTTGAATTTATTTGTAATATATTACATACTTTTCATAATGACTGAGTTTACCAATCAAGAAATGGCTCAAATTCATTTTATGTACCCACGGTTTGGCAAATGGAAATGCACTAGAGGCGAGACGTTTATATGCAGAACGTTTTTCTAATAGACGAGTACCGTGTTCCGAAACATTTACAAGATTGCACCTCAGGTTAGAGGAAACAGGTAGCTTTGCAAAAAGCAAAATAGGCGGCCGACCACTTACAGTTAGAACTGTACAACTTGAGAAAGAGGTCTTAAACATGGTGGAAGAATCTCCAGGCACTAGTACGAGGAAAATCGGGAACGAGTTGAATGTGAGTTACAAAACAGTATGGAGTATCTTAAAGAACTATTTACTTTATCCTTATCACGTACAAAGAGTGCAAGCTTTGTTGCCTAGAGACTTTCCAGCTCGAGTTAATTTTTGTGACTGGTTTCAAGAAAATTCTTTAAGGGTCCCACATTTTTCGGCAAAAATACTATTTACAGATGAAGCGAATTTTTCCAGACAAGGCATCATAAATTTTCACAACAGCCATATTTGGGCGGAAGATAATCCTCATATCATCGAAAGGACATCACCAGTATACATTTTCTTTTAAACTTGAAGAAGTAGTTCTCTTTTAATATTTGGGCAGGGATTATTGGAGATAGCTTAGTTGGACCGTATTTTTTTTCAAATCGGCTTACTGGTGATGTCTATTACAAGTTCCTTAGAGATGAATTGCCAGAATTGATGGAAGCAGTGCCATTAGGAACGAGAACTTTAATGTGGTTCATGCATGTCGGCGCTCCTCCTCACTTTGCAGTACGTGTTAGAAACTATTTAGATCAACAATATCCTGCTCGTTGGATAGGTAGAGGAGGAACTCACCCATGGCCACCCCGTTCGCCGGATCTGAATCCATTGGATTTTTATTTCTGGAGTCACCTTAAACAACTCGTTTATACTACTCCTATAGAAACTGAAGAAGACTTTCGACTGCGTATTATTGATGGTTTCAATACGACTCGTGCCAGTCATGAAATTTTCCAACACAGACAATTTAGCACGTCGTGTGCATGGGTGTTTACTGGCTCATGGAGGACATTTTCAGGAATTGACTTTTGTTCATGTGACTTCATTATTAAAAGTTTTTAGATCAAATATTAAAATGATTATTATTGATTTACTAATTTTTTTTAACACCCTGTATTTCGAAAAAGAAGCGACATGCGAAAAACTTTTATACCACATTTTCGTCTTAAAATAAGGTGAGGATTCACCTCCTTAATTTTTTCAGAGAGGTTAGGAAACACCCTGTATATTATGATGATAATATGCAATCTATAAACGTATTAGTTCTACATGAAAAAACACAAAAAAAGGCAGCACGCTAAACATTTTTCCAAAATGTAGGTGGTATTTCTATTTTGAGAATTATAAATAAAACGGTTTAGTTCCTAATTATGTCATAATACAGGGTTATTAAGTAGAATTAAGAAGAAACCGTTTTTTTTCTTAATTCTCAACACCTTATATCTCTAAATTAAAGCGACTGAGGACCTAAAAGTTTGTCAGGAGAGTTTCTGGACACCCTGTATAGGTAGGTAACTACTTTCTTTTAATTAGGTACTTGGAAAAAGTATTTAATTTTGTTAAAATATCATTAAAGTTAATCATCTAGTAGGTAATTATGCTGTAATAATTAGATTGAGCGTTATATCATAACGAAATATGGAACTATCTCCCTAAATACCTGGACAAAATTAAGGGAGCAGCATAAATTTTCCACACTTGCAGGTTAGTTTTAATAATGTATACAAATGTGTTTGTTTTCGAAATCTCTTGTCACCTTCTGGAATATACTAGCAATCGTACCATATGAAATGTTCCAGGGCGTTTAACATCTTCTAATCTACTCCAGTGTGTAAATGCATGGACCACATCGTTAGACTTTAAAAGTGCTTTTCGCCCAGTCCCACATAATAAATTAGGCCATAAACTAGAGTTTTTTTGGTGTTACTGAAAATCTTCTGAACTGGATTAGAGACTTCTTAGCCAACAGAACAAGCATTGTGAAAATAGGGATATGTTTTGGCTCTAATATTATCTAACCTGTATACCAGACGACCCCCATATCAATGTTTGCAGACGACACTAAAATATACAACAACCTCTTCACTCATTATGGCACACTTGAAAGAGACCTCATCAAAATAAAACAGTGGTGTAGCAAGTGGGATCTACAGCTGAAAGAAAAAAGTGTTCTGTCCTCCACATGGGCTATAATAATCCGGGTCAAGCCTACACCCTTAAAGGAACTGCAGTGAAACCAGTGGAGTATTAAAAGGATTTAGGTATTGCAATAACCAAAGACCTCAAATGGGAAATATAATTAAAAAAGTAAACTCAATATCATATTTAGTCAAAAGAACGTTTAAAAATCCTTCTCCAGAACTTCTCCAAAAAATTTACAAAATTTACCTATATTGAAATACTCAACATCAGTGTGTAACACCTACTCCATCAAAAATATCCATGCTCTTGAACAAACACAGGGAAAAATTACAAAACTATCTCTCAGTATCAGACTTGCCATACGAAGAAAGGCTGAAAAAACTAAATCTAACAACACTCCAGCAAAGAATACTTCGTGGCGATGCAATTGAAGCATTTAAGATACTTCATGGCCATTACTCTGTGGAACACTTTTTTAACCTAAATACAGACCAAAGACTAAGAGGCAATAATTTTAAACTGATTAGAGAACGTTCCAGAAAACTCTGTGGACACTTCTTGAGCAATAGAATAAATAGAGAGTGGAATAATTTAAAGAACGAGTGCGTCTCTCCAGTATCAACAAATCACTTCAAGAATCGCTATGATTCTTATAAAAACAGACACACCTAATAACAAAAATGTCTAAACAGTGCCAAATTGTGACAATTAGATAGTTTAAACGGCAATGCTGCCTAGACTTTAACTAATAATAATAATAATGTTGAAATTAAGAATAGCTCCATCTTTCCTTAAAATTCTCATTTTTGGTTCCCTTTATTATCTCTAGGATTAGAGTAATACATCAACTGTCTGCTTGCTTCGATTTAAATAAACCAGCTATATTTACAATATTAAAATTAAAGTTGAAATCAAAATTGATGGTGTTAATAATATGATTCTAATATCGTGTATGCCATTCAGGCCCCTCAGCATAGACTGATGAAATTATTTAATATTCTCTGGGAAATATTCTCCCCCTTATAAAAACATGTTGAGCTATAGAACAGTGTATCTCCTCTAATCCTAGACATAATCAAGTGAACCAAAAATAAGAATGTTAAGGAACGATGAAGCCACAGTCTAAGTTAAACTTACAGGTGCTAGTATACCCCACAAAGGTCATACGAATTTTCGGAAAAAAAAACATTTTTACATTCGAAATAAAAAACATTCAAATGTGACCATAGGTTTAGAAAAAAAGTACTGTGAAAATTTATGATACTGCGTTAATTATCTCCGGGAGTTTATTTTTTAAGTCTCCTATAATGACAACAATTAGGGACGAGATAGTTTGCCATTTTAAATCCAAAAAAGCTAAAGCGACGAAAAACCAAGAAGCTAAAGGGTCCGATGGTGCCTAAAAAATGTTTCTCCTATGGCGAGAAAGCTCCGAATCAGTACTGGAGAAATTACTCACTTGTCCTCGAACCACAAAATTTAATTCAATTCTACCGCACCTTAAAAACGCAAAAATCATCAAGTACAACAATTTACTACTATCAGAGCACTTTAAAAATGAGTTCATGTACCCAGTGATGGTACTTTAATTATACCTTCACTGAATAACAGTAGGAAATAATGTATACCAAATTTTAAGCCAAACTATGAAAAGTACTTACTACCGTTTCGTCACCCAAGCGCAAGAAATATTGAAGAGACGTACCTAGTTATCGAAATAAATAAATTCGTGGTACAAATATGTGTTTTTCGAATGAATAGGAGGGGGCAGCTATTGGCCATGGTTGCAAATTTTGATGATTTCCGCATATCTTGGACTTTGCTATATATCCAAAGTCAATTCGGGAACAGCAACATTTGGCAAATCTGCGAAATTTTTGATTTTTGTGTTTGATGCAATCTTACCAATTTTTTTGACGACAGATTGATCAGTTTTCGAGCAGACATTGAATTCCCACACCGATTACCTCGTTTAACGATTATGGATTACTTAATTTTTTCTTATTTGAAGATTAATATTTTTAAAACAACAATTGAAATTTTAGAACAGTTACCAGAAAGGATTATTTAAGAATGTGGTAACATTTTTCCAGAGATGCTGGTCAACGCTTTCGAAATAATTATGAAGAGACGTGTGAAATTATGCTGTTGTTTGCCAACGTGTCGCTTTACTACAGGGATAAAAGTATTATTATGGCATTGGAAACTATTTTAAGTTCGTCTTTAACATGAAAAAAAGGAAAGGAGAAATGCATTAACATATTTTGTGTTTGCTGTGAAATGAGACAATTAACATCTTTTAACTTCTATAATTTCTTATAAAACCCTTATCAACCACCAAGGACAAAAAACGAGAAAACAAAGCGCAGTAATAATTTTTTTTTGTTGCCTAATTGAAAAACAGTCATGAAACAGACAGAAGACATTTTTAAAGTGTGATTGTAATAACAAACATTTATAAACTTTCTACAAAACAATAGCCAAACGATTAGATTTATTAATGTCCAAGAAGGACTGAAATTAGATAGACCCCTACCGTTTTTAAGAGGTGCTTTCAAATTTTATCGACAAGGGTTTGTGTCAATTCTAAGATCTAAATAAAATAGAAACTGTTGCATACATTTGCTTAATAAACCCATTACAATTTTGCAAAACTTCATTACTTCCGAAAACTTACAAGCATTTTGTTACGGATTTGTTCACCACATACAAATTGCATAAACAAATTTCACTGGTTTAGTCGTATCTGTGATATTAGGAAAAACAAATTAATTTTTTTAGGAAAGAGCACTTGTTTTTCATTTTGCCCTGTATTATCTTGACAAAAAACTGTATAAAAATTTTCATGCTCAGCATTAGTTTATCAGATCCCTTTTTAACTTCGGAGATACCTGCAGTGCGGATGTAACATAGAGAGTGTGCAGAAAACTACCGAAACTTGATCATTATAACAATATTAATATACCGATGTAAATTTTAAGGTGGCTAAATATTGGCTCCCCTGTACATTTTAGAGAAAAATTATATAATAATTTTTTTAAAAGGCCGATATAATAAACCCATGTGCCAAGTTTGAATAAATTTTAATAAACCAATCCTAATTTATTCAATTAAATGTGATGGCAAAATTTTCATATTTTAGGTAGTATAGCAAACACCAGCAAATTATTATTTGGCATTGACGAAACGAAAAGTAGCGTCAGTGACAACATTTTCATTGAAGGCGCTTTAATTTATAGCTAAATATGAGCTATTCCATTAAGGAGAAAGTAACTATGATTAAGTGGTATTATGCAGGAAACAGTTTAAGAGTAATGTCTGCAATGTTTTTAGTTCAATTCCCTGATAAGCCTATCCCTTACATTTCATTAATTAAACTTATCATTAGTAAGTTTGAGTCCAAAGGCACTGTAATAAATAACTGTAAATGCTCAACTCAGAATGTCAATAGACCTAAAGAAAGGGATAATAGAGATCTTGATATTTTACTGCACGTGGACGAAAATAAACTGATTATCACGAGGATTCTTGGGCAAGCCTTAGGAAAACTCAAAATTTACATGAGATTTTCTATGTTTAACAAATTTTGGGCTGTATTTTAAAACA
Organism: Polydrusus tereticollis; assembly: GCA_963920685.1. Lineage (NCBI taxonomy): Eukaryota > Metazoa > Arthropoda > Insecta > Coleoptera > Curculionidae > Polydrusus > Polydrusus tereticollis. The sequence continues at coordinate 11,412,964 of OY987332.1, read as the reverse complement.
TGGGACAGTACTGTATAAGTGGTTTTTTAGTTTTTACTCTAACGCTATAATTTTTCAAAACAATTTTAACAGTAAAATTTTAATAATAAAAACAGTTCTTAAATACGATGCTACATAAAAACGAATACGAATTTAACAAATATTGGGCTGGATTTTAAAACATGGGACAACACTATCGAACTAGTTTTTCAGTTTTTACTGTAACGCTATTTAAAATATAGGTTTGTCAAAAACAATGAATTATTGGATCAATTAGAAATAAATGTAAAATTTATTTTAAATGTTCATAAGTTTTGTAACCCCAATTTTTCTTAAACAGTTTTTTAACATTTACAGTCTATTTTTTTTATTCCTAATTTGTCTAATACTTAGTTGTTTTTGGCAAACCTGCATTTTAAATAGCGTTACAGTAAAAACTGAAAAACTGGTTCGATAGTGTTGTCCCATGTTTTAAAATCCAGCCCAATATTTGTTAAATTCGTATTCGTTTTTATGTAGCATCGTATTTAAGACCTGTTTTTATATAAGATGATTCAACCGCGATATTAATCAATTCTTGGTAGTTTTCTGCACGCTCTGTATATTGCATCCGCACTGCAGGTGTCTTAGAAGTTAAAGAGGAATCTGAAAAACCTATTCCGAGCAAGAAAAGTTTTATACTTGGTAAGATAATACAGGGCGAAATTAAATACAAGTGCTCTTGAAAAAAAAATATTTAATTTTTTCTAATATCGACGACTCAAATTGATTTTAGCAATTTGTCTACTGTTCATTCGTGTCCGGTGAATCAATCTCTAAGAAAATGTTTGCAAGTTGTCTAAAGCAATGAAATTTTACAAAATTGTAATGGGTTTAATAATGCTGTACCTATGCAACGTTTTTTTTTATTTAGATCTCATGATCGACACAAACTTTTGTTTGTTGTTGAACCTCTTAAAACCCGTCTCTATTAATTTAAAAACTATTTCAATTTAAAATGTCTCTAAAAATGTATAGTATCAGTTTCCTCTGACCAGCAGTTTAGTAATATGCTCATAGTATCCATGTTTTTCAATACATGATAACCATCTTCAGTCAACTTTAAATCGATAAAGCGAAACGTTGGCAAGCATTTATTAGCCTTCTATTATTGTCCTATCCCGACAACTTACCTGCTCGTGTATATTATTATCATTTGACGCCAAGACATGAAAATCAAAGTAACCAAAATTTGGTCTCATCAGGATTTTTTTTTGTTATTTCATATTTTTGTGTAGGTATACATATAACAAAAAGAAATGCAAATACGCTAGGGGTGCGTAGTCTTGACTCAAAGAAAGGAGACACCTTAAAATTTGCATTTGCTTTCCAAGGATTTGGCGACTCAAAACCCTTGTTACATTTTTGTATCATTTTCAAAAAAACAAAAAAAAGTTGTTACCTTATAATTTCAAATTAAATTGTAAAAAAAATCCTTTGGGAAATCACCAAACACTTCCAACCCGTACGCGCGTGGTACCGAAACAAAAAAATATCGTACCCTCCGCTAATTCGACCAAATTTGAACAGCAATCACAGCCAGTACTGAGCTTTTTGCTACGGAAACAAATATAAAATATATCAAATTCAGATTGTTGAAGAGTATATTGAAATGCATACGTAAATATTTGGGGTTTTAACTGAGAAAGTGGGGGCCAGCAAAAGTAATAAACTTTTGGTGCGAATTTACGATCGCTCTGTGATTGTACACATGTAACATATCTCGATGGATTTTTATGCGGTTTGAAAAGCATGCAGGTAAAGTTTAAATCCAAAACATAGTGTGTTGAGACGAGTTACATTGGCTGGTTGAAAAGTAATTTTTTTCACGATTGTATATTATTTATTGGTTAGTAAAATGGCGTTTCTGTTTACTTGAACATACTGTAACATATTTGTTAGACCAATTTTATTATTGTCCAGAGCCCCATGACAACAATTGTTCGAACAATGGAATCTTTGGAAATTATCTCATAGTTGGTGTTGGACATTGATAAAATGATCCTCCATGTTTTTGGTAAGTGGAAAATTTTTTAATGCAGACTTTTAATGTGGATCCGTCTGATTCTATGATTTATGGTAAATGTGTTGGCTGGCATTATCGGAAATAACCTTACAGGTACATTTGTTTTGGAAGAAAGAAAGATGGTGCATGGTCCACCTTATTATAATCGTATAGTACGTCACCACTTAACAAGCGGTTTTGGCCCTCGATGGATAGGTCGAGGTGGACCTGTTTTATGGCCACCAAGGTCTCCAGACCTAAATCCCTTAGACTTTTACTTATGGGGACATCTAAAAGAACTAGTTTATTCAACACCAGTAAATACTAGAGAAGAACTACTAGCGAAAATAACACAGCATTCGAGAACCTATCTATTTTTTGACATTAAATTTGACTTCCTTGCGAAAAGACATGTGTAATTTGTTTTTATTATAGTCAGCAGGAAAATCACACTTAAAATAATTTCCCTGTACAGGTAGGTATTAAAGAGACCTCGTAATATATTATTCAATAAGTAGCAACTCCATCAGACCTACTCCAAATACATATTGCCAAATTTATACTAATTTATTACCACACAAGACCACTTTTTTTTTGCAGCATAGCATTCATATCAATGAAATATTTTTAGAATATGAACGCTTAGGTTTCTATTTCAAAATTAAAATCTGTACAATGATTAATGGTTGCCGGGAGACAGTAATGATAACTATACCCTTTAAGGACAGCACAATTTTTAGCGCTTAGCGTAATACTTAATTACAGTTTAGCAGTTTTTTATAAATATTTATACATCAAATTATGTAATTTACATTTTTAACCATTTTTTCGATCATGCTCACACGCGTATAATATTCTCTGTAGACATATTCAACAAATTATAATTATGTAGCAATTTGTTTGAGTTGTAGTGGCATCACCTCCGTGGCAACCAGAACATTTTTAGTATCTGTAACTTATCTTATTTCTAGGGAATTTAGATGTGATAACAATTATGCAAGTGCAGAATAAAATAAAATAAAATACAGAATATGTCTGAACAAACGCAAAAAAAACAGCAGCAATCCTTCATTTTTTGATAATTCATTGTCAAAAAATTTGTTTAAAGTTGTTTGGCCAATTTTGTTTCTTGCATTCGCTTTCAAAAGCTTAAATTGCATTCCCAGAGGTCGGCTAAGGTACATTTTTGTTCAAATTCTAATATGGTTTTGGACATAAATGCGTAATGTATTTTTAAAAAAATTATTGCTTACGTATAAAAAAAGTATGACATATTAGAAAAAACTATAAACTAAAGTGAATAACTTTAATCTCAATAATATGATTGTTCTATGTGTCCTCCATTATTTTCAAAACATGACCGATGCCCCCTTTTCAATCTCTCCAAAGAGTCTCTTACAATATTTTGGTCCTGGTTAAGTCTATTAATTTCATTTATAATTTTTTGCTTATGTCCTCCAGACTTCTGTTGGGTCGTTGATAAACTACATTTTTTAAATGACCCCATAAAAATGTATCCATTGGCGTGATATCGGGGCTATTTGGTGGCCAATGAATTGTTCCGTTACGGCCAATCCACTGATTGTAACGCTCGTTTAGGTATGTTACCACTTCTCGAACTGCATGAGGCGGAGCACCATCCTGCTGCCAAATGATATTGTTGTAGGCTTGCAATGGCAACCTTTCCAAGAAATCCTCGATATCGTTATGAAGAAAATGGAGGTATCTTTGGCCTGTTAAAGAGCCACGATAAAATAGTGGTCCAATAATTCGATTTTCTAACATCCCACACCAAACATTAAGTGAGCTCCAACCTTGAAACTTTATCATTTCATATCTATGAGGGTTAACTGCTGCCCAGTATCTTGTATTTTTCCGATTGTATACCCCCGATGTTGTAAATGACGCTTCGTCACTCCATAGAATTTTATTATATAAATTATAATCTTCGTCTTGCTCTCTCATCAGCATTGAAGCAACAAATCGAAATCGCAGTTCTTTTTGAAGCTGTGTTAAGTATTGAACGGGAAGGATGCAATATGGTTTTAGACCACATTTTTTTAAAGTTCTGTGAACTGTTCCATAGCTTACTCTCCGGAGCCCTGGACCATACCTTACTTCTCGTACCGCTTGCGGAATAGAACTCTTCGGATTTATAGTAAAATATTGAACAATAGCTCGATCCCTTATATTCCGTCTTTTCATCTTTCTTGGCTTATCTTTCAATGTCTTACTTTCTTCAAATAGGGTCTTAATTCTGAGAATTGTATCCACTGAAATGTGTCTCTGGAAACTCTCAAAAAATGTTCTTTGTGTTTGTCGAGCATTCTCTCCACTTTTGTAATATAATTTTATTACATTTAGCCGTTCTTCTAAAGAATATTTCATTATTTGTAATTAATTCGTGAAAAATATATAGAAATTTGAAACTTGATTATTTTGTCTAACTGACGGACGCTTTAAAGCAGGTTAAAGGGTGAACAGGTGAAACGGGTATCCATCTATCAGGTATTAATCTTACGGTAGACGAACATTTTCCGAATTTAAAACTGAAGAAAAAAGGCGTTTTTGAATTTAAAATCCAACATTTTAGATCAAAATTTATATGAGAAATCGGATAAGCTCATTAAAAATACGGCATCCCATTTAAAAAAATATCAAAGTGACCCCTAGTACTTTTGTTTGATGTTCAATTGTTTTTTGCTGAAGATATTCGAATTCGCGGGAGAAAATGACTTAAGATGGCTATTTCAGTTTTTTTATAAAAGTACAGGAAAAGTCAAAAAATCGCCTTGTCTAGTCTTGGTTGGATAACCCTGTACAATTAAATTATTCGCTTTAAGAAATTTTTTTTCGGCACCTCTGTTAAAACCATGCGCCAAACACGTAACATGGCACTCGAATTTTCGTAAAAGATTTTTAATTGTTCGACTTCTGCCATGAGAGCAACAAGATAAGTTTATCTGCGGGAACTGATCCCCGAAGGAAATATCTGGACAATTCTTCCTCAATAAATCTATTTACTGTTAAATTATTTGTTTTATCTAATTGCTTAGAAGCGATTAAATATGGGCCACTTCCTAAAAATCCTAAGAAGTTCAGTTTACCTACCTAAACTAAAGCAACTTTGCTTCCATTGGTCAAACGTAATCATTTAATCATTCATATATTTTAAGAGGTTTGGATTTTCTAAATCATTATATTTAAAGGTTATTATTTAAATTTATTGTCTTATTTATCAATTATTATTTTATCAAATATTTATTTTAGTTAATGAATAGTCAAGAAACATTTTCTATATACAACGCCATGTGTAATGATGACAATTATGACTTTATAAAATTTTCAAAAGTCACGCTTTTCTGACTTATTTTCCTGTCACCATAGTACGCACTATCCAGATGTGGCAGTAGTTTCCTGTCACGTGTTTAAAATACGTAATCATTCAACTTTAAAAATATTTAATTTTTTTGTTTTCATTCATTCATAAGGTTGGCAAATGCAGTTATTCTTTATTAGAACAATGTGAATAATAAAAGTACTTTTTTTCCTTCTTTAATGAAAAAAATCCTTGTTTCTACTAAAAATATTGATAACAATTTTGTTTATTTCTAATTGTGTGCCTCATATTAACCTACAGCTTGATGAGTTTGTTGAAAACGTCACATTTTTTTTTAACAGAATTTATTAAAGAAAATACTGGTTATAAATAAAACTGTATATGCAAATATCGGTGAAAAGTTTCATTCCTAATCTCTCGACGGAAATAAAACAATTTCTACGTCGGTTTGTAATTAAACATAATTAAACTTTATCTACTTTAGTTTATAAGTAGGTAATATTTCCATTGTTATAATTTATAAAATTTACCTATACACAAAGTACGCAATTTCTAACATATACTTTCGGGTCGCATATCTTGTAAACGTTTTAAACGATTAACACTTCCATAAAACACCGTATTTCTGGATTTCCAGGTGTTCTTTATACAATAATTTTCTTTGAAGTCGTGAAAAATAAGAAGATCAATATTTAAATCGACTAGCGAGTATTTTAATGGCAATGCAAACAAAATTATTACCTAATTTAATATTTAATTAGCATATTTTTATTTTCAGCTTAGTGGGAAAATATTTTGTAGTTAATGCTTTTTTAATTTTTATTACCGTGTTATTCTAATGGGCACTTAATTTTTTAAATGATTACTTCCGGTGAAAATGTTCAGCGTGCTTGTGAGTCTGAATCCTTTAAAAGCGCAAAAAGGGTTTTCCAACGCTTACTTTTATAAGAATTTCTGTGATTTATTAAAAATTCGCGCCAGCCCTTGTAATAAACGAAATAATTTTCACCTGCAATAAGATTGCCCCCGAAACTAAAGATTAAATACGGAAGTCTATGAAATAGGACTTATTTTGTGTACATCTTGCCTCATGATACACGACAAACCAACTTTTGAGGATGTTTTTTTGTAGTAGTAAAGCCAGCCCAGAGATATAAGAAAGTTACACTTTGCCTTTGAATGGGATTATCCAAGGGTGGCCATAAACAAACAAGAATGAATGAATAAATGCAGGTAAATTATGGTCCGTACTTAAAAATCTCTTAAAGTAAACTGCAAATCCGGAACACGTAATTTCATTATTAAAGTAATAGTTTGGTGATTTTAAACCGATTTTTACCTGATTCAAAATAAGATGGTTAATCCCATAAAACAAATTATATTCTAAAGACTGTATATATAGCCACTCTAGTTGGTTTTAAGCTTAGTAATTATTCTTACTTCGTGTGTAATACAGCATTTGTTTAATCGTGTGTGAGTAATGAAAAATATGTGCAAGCCCAATGTATCTCAGGAGATAACCCCGTCGAAAAGCAGAAAACACTTTTTTGTTGAAACTAAGGAAGTTATAAACAATATTTATTCAACTCTCATTGAACGTGCGGTTAGCAAGCAAGCAGCGTTAGAAGAAACGGCCACATTAACAAAAATTCCAACATCAACTGTATGAAAAATTGTGAATAATCCCATTTTAGCGAGGAAAAAAATAACCGATGCTAGCATTTTCTCGAAGATAGATGGAAGTGATCAAGGTATAATACGGCGTAAAATTTACAAGTTATACGAGAAACAAAGCGTGCCTACATTAGATAATTCAATTATAAGGCTTGAAAAAGGTGAAACCGGCGTTAAATATGGCAGAACAACGTTATGGAAGTGTATCCAACACATGGGTTTTAGATTTAAAAAAATTAACAAAAGACAAGTTTTAATGGAATCCAATAGAATTCGGAAATGGCGATCCAAATATCTACAAAAAATTCGGATTTACAGAGATCAGCACAGGCCGATTATTTACTTGAATGAAACCTGGTTCGACACATATGATACCCCGGAAAAGGGTTGAGTTGATTCAAGCGGCAAGTGTAAAACAAGCGCGCCATCAAAAAAAGGTAAACGAGTTACGATTGTGCATGCTGGATCTAAAGACGGATGGATTCCAAATGGACTTTCTCTGTCTGCAAAAAACATTAAAGATTCTTCTCTGGATTACCATGACGACACCACTGCTGATTTATTTGAAGATTGGTTTAAAAACAAGCTAATTCCAAATATACCTCCGAATAGCGTAATTGTAATGGACAATGCAAGCTGCCATAGTAAGACCAAGACTCCCTCCTCAAATGACACAAAAGCAACAATCCAAAACTACATGTATGATAATGACATTTATTTTCCGGAAGATTACACCAAAAGACAATTAATTGAGGTTTTACAAAGTTTAAAACTACAAAAGGAATACTTCTGTGATAATTATGCAAAAAATCTAGGGCATACAGTTTTAAGACTTCCACCATACCATTGTATATTTAATCCCATCGAACATGTTTGGCACCAACTGAAATCTGCCATTTGTCGTAACAATATTTGCCCTACTATTAACTCCAGTGTACTTGAGCTTATAGAAACTGAAGTTTCTAACATCCCTTCACAAAGTTGGGCAAATTCTGTTACACATGTTGAAAAAGTGGATAAATCCTATATCCATATAAACAATATAGCACAAATAATAATTAGAACAGATGATGGATAGTGATAGTGAGATATTAAGTGAATAATTATTATAAGTACCGAGTAATTTGTGTATTTTTGTAATCATAAATATAATTTTTAATAATAAAATAACTGGTAATTTCACATTTAAACATAAATAAAATATTATTTAATGTCTTACTTATTTTTATTACAAACCATGATTAAATTCTAAGGAAAATACGGACCTGTTTGGCCATATTTTAATTTTACAGCTGGCCTGGGCCTTTCCTAATATATGGATCAGTTAATCACTTTCTTATATCTCTGAACAGACTTTACCTAAAGGTGTTTGTGACATTATGGCATCAAATTTAGGACACACAGTTTCCCATAGAGCATAACTATTATGTGGCACCAATTGAAATCCAAAGTACACTCGCAAACATCATTTCCTACTTTAAGCTTTAGCGTTGTAGATTTAATTAGGAAAAATATTAATAACCAAGCCACTGACAGCTGGAAAAATTCATTAAAAAAAGTAGAAAATTTTTGCATTTCTGCAGTCAATAATATTAAACCTATTATAATTACCCTAGGTGAAGACAGTGTCTAGTTTTGCAAAGTTTATTAATTCACCATCCAAGTCATTTTTATACGTTTTTGTGTTCGGTTTAATGAATAAAATAGGAACATATTGAACTGCTTTGTCTTTAGTTTCAATAATTATTATAATATTGTGTGCCTTTTGTATTGAAATATGTAAAAATAACATATCGATAGTTACACTCAGTTCCAATTTTATGGATTAATCAAAAACATAGATCAAATTCAATCTGCAGTATTGTTCTTAGTAATAAATTGATATTAACTTTTATTTTGACGTTTAAAAGATCATTTCTTGTTTAATGACCCACGGTGTGCCAAGTTTGAAAAAAATCAGTGGTATACTGGGAAAGCCGAGAAGTACGAGGCGATGTCAGATTGACTACCCAAAGGTTTACCTTATTTACCCTAAATAATATTTTGCAACATAATATATCGATAGAAGAGGCGTATTATGAGAAATGTACATCCTGTACTGTACTGGGCAAGACATATTGCCAGGACAACAGATGAGCGGTGGACAAGGAAGATTCTTGAATGGAGACCCCGGCAAGAGGCATACCGGAATAGAGGTAGACCCCCAACTAGGTGGACTGTGGACCGATGACATAAAGCGCATTCGAACTAACTGGATTCAAGCAGCGCAGTGTTCCTGAGTGGAAGACTTTACGGGAGGCCTACGTCCAGCAGTGGACACGGATAGGCTGATTGATGATGATGATGATGACATCCTTTCGGTTTAAAAATGTATCAAAATAAATTCTTCTTGCATCCACACAATCGCCGAGTGGTTGTCCATAAGTTAGATGCATGTTAAAAGTTTCAATTGTATATTTTCTGAATATTCATGATAAGTAACAAAGTTACTTGCAGAAAACAGTAGCATAAAAGAAACTTTTCCAATTTTATGTTTAAACAAATAACAAAGAAGTTCAAGTTCAATAAGCTAATAAGTCTTATTGTATCGTTAAGTGAACACACGGATAATCGGAAAATTATACACACTGTCGCAATTAAATGGCGGCGTCAAACTTAATGTTGTCTATGGTCCATGAAAAATATGTCTTCATTATTAATGAGTGTCAGAACATGGAAATAGTGAAAGAAAGGCTGAAACACTTACGCGGTCATTAAACCAATTATGTTGAAAGAACAAGGTACACTATGCGTTGTTTGTTCCATCGTATATTCAAGGACGCTTCGAACAAATTTATTGGACGTCAAATTGCATGGTCATAATAGCTCAGGCACAGCTTGGGGTCCTTTTCGAACTATATAAAATATGAACCTCTACAGGGTGTCCACACAGATTCGTTATGTAAAAATATTATTATTTACTTAAGTCCTAAAGTTCACAACAACCAAGATATAGGGTGTCAAAGTTTAAAATTAATTTTCTATTTTTTTAAATAACATTATAAAAGATGGGTTAACATTTTTCAATATTTTGACGAAACTGTTCATCGGATTGATAATTTAAAAAAAAAACATTGTTGTGCCAAATGTTTAATAGCTATTTATGTATTAAGGGCATTATGAAGATGTTTATGCCTCCGAGGGCAACAATCTTAAGTTGCCCGAGAGTATAGAGTATAGAGAGTATGCCCGTGGTGCATACAATATCTTATGTCCTACTTCAGATAATTCCAAGTTATATTAAAAGAAAATTCAAAATCACGAAAGGTTTTTTAACTATATAGTTGCTAAATAAACAAAGGTAATAAGTGTTCATTGTTGTGCTGTGTCAAAGTCAAAACTGAAATTCATAGAAAATAATGGATTTTCCGTTGATTCCGGATAGAATTGCTGTGAATGCTGGCAAAGCTTTGGATAATCTTGTCCCAAAGAAGTCTAAAGACGCCTATGATAAGGAATGTCAAAGGTTTGGGGATTGGATGAAAAATAATGATGTAAAAATTATCAACGAGACGGTGCTACTCGGATATTTCCAGGAATTGGTTTGTTAAAATTGCTGTTGTAAATTATATTAAAATATTAATTATGTATATCGATTATAGTCTGGAACATTCACTCCTAATTTCCTATGGACGAAATATTCAATGTTAAAGAAGACATTAATAGTAGGGATCGACCGATATGATTTTTTGTGACCGATACCGATATCGGCCGATACCGATATGTGCATAGCCGATATCGGCCGATACCGATATATCGGCTATATTTTCTATTATGGATATTTTGCTATATAAATTAGCTACAGTTAATGTCCGTCTTGTTCAACTGCCCGCTCAAGTAAAACCACACGGCTAAAGATATTTGAATCCTTTGATAACATGCAGTTATGGGACATCAATAGTACTAAATCTAAAGACATTCACTATTCTATCGGAGAATTATTAGCTATAGGTATATAACCCTTCAGTATTCTGAATGGTGTCGGCTTTAAACAGCGTTTAAAAAAATGTTATCCTTGTTACAATATGCTTCTGATAAATATTTTAGAGAAAATATACTTCCAGATATTTACCAAAAATGTTCTTCAGCAATTAGTGAAAAATTATCATCATCACTTTCCTTAGAAGAAAACATTAAAGTTTCTGTAACTACAGATTTATGGACGTGCAAACACAATTAACAATTCATTTTTGTGTTCTACTGCTCATTGGATGGATTTTAAAACGACTGAAAGATGTTCATTTGTACTGGCCTGCAAACATTTTCCAGGAACACATACAGCTGTAAATATTGCCCAGATGGTAAATGATTTACTGAAGAGATGGAAGTTAGTTCATAATCAGGTTCTTTTGGTTTTGGCTGACAATTCCGCCAACATAAAAAAGGGCATCGACGAAGTTAAACTAAAACACCAAACTTGTTTTATACATCTTTACAATTAGCCATACAAGACTCGATAGAAAGTCAACGATCAATCATTGATTTATTGGCAAAAGCGAGGCGTATAGTAACTTATTTTAGTCACTCCTCTTTGGCTTGTGATTGACTGAAGAATATTCAAAAGACTCTTAATATGGCGAGAAAATCTTTGGTTCAGGATGAGGATGTACCTACATGATGGAACTCAAGTTTTTATATGTTGGAACGTTTGGTAGAAAAAAAACTGCTTTAAATATATTTATAATGGATGATTCAGCTTTAAAAGGTAAGGAACTAGCATATCACCAGTGGGAACTAGCAAAAAACTTATGAAACTTATTAGAACCCTTTGAAGAGATTACCAACATTTTTAGTAAGAACAGTGCATCTATATCGGAAATAATATCATTACTTAAGACACTTTTGATTTATCTCGGCAAAGCTGAAGGAGCTGATTTTTCTGGAGTGCAGACTACTAAAATTGAGCTCAAAAATTCTTTATTTATTTGTTTTACTTTATAAATTTATGTTTTAATTTCTTTAAAAAATATATCGGCCGATACCGATATACTCTTAGCCGATATGGGCCGATACCGATATCGGTCGATCCCTAATTAATAGTTAATAAAAATATAGACATTCCAAATATTGCAAGTTAGGCCAGTATCTAAAGCAAGCATCCAAAGGATATGAAGAGAAAAAATCGAAAATTTTGACTCGAGAAGATGTGCTGAAATTCATCCGTGAAGCTCCCAATGAAACTTTTTTGATGTACAAAGTGGCTCTGTTATTTGGTGGGTGCCGCCGCCAAGAGCTAGTTAATATGTTGGTTGAACATATAGAGGGTGGAGGATCCGTTGTAATAGTTAATATTCCCGATACAAAGACCGATAAAAAGCGTGTCTTCACAATTATTGATGAGAAGGAGATGGGTTGTTTAAAGCTACTGAGAACTTATTAGTCTACGCCCGACGAACTGCAACATCAATAGATTATTTTTGTGTTACCGTAACGGTCGTTGTTTTTCACAGCCAGTTGGGAAGAACACCATAGGCCAAATACCTGGGTCTAAGCGATGCGGACAAGTATACTGGTCATTGTTTGCGCAGAACCTCCGCAACTTTCTTGGCGGACGCGGGGGCGAACATGACCACATTGAAAAGACATGGCGGTTTGAAAAGTTCAGCTGTGGTTGAGGGATATTTGGAAGACAGTATGTTTTCTAAAAACAAAATTTCGAAATTTATAGCTGGAGTACCATCAACGAGACCATCAACATCAAAAAACGTTCAATCATCGTTAATTTCTGTAAGTGAAAATCACGAAATAATAGAACACGCCGGTAAATTCGTTTTTACTGGGTCTTTTCATAACTGTTCATTTAATATAAATGATAAATAAGTTTTTTCGTTAATAAAAAGTTGTTATTTTGATTTCTCCTATTTATTTCTCTTAATGCCCGAGGGCATTAGAAACTTCCTTAATGCCCTAGGGTATTATATACCATTTAAAGTGTCTGGTAACTATGGTATTATCAAACAATAATATTCGAGTAGGACATAAAATAAATAATAAACGGAATCTTGATAAGATGCTCTGCAGATGATTGCTATTCAATGTTTCTAGTTATAACAAAAATCACACAGCCGTTAATTAAAAGAACAGAAATGTCTTTATTCCTTAGATATAATTTAAAAGGCAAAGCCTCGACAAAAAGCTTATAAAATCTGACAAGCACTAGCCAAACTTTAATTCACAGTACTCAAAAATTATGTTATTGCAAGTGACAAGTCAAAAAAGACAGTGACATATCAAGAAAAAAACAGGAAGCAAACGTCAGTTTGTCAGCTACTTATCTGCTGTAATCGATTGACGTACCCCAGGTAGACAACCGAAAACACAGGGCCACAAATTTTGCTCCATGTTATGGTTAAAAACGTATACTATGGAATTCGGGAACGACATCCTGAACTAACCATATTGGATGCTACAGAAATATGTGGCACTTTAACGAAAAGGAAGGGATGGGAACAACTAATCCTGTATGATGCCAGAATTTTAGAGCAAATGATTTTGCTTGAGGAAATAAGAAAAAGTTATAACCACATCAGACTGCAGTTTAAAAATAGTGTGGAATATTGGGGAGGCATGTTTGAATAATAAGGGGTTTTGTTTACTAACATATTTTAAAAGGTATGTTAAAATGACTCAGTCACGTAATTTACAAATTGAGAAATAAAGATAGTTTACTCTTGGCAGGATTAATTATTTTTGTATTTTTTGAGCACTATGTATAAAAAAGTCTCGTAGACCGTATTTTTATTAAGAAGCAGAAGCCCACTAAAAATGTTTTTTTTTTCGGACAATGACATTGTTGGTCCATTTGTCCTCTAGTGACAAAGCAACACTGGAAAACCACCGGAGAAGTTAGTTCCTTATTTTTTTTTTGTTTTGACGTATATATTAATCATTATTATTCTAATGATTGTTTGGTTGTATGACCCGAATGAGTTGTATTGTAAATTCCAACTCCAAAAGGTGGGTATCATTATGTCTATACCGATACAAACACATTTGTAAATTACGTTTTAACTACTGCTAATTAACGGTACTTTTTTTAAAAGCATTATCCTCTAGCAGCAATGGAAAGTGCTTTACACCAGACACGATAAACAAGTTCCGTTTGACATACTATTTCCCTTGTGTTCGTATTAGAATATTATTAGAATATATTCTCAATAATTGTATCCAATAACTTATTTTATTATATTACCTATATATTCCAAACATCAGTGACAAATTGTCTTTGATATCAACAGTGTGTATGTCGCGTGACACTCAATATTCTCCTTAATTTTGGAGCTAGGAGAGTATGCTGTATTTCCTATTAGGTCTATAATCTAAAATTATTTGAAGTGATACAGGGTGTCCAACATACTTTTTTTTTAAATGGAACACCCTGAATATTATTGGTTTTCTTGAGCAATTTTAAGTCCCATTAAAAATAGGGAAAATATATAGATAGATTAATCTTATAATATGCAAGATAGGATGTTTTAGAGGTGTTGAAGGGCAGTACTTTCTCATCTTTCGTGTCTCGTGTGCATTTATTTTTAGAACTCACGTGTCGCCAATTAGTTATAAAAATATCATTGTGAAACAAATTAATTTATATTTTCGTCACATTAAGAATAACATTTAAATCGCTGTTTAATAATCCACAAGTTTTGGTTTTTGTGGGTTAAATTTCTTAATGATTTACGTTATTTATTGGTTTATATATTTTTTTAATAGCATGCATTGAAAATGTTACAAGTTTATCAACACAATCGATCATTTTTGTCATTGATGATACATTTTTTCTACAAATATTAAAGAGGAAAGAAAAATCCAAAATTCTTCACAAATATTTAATATCTCGCTCTACGCGTTTCGGTTTCTTAAACCATTTTCAAGAGCTGTATAATATAAACACAAACTTTACATTAAGGACATGATTGTGAGCTTGTTTGTGTCCTTAATGTAAAGTTTGTGTTTATATTATACAGCTCTTGAAAATGGTTTAGGAAACCGAAACGCGTAGAGCGAGATATTAAATATTTGTGAAGAATTTTGGATTTTTCTTTCCTCTTTAATATGAATAATCTTTACCCCGGAGATATCTATGATTCAATTAAAAATTTTCTACAAATGTTTGATAATACTTTAATTACTTATATGTTTTCTGATAGGTAAGTATAGGTACAGTATGTCCAGTGTCCACGGATGGGGTTTACAAGAGGACAAATGGACTAAAAATTGAAAGATACGAAAAAAAGTCACTCTTAATAAACGTTTTTGCTTGTCTAGAAAATACGATTCATCATAAGAAACTTCAATTTTTTTATACAGGGTGGGTAAAATCTGCAAAAATGTTATTTTGCTTAAGAGTAAACATACTTTATTTTGAAAGATACGAAAAAAAGCCACTCTTAATAAACGGTTTTACTTGAATAATAAATAGGTGATACTTGTTGTCAATGTCTTTATTTAATGAAGTAATTATAATAATAATAATAATACGAACATTTTTATTAAAATGAAAAGAATACGATAACGATTTCATAATTCAAAAGCTCCACCCCCATACTCGACACATTTTTCTAATTGCTTTCTCAAATAAGTGAAAGAATTTCTGATTTCTTCCTGAGATATCGATTAAACAGCCTGGATAATTCTGCCCTTCAGCACTTCAATATCATTTGGTACTGCGGTAACAAAAACAATTTGTTTTAAACGGCCCCATAAAAACATATCCGCCAAGGTTAAGTCGGGGCTTCTTGGGGGCCACAAAACTGGGCCATTCCTGCCAATCCACCTTGGACCAAATCTGCGGTCAAGCCATTCTCTAACCTCACGAGCGAAATGGGCTGGACTTGCTGAAAATACATATTTTGTCGAAAATTTAATGGTAGATTTTCTAGTTCATCATTGAAAAATGTATCCAGCATTTCTAAATATGATAATCTATTGCACGTGTTATCAAAAAAATATGGCCCCATGATGCCATGGATGGATATCGCGCACCACACGTTCACTCTTGTGAAATATTGTCTTCTCGTCATAATTCTGAATTCGGGATTTTCTAAAGACCAGTACCTAACGTGCTTGGTTGCAACGGTTCCATTGGTAGAAAATGTACTTTCATCAGAAAACATGATACATTTATAAAAATCAACATTTGCACTTAAAATTTTGTCTCCTATCCACAAGCAAAAATCAAGTCGTTTCGCGTCATCTCCCTCTTCCAATCTTTGATTAAAGTGCGGTTTATACGGATACAATTTATTTGCTTTAAGGATCTTCTGAATTTTACTTTTTTTCACAACTTCCAACTGAGTCACACGATTTCTAAGGGACGTCATAGGATTTTCTTCAACAGATTGAAGAACTAAGACTGTAGCAGCCTCATCATGGTCGTATTTCTTCTTTTTTTTTTAGATCCAAACCGAACCAGTTCTCTGAAACTTTTTTATTAACTTGCAGATTGTCATCCTAGTTATTGGGATTCCTACAAATTTCTCGGTAAATTGTGATGACGTAGCGGTATGAAACTTGACCATCCCCATAACATTGTATTATAAAAACTCTTTGTTCAGTAGATAGCATTTCTACTTAAATGATAACTTCATTAAATAAATACATTGACAACAAGTACCTATCACCTTAAGTGTCATTATTATTTTAACTAGGTTTACCAGTCAGAGGTGTGCCAGCGAATACTTTTTGGGAAATAATTTTTACATAGATAAACCTTTTAATGAATTGTTTTACTTCAGTTTGTTTTGTAGAAAACACATTCATTAAGAGTGGATTTTTTTCGTATCTTTCAAAATAAAGTGTGTTTACTCTTAAGCAAAATAACATTTTTGCAGTTTTTACCCAACCTGTATAAAAAATTGAAGTTTCTTATGGTGAATCGTGTTTTCTAGACAAGCAAAAACGTTTATTAAGAGTGACTTTTTTTCGTATCTTTCAACTTTTAGTCCATTTGTCCACTTGTAAACCCCATCCGTGGACATACTGTATATGTAGAAATGGTCCCATTTACAAGTTTCCGACCAGTCAACATAAATATACAGGGTGTTTACTAATGATATGCAAAAATTTAAGGGTGTGAATCTACATGAAAAATTAATGATAGTTTACTTTATTGACTATGGTTCAAAAAAGTTCCGTTACGAAAATAAAATGAAAATTAATTAATATTTTCGAAACAAATTTGTAAGTTTATAAAGCAAACTATTATTAATTTTTCATGTAGATTCAGACCCTTAAATATTGGCATATCATTAAGAAACACCCTGTATTAAATTTCAGTTACAAAACCATCATTCATCCTTTGTGCTGATTAGGTGGTCGCAAATTTTCAAAACGCAAGAAAGTAGATTTTGTCCAAAATTGCACTGTTGCCTTTTAGGGCCATAAGTCCACCTGATAAAATACCATTGTGTGGTCATAATGGTCGGTAAAATACAAAAGAGGGCTACAGGGTAGGACTCTTCCCAACTCCGCCTACACTTACTTTGTGATGCACATTTTAATAACGTAAGACGTGATTTGATTTATGATAATGAACGCCATTTTTGTAGCATTGTTAGATGTAGCATGATCCAAACTCTGAATGACGGAAATGACGTTTAACGACACCCAATGGCGTGATGCAAAGTCCATTACAAGAACTGAGTTTAACTATAAATGTCACGACCACCTTGCGTATTTTCACAAATGATAATGATTTTGTCGCGGTGATTATGAATAGGTAACAGTAAAAAGATTTTACAGAAGTGATGAAGAATTTTGCAATGTCGCTTTTAAAAATGTCAATTATAACTCCAAACTCGACTGAAAACCCGTTTGTTTATTGTGCTTATCCTAAAATGCAACCAAAATATTATATCTGATAGATTTTCTAGACCGTAAAGTGATTAGAGGCCTCTACATTATTACACAGTTTGACAACTTCTAATGTCATATTTTTGGTTTTCTTTTGCTCATTTTCCAGCTTCTAGATCATTCAGGGTAAAACAGAAATAAAGAAGGTTCTGGCTTTTCGACTGTGTATAATAAAAACGAACTAAGAAAATCCTGTTTCCGACACTTTCGGTTTTTTAAAAAAGTGGAACAGAAATAAGTTATGTTTTACATAATCAAATTAATGACTTCCTACAGTTCCATATGGGTATTACGGTGGTTTAAAAAACAAACAAACAAATATTTTGTCTCCACACCTTTATTATTATTCCTTAATGAATAAATATAAAGTACACGAAAGCGAAAACCAAATAAATCAAATTTAGGGGTCGCCTATTATAAAAACATTTGAAATACGAATTTATGATATTCAAAAACAGAATAAGAAGATACTAAACAAGAGAGGCATTTGACGGAGTAGGAAGTTGTTTTCTATGAAATTTATGCAAAGAATTAACTGCTTCTGTTCTTCGCTCTTACTAAAGTACATCTTTCCATTCTTAAATGGGCTCTTCTAAAAACGCTTTGGACTTGATTTTTTTCTTCATTGCAAAATCTCACATAGACAAGACTGAGGAACACGGTATTTTTATACTGCTGAACATTAATAATTAGAAATTTCAGCCTTTGTGTGCTGCACCTCATGAACATAGGCGTATCGGGGAGGAGGACACAAAAAAAAGCGCATTGAGCAACAAGAGAACAGAAAAAAAACGGAGAGCATAATATTAGGAAGAATATTATGAAATAGAGGAAATTATGTCTTAGGATTTTTAAATAAATTTAAGATGCTTTAAAGGTAACCAGAATGAAGCTATTGCTACACTGATAGTTTCAGTAGAATGCCTTTCATTCGTGATCTAGATTTTTTTTTTAATCAGTTGCTGAATTTGGCAAATTGCAAAAAATTACTTAATTGCCGTTGTTAAAAAACTCACTAGTCTAAGATCATTAATAAAGAGTAGATGATGGGTTTGATTTTAGCGCCGGGACTGTATAAAGTGTTTTAATTGGAATCCTAATTTTTTTTTATCTACAAAAATTTGTTTAATAAACATTTTAATAGGTTTTGAAAGAAAGCGACGGTACAAGGAGCATGTATTGAGATGATATTACTGATAATTTACTTTTTAATAATTTTTGATTTGGATAGTGTCAAAATGGTTAAAGAGTTTCATTTTTCGTGCAGAGAATATCAAATTTGCTGAACTCCTTGAATCGTTTTAATACTTCTTCTCGCATATAGCCAAAAATGAAAAATAAAAGAATGATCTGTGTGATAATTATTTGCGGGTAAACTTCAATAAAGAGAAATTGAGACTACGTCGTCGTCACTGGTCTTGAAAGTACGCAAAAAATGTATGTATCAGATTAAGATCGATTTGCTGGCGGACATGATTAATTCGCCTACTTTCGATCACTATACAGGGTGTCAATTTGAAGACGAATAGCAATTGTCAATTTAAATCTGAAGAAGGACGATCGTTAAATGATGCGAAGTAATAAATCAATCAAAACCGTCTTCTCCATGGGTGTGCAAGATTTTTCGGGATGTAGAGATTTAAATAGAATTTATAAATTTATGCAGAATTAGTATCGACATTAAATTCAAGTTTTGTCATCAAATATATATTTTATTATTAAATTTTCTAAACTTAAAATTATGTACAGCCGTACCATTTACCTGGAATTACCGTTTCTGCTCTAATCATTTTATTCCTTTTTATTTTTACCTAATCCTGATTACCTGTTTGGTAATTATGTGGTTATTATGCCTCTATTGGAATAATACAGCTATTTATATCTATACATACCTACCTTGGGTGTTTGTTTCTCAGTGAAACTAGTCAAAGTGTGAAGTGTTTTTTTAATTAAATATGAAAATTTTTAACAATTTAGAGTCGGTCCGTGTACAGTAAATGAAAAAAAAATAATTATTAACTGTTACGATTCTATTAACAGAAAGAATGCGGATTTGAGTGTTTGACAATGCAGTGCAATTTACAGCAGATATGCTTAACGTTGGGAAAACAACAATATACAGGGTGTTTTTTAATTGAGTGCCGATACTTAAGGATGTGAATCCTTGGGTGATTTTAAGAAGAAAAGTTAATATTAACACATGTCCTAAACCTCTTCATTTTTGAGCTACAGGATGTTAAAATTTTTAAAAAAATATAACTTTTTTATCATAATTATTATATCACTCTTAGATATTTTTATGAAATTTTGTATACATCTTTTATTCATTAAGGAGCACTTTTTGACTTAAAAGATTTTTTAAAATTATTACCAGTGACGTCCGTACGAGGTTTGAACTGAATATTTTTTAAGAAAAAAATGGTACGCCACTGATTTGTATAAAAACCAAACTTATATTTAAAATCCTCATTTATTTTTGAGCAAATTTGGTCCATAGACTTACTTTCGTACGATGCACCGTTTTCGCATAAAAACAAAAAAACTTTTTTTCCTTCGGTTCATTGAGACTTTCTTTCGATATTTTGTTGAAATTTGGTAAACAGCCACCATAAGTGGTAACACTTTTTTTGGTTTTTATTTTTTTATGCCAGAACGGTGCCTCGTACGAAAGTAAGTCTATGGACCAAATTTGCTCAAAAATAAATGAGGATTTTAAATATAAGTTTGGTTTTTATACAAATCAGTGGCGTACCATTTTTTTCTTAAAAAATATTCAGTTCAAACCTCGTACGGACGTCACTGGTAATAATTTTAAAAAATCTTTTAAGTCAAAAAGTGCTCCTTAATGAATAAAAGATGTATACAAAATTTCATAAAAATATCTAAGAGTGATATAATAATTATGATAAAAAAGTTATATTTTTTTAAAAATTTTAACATCCTGTAGCTCAAAAATGAAGAGGTTTAGGACATGTGTTAATATTAACTTTTCTTCTTAAAATCACCCAAGGATTCACATCCTTAAGTATCGGCACTCAATTAAAAAACACCCTGTATAAACTTTTAAAAGAAGAAAAAAGTGTTGGCCTCAAACCCCCGAAAACTTCTCCAGGACGACCAAACCTTGAGCTGGATGACGTTTTAATGCAGAGAATAAGGCGAAAATTTTGGCAGGATGAAAATATTAAAAGTTCAAGGCAAGCTTTTTTGGAAGGATTGTCCACAGGATTAAGATCGCCATCTGGAAAAGGACATCGACTTATGATAAGCCATATTGGAAGTTCTGGAGGCTTTGTTAAAGGTGGAAGATATGAATGCCAATGTCTTTGAAGAATGGTTCTAGCAAATATTGGATCTTCTACCATAAGATGCAATAATTATATTGTATAATGCAAGTTATCACTCTAGGCTGACGGAAAAACTACCGACAAGTGCGTGGCGTAAAAGTGAAGTATCAGAATGGCTAAGTTTAAGACAAATAGAATTTCCATCAGTTTCCTTAAAAAAAGAACTATTGGTACTAGCCAATTTACATAAAAACGCATTCAAAAAACATGTAGTCGATAAAATGGCAAAGTTACGAGAAATATCTTTGCTCAGACTCACTCCTTACCACTGCGAATTAAACCCGATCGAACTTATGTGGGCTCAAATAAAGACAGATGTCGCCAGAAAAAACACGACTTATAAAATAGTGGATCTGAAAAGGCTCTTTTATGGAGCTTTGGGTAAAATCAGTGCGGAAAAGTGGAAAAAGTGTATCGATCATGTGATAGAAGAAGAAGCCAAAATGTGGCAGATAGATATAATAATCGAAGAAAGGGTTGAACCGCTTATTATAAACGATGTTAATAAAAGTTTATCTTTCGAATCGGAATATGATTAAGCCATTAAGCCAACAAGTACCTCTAAAGTTGTCCCCCTTCAGATCTAGATTGACGTGTTGCACCAAATTTTCAAAGCATCATCAACCGAGGAAATATTACAGTTGTTCGTTTTCAAATTGGCACCCTGTATACCTAGTACTTATAAAGTATAACACTTTGAAATGTACGCTAAAGTTCGTCAACCACTTCTGTTTTATATGCGCGAATATGTTGCATAATCATCAAGGTTATATATTATTTTTTATAATATAATACAACTAGTTCTTTGGCTTTGAGCTCCCTGGTCACATTTAGTAACAAAATAAAATTAAATTAATGAATTTAAAAACTAGCTGCTGCTGCTAGCGTTTCTAACGGTTTTTGTTTCTGTAATTATTATTACAATTAAAATTACGGATTTCTGCATTATTTGCAATTAAAAAACATATATTTTTTTTAATGCTTTCAAGTTACCGGAGGCCAGAATTTTTCTTCGAGAAGTGAAATCGGAACTTCAAGAAATTATCTCCCAAGCACTTGGAGAATTAAAGTAAGGGACAGTGTTTTCACCGACCCAATGTCCAACAGGCAACATACAATATACAGGGTGTTATTTAATAAGTGTCCGATATTTTACAGGACGATTCCTCAGTTTTCTTATTTTTGTTTTTCGTAAATAATTTTTGAAATAATGTCTATACTTGGACGAAAATTGGTATCTAGGGGTTTTTTTGAAATGCGAAATTTGAATTTGATGTTAGCATGGCTCCCACTTGTAGAGGGAGCCACCTACGTGTCTTTTTACACTTTTGAGGAGTCATAACTTTTTTATACGAGCTTGTATTGCATTTTTAAGCAAAAAAATGGATTTCTTCATCATTTTTACATGAAATAGGCATACTTGGTAGAAGTCGCTACGAGCAATCGTTCTCGAGAAAAAGAATAATAAAGAAATAGATGGCATTTATTTGCATATCAGAGTTTCATAATATAGCATTTATATCCTAAACAAAGCCAAAATAAAAAAATTATGAAGATGTACTTTGCATTAGCCAATAAAGTGCATACATAACAGTGTTATCAAAAGAGAAAACGGCACTGGCGTACATATTTTTTGTTCCTGTTAAAAATTGTAACACCCTGTATTTCAAAAATGAAGGGTTTTTGGACCCATGCCATATGAACTTTTCACCTTATAAATAACTGAGGAATCGTCCTGTAAAATATCGGACACTTATTAAATAACATCCTGTATATTATTTATCTACATCAAAAAGTGATCTTATTCAATGTATTTTAGTTTCAAATATGTAATTTAATTAACACGGGAGACAAGGGGAGTAATATGTCATTTACAGTAAATTGGTATCAAAAATATACATGACTTACGTAGAGTTAAAAATAAAATTAAACTGTTTGGTTGGCCACGAATGTTATTTTCAAATTAAAAAGTAGTCCGTGGTAGGTACAAAGTGTTTAGGGCTCTCCAAAAGCATGTTATTTCAAACAAGCATACCTACCTAATGAATACCTATAAATTGGCTACGGTGTTTAAAACTGCCAATAGCGTTATTTGATTTTTGCGCTAAAATTTTGAAAAAAATAAATTTTGGAGTAAAAAACTTTGGTGGGGGGGGGGGGGCTGAAAACGCTTACCCGGGGCCCGAAAGTCCTAGCGCCGACCCTGGACATAATGCCTTCAAATTTTTGAAGTTTGTTTCTGTAATAAATAAGTGTTTGAAGTCATATTTTACCCTCTGATAAATGTAACTTGTGCCAAGTTAGATGCAATCTAGAACATATGTTTAAAAAATCGTAATACCAGGAAAATCACTTTTTCTGTGGTATGCTTTTCATCTCCATTTATTAACCGATTTACCCCCTCCCCAGGCGATAAGCTAGCAAGAGAAGGCTCATCAAACTCTCTAAGGGGACCAGAATCATTTTGCGGGGTGGCCAGACCAACAATCAGAACATCCATAACAAACTGGTTGAAAGAAACGTCCCAACAATGATGAAGTAACGTAATTGGACAAACACGGGCCCAGAAATTCATAAT
This sequence comes from Polydrusus tereticollis, assembly GCA_963920685.1. NCBI lineage: Eukaryota > Metazoa > Arthropoda > Insecta > Coleoptera > Curculionidae > Polydrusus > Polydrusus tereticollis. The sequence continues at coordinate 11,389,109 of OY987332.1, read as the reverse complement.
CAAGCCCTTGGAAAACTAACAAAGTCCCGCTCAACTACAGATGAAAGTCGATAGTAGGTCTCCTAACAGAACACTAGGAGACTAAATAAACACTTGATAAGTCTGATAGAACTGACATACGAAACTCCATGCATCAGGAGTAGGAAATAGTCAAGCACATCCCCTGTCACGGCGAGGGGTTCTTGAGGGAACGCTTAGCAACGATGGGAACGAGACTTCGAAGTCTAATTGAATAGGGTCCTACAAATGGGAGAAAGGTCACAATAGATCTTACAGAGATAGCAGCAACGTTAAGGCGTGCCCAGTCGGATCCTTTCCAATACTATGTAGTCTAAGTCTAAGTCTACCCTTTGTATAGATCAGAAAGTCAAAATTAAATTTAAAAAAGACCTACCTTGACCGCAGGGTGGTATTGTCGCTCCCCTGTTAAAAATTCCACGTGAATCATCTCGTAACTTTTCCTTTAAAATTACTCTATAATTTTACTTTTCAATTTCTCTCTTTTTCACAGAAAAACGACGAAGAAAACTCTCCCGCAGACGGAGAAATGGTACCCGATTTACGATCGTCAAGGACCGAGAATGTGTGTCAGCAAAACCAAGAACGACCGTGAAAACCGTGTCAATGAAACCAAGACGCGGACTTGAACTTTATTGAATGACGAAGAGATTCTTCTTGCAAGAAGAAAGGTTCCTGCTACACGTCTCTACCTTAAGAAGAAATGGTACCATTGCGGGGGAAAGTATCTAGGTGAGTGTAAGCAAGTACCATTGTATCTAATGTCGGAAGTGAGAGTTAACGGTTTAGTGGTACGGGGGGAACTCCAATAGAAATTATAATACTATTTGTTTTTCTGTTGTCGTGTTACTTGGCCTGTTATTTTGTTGGCACTAACGAGTCTTAGAAGCCTCTCGTGCCAGTGCCAGTGGACTCCCAATGAGGTTATATTATACTGTTTCAAAGATAGGTATGAGTCTCCTATTGGTCTAGACTCGCGGAGTCCCTATGTACTTCTGGTCTCTGATAATGTTAAATCTATCCAGATACTTTTTTCGTTATGTTTAGAGAGTATTGAAGCGTTCTAAATTTCATCCTTACAAATTGAAAATGATCCGGATCGTAGAATAGAGTTTTGTGAATTAACAGCTGTAAGATTGACCCGTTACCGTTATTATCTAAACGAAAAAGTTAGCCAGCAAAATGTTCGGTATTGAAGCGATGTAAATCCTCATATTTATAGAGAATGTAATACTTAGCTCTCTTAGAAACTTAACGTTTGGGCAGGTGTTTTGGGAAACCATGGGGCCACTTTTTCTACAGGCAAATTTAACTGGACCGTTGTATGTTGATATGATTAAAAATAAGCTTAAATCAGCAAAAAGACAAGGCTTTCTTTTCAGGAGAAATTGAAACGCTTACAAAATACCGGTGTCAACTCATCTCTTCAGCACGATGATTGGATTTTTTTTAATGCTTCAGGACTCGATACCGGAAAACAAACTCGGGCATTTTCCGTTGGAAGTTACCCAGTTGAATGTGAAGAAAACGTGTTAGAGGGTGGAATGGTTGACTTGATAAACTTCTAGTTGACGATCAAAACGATCTTGTTCAATTAGGACAGATAGATGGGGATCCTCCATATTTCGACATTCATCATCTTTATTTCTTTTATTCTCTCCATTCTATCGGACTCTTCATCCACAATTCCTATTGTTGTTCAAAGACCCGTTTCTACTTCAATGACGAATAAATACTAAATATGAGATATTCTATTTACCACCTTTTGAAAACTTAAATTCCCAATTTACCCGAGTTCCCCTTATTCTATTAGTTGCCGTTAAATATTTGCGATAAAGAACAGGTAGGCAAAGTACTTCCCAACATATTTCGTTTGGCTTAATGACTGGAATAAAACCCCTCATAAACTCGGCTTTCGCTTTCGTAGAGACGTATTAACCCACATTTATTTTTAATGCCAGTTTATATTAGCAATAGATAGGTACATTACTTGATTTGTTATCAAAATTAATAAGCTGTTAAGGTAATTAAGGTTTTCTAGAAACAACTTAATTATTAGGATATTACTCAAAACTTTTTAATTACAGGTACCTGTTTAGGTAGATTATATAAATAGGTACACACGTATACAACGATATCATGTAGCAGGACAAGTCTTCACCGCGCTTTGCAAGAGATGGGATTTAAGTATAAGACAATAAACAAGAGACAAATTATTATGAAGTCCGAAAGATTAATGGTTTGACACTCTGTCAAAAAGGGATGGGGTGATTTAAGTGAAGAATGCCAAAATAAAGCCCCTTCAAATAAAAAAAAAAACGAATAACAATAATTCATGCAGGTTGGGAGAATGGATGGATCCCTAATTGTTTATTATTGTCGGCAAAAAATATAAAGGATTCAAGTCTGGACTATCATGAAGATACCAACGCCGCTCTTTTTGAAAACTGGTTTAAAAAGAGTTTGCTTTCAAATGTACCAGAGAACACAGTGTTATTGTGATGGGCAATGCAAGCTATCACAGCCGGCAACTGGAAAAAGTACCGAATGCATCGAGCACAAAATCCGCAATAAAGGAGTTCATGTTCATTATTGCAGTTATTAGGTCGAACGAAATATGTTCGGATGGACTTAACCCCCGCTTGGAAACCTAAATTCCTCATTTACCCCGAGTTCCACTTATTCTATTGGTTGCCATTTGCGTTTGCGATAAAGAACAAGTAGGTACCTATACTTTTTACATCGCAGAATCACCAGATATTGAACAGACTACGTATTTTCCCCATCATGTGAAAGAGAAATTTTGTCTTTAGGAGGTGAAGAATAGTTTTCAAAATCCTACATACATTTAAATACTACTAAAATATTGTATAGTGTATAGCATAATATGTCTTTGTAATTAGCATATAGACAATTTGTGGGCCGTTACCATTGACTAGTTCTATTTATGTATTTTAAAGCCTATGATTAGTTCTGTCAGAAGGATTTCAGTATGGAGAATCGTCTGTTTCGCCATTAAAAAAACAATGGATTTTGAGATTTATTATGCTATTTAGTTAAGCTTGGGTGAAAATTTCAAAATGTGTTTTTTTGCGAATAATAAAATATCAAGTGCCTCGTATATCTTAATAAGTATTTTAGATATAAATCATTTTTCTGGCTTTCTTATTTTGTTTTTTCATACGGCTATATCGCAAAGTGTGCATGTGATACTAAAGTCTATATTACTTAGCCAACTTGTAATATTGGCTGTTATTCATAGGGATTAAATTACACTACAAAACCATTACTTTATTAACAGCCTATAATTTAATAAAAGAACGCGATTAAAAGTTTTCGTTTATCAAAAATTACTATTTTTCACTCACTTTGATATGATATCCATGAGATGATAATTTATGATAACATTAGGTGGACATATTTTTGAAAGTGTGTACATTAACACAAAATCCAGAAATCAGAAAATATACAGGGTCACCTTAAAAAATAATTAAAGTTGACTCATAAAATCAGGATCTAACATTAGGATTTGTGAATCTGGTGGACTTAAAGGTGGACATTCTAATAGATTTCCTGTTAATGAAACTATTTAAAGACATACTTGAACCGCAAAATATCGTAAATATGGTTATTGTTAATTGGTAAATAATATCGAACCAACTTAACTACAAATAATTCTTTTAGTCATATAGACATTGGAATTAAATATCCTTTTTCACACGAACATATGGGCTGATCAATATTGAATATGTGTTGTTTGTTTTAGTAGTTTTTGTCTTTATATAGAAGTACCTACAAGCTCAAGATTTCCAATGTTTTATCTACAATTTATTTATTTAACATGCTTTATTGTCAATAATGCATACATAATGCCCAAAACGTTGTCAAAGAGTTTAAACAATAGAAAAACCACAAAAAACATTACAATCAAGTTGAAATCAAACTTTTTCCCGATAAGCTCAAAATGTCACTGTTCTGCGGACACGCACATAATCCAAAGATCTACCGATTTCACGTAGCAACGACCAATCAACATTACCGATAATTTTTTATGAACGCGTGTTTTCTATAATTTGAATAAGTACTTGCTTTTAGGAAATTTCCTATGGTATTGTCTTAAATCAATCAATTATTCCTATGAGTCTTAAACGTTTGGTTTCCTGAATTAAATTTTTGAGTTTACCAGTTTCTCAGTTTGGAATTTGCTATTTTGGGCCGGAAGATTCTTAGCACCCCTGCCTACCGTTGTTTTCACTTCTTTTTCCTCAGCCGCCTCTATATCTAGAGCGCTTTCCCTTATCCACCACCTGTGGAGGTACCGGATGGGGGACCAACAACCCCACACCACTTGTCTCAATTAAGTATTGTTTTATGATTGACTCCTTCGAACCACTGATGATTATATAATGTGGAGGTAGACCAACTGTGTTTTATTTCAATAATTAATAGTTAAATGTGGTAACTAGGAATACAGTGCTTGTAGAGTAAAGGAATAAATCATAAATATCACAACATGGCGTTTTTTACTTGCTTAGTTTGCCAATTAGACAAGAATGTATTTAATATTCATTACATTACGATCTTCTGTGCATCTTAAAGACACCTTTCTCTTGTACCATCATTTTTTAGGTGATGTAGTGAGCAAGAAATAATAATTGGTTAACAAAGACCCGAAAAAGAAATTCTACTGTGTTAGTTTTATAAACTGGGACATTATTTCGGCAATTAACTTTTTTAGTGTGCTTTTAATTCTAACACAAAAAACTGAATTATCTTTTGGTGGAATTGGCCTGTAATTTTGTATTTCACAAGACGTTTCTACAAGACATCGGTTCTTCCCATCTTAGTTTCCAAATTCCTCCTAATTTGTTTTGTACCCCTTGAAATTATCTCGTATATCTAAATATCAGTGTCATTAATAATCGCAATAAATTATTATTAACAAAATGATAAAATAAAACTGGTTTCTGTAGGTACATCTGCAAGTATCATATGCGACCATTAATGCATAGAAAATTTGACACTTCTTAACCCGACCCAAGATGGGCTCGTTTCTCGACCTCATTTTAGTTTACAGGTACCATTTTTCTTGGTGGCTAAAATATGTTAATAATATCTTCGGTGTATGTCAAGTTTATTATACTGCATCATTTATTTAAGCTTTTCGGTTGTTCATGACCCGCCAAACTTTCTCCGAGCCTAAGCAATCGATTAATTTTTTTATAAGGTATGTTAATTATACGCCTTTGTTACATTGAATTGTAGAAAAGCTTACTATTAAGAGGTCTCTAATGTTTTAGATATTGCCATGCTACCGGGGGTAACCACAAACATAAATACAACCTGTTTATTTTTCCACCCTTTTGTTTTAAACCAAATTCCCTACTCCCAAGTTTAAATATTTTATAGAGCGAATAGGACTTTTCAGCATAATTTTGTTTCTCTTCTATAAAGTTTTTAAAGCTGCTACAATTAGCAGTATTTGGTGCTTTTTCCTTTTCTCTGGTATTTCAGTCCTTTTATATAAATCGCAGAAAACAAACACCGGGGCACTATGACAGCTAATTACTACTTAGATCTGCTTTGGAATAGATTTATCCCAAATTTGATTACTTTGCGTTATGACCAAGATAACAATAAAATATTAGGGTATGATATTTGGTTTCAGCAAAATGGGGCGCTACCGCATTTTGGTATACATGTCGGAAACTCATTGGATCAAACGTTTCCTGGAAGGTGGATAGGTAGGAGAGGCCCCATTGAATGGCCTCCCAGATCTCCAGATCTAACACCTTTAGATTTCTACCTCTGGGGTCAATTTCTAAAGAGTGCTTTTATTTCGCTCGAAGGGTTTCCCTTCTCATAAAATAAAATGACACTTTTAACATTAACATCATAAATAACTATTATTAATAAAGGGCGAAATATATGCAAAGTCAATTTTATAATAAAATGCATATTTTTCCCAAAAGATTATTTTATAAGCATATTTTTATGTTTTCGGCGTTATCAAAAAATTAAAAACGCCCGGTCATGAAAACTCGTAGACTCGTAGGTTTAATGTCCAGTCCGGCACTTGTTTCAAGGATTTTCCAATCTGAAGATATTTATATAATAATTATTATTTACATTTTGGTTATACACAAGGTATTTGTTGGGGGTTTCCGGGGTTTGCAGGTATATTGTTAGGGGTTATTTATTGTCATTTAATAATGCCTTATTATTACCTGCTTAGCAAACTGTATTTGTATCGGGTTGTAATACGTACTTCTGTTTTAGTTTGTCGAAAGATTTCAGTATTTTCAGTGATTTTAAATTTGTGTTCAAAAAGTGGCGAAAACGTCTTCGTGGATTAAAAACTTACCAGAGTTAGAGTTTAGTGGAGAAAAAGTCTTCTGTAAAGCTTGTGCAAAAATTATTGTTTGTGAAAAGAAGTTCCAAATCGATAAACATTTGGAAACACCGCTGCATAAACCAAAGTTACAAAAAATTAAATCTGAGCCAGTTCAGCTGAGTGTAAAAAAGGCATTTCAAATTGTTGGAGAAAAATCGAAATCTGAAAAGGAAATTTTTCCAGAAGACTTATGCAAGGCTTTGGTCGCAGCAAACATACCCTTAAAAAAATAGCAAAATCCGCAATTTATAGGATTTTTGCAAAAATATTGTCAACAAACCAATTTAAGTGCATAAATTCCGCCCTTTAATTATCAATATTATGTTTTAAAATATTGTTAATTTTAAATATTTTTTGAACAGAAAAGTATTGAGCAACAGCAAACTTACGTTTATTTCACTGTTTAACTCGTATGTTTTTCAACTAGCACTTTACTTAAGGTATTCTTATTATCGACTGGTGGTAATTATTTTTTTTTTAACTTAGATACAGTTGCAGTAATTATTATTTTCAATAACAATGCGCCTATACTACTCGTATGTCATAAAGTTTTTATCAATATTACTCTACTTGAAAACGCCTGTTCAATTATTATACAATGTTAACAAAACTTAGTAAAAATTTACTCGTTGGCATTTTAACGCTCGAAAACATAAAGATTTACCGGTAAAAAATACTTTCTTTAATCAATCCTACAATGTAGTTCGCAAACATTCAGAACGCCCGTGCCAAATTTAACAGAGCAAAGTGATCTTAATTAAATCCCAAAACTAGCAACTCTACATAGATTATACCAATTAATCACGGTCCGATTTGTCCTAATTAATATTAAAGGGTGATTCACAGTGAAAGAAACATTAGACGTTTATGGGACGCCCCAAAGATTTCGTATCTTGCATAAATTCTGCACATTTTGAATATATAATTATTATTGAAAGTATAAACGTCAATTACTTAATTCTCATTTTATTATTAAATTAAGCATTATAATTAATTAACTTTATATTTGTTTAATGTAATTAGATACAGATTTTTATTTTCGTGTGCAACTTATATATTTTTCATATACAGCGTGTCCCGAAATTAAGAGGCAATACTTTACCACCATATTATCCGGCTTTCATATGGACATAAGTGCAGAAATGCTTGTTAAGGAAGCTACCCCCCCCCTCGAATGAGGAACCCTTAAATAGTTTTTCATAATTAAATTTTGTAAACAGTCGTTTTTTTTATCATTTTCTTAATAATTGTGAAATTTTTAAAGTATTCTGCGTAAAAAAGGTATCCTTAGTTCACCTTGATAGGACTTTTATATCAAAAATGTACTAAAAACTACAAAATTAATGAGAGTTAATGCTTTTAAAATATACGCAGTCAGCTCTTACGCCTCTTACGAAACTAAATAAGTTGAAAACGAAATAAATATGACAACTTATTTAGAGAGTAATAATGCGAAATGAAATAGGGTTGTTTAACAAAAATTTTTTGAAGAATAAAATTTAAATTTAAACCAAGAACTACTCCTTGAGAAGGTGTTCAAATAGACCCCCATTTTCTCTAATACAAAGTCCAGCTCTACGGGGAATGTTGTGAGATGCCCGAAGAATCTGAAAAGGATTTCATTTCCAGCTTGAAAAATTCGCTGAAGCAGATCCTCACGGGTATCCACCTCCGTTGCATAAACTATGTTGCACATATTATGACCCCAAAAATAATAATCGAATGGATTTAAGTCCGGCGATCTCGCTGGCCAGGATACTGGTCCACCTCTGCCTATCCACCTTTCAGGATAATTCTCATCTAACCAGTTACGAACAGGCCGTCCAAAATGGGCAGGGGCACCGTCGTGTTGGAAATACATCCCCAATCTTAAGGTTACTTCGTCCAACAGTCCTGCTAACTGCTTTTGAAGAAAGGCCAAATATCTCTCGCTGGTTAAATTATTGGGCATTTCGATTGGACCAATTAACTGATATCCAATTATTCCCGCCCACAATTGATGGAGAACCTGTTTCGTTTTCGTGCCATAAAAACCTATTAGTGAAAAAATTTTCTTTTAGTGAAAGTTGTTCAAAAATTAAGGGCGAATCGAATAAACACAATATGAATGTAAAAAAACAATTTTCCTATAAAATATTTCAGTTTAAAAAAAGAGAAATTTAAATTTTTGGCACTGTATAAAAACTTTCAAAATTCAAAATATACATTTTACGTGTTTCGATGAGCGCTTTGCGACACAGTATTCAAAATTTTTCCAGCACTCTTAGAAAACCCTGTAGGTATGACACAAAATTCAATTTAATTTTTTAAATATAATAATTATAGATATCTGTGTGTAAGCAACTTTTGCCCTGTATACGAGAGCTTTTTCATTTGCGGCGTGCTGACTCACATCGCCCGCCCGGCCGAACGATGATATAAGGACTTGGGCAGAGAAAACATTGATGTCGACGCTTTCTTTCGCTAAACTTGCATTTTTGGATTATTTCATATTTTTGTGTAACAATATAGTCTAATTTTGAAAAAGGACTTTTGTTAATTATTCATAGTAGTTTACATGTGAAACCCCTAAAATTATTGTTTTTTAATTCTGTGTTCAGTAAGATAAATCTTATACGCACATACGAAAAAATACTGTCGCAACAACCACGTTCATTAACAAAATAAGCAAATTAGATGTAAGAAATAATTTGCCAATTGTTTACATAACTGATGAATAGGTAGGTACTCCAATTATTACTGTAAGGACATTTTTTACCTTGATTTTACGAAAAAAAAAACAATACGCAAAAACCGGCGAGTTTCGTATTTTTATTGTTATGAATTCCATTATTTCGTCGTATGTGGCAATTGCTATGTTAATTAAATTTGTTTTGTTTGTTACTTTATGTCATCAAGCAGTAACTGATTTAATGATTATATTATTAGGATTGGGTATATTATATACCCACCATGAGCAAAACAAAATATTCTGTTTAGTTCATTATACATACAGGGTCTCTAAAACGTCTGTACAAAATCCTAAGGTTAAAATATGACGATTTATCCCAACTTACTAAGGTAAGTTACTGTAATATTAGTTTCATCTTTTAATTTTTGTAATGACGTTTGTGGGCTATTCTCTACTGTTTGTAGGACTATAGCTACATTTTCGTCATTCGTAACCCTCTTCCTTCTTGGAACCTTTCCCTTTTTAAAGCTACCATATGTTGCTAAGTTGGTACACAAAGCTACAAAAGATTTGCGATCGGGCGTTGGTCTATCTGGAAAACGAGCTCGATAGCAGCGCACAGCCTCTGAAGCATTTTGATGGCATTCATCATAAACTAAAACCATGATTAATTTGTCTTGATTTGTATGGTGAACCATTTTTATTTTAAATTAATTTATTTAAAAATATAAGGATATTTTTGGTTGCTTAATCCGAAAAAAATATAAAAATTACCAAAAACTCAGTGGCGTCTTATTCTTTGCCAATATTATTTGTTAAGGCGTCCCCTGAGACGTCACTGGACGTAATAATTTAGCGCTACACGAGCGTTTTATCACTAAAATTATCATTACCAAAATTAAATTAAAATCTGCTAAAGGATATTTAAAATATTTAGGTACCTATAATTAAAATACTCGTTAAAATTATTTTAATAAAAAGCTTAACCCCAAATATCTCCGTTCACGTTGGATTTATCAAAAGTTTTTATGAGACATAATGTGATCAAAAATTAATTATCTTTAAGAACCACAACATTTAAAAGTTCCTGTCATCGAACAAATTCTTTGCACCATGGCGCCACCTACATCTTGTATTATTTAAACACATTTTTTACACAGTTGTGAAGCCAATCATAGAGGCTAAAAACTGGCGTTTACAGAATTTACATGTCACAAATAGTTTTCGAAATAATTGGCCTGGGAGTTTTTATTGAAACACCCTGTATAGTTTCGGTAATGTTTCGTTTTTTCGTAAATATCTTAATAATCCTTTAGCCCATTTTGTTAAAATTTGGCAGTGTTATTTAGGGTAGTAAGGGGCTAATTTAGCCACCTTAACTAAGTTTTTTGACAAAAAAAAATGTGCGCCGCTGATTTTTTTGCAATTTTTGTTTTTTTTTTCGCATTAAGCAACTAAGACTACAACTTTTCTATTTTAAGCATTTTTTCGTATCTTGCTTCATTTTTGAGAAAAAACATAAAAATCACTTTTTTGCAATCAATAAAAAAAATTTTGTATTTTATAAATAATTAAAACTGTTTTTATTGTTGTCCATGGACACCGAATAAAGTGATTTTTATTTATGATTAAGCAATTAAAATTAAATATTTCAACACCCTGTAAAAAACAATTTTTTTGAATTGATCCACGCAACATAGGAAATCCCATGCAAATTTTGAGATGGTAAAATATTGGCTTCCTTGTTTATTTAAGGCCGATAATTTATTTAACTTTATTAAAGGGAATACTTTGACGAACTAACTGACGAAATTTTAGCGCGATTTATTAAGTCATTAAGGGCTTATTTAAAAAAAAAAACGTCAATCTATAATTGGCGAAAATTAGCAAATACGGTTCTGAAGCTTTATTAAAAACACCAGTAAATGTCAGTAACTGACGAGAAGGATGTATGACAATACATTTGTTTTCGGGTAAAATATGTTAAAGCTTCAGCTGGATTTATAAACTCGAAAAGTTGGCGAGGTTGAGGTTCAGTTGGTGTTGGAAATAGGAGTTCAATTTAAACTAAAGGGAACACTCAGTTCCATTTATACACTCGTTCATGTTGTTGATGTAAAGCTTATGTAAGGTTCGAAAACTTCCCGGGTAGTTCGAGATAACCAATTTTTATGCTCGGAGTTCGGAATATCTAACCTCACAAACTTGATCATAACTTCAACCTCACCAACTTTTCGAGTTTATAAATCCAGCTTTCAAGGTTAAGATTTTTAATACAATTTGGTTTGTCTCTGTTATACAAACAAAAATATAGGGGAGGAGATAAATCAATAACACAGTTTTGGTAAACAAAAAGTTATTTGGTAATATTCCAGTTAATCGGCTTATGCGAAAAATGGCGTAAAATGAAAAACGTTTCTTGCAATATGTAGCACGTACTTTCTAAACGAGCGGAAAACCATTTTTTTAATTGGAAATATAAAAAAAATGTGAAAATAGTCGACCGAAAAGCACAGTGAGAGTGACAAGTGAGGTTATGTTTCTCTAGCTGTTAGTCACTCGACAAAAATTGTAATAATTATAGACTTATATTGGTTAAACAGGCGCTAACACGGCATCTAATCCACCTTTTTGGTTCCAATTCGGTATATGCTACATAAATCAACAAGAGTTTTTCATTTTTTTTTATTTTTGCCACAAGCGGGTACCCTATTTTCACGTTTTTTTTATATTTGCAATTAAAGAAATAGTTTTCCGCTCGCGGATTTGTCGTTTAGAAAGTACGTGCTACATATTGCAAGAAACGCTTTTCATTTCACGCCATTTTTCGCATAAGCCGATAAACTGGAGTGGTACCAGTTATTTTTCGAGAATTTGACTTTCTAATGCACAATAAAACAACTAAATTACATACTTATTAGTAGTAAAGAACATGTCTTGTGTATTTTCAGAACGCAATTGTTGTTCCACTGTAGAATTTTAGTTACAACAAGTTCGGGTGGTAGTGGTATTCCGGGCAAGACCTCCTTGTAAAACTTCACTCTTAATGGAGCTTTTATAAATATTTTTTACATTGGCTAAGTCATTGGCCGGGAAGGAAGCTCTACTAGTTTCTGCAACCTTAATTCATGGGCCAGATGAGTTACGTGAATCAAATTTTCGGAACATATTGTTTAATTCTGTCCTACCTTCAACATACGACGCAGCATCGGACATTAGGATAAGAATTTTATCTGGAGGAACGAAATTTGGCAAAAAAAAAATCGGTAAAGTTTCTTGAATCAATCGTCAGGTTGCTTGTCTTCTCCAATTCCGTCGTTTCATCGACGAGAATAAACAGTTTTCGTAAACAAAAAGTTATTTTTCGAGAATTTGACTTTCTAATGCATAATAAAACAACTAAATTACATACTTAACTAATTAATTAATTAAATGTTCAAACAACCCCCATTTGCTGCTAGACAATACCCCAACCGATCATAAAATTCGTTTCGAACATTTCTTAATTGATACACGAACAGCCTTATTTCACACTCTGCAGTAATAGCATTTTTTAAATCCTCCAGCGTCTCGTATTTAATATTTTTGTAGATGGTTGTTTTTAAGTGTCCCCATAAGAAAAAGTCATTCGGCGAAAGATCGGGAGACCTAGCTGGCCAATTAATTGTGTAATTTAGTCCAATAACGTTTCCTATAAAAACATTTTCTAAATACTCCCTAACTACTGCGGAGTTATGAGCTGGGCAGCCATCCATCTGGAACCAAATTTCTTGATTTTCTCGAACAACTTCATGCAACGCAGGCGGAATTTCATTTTGAAGCAGTTCAAGAAAATATTGAGCGGTTAAATTTTGATTTAAAAAGAGTGGTCCGATGATATGATGTCCCAAAATGCCAGCCCACACGTTGACTTTTTGGGGATCCTGCGTCCTTGTTTCAATAAACCGAAATTCATTTTCTTGGGTCCAGTATCGAAAATTTTGTACATTAGGCTCGATATTCAAGGTAAAAGTACATTCGTACGTGAAACAAATATTTTGCAAAAATTTCCCGTCATTGTTTGCCCTCTCCATCATATTAAAACTAAAATCAGCCCTTCGAATCATGTCCCCATCTCTTAGTTCTTGAACTTTATGGTATTTATACGGATAATATTTATGTTTATGTAGTACTCGTAAAACGGTTGTATGATGTTTCCCCACTTCGTCTCCAATACGCCTAGTACTTATAATTCCCTTATTTTCTTCCAAACTTAACAAAATATTTAAGTCTTTATCATTATCTGCAGGATTATTACCTTCGCCTTCTCTTTCGCATTTACATTTATTGAGAAGCGTTCCACTATTTTCAAATTTTTTAATTAATCTGGTTACGGTGGATATTGCTGGAATTGGTCTCTCTGGATAATGTACTGCAAACATATCCGATACTTTTCTGCTGCTGTTTCCTGCATAATACCACTTAACTATAGCAATCTTTTCAGACGTAGATTAGTTCATAACGAAATAATAATTATTATAGTTAAAAAAATTGTCAAACTTGGTTTGAATTTGACACTGACATAATCAATCAAAATATTAAAATTCAGACCCGTATTATCCATTTTAGGAAAATAAAAGATAATATTATTTGTTAAATAACTTTGGATAGACTGCATGAAAATTATTAAAATTGTGAAACTCAGTTTAGTTTATTGGATTCTTTAAAAAGTTTAGATAAACTTCTGCTCTAAAATAAATTAGGGAGCCAATATATGACCACCTTAAATTTTGCATGGGATTTCCTATGTTGCGCCAGCCAATGCACCACACCCTGTATGTTATTATTCAATTATTAGTCACATTCTTGCAAACTACTGAACGAAATTTAAAAAGCTTCCCCTTCCTTTTAGGCGATTTCTTTTTAGTTTTCCCAAAATGGTTCGCTACTTTATTTTTAATTACAAAAATTACGAATTAATTATTTTAGATTAATTTTGAAGGAGTACAGGGTGTTTCCTCAAATTTTGACAGCTTCTAGCAACTTTATTATTCCAGATAGGAAAAAATTGTTCAGATAAAAATTGTAGGATATCAACCAAACCGTCCGAATTTACTACTTAAAGAAACAATTGAGCATCACTGGTGAACTTTTTGACTTATCGTATACTTTTTTTTAATAGCACACCCTATATATTATGTGTTTATTGGATAGCGCTTAAAATTCTCGTTTCAAAAATATACAATTTGCCTATAATTACTTCATCCATTGCAGTGGCGGCTCGTGGGTGTATAACGGGGTGAGGTTAGAAAATAGCGCCGCAGGCGAAAATTTTTCGCGATTTCAAGGTCATTGGCTTAAAATGAGTAGTTAGGAATTCAACCAGCAATATAATTATTTTGAAATACTAGGTTTCACGAGAAAAATATTCAATTTGCAAGATCAGGGTCAATTTCTCTCAGTGCATCCGCTATTGTGTCTCCATTTTGCTCTACTCTCGTAAGCGCCACAGAATTCTTAATATGTTCTTTGGAACTTTCGTGTGATTTTACCGCCCGTGAAAATTTTTTTAAATCAGAATACCCACCCCCTGAACTCCAATTGTTTTTTACGCTGCCTAATAAAATACACGGCCAGCAATACAAACTTTGTTTATATGAACTCCCGCAAAGCCATTTGTAACTATCATATTATGAAGTTTGAAATGATCGCGAACTTTCCCGACCCACCCTCTTGTCGCTAAAAACTGCCGTTATTTTTGGTGTTGGTCGACTCTCCAAAATTTGCCGTTTTTCTATCTCAGGTCGTCGCGAGAAAGGGGTTTCAAGCAAAGACAAAACAATATCGTGAGAGGGATTCATAATTTAAATTAAAATAGGCACAAAGCACAAAAAAAATAATTTTATGTAACGAAACCTTGGACCTTGGCAATGGCAATACTGTATTAATTATTAAAATAAAAAGCAAATCGGCTTACTCACCTGATGTAAAGGGCTCTTGCCTTACCTTACCTCCTATCACCAACCACAACCGACTCTAGGAGTCGGTATGTGCACCAACACAACAAGAAACAAATTAATTAGGTGTCAGTATTTTAACCCGCAGACCTGCCTCGAAAATCTAAAATCACGATAGGTTAACAATCATAAACGAATGGCACTAATTAAATCTAATAACCCGACACCTGATCCTATGAGAAGAAAAGATATATGAGCCTGTTAACAATAAAACATTGCCAAGTTTCAAATAGGCACTAGGCACCCACCTATAATCTTTAATTTTTATCTGTTTTTTGTTATTGGGATTTATTGCATATTTATTAATAATATCTTATAGAACAATGAAAACATTTATCAATCATTTCTAACTTATTTTTTTATGTTTTTAAAAATAAAACATTTAAATAATAAGTAAATAAGTCAATAAGTGTCCTTGTTCAATAAACATTTGGCAACATGCAAGCCATTGCAAGCTACTGTAAAAATAATACGATATATAGGCCCAAATAAGTGGGCCTCACTCGCCTACAAAATTTGCCTATTCTTCCTGTTCTGCGCAACTAATGCGGTGGAGGTGCCGGGTTGGAGAGGATAGCGTTTGTGACGTAAAGGAAGCTCAAGTTTTGGGATTACATTTTTCTTTTTATGCGGTCAGGCAACGATTTCAGTTTTTAAAATTAATGTTGGATAGGGTGCGCGCTAAATTTAAAAGATAATATGTTGAACTTTGATGGTAATTCAATGTTCTATTGTTTTGATACTTTTAATGATTGGAAATTAGTTAAAAAACGTTTTATATTTAAATAAATAATTTATTAATTTTACATGTGAGGCCCGGCCTCAGTTGCTTTATACGACGAGCCGCCACTGATCCATTGTTGAAATATCCGCTATTAAAAAATCAATATATTACTAATTTACTATATGAAATAAGCCACAGTAAAACACCCTGTACCTACGTTTATAGCAACTCGCTACTGTAGCGTCTTTATTGCGAAAGGATACTTTCAATCGCTACTGTAACCTGCAGCAACATCAAATTAGTTCTCCTAAGAGTTATCTGTGATCTTAGTCTATATATTCTAAGGCAGGGCCCCATGGTCGACTGCATCGGAGCACCGTATCTTACTTGGCAGAGGGACGGTTCTCTGATGTTGCTGATCAAGAGTTTGTGCGATCATAATAATGTATTCATACATCCTCGCTACTGGATCGACTATCTATTGTGAAAGGATTCTTACAATGGCTACTGTGGGTTTTATCTGTCGCTCGAGTCGATATATTCCACGGCGGAACTCCATAGTCGACTGCATCAGAGCACCGTCTTTTACTTGGCAGCGAGACTGGTGCAGTCGACTGAGTGTGGCGACATCATAGTACTCTCCAAGGTAGTGAAGGGATGTATGGCTATGCAGATACAGGATTAATTTGAACAGAGCCTAGTTTGGTTTCAGAAGGAACAGGAGCACCACCTTGGCTATTACTGACTTGGTTTCATTCAAGACCCTTTTGAGAACAAAGAGTATACGGCTTTAGTCTTCTGTGACCTAAGTAAGGCATTCGACTGTCTCGCATGACATCCTCCTAAGGAAGTTGCGGGCGTACTCATTTGATCCAAATAGCGTAAATATTTTGATATCTTATTTGTCGGGAAGGACGCAGAAAGTCAGGGTTGGAATAGCAAAGGGCGACATATCTATCGGTGTCTGGGGCCAATTCTACATCAATGATCTCCTTGTAAAATCTTGTAAAATTCTGTCTTTGAGCCTTGAATAGCTCAATTCATGTGTTAAAAAAGAAAACGCAAAATGAGCCAATGAATTCGATTTTTTAAATCATCATTAATATACATTTTGTCATTATAACAGTAACAGGATTTGTACTAGAAGCGGTTATACGCAAATTTGTTTTCGATTCATCCAAGCATATATTAAATGTAAAAATTCTTATAATTTGATACATACAAATTTATAAACAATGTACAAAGTATAATCATCATCAATCAGTTCCTTAATCACTTCATCGGTATATAAAAAAAGACCACGCCCTGATTCATGACATTCACCAAATAGATTACACGAGCATCGACGAAACATAAAGGACCGTATTCCAGTCAAAGGTGGAAATGGGCAAATGTCAAAATATTGGTAGAACTTGGTACAAATTTCTTTAATGCGTTATAAGTTTGGTTATATTTAAGAATGAATGGAATTGGAAAATAATAATGGGTAATTGCATTTGCTGATTGATTACGAGCTAAATGATATAAAATGTAAGTTTAAGAACGCAGAAGCCCATGGGGATGTAAAGGAAACGAGCCCGGTCTGCAAAAGCTCTTCAGCTTTTGATATAAGGGCCCCCAGAAGCACTCGGTGAAAAAATGAATTTTTGAAAACTGCAACCAGAAAAATCGAACTCCTAACAAATAAATACAAGAGCTTTCCATGTCTTAAAAAAATTTGTAACAAGTTCCCAAAAATTAAAAAGAAATTTCTAATGCAAAATGAATTTTAAATTTATCACTTCCGAAGTGAGAATCAGTTTAGAACATTTTACTGGAGCTAAAGCGGACAGACTCAGTAGTAAGGATTAAACCTTAAGCCTTAAGATTTTTTTTCGCACTGAACCCATCATTTCTCCTCCCAAAATTTGGTGGATCTCTTACAAACCCTTTGAAAAAAATACAATGTCTTAAAGAAAATCAAAAACAAATAAAAAAAACTATGTAATACCTCATATGAAAGGTAATTTAAAGAGCTCAGCCATCGCTGACTCTCCTAGCGCGAGTAGTTCTCGAGATATTTTTAGTTTTCAAAGCGCGCGCAAAAACAAAAAAAATAATAAACTATTCATCAAAAAAAATCTACAATTTCGAATTTTTTTATATGGTGCCGTCAAAACCTCTGGTTGATGTGATGCAAAAAATATATTTCTGTAAAATAAAACGTTCAGTAGTAGCTTTAATAAAACAAAAAAAAAGAGCGCTAATTTTTTACCAGATACCAGCAAGAGAAAAATTTTAGGCAATTCTCTAATTTTCAACCCTAAAAAGATATGTGCCCCCTTAAGGTTGTCCCATACTTATTCGTCACGTCACTCTCCGTCAAAATGTAATTGGGGGATTTTTTTTTTATTCAAATATCCCGATTTTTTTTGATAATACCAAAAAATCCCAATTTATATTTTCATTAATTTTTTTTCTATATTAATACATCAGTTTCAGTTCGGAAAATAATTTAAATAATTGAAAACCGCAATTTTCATTATTATAGAAAATAATAAATGCAAATAAAAATCGGGATTTTTTGGATTTCTTAAAAATAAATCGGGATTTTTTCATGATAAAAACATTTTTGGCGAAAACACAAAATACGGGCCTGCGCTTGTTTTCTAAATTCGTCACCTAACAAAATGCATAATTTTTACTCTAAACAAAGATTAAAGATAATATGTAGTGTAACTATGTTCACTCTTCATAGAAGTGGAATTGGGAACAATTTATAGAAAAATTGAAGATTGGAAGTAAAACTATATCTGGTGTCAAGGAAAGCATTGTTCTAAAATGTACAGGGTTTCGTTTAGTAAAAATTTAGTACAAAAGTTTTCAGGTGTTTGAATCATCAGAATCTTAGCAAAAAATTAACAAAAAGCATCACAATAGCGGAAAAAATAGGCAACTTATGTTTTTTAAACGGAACACCCAGTATATTTTTTATTCGAATTATAGATCATTTCTTTCTGGTTCCAAAAATATATAGTTTGTCTATATTGGCTCGAGCCGTTTTAAAGATATGACGGATCACATTTTTTAAGTTTTATTCATTCTAGTTTCAAACGTCTTGGAAAACAAAAGCCACTAATGGTGATGAATAACCTCTAGGAGGTGTTGGGAAACAAATGCAATAAGTTGCAGTATGTCTACAATACCCTAAAAAACAAAAGTCCCAAATGTCGCTTTCTTGCTTGATAAGACATTAACATTATTCTTTGTTTTCCAATGCATTCTAGATAAATTGACGTCTGCATTTATTTGCCAACACCTCCTAGAGGTTATTTTAATGTCTCGTTAGAATGGCTTTTAATTTCCAGGGCATTCTAGACGTATTAAACTAGCCTGAATAGAACTCTTTAAAAATTTGATTGCCCAAATCTTAAAAACGGTATGAGCTGATAAAAGTAAAAATAATTGGAATCAGAAACTTGTTTAGTTTTCCCAATATTCTGATCGTCTTTTGTATCAATTTTTCTTGCCCCTATAGTTTTGACTCTAGATAGAGGTCAGAATATAAACGAAAAGTCACTGCTACCAACTTTCGAAAATAAACCATTGTTGTATCATTTAAAACTGTGGAGTTTTATTTCCCTTAATTATCACATTTTAAAAACTTTGATTTTAATGTAAATTGCAAACAAAATTTAAATAATTTCGAATCCTAAACAAGGGAGTAACCACTCACTGGCATTGCTCGTTTGTAAACATAATTTGTATATATTCGACAATTCGTTCAGCCGAATAAACGCACTGTTCCTCTCACGCCCACATACATATACCACGTACAAAATCACCAATATTTGACCAACAACTACCCTCCGACCCTTCACTGCAAATACGGACCAATAAAATTAAATGCAACGTTGTACCTAAATAACAATCATCTATTTAATTTCCATCGTGTGTGTGCACCTCACTTTTAAACTTCACTTTTTACAAATAACGTTCATTTCGCGCACTAGACTATGACGTCATCATGTCGTTTACTGACGTAGTATTAACGTTGGGTCCTTTTAATGAGTCGTTTATATCTCTCCGGAACATTGACAAGTTCTGTGTAAATCTGAAAGCAATTATTTCTAGATTATTAATTTATTATTATAGGGAAAAATTATGAATCAACAGAAGCAGAGCAAGAAGGAAGGAAAATAGTTAAAATATCGTACCTATCTCTATTTTTTGTCAATAAATTTCTTTCTATGCCGTCCATTAGATTTTCGAACCATTGAGCCATCGCTGCTTGCTTATCGGGTGGTTGGCTTCTACAATCAAATTGATTGATATTAGGTAAGTAAGCGAAATGATATAATCAATTAAAATGCTTACCTAATTATGCTTTCTCTCATCTGCGCGAAATAATCCTCATTTAACAATATAAGCCCCAGCAATGGTCTGGACATCGACCACTGATTTCTGCAGTCTTCGAACATTATAACGTTCAGGACGGTACTCAGAATTTGTTGCAAGATTTCTGGGTGCATTTCAAGGACTTTTAGGAACATGTCTCCACCGGCTTGGGGTAGAGCTGTCTTTTTACCTGGATACGCTAAAATCCATATTATGTTGATATACACAAAAAATTCAACCTATCTATCGGTACGCTGCTACATGTTGCATTACCCGATGATGCAAGTGGTTAAAATGTTGTCACTTTACGCCTTTTGTATAAAAACAAAGCAATTAAACCGAAAAATAATGTAACGCCATTTTGCAAACTAATCGCTTACCTTTTTGCGTGAGCTGTTTAAATAAATAAGTTACTATGTGGTCCAGCGTCGCGCAACATCCTGTACATACCATCGTATCTAAAAAAAATCAAAAACCTCTTGACACAGCGTGTTGGTAACCATGCTGTCGTTAAAATTGTACGTAACTTTTTTATTTGGCATGGAAATTAAGAGAAACGTAGTGATTGTGTTAAAAGAAAAATGCTTAACATAATTACTAACTTAAATTAGCCTTAAAGAACACACCAGTACAGTCAGAGACAAAATAGCAGACCTTTTGTATTCCTTAGATCCTTAGAAAAAGCGAGGGGTAAACACCTACAAATTTGTAAACCTATACAGCATTGCCAAATAGTTATTACAATTAGCCACTTAATGTGAAGAAAAGAGAACATACTGCATCATATATAAGTTGAATAAAGAGACAGAAAATGCCTTGTCAGAGGCCTAGCTAAAGATGCAGGTCACTGGCAACTGAAAAGGAGTGAAAGATAAATAATTGATACAAGGTTTGCTCCAAGGGTGGAAACGGAGATAATCAGTCCTTCAGAGCAATTCCAGTCAAAGGACGACTGAGGTTAGACAGGAAGTACACTCTCACAATCCCTAACAAAGAACAGTGGAGAAAAATCGTGTAGTGTTCCTTGAAGATGATATGCTTCACCGATGGGTTGCACATAGCACATTGCACTTAGAAAACTTTGACATAAGAAGCTACCCACGCCGCCGGTCGTCCAAGTGGAGGGGTATGTCATCCACTAGGTTACAAGCTTAGGGAAGCCATAAATCGTCGAGAGGGACTATCTATATTAGCTCTGACAGCCAAGCAGTCTGCCAACTTAGAAGTCTGAATAACACTGCAAATTAAGGCTTTAATGGGTGTGAAGGAGGACCCGATTAGTCCGGGATGCTTACAGGATGAAGACACCACTGCACTATGTGGCTCTGGCTGACTCAGGCGTCAAGTCTTCGGGATAGTGATGCTTTGACCAGAGAAAGTCAGTACCCTTGCCTGAAGGATTGCTAGTAGAAGGGGAAAACAGTGTGATAAGGCATCTTTATTTAACAATAACTGGGGCATTGTCTTTCCTTCCAGCCACCAGGGTGATTGTAATAACCATATACCAATACCGTCAAGGACTGCAGAAGTCTCGCATGTGCTGCAGCTAGATGTTTACATCCACTGCAATGAGGTGTTTACCCTTCAAGTAATGGGTTTTCTTATTATTTCAAAATGCCGAATTTATTAAACAACAAATTCAATATTAAAATGTGATTTACAAACATAAGTGAAAAAGCTGCGCCAAATCAATAGACTTAAGTGGAAATCCATCTTATTTACAAGCCAACCAATTGTGCAGAGAAAGCAAGCCAAATAAATTACATAGCGAGCGTACAAAGATCTATTTTGTTGTAATTGAAGCAACACAACGGTGGTCACAATCAAAACTTGAAAACACTACAAACCCTGATAACAAGAAATTGTAAGCAACACTCCCCCAACTTCTAAGGTCTGCTTGCAAAAACTGAATAATACCAAGCAGGTAACCAGATGTTTACATTATATTGTTGACCTTTACTGCACAACTAAAAGAATTTGATCCCAAAGATCCCCTAGATTTCCGGTTGTTAAACTTGGTCATCTACTCGGTACCCCCAACTTTATACAATGACTCTACTAGTCTTAGCTTTTGTCCCTGACTTGTACGGACCTGTATATAGATTATATTGCCCACCTAACGCTGTCAACCCCTCGGATATAGACGACAGGATGTAGAGGAACACATGAGGTTCCAGGGTGGCCAGGAAGCTCATGTGGTCTTGCGCCAGGCACTCCAAGAGGACGTAGTATGTTTGTGAGAGTTTTGGGTAGTCCTGAAAGAAGACATTATACAGGATAAGGTTAAACCGAAAGAGTTAGAAAGATCAGTGAATAGTCGTTCACGTCACTCACCAAAAGGTCGCTTTGTGGTATTGACAATAACAACTTGACGAAAACATTCAGAGCGTTGTCCAGCGCCTCGTCGCCGTACAACCTAAAAACTCCAAAGTTGACGTAACTCCCGCACAGTGCCGCTTTTAACATGGAAAAACATACTGAAATACCTTTGAGTTTCATCGGGTAAATTTGATCTTTGGCTACTTCTACGTTTAGTATACGAGTACCTGAAAAAAGGCCTATAGCTGAACATACAGTGCTTTCAGCTCAACACTGGCCACCCTCACAGTTCGAGGATAATTAGGGGGTGGCCCAATTTTGAAATAAAAGCACTTTATGAAACTTCTATCACATAAAAGTTCTTGTTACAATTTGAATAGCAAATTCTACAGGGTCTTTCTTCATAATATGTTGACATCCCTCCTACCTCCAGCAGCAGGCGCTCTCAGCGTAAAAATATAAGTGTGCCGAGAGCATTCTAAGCAGGTGATTCAGGATGCAGCCCGCCGAACGGAGAATATGATCGACGTGGACAAAACCTTACTTGTTATCTTTAAAAGATTCTTATCGACAGTGCCTGCTATGGTCTCTTTTTGCTGTGGTAGTGACTCGGATTTAGTTCAGAGGTTAGGTTAATAGCGAGCGAGATTTTTATTAAGAGCGAAAGTCATCCAGGTGGATGAGGAGGAGGGACAGGAGTGAGTCAGTCTCGCGGTACTCTATATGCTTTTTCTGTATTGGAGTTAGTGTGAGATCGTGTTATAAGTGTAGTAGTGGGCAAAATTGGAACCTACTATAATAATTTTAAGTGTAAAAACTTAAATTAAATGTTTCTGAATTTATATTCTTCGTTTATCTCGAAAAGGGTTCATTTTAAAGTATCCTGAAATGGGTATCTTTTTATGCAAAGAATTAACCTTAATCATTAAGCCAGTTTATTAATAGAACCATATTATATCAATAATATAATGCAAACTTACCATAACTACAAATAATTTTACTAGCTTCCCTAAACAGTAATATACCATTTGGCGACGATACGTCAAACTGCAACCTTTGAGACCTATTTTGAACTAATTCCGCAAACAACTTCAGCACTGGCGTCGTCACCTGCGGGTCGTGATACCACAGTTCTATTGCTCTTAGTAATATTGGGGTGTAATTTGGATATCTATATGTTTATAAGGAAATAGTGTTGTAGGTATCAATACTATGGAAACCCATAAGCCTAAATAGCTTTAATGTATGTGAATGTGTAGGCATTTTCTGTAAATTATGTAACAAGAAAGTAGCACTCATTACAGTAGGTATACCACTCTGGTAATAACATCATTTTAAATTTATTTAATATTTTTATAAATTCCCTGAATTCCATGCTGTTCCAAACAGTATGAAATTGAAATAATCTGTGGGGATCTCAATATAAACTTTCTAGGAGACTCGGCTGAGAGGAAGATTCTTATGGATCTTCTTTGCAGCTTTAATTTACCTTCTATGCTACCACTTAGGCTATTGATAACATTGTCACAAACTGTAGAAACATTAAAGCAAGCACTGCCGATCATTAGGCTCAACTTAAGTACATGTCTTCCTCTGACAATTTACCTAGTAATATGCTCAATATGTTTCTCTACAAACGCTCATTCTTAAGAAATAACATATTTAATCTCAATCTGAAGCTCCCCGTTTTGGATTTAAGTGAATTGTACAAAGAAAACGATGCCAATGAGGCTTGGAACTATTTTTGGCAAAAACTGTTTGAGCCATACTTGTACTATACTAAAAATCAAAACTAAAACCAACCCCTCTGACATGAATTGGGTAAATATTGTCATATTAAAAGAAAGTGAACATACTAATGAAACTAAGGAACAATATAAATATGCAAAAAAAAAATCGTTTACAGACAAAATAAAACTAGAAAAAAGTAATTTCTTCAATCAAAAAATAATAAATTATGATTTTAATATTAAAATAATATGGCAGTGTTAAAAGTGTCTTAACATAAATTATGATTACATCACTGATCCTAGAGAAATTTTCAATCATTTCTGTTCATTCTTTGTTTCCAGCATAGAAAGCCTAATTTTACAATCTTTCAGCTCGAGGCAAGTCCTCAACTGAACCAACACTCATAATAATATAAATTATATGTACTTGAGAAGGGCTGATATGGACGAACTTTTTACAACTCTGCTAAATTTCCAAAATACAAAGGGCTGTAGTAGTTTGGACAACGTTCCCATTTTTGCTTTGATTGCTATCTGGAAATATGTGAAATATCCTCTTTCCTACCACTTTAATCGCTCCATTACTACAGGTATTTTTCGCAATGCTCTAAAACTGGGTGAAACCACTTCGTCATTAAAAAAAGACGACCCAGAGGCAGCTGAGAACTACAGAGCCATAACAGGGCTTACTTCATTCTCTAAACTTTTTGAAGAAATGGTTACCAACAGTTTCTCTTAAGGGAAAGAATATTAACTTCCGCACAACACGGAGTTCGTTACTATATTAAAGCTCTATTTTTTTATTTAACTCAACTGCGTTGACACTGCCATCTTACTCAAAAAGTTGCATGCTTTGGGAATACATGGTAATATCTCCAACTGGCTAGAATCATTTCTCTCTAGTTGTCAAATAAGAGTAAAACTTCAGGGCTCCTATTTAGAGAAACTAAGTGTTAGGTGCGGTGTTCCTCAAGGAGGCATAATATCTCTATTGCTCTTTGCATTATTTATAAACGATTTGGAAAATTAGCAGCAGTAGTCATATGTGTTTCTACACTTAATCGACTACTTAAAATAACTTATAAAATTCTGCTTATATTTTCTGTTTGGTGCCAAACAAATCACCTAGTTAACACAAATAAAACTCTGTTGCAGCCGCATCCAGACTGTTCAGAAAAAAAAAGAAATTGATTATTTTAACTGGTGTTTTAATATTATTATGACGACGGCGATATTTGTCAGTCATAAGAAAAAGTCGAAATAAAAACTTTATTGAAATTTACTGTGCCTTTTTAAGCGCGTACAGTTGGTCCTTCGACGAATAAGATAAAATAGAAGCAAGATATGGATAATATTCGCAGATCCACCAGGAAAAATATATCGAGAAAGCCCTTTCTGCTTTTGCAAATTATGTAATGCACTACCCCAGAATCCCTTAGAGAAATTTCTCAAGTAAAAAAGTTAAGTGCTATCTTCTTGAAATTTTTTTTACCACATACGTACATTATTCTTTAAGCGCTTTATGATGTATCACTTTAAATCTACCATTCTTGAATTCTTGACGTTGTCAGCAGTTTACAATGTAAATTTATATGGCTGCATATTCAATAAATATTAAGGCTTATTTAAAAAAGGATACATCCAATCAAAGAGCATCATATACGACGTTTTCGTATTAAACGAAAACGCTAATCCTCTTAAATCCCTTGCTAGCCCTATGAGAGCCTTTTTCGTCTCGTCTGTCGCGAATAAAGGAGACTCGGATGCCGCTAATAATTGTCCTATACTTTCGAATGCAGCTAAAAAAGGATTTAATAATCAAGAGATCGTTAGTCTATGAAAACAATTTCTTACCAGTCAAAGGTAACATAAAATTATGGAAGCGATCCTCGTCCTCTCCGAGGTCTACCATAAGTAACCTTCCCAGAGAAGTGTAGAACATCGACCTACACCTCATCTCGTTCACCGAAACTGTGTTGCCTAGGAAAGGAAAGTGCTCGCTGGTGTGATTATTTAGCATAAATTGGACCTGAAGATGGTAAAATCAAATGACAACGCGGCACATACCTACGTACCGGTATAAGATGACGAAAGGTGTAGTCCTTACCTCTTCTAACTTCACTAGCTTTCTTACACAACTGTATCCGACAGATAGGTCATTTAATAGTTGCAGCGTTTTACTTATTATAGTCTCACTTCTTCCCCAATATTTTAAATTTGTTATACTAGAAAAAAATCATGGTATATAACCTCAATAAAACACCGCTTGAAGGACAACTTACATTTTCCTAATAAATACACTAAGCACGGTCGCTTCATCATTTAAACCTAATACCTCGGACAGTCGCCTGTACACCTTCGAATTCTTTTGCACTTGATCACCAACGTAAATTTTTCTAAACTGTTCGAAAAAACTTAACATTGCCAATTCTAATTTTTCACAGCCGCCTAAAAGAAGAAATATGTGTCGTACTTTTAAAGGCACAGGGACTTAAAACACTACAACCGTCGCCTGTCAAAATACTCCTAATATAAGTGTCAATTACCTTGAGATAACCTATTGTCTGTCAAATTCATCAGTTGCAAAACCCGACAGACCAGCTCTCCATCCATCGTATCGTGTTCTTCGTTCGAATTAAAGGACACACGACCTCCTATCGCCGAACCTATGATATAGACTAGCCACGTCAACTGACCTAGAAATCAAATAAATCTGGTGGAAAAGTCTATTTTGTCAAGATGGGCGGAGGACGAGAACAGGAAAAAATATTAACAAAACTCATTAGTTAATCCGGTGGGTGGTTTGCACGCTAAGGGGGCTTCGCACCCAGACGTGCTGTCTGTGAAAAGAAAATATGCTGCTTATTGTTTTAAAACATAACTTACCCAAGGAGTACTTCCACATCGAAGTCGCGGGGCATGAATGCGACATTATTACTACCACGCAATGTCCACCAATTCCTTACCAGGCGATGAACAATTTAATCATTGGTATTCGTTTGAGAATATAGGTTTTAAAACAGAGGCAGCACGTCGCATGTAGCATGCTGCTTTGGTGTGAAAACCCACTAAAAATCCTTGGTCCTTGCTAACGAACGCATTAACTAGTAACCTATTATCCCTTCGAAAATGGTCAAATCAAGCAATAACTCGATAAATAATAAAAATATTGAAAATTGAAAATTCTTAAAAGTACATTATTATAGAGAGTTTAATTCCCAACCATTTTACTATCTTTACTTTTTGTCGCGAAACTAACAGGAACCGAGCTACACGTGAAAATTATTTTCAATCCCTTCGAAAATAGCCAAATCCAGCAATAACTCGATAAATAATAAAAATATCGAAAACTCTTGAAAGAACAATATTATAGAGAATTTTATTCCCAACCATTTTACTATCTTCACTTTTCATCCCAAAATCATCAGGAACCAGGTTAGTTCAGTAACCTGAACTAACCGAGATACACGTGAAAAGCATTTTCAACCCTTTCGAAAAAAGTCAAATCGAGCAATAACTCTATAAATATTAAAAATATTAAAAATTCTTAAAGTACAATATTATAGAGAATTTTATTCCCAACCATTTTATTATCTTCATTTCTCGTCGCGAAATCAACAGGAACCAAGTTACAGGCGAAAAGCATTTCCAACTTCTTCAAAAAAAGTCAAATCCAGCAGAATCTCGATAAATAATAAAAATATCGAAAATTCTTAAAAGGACAATATTATAGAGAATTTTATTTCCGACCATTTTACTATCTTCACTTTTCATCCCAAAATCATCAGGAACCGAGATACACGTGAAAAGCATTTTCAACCCTTTTGAAAATAGTCAAATTGAGCAATAACTCAATAAATATTAAAAATTCTTAAAAGTACAATATTATAGAGAATTTTATTCCCAACCATTTTACTGTCTTCACTTTTCGTCTCGAAATCATCAGGAATCGAGCTACACGCGAAAATCATTTTCAATCTTTTTGAAAATAGTCAAATCAAGCAATAACTCAAAAAGTATTGAAAATTCTTAAGTGTACAATATTATAGAGAATTTTATTCCCAACCAATTTACTATCTTCACTTTTCGTCGCGAAATCATCAGAAACCGAACTACACATAAAAACCATTTTCAACCCTTTCGAAAAGAGCCAAATCGAGCAATAACTCGATAAATCAGCCTTATATTTGCTGACGATGAACAAAGGACTTTATTTCGAAATAAAGGACGGTTGGCAACTGAGCAAAAAAACAGAAAAGGAAGAAAAAACTCAGTTTTACTAAGCCTTTAACACAGGTTAGGTATATTTTAACAAAATGTTTCTTGTATTTTCTTGGGACCAAAAAAGTTTTTCAAAAAATACCGAATAAAAAAATTACTTCCCTTAAGGCATTTACATTAACTTACCTTCTTGAACAGCAATCTCGACAGATTGCGCCGGTGCACTGAGCAATTCCTGATACGTAGCCGCCGCCCTGTCAAACAACTGCACCAAGAGCGTGCAAGTTTTACCATACTCGCACCGACCAATAACAGATAATTGTTCCAGCTGCTGCTGGACCATCCCGAGATCATCCAGGGGATCTTCCAACGAGTCGCGGGCCACCACTGCAGCCGATTCCAGGCGAGAAGTTATATAAGCGCTCGTTACCTAAAAGTAATGAGTCATACTACAGGTGACAGACGGTAGATAGGCTGAAGCTTACCTCAGGAGTGTAGGTTTCTAACAAATGAGGCTCAGTAGCCTTGACGTAAGGTACTGATGCTACCATCCTTTGCCACAAGGAAAGGAGGTAGTGCACGCTGTTGGGTGCAAATTGCCACATTTGCAAACTTTGAACCTAAAAGAAATTCAAGGATTCTTTGTGTAAAATTTGACTCTATAAAGATCCTGTAAACATTTAAAGGCTAATTTAAACTTGAAGAAGTAGTCCATTACAGTGGAGTTGATATGATCAAATAAAACAACGGCAGTCTACCTCCACAATATGTATTTAAATGTTTATGTTTATATCCTACATGTTTCGGACATAGAAATGTCCATCATCAGGGATACAGTAGTCGATTACGATAGCTCTATCTTGCATAAGCGACGATCAAAAGTTATGTTAAAATTGAAATTGTAGGTTCTAATGAATGTTCAAGACTGAATGAGATGTGATATTTGAAATTTTGGTCAAGGTATCTTTGAAGAAGGGAGTTCCCAGTCTGTAGCCACTGAGACAGGTGGTGAAGCAATTATGTCATTTGTAGCTATTTAGAGGAGATTAATTTAAGTGAAGTGCTCAAAGATGCTTCATCTCACCGTGTCTAGGGTGTGGACAACAAAATACTGGGTTAGACTTGAAAACACATTCTTAGGAGATAAACAATAAATGAAATGAGAATTATACTACTTTTAAGGTTGGAATTTATTAATTTGAAGCCAATGGGCAGGTGGTGAAGCAATTATGTAGGTTTGTAGCTAATTAGAGGAAAATAATGTAGATAGGTGCTCAAAGATGCTTCATCCAACCATGCCTGGAGTATTGGCTAACAAAATTTTTAGGTTAAAGGGGGGTAGAAAATGAACATAATTTTATGATTGAAGAAGAAGATTAAGAAAATTAAAACTGGATTCTCACCATCTCGACTAGAAGTGAAGTATTTATGTTGAAATTACATTGTATTAGCTAATTAGAGGATATTACAGCTCAAAGATACTTCACTTCACCATGCTGGCGTGCAGGAAAATTAGCTACAAACCTACATAATTGCTTTACCTCCTGCCCATTGGCTTCAAATTAATAAATTCCAACCTTAAAAGTAGTATAATTCTCATTTCATTTATTGTTTATCTCCTAAGAATGTGTTTTCAAGTCTAACCCAGTATTTTGTTGTCCACACCCTAGACACGGTGAGATGAAGCATCTTTGAGCACTTCACTTAAATTAATCTCCTCTAAATAGCTACAAATGACATAATTGCTTCACCACCTGTCTCAGTGGCTACAGACTGGGAACCCCCTTCTTCAAAGATACCTTGACCAAAATTTCAAATATCACATCTCATTCAGTCTTGAACATTCATTAGAACCTACAATTTCAATTTTAACATAACTTTTGATCGTCGCTTATGCAAGATAGAGCTATCGTAATCGACTACTGTATCCCTGATGATGGACATTTCTATGTCCGAAACATGTAGGATATAAACATAAACATTTAAATACATATTGTGGAGGTAGACTGCCGTTGTTTTATTTGATTTAAAGGCTAGTTTACATATCATAATAAAACCGTACCGTAAATTTCGCAATCAACTGTATAGCTTCTGGATAATTATCTACCATGACTAATTCCCCCAATTGATAATTGCTCTTCAACCTTGCCAGCAGTCGACAAAACTCGTGATAGTTGGCAGAATCGCTGAGACCTTGGGGGTTTTGCAGAATATGCTTAACTCCATTGACTAGATGTGTGAGAAATTTTGCCCTAAAAATACAGGACAACAGATATTTGTGTGTGGGTGCTTCAAGAGTGTGTTTCATAAATTTACCTTTCAGTATTGCTAAATAACGATCGTCGAACTGAAGCAATTTGAACTAAGCAAGATAGAGCCAGACTAGACAAGGTGTTCGGCAGAGAATGGTACAAGTCAAAGAACAATTTCAACGTGGTAAAATCAAGAAACGCTGGGCGCCAACTTGTGGGGATTTGAACGGTGCACAAGTCATCAGACGACTCATCAGTGGAAGTACCTGAAATTTCACCAAATAAGGTAATTGAAATTAAGTTTTTACTTGTCGACAATAAACAAATTACCTATGAAGTCGAATGTAAGACAGTTCTGAGCTAATCTCAAGAGTTGAGTCATCAACCCATGCTGATTTTCATCGCTAAAGTTCAAATTTTTACAGTTCTCCCTTGCGTTCCCTAACAGGTTACAAGACAGCCTGAAAACGAAAAAACAGTCAATTCAAATCACTGTATTTAAGGCCCAACACATCACATACCTGAATATTTCAAACAGTTGGGTATCTCGAAACGACGACGCAATTTTTCGGTGTTTGGTTAAAGATCGATTCGCTTCAATGTCGGAAATTTGATTCATTTCACAGGTCAATTGAGAGAGAAGCTGGACTCCTATCATACAGTGTTCCACAGAACCCTAAAGTTTAAACAAACATATCACAAATGCTTTTGCATATGCCACTAGCATTGTGTCGTCCGCAAATCTGAGTAGGTATGATTGTTAAATTAATGTGTGGATGTTCTGGATCTGGTATGTCAATTTAATTTATTGATCTGATACATTGCATTACATTACATGGTCTGTATAATAACCCCTAAAGGTGTTGATCAATTATGTGTATAACACCTCTATTATCTCATTATCTGTGGTACTTATAACTTACAAACTAGTAAAAGGCACTTAACAGAATGACAACAACACACATGCATGCATAATACTCTTATGGAAACAATGTATGAAGGTATTGTATTGAATTATGTGAAGTGTGACTTTGTGTTTTCATGTTTATAATTTTATCAATTTAAAAAGAACAAAACTAATAGCAATAGTATTGGCGTGTGGATTTTATACATGTTGTCATGTAACCTTTTATTTATTTTTATTTTTTTTTCTGTGAAGGTTCAATTTGTAGGAATTTGCCGCGTTTTCGAAGTTTTTAGTTGATTAAGGTTTTGTGGTTGAGAAATTTTTAATGTAAATAACAAGGTATTTAACTTGACAAAGGACTGGCTTCCCGACAAACCAATTGTGGTTCAGGGAAGACTATCCTACAAAATTGTGTACTTAAAGTGTTATAATAAAATAGGTATAAATATGAAATGTATTGTGACAATATAAAAAAATAATAATAAACATACAATAATTGTATAAACAAAATAGCAGTGTAGATTATATAGTGGTGCCAGAAATGATTCTTGTGGT
This sequence comes from Polydrusus tereticollis, assembly GCA_963920685.1. Classification (NCBI taxonomy): domain Eukaryota; kingdom Metazoa; phylum Arthropoda; class Insecta; order Coleoptera; family Curculionidae; genus Polydrusus; species Polydrusus tereticollis. The sequence continues at coordinate 11,356,945 of OY987332.1, read as the reverse complement.
ACTCTCTCTGGACTAGTGAAAAAGTACATAAGGAAGTTACTCTTATCTTAATTTGTGGCTGTTAATGTTACAATAGTGTCAAAACTGTTTCGACTCTACTACAAAAACAATACTACATTTTTACTGTCCATTTTCAAAACTACTTCCCTCCTTAGCCTTTTTTTACTTTTGAAGTACAGGCCTTGCACATTATCCCCAAGAGTTATAAAAAAAAAACTAAAGTTCATAAACCAATTCATCAGATTATTTTAGAATTTAGCCTAATGTTGTTACAAAAGGTTTTAGCATTCCCTGCAAATTTGTATTTATAAGTTTTAAGTAGTATAATAGGCAACATTTTAAGCAATAAGGCTCACCTGTAGGAATTTTCCAATGTCAGCCACTACATTTCTAAACACGAAATCATCTTTGTGGTTGTCAAACCAACCTAATTTGGTAATTCTAGCAAAAAGAGTAACCAAAGCCTGTACTACAAAACTCGGTAGCTTTGGTCTTGTGGCCAGATAGTTTAAAACATAATTTCTTATGTCAACCCTTTGTTGAAGACTCAATCCTAAAATAATTACATTGTATTAAATATATTTTACCCTTACAACAAACTCCTACTATGACAATGACTGTAAAGACTGAATAAAAAAATTGGAATAAAGTTACTTTTTAGGAATGTATTTTAGTGTTCCTTAATTTTTAAGCCTATATTTTTAAATTTTAATGAATTAATTGATATAATCCATCCTTTTAACCACAACAGTAGTCAGTTAGGTTCATACAGAGCTGTATTTACTACATTTAAACCACCCAAGAACTTAAATGAATAAATGAGTTAAGCTAAAAGAAAACTAACCTTGAGCACTTCTCGACACAAGTTTTGTCAATGTAGTGGCAGCTAGTAACTGTGCATATGCCGAGTCTCCTCTATCCAATAAAACTTGGCATTTTGTAAGCGCATCCGGGCTTTCCTGAAAAACAACCAATGCCTTTTCGGCCTCGGCCCGGACAGAAGTGTCTTGCGATTCATAGAGTTGCTTGCAGAGAAGCTCGAGCTGTCTAATTTCCTGAAACAAGTAGTTTGTGTTGTTTTTTTCATACACATGATTTCTAACAAGGAAAGTATTTTGGTAACTTATCAAACTTCTCAATCTCCTTTGCATTTTTTACATAAATGTAAGTTAATTTCATATTGGTGGTATACCCCAGAGTAAGTACTTACTGGCATACTATCAAGTTAATAGTTTTGAAAGATGGGTGGAATAATGAACATTTAAAGTAGGACTATTACATTTCTAAATAATAGGCATTATAGGAATGAATTATGTAAAGCAAATAAAGAGTATCTTTGTATAATTTTGAACCCTAATCCAAAAGTCAAGAATTACCATTTTCTAGCAGCATTTTTTAATACAAAGCACCAGTAAGGTACTGTAGATAATTCCTGTACGTAAACTTGACGGAAAGTGAACATTTTTTCAATGTTTCGGATACATTTCTGGATAACTGCGAACGACTTTTATCACTTCATAAACATAACCATTTATTACCTTGCTGGAACCAGTGTTTTTGTCGTAATTTCTTCGGTTTTCATTACATCATACCAAGTTATTAGCAAGTTTAATCGATTCGCAAGGGTTTTGAACGCAAAACTTTGTAAAGAAAGCTATAAATATCTTTTTTAATTCTCTAAAAAACAGACTTTGGTGAACATATAAATACCCCGTAATTGAATGCTGCAAAAACCCGGTTGTAAGGCAAAATTCTCACCTGTTCATCAGCCATGTTCGGATTTATTCATTGGGTTTTCCGTTGCAGCGGTTGTTACGAAGGAAAATCGGAAAAACACGCAGAAAAATACCAAACTCACACTTCCCTCACTTTGCACCCTTCAATCGCACCACATAAAAAACATAACGCAAAAATGATGGCGGCACTCTCTGAAGTTAGGTGCGCATCGCTTGGCGCTTAATTTAAATAATTTCAGTTAATCGTTTTAAAACGTATTTAGGACAGAGAAATTGTATGGTTACTGAATATCTCTACAGCAGGCAAATGTAAAATTTATTGTTCAGAAAGTAGAAATTATATAAATTGATACACAATACAAAAAACCCAATATTAAATAAAATTTAATGCTTTATGCTGCTAATATTACTGTTGCTAGTATAAAGATACCCATTACTGCAAAAAAGAAAAATTATTTTTTCTGCACGTCAGCGGTTTACTATTACTTCTTTCCACCTGGATTAGAAGGAGATCGAAAAACGAAACTGACAGGTGTGACACATGAAAAAATACACTTTTGCTGGTGTTTGGGATAGGTGAAAGTTGTCAAGTTTTTCTTATTTTTATCTAAAAGGTTCTTTTAAAATTTAATTTAATGAAAAAAAGAAAGTAATCTTATCACACATTGTTCGCACACTATTATACTTGTCCCAGAAAATACAAAAATGGAACAGAAATCCAGCAATAGTGGAGATGAAGGTATACATTAGTTAGGTCACATTTTTTCAACGTTTTTCTTATAAATCTTTTTTTTTCAGATGGAACCGTTGCAAAGAAACAAAGTAACGTGCTCCCTTTATACGGCAACGAAAGGACAATGAATTTAAATCCACTGATCCTGACAAACATCCAGAGTTCCCACTATTTTAAGGGTTCGTTAACTTCAAATTGTATATGAACAAATTTTGATTTAACATTGATGTTTTAGTGAATCTTTATGAACTGAAAACCTATCACGAAGTAGTGGATGAAATATATTACAAAGTCAGCCACTTGGAGCCATGGGAGAAGGGATCTAGGCGAACATCAGGTTGGTATCTAATAAAGCAATCTGTAGCAATGTTTTTGAGCCCTATGTTACAAAACTAATCTTTATTTTAGGTCAAACTGGGATGTGTGGAGGTGTTAGAGGTGTAGGTGCAGGAGGAATTGTTTCGACAGCTTATTGCTTATTGTACAAGCTCTTTACCCTTAAGCTGACACGTAAGCAGCTAAATGGGTTGATAACACACGTTGATTCCCCCTATATTCGGTAAGTAAGTGAACATATTGTTTTTAAACTAGATTTTGATTATTATCAATACTTAATAATTATAAATATTTATTTTAAATAAATTTATTTGGTTTTTAGGGCCCTTGGCTTCATGTACATAAGGTATGTGCTACCTCCGAGCTGCCTGCTGGAATGGTATGAAGAGTATTTGGAGGATGAAGAGGTGCGTACATAAGGTAGAGTGGTGCCTATCATTTTTAAACATTTTTTCAGGTGTAAACAATTGCTGTAAGTGATGAAGTGACATTTTTAAAAATGCATATAATGTTTAAGCCCTAAAACTTGTTTTTAGAGCTCTGTTTTGTCAAACAACAGGCTTTGGGGGATTGAGTCCCCTTCTCAATTAAAAGTGAATTCTTGTCCTTAGTATCTAACTCAAAAAAATTACCACAGAAGGGACAGTATGTCATTTTTTCAGTTTTTATGGCTCATACGCCAATGTCGTGAGTTACATGCTCTTCTTCTAACGAGCATGTCTCCACCCTACTGGTCTTTGTTAGTGACAGTTGCGTTCTATTTATTGCAAACATAACATTTACATATGCAGGAGTTCCTCTTATACTGTTAGGTGTAGAGGGTTTCTGCTTTACAGAACTTTTCATTTTTTTCTGTCTTGTGCTGCCTCATTCCAGGAGCTGCTCTTTGACTCCCTCAATGTTTGTGCCACTTCTAGGTTCTCCTCGGTCTTCCCCTTCTATTCTTTCTATCTGTGTCCCATATTGATTGCATGAGATCCTCTATTCTTGTAATAATTGAACTTGCTGTGAGTTTGTTTATAGTGGTTTAATTTTGTCTAGCATGATAACTCCTTCTATTGTCCTCAGAATTCTGATCTCTGCTGCCATAATTTTGGATTTTAGTTTCTTCACCATAACAGAAACAGGATTGTAAATTTTTCTCTTTGTATAGTAAAGTTTACATTATATCTTTGACCTTTACTACAATACCCCGTTGTGTAGGTCCCAACATCTTCAAAACACAGTAAATGGGTGCAGGATCGACTTGGAAATAAAGCTATCTACATATTGATTTATTTTTATTTTAAATTAAGAGACATTTTTAACCAAATGGAAGTAATGATCAATTATTATATTAATCATATTTTAAGGCATAATAAGTACAATGAAAATTAAGTTTTTACAGTCCTCAACATGGTACACTAGGTATATGAAAAATATTTTTACAAGTTATTATGATAAAATTTACAATGTTACGATTTAGACTACACACTAATACAAGATTAAAATTATGTTTTAGATTTAAATACAGTACAATGTGTGTACACAGAAAAGTTTTACAATAATCAATTTTGGCGACTTAATTATACTTTACTCTACATTTAGTTCTGTCTCACTATCACTATTTTCATCTACACTTATTATTAAGGGTTAAACATCAGTACTTATACAAATATAAGAATTTTCTACTTTAATTACATCTTGTATACAGTTTTTCCAACTATCTACAGAAATGTTACTATGTTTTTTATAAATTCTACTACAGCTGTATTTAATGTGGGAAAAGTGTTATCCTATCTAATATTTGATTTTACTTGGTGCCATATTAGTTCCATTAGATTAAATACACAATAGTAGGAGGGAAAATGTAAACTTTACCTTACTTCTATTCAGTTCTCTCTTGGTTAATATTTTCTTGATTCTATTATTGACTATATTTTCTCTCATACTTATTTTATGGCTTGGTTATATTTTCATGTACTATACTGATATTGATCCTGCAGTTATTAGATTTTCTGTGTTCTGTGTTATTATGTTGTTATCTAATCCTCTGCTTTCTAACTTTATTGGAAATGTTAAAACTTTTAAGTTAGAAGAAGATTCTAAAAATCTTTATTACTTCTTAGTGCTTTTGATGGCTGCTTCATATTTTCTGTGAATGGGAGGAGCTAAGCATATATATGTATATCTAATATAAAAATGTCACAGTCACATCAATAGCTCTCGCGTTATCACAGGTGCCACACTGGTTCCCTTCAAATATTTAATTTTTCAAATGAGTTACAGGAATTGGACGTCAAAGCTGGCGGAGGTCAGAATATGGCCATCGGAAATATGCTGAGACAATGGCTGGTAAAATTGGAATGGTTCTCCACATTGTTCCCAAGGATACCTGTTCCAATTCAGCAGAAAATCCAGAAGTTTTTAGAGGTAAGCGTTTTGAAGACACGAATTTGGCAAGTGCTAATGTTATGTTTTCAGGAAAAGTTTCCACCTCAAGCAGTCCAGGCCGCACAGGAGCGTGCAAGGGAGGACCCTAGGAGATTTGAACAACGAGAACGTCCAGTGCGTGACGACCTGAGGAGGGACTTTTTAAGAGACGATCGCGATCGCAGGGATGATAGACGAGATAGGGACAGGTAGGTTGAAAAGGTACAAAAACCAAACCATTTCTGCATCATAAAAATTGCATAACATGTTCGGTTTGTGAATTTTATTCTTTCTTTGTTTTCCCGAAGACCCCGTGAGGATAATTACCGTAAAAATCGTGACAGAAGCAGAAGTCCGAATAGAAACAAGCACAATCGCACTCGGGACCGAAGCAGAGACAGGAGTAACAAGCATAGAGATGATAGGTTTAGAGGGGGACGAGATAGGTATTAATAGGGCGATTAGTTAGAGGGATGTCTTGGGGGGGACCTTTATGGTTTTTCACTACCTACAAGAACTTTTTTACAGGTCCGAAACGGAAGAGCAATGTGATTTCTGTAATTTGTATTTGGGTGATTCAAAGTACTATACTATAGCTATCTGTAAAACGAATTACTAGTATGTTATACGAGGGGGTGATTTTGAAAGTACTTTGACAGCAGGAGGTGTGTGCTGAGTGGAATGGTATGAAGCTCGACAGCATGAATGCTCTCCTACACAACTAATGCACCAAAGTTATGACATTTTTTACTACTTTTTTCAACAATTTCACTGTTGTCCTTGTTTGCGGTGACCTGGATTAGTAAATAATTCGGATTACTGAAGTGGGACAGTTTTTTTTTATTGTAAAGTTAAACATTTAATAAAAACAACTAGAAAATACTACATGAACAAAAAAATATATAAAATGCAAGCATGCTTAGTAAATTTTATATTCTGTGAAGTAATTAGTATTTTTTGTTTGCTTAACCCTTTTCTGGTTCATTATAAAAGTCGTTTCTTTTAATCTTTGAAGTACAAGAACATCATGTAGTGGGATATCATTTTCTTCTGCCCACTTTATGCACAAATTGAAACTTTTGACTGCCTCATCATTCTTAACAGTCTGGTTTGTAATATTTAACTCTGGACCTTCATTGTCACTATCATGGTGTTCGTCTATAACATCTATGTCTTCAAGTGGTAACAAATCTTCATCATTTTCGAGCCTGTTACGTATTTCTACATTCGTGAGATTTTGCTCAGTGAGACCATTATATCTGAAATATCTGTTATCTCTTCAGCCAACGAAAGCAGATTACGCCGCAATTGATTCAAAGGAATCAGATCTTCAGCATCATATTCAGTATCTGTGTTGTTGGCTACATAAGCCATAATTTTGTGTCAGCACTTCTTCGGAGGAGAATTTTCCCAAGCATTGCATAGTAGGCATACAGCGTCCTTCAAGTTAATGGTTTTTAATAACTTAACAACGTTCTCTTCGTTATTAGATAAAATATGGCCTGAAAGACTTTTCCAATAAAATAATTTCGTCAGTCTGATGGCGTTTTGATCCAGAGGTTGCAAAAGTGCTGTACAATGTGGTGTAAGAAATAATGTTGTAAATTGTCCATCCTCACTAGTCAGTTCTTCTACAGTTTCATGGCTCGAGGCGTTATCGACGATTAACAGGGCTTTTTCAGGCAAATGAATGACTTAACTTGACGAATAAATGAGCAATGAAACCAGTCTAAAAAAATTTGTGTAGTCATCCAAACATTGGCAGACATTTTTAAATGCCCTTGGATTTTTTGCCTTTCCTATCACTTAGCGTTTTAATTTTTGTGAGCCATCAGCATTGCAACATGTTAGAAATGTAACGCGTCCTTTGCTTATTTTTCGACCTGGTGCGGTCTTTTCCTGAGAACGAACCAGAGTTTTTCAGGCAACATCTTCCAATACAGAGCAGATTCGTCTCATTGTATATTTGAGTAGGTGCATTTAACTTCTCTGCAAATTCAGTTATGAAGGGATCGACGACACTTTGATCATTGGATAGTTTTTCGCCACACACTTTTAAAGCACGAAATTAGAAAGCCAACCCCTGCTAGCTCTAAAATATCATTTCCACCCAAATGGTCATTAAAATATATCATACCTTTTGATTTTGCTTCTTTTCTGTTTTATATCGGAAATTGTTGATGTTCCTACCCTGTATTCATTTGTCAACAGTTTTCCACTTTCACCACGGGCTAGTCTTTCTATTATATCGGATTTTTGTTTTATTGACAACGTAGTATGTTTTCTTTTAGGAGGCATTTTAATTTATTTAATTTTTATAAAAAATGATTATATACTTATTTAGAACATAAACTATCACGTATGTACGTACTATGCAACAACAAATAGCTAAGCAGTTAATCCGCAGTCGAAACGAAGGCGCACACACACTGTTTATGGGAACCCCCTGGCCGAATTCAAGAGAGGGGAAAAATCTCACGATAAAAACGCAGGTCCGGATTATAAAATACACAATGCAATTGAAATTCTTGGCCGAATTACCGAAGAATCCGGTTTACTAAAGGTACTGCCATCTTTATCGCCACTTCTCAGTATTTGTCTTTAAAGGCTTTTAAAAGCTCTAACAACTTCCTTAAGGAGCACAATGGGTCAAGGAAGAGTTTCTGCTCCATCGACATGCTTTCAAAATAAAGAAGTCTAATGGAAAGCGTACCCAATTTTCTCCGTTTCGTTCTCCAATCGACGCTTTGCCTTTCCCTCTAGTTTTCATTTTTATGATTATGGTACTTCTCCAAATTCAAAGATAATACATCTGCCTTAACTTGCTCCCCTTAAGGATTGTTACTTATCTTTGTTACAATTATAATCGCAGGATTTTTCGATACTGGTTGTCACTTCAATTTCCAGCGTTAAGAACCAATTAATAATCGTACGCATCCTTAGGACAGAATTTAAATTCGATATTGACAAACACCCAAAATTTCAAAAGAAAATTTGACAAATTGGCTGGCAGTGTAACCACCTAACTCTGTCAAGTAAAAAATTTGAATTCCCCTTGCCTGCGTGGTGCTGGCCTATTTATTTCACCGTCCCCCTTGCGAAAAATAGCGTCGCTTGGCTTGGTTGCTCATTTCGAATCTAAAACAAAGTGGCGGATCCAAAATATGGCGAATTATTTTTCAAAAAGCGATTGAAAATATGCCCTTAAATACCACCAGCAATGGCCTCCTTAAGCCTCAAGTGTAACAAAGTATTTTCGAATCGCCCCGTATATCAAGTAGATTTTTAGCGACTGTAAGTGAAGTTTGCGGTCACTTTCCTTGCGTACGAGTTTCAATAATTGACTAAAACATTTTTTCTAAAGCTTGTGTCGGAGTGTCAACAAAAATTGACAACAAATGTCAATCAACATGATAGATTTGCCACGTTATTGCACAGTGCGAAAATAACAAGTGCGAAAAGTTAACGTACGTGTTAAAAAAATTTTTTTATGAAACTTGCAGCACTAGTGGCAATGTTGTTTCTACGAGTGTGAGGAAAATTAAGAATTGTCTGCACTAGTGCCAAAAAGGGCAACTTTCCGCACTCGCACCAATGCTGAAAGCAGTAACTTTCCGCGCGCTCATAGAAAATTGCTATTTAAGTAATAACTGCGAAAAAGGTAACTTTGCCGCATGTTTGGTAGAAAGTTGTTTCTACGAGCGATAGGAATATTAAAATTTAAAAACGTTCTTTACTATTGCGGAAAAGGGGAAATTCCCGTACTGGTGCCAGTGCTGAAAGTAGTCACTTTCGACACGCTCGTGGAAAACCCCTCTTTGCCGAGCAATTTTAGGTTACTTAATCAAGGTTAAGAACATGGCAAGTTTGGTTGGTTGTGAATTTTAAGTAATGTTTTTAACGCATACATGAAATGATCTATTATTTCCTAAATGTAAATATTAGTGTTAAAAAATATGAATCAACAAAATATAGTCGATATATCAATATTTTGTTGCACACATTTTCGAAAACTGTATCTATCGGCCCACACACGCATTTTAAGTGTTATGTTATTTAACCTATTTATAAAGAATAGATGCTTTAGGCCTACATCACTGTCCTGTTGGTAATAACAACCACATAACTTTCAATAATGGTGTCCTTACAACTTGTCTTATAGTTAGAGTTAACAGTACATCGATAGTTTAGGCCTAAATGAATCTAGCTTAAGCCAACACATATTGGATATACATAACATATTATACATGTAGAAAGACGCTGTACACGTTTTCCAAAGTAGAATCACCCATTTTTTAAATGCAATGGATAACATGGTAAATAAGGTAATTTTTACGCGTTAAACCATTTCTTTTGTAATTTAGAATGCGTATTTTTTTCGACCCTATTTTTTTAAAATTAAGAGATAGAAATTACCTCAGGTTATTTTATATTAAAGGTACTTGTTTATTTCTAAAGCAAACGTTCTTGCAATTATGAATGCTTTGTATTATACGTGTATGTAAACGAGTTTCTTGTGAATAAAACTTAGAGTTTTTGATAAGGGATTTGTTTTATTTACTTATTACAGGGAGTAGACTAAAAATATATAAAATAACACCTACATAGGGTATGTGACGTCACTGCAAGGCGATGGATGGAAGGCCGCAACGAAGTTACTGGAACATATAAGGTTGGCAGCTCCCTATCTAGGATCCGAACCAGCAATAGGCATAATCAAAACAGCAGGCAGGGATACCCTGAGAGAATGGACCGCCAACCTCTCCAAGGAGGAATGACAGGTCGAAGATTTCATAACTTGCCCTGATAGGGCTAAGTTGGAATGGATTCTTAACAGAGTAGGCGTGCCCTGTATCCTCTGGTAGGACTTCTAACAGGACACTGCAAATTAATTACATATAATGGTCGTGGGGGAGGACCTGATATGTTTGGGATGCTTGGAGGACGAGGAAATACCACTGCACTTGTGAAGCCTTAGCCTCGGACGGCAAGTCTTTAGGACAGTGGTGATCCAACAGGAGGAAGTCAGGAACCTTGCTTGGAATAACATACTGACCTTCATGAGAAGGGGCACATTTGGCTAGGGCCTGGGTGGTTGAGTCGATGGGGGAAGACCCAAGGGTAGTTAAAAAGGATCGCCTTTGGTTAACCAGTTTTTCAAATTTATAGTATTTTCGGACGCAGCAACATTTATGTTAAATGTTAAAGTCAATAGACACAACTGTAGGTTTTGGGCAAATGAAAATCCCCACTGGATGAGAGAAGGTCATACACAACGCCCTGGAAAATTGAATGTGTGGGCTGGGCTTCTGGGTAACCACAAGATCGGTCCATTTTTTATTGATGGAAATTTGACATCACAACTTGAGCTCTTGGAAACGCAAATAGTGCCTACTATACGAAATGTGATGGGTCCAAATTATGCAAGTACATTCTTTCAACAGGACGGAGCTCCTCACCATTTTGGTCGAAACATGCGCGAATCTTTGAACAACGCTTTTCCGAATAGGTGGATCGGTACAATCGAGTGGCCACCTAGTTCCCCTGATTTGTCGCCTAACGACTACTTTTATGGGGACACTTAAAGAACAGAGTTTATAACACAAAACCTCAAGATTTGGCCGATTTGCAGCGTCGAATATTGGACGAATTTGAATTAATAACGCCAGAAATGATTTACAACACAATTGAAAAAGTTTATTTTCAATTAGCACACTGTCAAGCTGTACAGGGAAAACAGTTTGGACATTTAATATAAAAAATATATTTTTTCTAAATTGTACTCGTTATTTCGAAAACTACTGATATTAGGAACAAAGTATGTTATACCAAAAGTGTAACAAATTTAAAGTAAAAACTATAAATGAAAAAATAACTGAGGAATCGTCCTGTAAAATATCGGACACTTATTAAATAACACCCTGTATACGATTTATTTTGGATTTAAAACAAGACACTTAATAATTTTATTTATTTTGAATTTTTTTTTCTAAAGGGTCCCCCGCAGCAGGACATTGTGAATGGGGTATGAGAAAATAAACAAACTCTTACTTCTTAAAAGCGTTTATAACATCGAAATGCAGAGCAATACTAGGGGGCACCGACTCGAAATAAACCGCACGTTCAATTTGACAGCCGTTCTGCGTCAGGTACTCTGAAAATGCTTTCTCCTCCTTTTTTATCCACGGTCTTCTGTCGTCTTGTATTTGGTAAGGTGTGACGTGTACGTGGATATTTATATCTAGGAAAAGGGTCTCACATTAATAGCAGGAACGGTATCATTTACAAGAAACTAAATGATTACCTAAAGAACTCAACAAGCTCAAAATATTTTTATCGGTAACCCAAGTGTGCCCTCCACCAGAATGTCCTCCGTCCAACCAATACATGTCTTCGATTTTCGAAACGATGCGTGTACTCTCTGCATCTTTTTCTATACTGTTATGGTGAAATTCGTGCAGAAACTGATTGAGTACCACACAGCCCTTACTAAAACCGATCAACTTCAGTTTGGAGTTTTCTATGTTTGGATATTTATCAGTTTTACAATCCTAGAAAAAAATGTTTGTATCAAAAACGTTTTTCTCTTTACACAATATTACTTCAATCAACTGCTTAACGGGGAGAAATAAGAACGTAATGCAGTAAAGAGGGTGGAAATATCCTGCAAATACTTACATCAATGTTATTTGCAGCCTTATCACTAATTGGGCTATCTTTTTCCAAAAAATCCGACTTTAATCTATCAGAGACGTTCTTGACTAAACAATCTAAATGTTTTAACGCATTGTGGTTAGGTGTGTGTTCTGGGACTCCCAGCTGATTGCTCTGAACGAAATTCTTGAAACAAACAAACATTTTGAAACCCATCCTAAAAGAATCGTTTAGAGCTACAATGCGACGTAGAAAACAACATAATGCAACTGCAAGTAAAGGCTGCTTATTATCTTAGAAGAAGCAACGCCACAAATATTTGAAGAATCAGACACTATGAGTCTTCAATGAGAACGTTGGGGGAAGTGTCTGATTCTCCCACATGAAAAAATCCGGTGTAGCCCTTAAATGAGATTTTGTCTTTGGTTATACCTTGATGGCTTAACAACTAAAATATGACAATCCTCAAATTTCCTTTGCAGTTTATCAGCTGTGCTCTCCAAATTCCATTGTTTGTAGTACCTGCTATCTCTGTGCGCTTCCATATTTTCTGTATAATCCTAAAATTACTTTTATTTTGTACCTACAGTTTAAATTTTTTCAAAGGCAGAGCCTTTTTCAACCATTTCCAAGTTTTCTATAGGTATCTGAACGCTGTTTTTACCTGCACATCTCCAGGAAAAAACACTACAACACTAGCATTCTCAGTCTCTACTAAAGGTGGTCCATACACCACGTCGTTCTTTCGTTCTGCGAATCCATCCACTGCACAAATCCTTCGAGGAAACAATGATGGTGAGTCTGTAACATCGTTCGTGCACATGGCCTTTAAATTGGGCCAATTACCTGGAAGAAGAATAATAGAAATTGATAGAAAGGTAAAAATGGCTTATTAAGGAAGACATATTGTTGTTAATAAGTGACGAAGATTGAGAACAACTGCTATATCCTTAAAACTGCCATATTTTGTATATCTGGCATGAAGAAAATCTCCATGTAACAATACAGACAAAGCACCAACAAAGATTCATGGTCAACATGTGGGCGGGGATTATTGGGAATCATCTCATTGGACCGTTCTTTATGGAAGGCAGCGTAAATAGCGCCATGTATTTGCAATTCTTGCAACAAAACCTAAAAGGTTTATTAAAAAATGTGTCCTTAGGAATTAGAAATCAGATGGGGTATATGCACGATGGTGCCACCCACCAATCGACTCCATTGATTTTGAGAAATGATTAGCATCAAACAAAATGGTTGACGCGAGACGACATGGTCTCTCCGACCAATCCAATAGTGCCCCAATTCGCAACATCCTGTATATTTTCCTAGACGTTTATATTTATGTATTCAGGCGTTACTTAACTTTCATATTTGATATATTACTTTGCTCTCGAGCCAGTGAGTTATCTTCAAAGATTTTCTAAAAATAAACGGCATGCCTACTTGCGATATTTCAAAGCAGAAAACGCGAAAATACGATTCTCTGTATTTTCCAGCGCTTGTTTCAGTTACAAGTGGACGTTTGACGCGTTTACAACTGAAAATTGTCTAAAAATAAATCGTGAATTTAGTTTTCTTTCCGTAATTCAATGAGGAACTTTCCATATGAGTCATATAAATAATAAATTAACAAACATTTATCTTAAAAAGTAGTTACCATATCTATGTGATTTAAAACCTTTTATCTAAGTGGTAAGTTATTATTTTTGGCCTGCCTATGCAGAAATCCCAGAACTAAAATCACCGTTTTTTAGTCTACAAGACCAAATACAAAATGGAAGGGCCCCGTGAAAGACATATCAGAAGCATATCCAGATCCAGGACACCAACCAGGTTCTCCTACAATGTTCCTAAACCAACGCGCAAAAGACATCGCGAAAAATTCAAGGACTGTTGCAGAAGGGTCGTGGCGTTCATGTGTACTCAAGTTGGGGTGGGGGCGCTCATTCTGGGGTACACCATCGTTGGGGCTGTGGGTTTTATGCACATCGAGAAAAGGTAATTGATTTCGTCTTGTCGGAGGATTGTGTGAGGTCGAGTTTTATAGTGGTGCTGGTAATCGAGTACCTTAAAAGCAGTACATGTATAAATACTAAGTAAGTGGTGTAGATTTAGCAACGGATTTTTTAGAAACAAAAAACAACACAGAGCAAAAAAACGCGATCTAAAATGACTCAGATACAAGTACATGATTAGTACTTAATAAGGACTGATGAGTACTGAGTATACCTACCGTTTTTACTCAGAGTACCTTTGGGTCACAAAAAAATTCGTTTGCCACCACCAACGACCCCTCCCACCACTATAATCCGACAAACGTTACCCAGAGATAAAATTATCAGTTCTCAGTGCAAATAACTCAGAGCTCCACAAAGTGATAATTCTAAGGAATCATACAATGAAAAAACTATATGATGCGGCGCTCAAGAACAATGTTTTTGACGAGTGGAGGTTTGGTAGGGACGTGGATCAGATCCTCCTACTCCATCAGATTAATATTACCAAAATATTTAAGCACGGTAAGTGATATAACTTTAGTACTTCGTTAGCGGGAAGACTGCAGAGGTCTATAAAACCAGACGTTTACTATAAGCTGCCTTTTAATTAGTCTTACCAATTAACTCAATGTAAAATGATTTTGGCATTTAATATAGTGTCAGGGTTTATAAGCTTTTTGTGCTTAGATTTGTTTTATGTCATCTTGTGTTTAACTTGTGAAAAAGTACCTTGTATGTCCTTCAGCAATAAATCATTTAAAAAAAAATAGAAAATTACTCACAAAATCTTTTTCTAGGGTACGATGAACGCTCCATGGAAGAAATATGGAGTTTTCCCGCAGCCTTGATGTTTTGCTTAAGCATAATAACCATGATTGGATACGGGAATATGGTGCCAAAAACCAGAGAGGGTAAAATTCTGACTTTGTTCTATGCACTCTTTGGCATCCCCCTGTATATTTTATATTTTAAGGTAGGTATAAACGTGTATACCTGTGATACCTGATTGCAGATGTTCAGTAAAACGTGCTTTAAAATAACCTTACAAAAAATACGTTTGTAGAACATGGGAAAAATTCTTGCTGGATGCTTCAAATGGGTCTACAGAAGAACCTACGAATGTTCTATGGAAAAGGATGACGATGAAGTGATTGCGAGAAAGAAAATCATAGTACCTAGTACAGCATGCCTTTGGGTTATATTTGCTTATGTAATGACTGGTAAATATCAAACTCATTCCAGCCCAAAACAGTTAAAATTTAATTTTTTAAATGACAGGTTCTATTATGCTGATGAAATGGGAAAAATGGGAATTTCTGGACGCAACATATTTCTGCGTGACGTCCCTCTGCAAAATAGGATTTGGAGATCTGGTTCCTGGAGCAGACGTAAACGCTTCCAATCAAGGCAATCAGACCAAATTGGTCATAAACTTCATATATATGTTATTAGGTGACAAACTAAAAAATTCTAGAAAAAATTGAATTTCTAATGCATTTATCTTTATAGGGCTTGGTTTAGTAGCCATGTGCTATAACTTAATGAAGGAAGAAATTAAAGTCAAACTCAAAGAGATGAATGAAGATTTTAATCAATGTCTGGAAGACACAAAGATCAGGTTTTTGAACTGTTGTAGACGATGTCGAAACAAAGAGGATATGGAATACTATGAAGACTATTGAGACTACAGTAGTAGTTGAGATTATTTTTTTGTATTTGGTAATAAAACCATTACCAAGTTTTACAAATGATTAAAAATGTTTTTTTATAGAAGGTCCTGGGAAACCAAAAACATTTATTCACTATACCTATGTTGTATACAAATTCCATGGTATCTATTTCTATACTATTTATTTTGCTAATAAGGATTTTTATTATAAATCAGTATAATTTACAGATTTTAGCATCCTTAAATTCATGAATCAGGCATTTTATGTCAATATTCAAACTAAATTGGGAAAAGAAAATATTCAAAATGGGAAAAACAGTTTCACTACAAACATATGTTTATTTAATTCATGTAAAACACTAAAATAAAACAGCTGACATGGATATTAAACAGTTTACAGATTACATCTGTTTGGATGGAGATATTTATTTTTGTTTGATTGACTAGTTTACTAGCAATAAATCATAACAAAGATAATTTAGTAAAGAGTTGTACCTACTTAAAGGTGGAATTTATATTTGGACTTGGACCAATTCCAAAGGTTTGGTGCACCAACTAGACATTTTAATTAATTGACTGTTTTAAAGCCTATGACTTTTGTGATTTTCTTGCTTGATGTATAAAAGTTTACTACTTACTTTACTGGGGTGTTTGACTCTGGTATTTTTCAGATTAGTTCTAACAGCTCATTTGCCTATAAATATCCAGAATAGTATGTGCTGTGATTGTAGTATGCTTCCCTTTTTGGTTTTTCTTTTGAGTTGGAAAGCAAACAACAAGGATTATTGATGTTTCTTGATCTGGAGCAACAGGAGAGATCTGCACACAAAAGAGGTTGCCTAACAAGGTCTTATCTGTTATAGGAGCGTACTACTATTACTAATGTCTCCTTTTTTTGTATAATGTACTCAAGACCTGAGATGTATGTTATATCAGAGGTCTGCAAGACTAGAGAATATAGAGACATTAAGCTGTATAAAAGTATCTCAAAACGCGTGCAATTGTGTCCAAAAAGTCTCTAAACTCGAATCCCCTATATACCTGGAAGAAATTATTACCGAGGTGTTTACCTACCACAAACTACAGTATGGGCTCCAATCTTTTGAAACTTATCGACCAGCACAATTGTTAACGTTAAACATCTCCAAGTTCTCAAGTATTGCATAGAACAATAAATTCAAGATATTTACAGGGAGTGACAGCAACAGCAACTATATACAGGTTAGTCTTAGTTGTAATGGCCACCTGTCTTGGCGACAATCGGCCAGCTATATTTTTGTTGAGTCGGACAAGTAACCATTGCAATTTAAAAGAAGAAGAACACGTGTTTTCCAAAAAATATCAAGTTTTTTTCAACTGGCTGAAATAAGTGATAATGACGTTCTTTAGCATTATCATTTTGGTTTGTTTTTTGGTGGTTGATCGTTTCGATAGGTTTTTCTAGTTTCTTAAGTCAATGGAATATTGTTCCAGAAGAATAAGTCCATTTCGATAATAAGCTAGCCCTAGTAGGTAAGTATATTATTATTATTGCTATATTCGTACGTCTGAGAAATAAGTTTCTTTGGTAAGATTAAGTAGAGATTGTTTTAGAATTTAGGGCATCCCGCGCTTGTCCTGGCTTTTCTTTTATTTAATTTTTATACTTTCGCATAAAATGAGAAATAATTGTACTAGGATCATGATTGTTTCTTAAGTAGTGAGTCTGCGACTATTACTTCTATTTCTTTACAGGTTGCTTTTCACTGGGACATAATTTGGGGGTTAATTGAAAAAGATAACTTTATATAGTTAATTTAAAGGGGGGGGGGGCAGCGGGCCTGTAACTTTGAAATAATTTTCGGTTCGGTGTTGTACTAATTCATTGTAGTGGAAGGGGGACGACGAGGTGGCACATAAGTGAGCCAGTCTCTCGGTAGTCTTGACATTGAACATGACCTTGAAAGTTCATTCAAGGTCAAGTCCAAATTTTCGTAAAGTTACCTCGAACTAGGTTTTGCCATTGAACAAGACCTTGTCCGTGACCTTGAAAGTTCAAGGTCACTTCCAAGGTCAAGTCCAAATTTTAATAAAGTTACCTCGAACTTGGTTTTGACATTGAACATGACCTTGAAAGTTCAAGGTCACTTCCAAGATCAAGTCCAAATTTTAGTAAAGTTACCTCGAACTTGGTTTTGACATTGAACATGACCTTGTCCGTGACCTTGAAAGTTCAAGGTCACTTCCAAGGTCAAGTCCAAATTTTAGTAAAGTTACCTCGAACTTGGTTTTGACATTGAACATGACCTTGTCCGTGACCTTGAAAGTTCAAGGTCACTTCCAAGGTCAAGTCCAATTTTTAGTAAAGTTACCTCGAACTTGGTTTTGACATTGAACATGACCTTGTCCGTGACCTTGAAAGTTCAAGGTCATTTCCAAGGTCGAGTCCAATTTTTAGTCAAGTGACCTTGAACTTTCAAGGTCATGTTCAATGTCAAACCAAAGTTCAAGCTCACTTTCCTCAAATTTGGGATTGACCTTGGAAGTGACCTTGAACTTTTAAGGTCACGGACAGGGTCATGCTCAATGTCAAACCCAAGTTCAAGGTCACTTTCCTAAAATTCGGACTTGACCTTGGAGATGATCTTGAACTTTCAAGACCACGGACAGGGTCATGTTCAATGTGAAACCAAAGTTCAAGGTCACTTTCCTAAAATTTGGACTTGACCCTGGAGATGACCTTGAACTTTCAAGGTCACGTACAAGGTCATGTTCAATGTCAACCCAAAGTTCAAGGTCACTTTCCTAAAATTTGGGCTTGACCTTGGAAATGACCTTGAACTTTCAAGGCCACGTACAAGGTCATGTTCAATGACAAACCCAAGTTCAAGGTCACTTTCCTAAAATTTGGACTTGACCCTGGAGATGACCTTGAACTTTCAAGGTCACGTACAAGGTCATGTTCAATGTCAACCCAAAGTTCAAGGTCACTTTCCTAAAATCTGGGCTTGACCTTGGAAATGACCTTGAACTTTCAAGGTCACGTACAAGGTCATGTTCAATGATAAACCCAAGTTCAAGGTCACTTTCCTAGAATTTGGGCTTGACATTGGAAGTGACCTTGAAATTTCAAGGTCACGGACAGGGTCATGTTCAATGTCAACCCCAAGTTCAAGGTCACTTTTCTAAAATTTGGGCTTGACCTTGGAGATGACCTTGAACTTTCAAGGTCACGTACAAGGTCATGTTCAATGTCAAACCCAAGTTCAAGGTCACTTTCCTAAAATTTGGGATTCATCTTGGAAGTGACCTTAAACTTTCAAGGTCACGGACAAGGTCATGTTCAATGTCAAAACTAAGTTCGAGGTAACTTTGCTAATATTTGGACTTGACCTTGGAGATGACCTTGAACTTTCAAGGTCACGTACAAGGTCATGTTCAATGTCAAACCCAAGTTCAAGGTCACTTTCCTAAAATTTGGGATTCATCTTGGAAGTGACCTTGAACTTTCAAGGTCACGTACAAGGTCATGTTCAATGTCAAACCCAAGTTCAAGGTCACTTTCCTAAAATTTGGGATTCATCTTGGAAGTGACCTTGAAATTTCAAGGTCACGGACAAGGTCACTTTCAATGTCAAAACCAAGTTGGAGGTAACTTTACTAAAATTTGGACTTGACCTTGGAAGTGCCCTTGAACTATCAAGGTCACTTCCAAGGTCAAGGTTAGGTGAATCTTAAGGTTACACTAAATTTAAGCAAAGTTGTGCACTGTTATGTTCAAAGTCTCAAAAGCAACTCAAAGCCCAGCCGTTTAAGGAAACAGGATCCCGGCTTTGAAAACCGGGATCCATCGATTGGTCGAATTATTAACATTACATCGGACTTCTATTGCGTCGCTATAATTTTCTTTGGTACAACCTAGAAGAAAATACAAATTAAAACTCTGTTTAACTTAGGCTCTAAAGTAGGCAGAGAAAGCTACTGAGATGTTGGACGGCAACGCGCAGAACTTGATGCAGAGCGTGAAGGAGACAGTGAGAGCCGCAGAGAGTGCGATGGGAGCACACTGCACAGGCAAACCTGGTACGCTTAAGCAAGCGTACAGAACGCTTGTATTGCTGTTAGTTTGTCAGTGGTGCTGTGTGCTACGAACTTTGTCTTAGCACGAAGTACGAATGCCTGTAAAATACCAAAATGAAAGTCAGACCTTAATATGTAAGGATTGGTCTTCCAATCTCTCATTAACCTATACTATAGTCAATTTACTGACTATTAGATTAACAAACTACCTAGTAATTTTACTCCTGAGGTTTCAGGTTAAAAACAAGTGCCTAATATTACCCACTCTCGTCTTCCAGTTAACTTACCTAATTGATAGATTTAAAGACCATTCTAGAAGTGATTAAGACTTGCCTTGCGAAGATATAGTATATTCTCTATACCTAGATAGATATTTTTATAAGCTTTTATTAAAAAATGTATTGTGACACATGATGTAAGTACCTATTTATATTATGTGCAAAATTGTCGAAATGTTACACTTTACAGTGCAATTGTAACATTAGAGTCTGAATTTTTATCGCCCGGTATGTCATTTGGTTGAGAAATTAGTAAATTCTAACGTGAACTGTGGATAAAAGTTTAGATTTCGATCGCATTGTACACACGATTAGTTTGAAGAAAAGAAAATACATGTCATAAAATCCTCAGGCCCAAGATATTCTGCCTGATAACTTTCGAGGAGGCTATTGTTGTCATGGAAGTTATGTTGCTGTTGTCACTAACAGGACATGGATATGTTGGGCCTTAGATCCAAATTATCAATTTCGTGTTAACTGTAACCACAAGATACCTTTTACAGACACCATTATTGGAAAATTGTTTGTCATGAATAAGTTATGTGGCTGTTATCACTAACAGGCCTGCGATAATTTGGGTCTAAGGCTCAAGTTATCAATGTCCGGTTAGCGACAACAACAACATAACTGCTCCATGACAACAATGGTATCCTTGAAAGTTCCCTTGCAGTTACTGTGAAGAGAGCATGGACAGTTTGGGCTTAAAAGGTTCAAAAAGCCGGCCTCGGTAGCTCGGTGGGTAGAGAGCTTGCCGGGCAACCGATAGGTCCCTGGTTCGAATCCGGGCAAGGGCATGGATGTTTGTGTGAATGTGAATGATTATACAAGTTTTAAGAAAAAATCCTGGCTGGATGCCGAGAGGCAAGAGGCCATTGCAACCCTAGAAAAAAAAAAAAAAAAAAAGGTTCAAAAAACGATCTTTTACTTACATTTTATTCGCCAAACAATAATTAAAAGGCAACCTATTATATATTTAAACGAATTTTAACGATATAAGGTTTGTGTATGTTAATTTAATGTATTGTATTCTAACAACTGTTTTTTCCTATACATTATTTACATTTTTTTAACTTGTTTTCTTCTTTTTTGTTTAATGAAATTAATGATCTTTGTATAACAGACTTAATAAAATACTAGTTAAAAATCCGTATGTTTTATTGTCAATATACCCTACAAATCCCAGAAAACTTTCCGCAAAACTAATAAAAAATGTAGTCGTAAAAAAGTTTTATATTTAAAACCAATAAAATTGACAAAAAATATTTGGCATTAAATGAGCTATGCTCCGCCGAGAAAATAAAAAAAAAATCTAAGGGCCGGTTTACGCCGAATTTAACTGGCACTTTTGCAAATTTTGTAAAATGCTATTCTGCAGGTTAGGCCCATGCGATGTTGCCAAGCATGTCAAAAGTTCTCAGAACCTACTGAATTTCGAGGATTTTCTCTAAAATTCCCTAGTTTTTAGGGAAAAACAATCTGGCAACATCGCAAATTTACGGGTCAAATATGGTAACTGGATGTTAACCCGAGGTAGAAAGATTGTACCTAAGTCAATTTTCGATTTTTGTGTTATTTCACTATATATGCGCTTTTTTTGAACCTAAAATCCGAAAAAATATTTCAAGTTCAACATTAATCTACACTTCCAAGAATTATTTTTCAAGGTCGCACTTTAGGTAGTTCACAGGCTAAACGACCACACCATATAAAAGTAACCTACAAATGCATTTAGAATGTGACCGCACTTGCTTTATTGGCACTTCCCAAGTAGTTCACAGTCTAGAAAACAACTTGCGTTTAGACTGTGAATGCTGATGTATGTAAGATAGGAATATACTGCCATTCAAAAAATTGACGATATCTAAAGGAAAAAAAACGAAATAAACTGCGTTTATAAATCTCTTTATTTAGAAGGATTGTATAATATTATATATATTTCAAACTGGGATGATTAAAAAAACAAATGTTAATTTTCTTTATTATATTAAAAACCCTCCACCATTATGTCAAGAAAAGAGGATATTACAATGGTCACTTGTCCGATAAGGTCATAGAGTAGATGTTGCTCTAAATAACAATGGCCACTTGTCCGATAAGGCCATAGAGTAGATGTTGCTCTAAATAACAATGGCCACAAGTCCTGTAGTGGCGCCGCAGTCAGAGTAGATGTTCCTATAAATCACAATGGCCACTTATCGTACTCTTTAGGTTGCAGCTGAAAGATTACTGGGTGGAGAGAATCATACTTTTTTTGGGTTTCGCAAAATTTAAATCACAATGGCCACTTATCCTGCTCTAAATCACAATAGCCACTTATCCTGCTCTAAATCACAATGGCCACTTATCCTGCTCTAAATCACAATGGCTACTTATCCTCTTCTTTTTTCTTCAGATATACCTGCAAATAGAATTTTAAAATAGAGATTACTAAAAACCAGCCTTTTACAGGAACAGGCAAAGCTTGTCAAGGCTTCCTACCTATGACCTAAACTAAAGGCATCTCTGAATAGCAGGTAGGGTGTAGGGTGGCTCTAATGGAGTAGGCCGTCAAGGAAAAATTATTCATAACTTAGCATGACACGGACAAGTTAGGGGTTGGGGTGAATTCTTAACAGGAGCAGGCATGTCCTGAATCCTCTGGAGGGACTTCTAACAGAGGACACCACAAATTGAGAAACCAGCTGCCCTCGATGGGTGTGGAAAAAGACCCGATTTGTCCGGGATGCTTTGGAGGATGAGAAGACACCGCTGCACTTCCTGTGAAACACGGGCGTCAAGTCATTGGGACAGTTGTGCTTCGACTGAAGAAAGTTAGGCGACCCATGTCTGGAACGACGTCCTGACCTTCGTCAGGTCAAGTAAGTTTGGCGAAGGTCTGGGTGATTCAAGTGTATGGCGTAGGGAAAGAGCATCACAAAGCATTCCCACAATCTCTTTTCCTACCATGCGCCTAACCCGTATATCCTAATTGTTCGCCTCAAGCACGCCCGACTTGATCGAGGTAGCATTAGACGAGATGTAGCCCAAGAATTTCACTGAGCGTGGCATAAAGCCATCTGTTGCAATACAGAAGAATAAAAATGGAAGAAATGCTTGAAAAAATATGAGACAGATGGCGACAATCAGGATTCCTCTCACCGTTGTATTCCGATGTCACATAAATGTCGTTATCCAACAACAATATGTTGAAACTAGGGCCATCTGAAGCGACTCAGGTGAATAAAAATGAACGAAATACTTGAAAAAATATTAGATAGATGGCGACGGTAAGGATCCCTCTCACCGTTGTATTCCGATGTCACAAAAATATCGTGATCCAACAACAATATGTTGAAACTAACGTCATCTGTTGCGATTCAGGTGAATAAAAATGGCAGGAATGCTTGAAAAAATATGAGATAGATGGCGACAGCAACGATCCATCTCGCCGTTGTATTCCGATGTCACAAAAATGTCGTTACAACTTACACCCCAACAGGATGTTGATGTTTATGCTATCTGTTGCTGCGACTGAAGGAAGTTAGGCGACCCTTGAAAGTACAAAATCATAGAGAATTTCATTCCCAACAATATTACTCTCGTCGCGAAATCAACCGTAACCGAGTTACACCCGAAAACCCTTTTCAACACCTTCGAAAATAGTAAAATCGAACAATAACTCGATAAATAATAAAAATATCGAAAATTCTTGAAAGTACAAATATATAGAGAATTTTATTCCCAACAATATTAGACTCTTCACTTTTTGTCGCGAAATCAACAGTGACCAAGTTATACGTGAAAACCATTTTCAACCCCTTTGAAAATGGTCAAATCGAGCTATATCTCAGTAATCGTATATTTGGCTGCCTGACAAAATGTATGGCAGAAAATAATATAAGAGATTTTTATAAACGTACCAGACTAGATATATTGAGTATTGTGCATCGTTCTAATGGGTGGTGAATAGCACAGATAATACTAACCTGTATAGTCTCTGCTATGAGGTATATAATTGTATAGGTTATGTGCAAACATTATAAATGTGTAGTTAAATGTACGTTCAGAGCCTGGACATAAATACAGTTTTACCATTGTTTCTATAATAAACCCAAAACATTTAAAAGAGAAATCTTACCTGATCCAGTCTTGCAGACTTTTTTAATCCAGCTTCTGTGTTCTGTGTTAGCTTTTGATCCTAGAAGAAAATCCATTTTGTAGTCATACCTAAACTTTTTGTTCTAACTTTAAAATTAAAATTTAATAAGACAGTGTTAAGTATGAAAAACCGTGAAAAAACCGACTGTTTTAACCGAAAAGTATGAAACTGCCAGTGCCGAAAATAAGAAATTAGTGAAAAACTCAACATTTAAAAAATCTTCAAAGTTATTTTTCATAATCATTTTACTTTCGAGAAAATTATTAGCAGTTGACGGGAATTGGATACCTACTCTGCTTCGTCCTTTTCCTACTACTTTTTCCACCCCAGTAAACGCAATATCTCTTTAGGAGTCTGCCTACGCACATAGGGTGCAGGTTTCCTAAATTTTGATTTTTTTCCTTGGGCTATAGGTATGGTGGAGTCTTTGTATGAATATTTTAAGGTCTCTTTTATTGGTCGTCAGCGTAAGCATTTGGGGCTGTATTAGGGTGTATATCCAGGTTTTTTTTTTGGACCCACGAAGGAGCCCCTGACCCCCTGAACTTTTTGCCATGTAGTGTCAGTGCAAAGCTAGGTTAGATTATATCTCTGTCGGGAATACGAGGCAAAAACAAGCAAGCAAGTAGAAGCGGGTTTGCAAACTATGGTGTACTTACCAGGCGTTTCTTCATCACCTTTTTTGGTATATAATTTGTTATTATCTCGCAGTTTTCTCAAGATTTTCTAGGATCACTTTATTCTTCCAATCTGTCACTAACCTCCCTACTCCTTGGTCTATGGCCTATGGTCACGCGAATGTCCTCTCTTCTTTTACTAAATTTGGCTCGTCTACCAGTTCATGCCGTGCCTATCCAATTGTTGCTAGTCTCGCTTGTTTATGGCTTTGCTACTAGGAAATTGCCAAAATGTTGCTAGATTATTAATTACGTCGTAATAAATGTGGTTATGTTAAACGTCAAAATATCAGAAACAGTTTATCAACAAAAGTGGTATTATTTCCTATTTTCTATATTATTTCACACTAATAAATAAGTTCAAATGGAAAGAGAACGGCGTTCCAACGCCGGTAGTCGCATAGCTAAATTGTTGGACGAGGAAGAAGAGTGCCAGGACGAATTTTACAAGCAAAATTATGGTGGCTTTCAGGATACGGAGTCTGATAATGAATATGAGTAAGAATAACTACTTAATAAAGCTGATTTAGGCTTATATCTAGGCCTGTGGTCTTAGTAAGTTTGTTTTTTTAGGGCCGAGGAGGAAGGAGAAGACATAGTCGATTCTGACTTCAGTATTGATGAAAATGATGAACCGGTCTCGGATAATGAAGATGAAGAGAGCCAAAGGAAGAAGAGGCGACTTGTGACGAAGGCTTATAAGGTAATATAATTTTACGGCAAAGTTTAGGAAGGTTTAGAATATCAAATTGTTTTAGGAACCTGTACCCACACCTAAAGAAAAGTTAAAACCAAAACCCAAGTTATCTACACCCAGGTTAAGAAGTGAACCTTCTACTTCTAGTGACCTCTCTGGTAAGAGTCGGTATTTGCTTTCACAATAGCTACTAGAACATAACAGTGGCATTTTTTATAGAAAGGAAATCAAAAAGAAAATCTACTGCAGCTAAAACAGCTGAGACCGCACAAAGAATTAAAGTCAGAGACCTAGAACTAAGGAAAAAGCCCAAAAAGCCTAAAGAAGAGGAATGGATTCCCACTCAAGAAGAACTTTTAGGTAAATATATTATTATAAACAGTGGTTTCTTCAGTCATTTTTTTTTTATTTTAGAGGAAGCAAAGATCACTGAACTAGAAAATCTGAAATCACTAGAAAGATATCAAAAGATGGAAAGTGAAAAAAAGACTAGGAGAATGACAAAAAAGGCATATTCTGGTCCTATTATTCGTTACACTTCTACAAGGATGCCTCTTATAGAAGAAATTGACAGCGATGAAGTACCGTATGTATATTAAATATAATGAATATTTGTGGTATCTCTTCAGCCTACATTTTTTCTAGGATTGATGTTAAAGAAGAAACTAATGAAAAGAAACCAAAAAAATACTATGAAAGAACTTTTGTCACCTTATTAAATGACCCTCATGACGTTGTATTTAAAAAAGTTTTTAATGTCAAACCTACACCAGTGCCTCCAAAGAAGTTAAAGTGTGCTGTTACGGGGTGAGTAAAGAAATCTTTCATAAAAAATAATGTAGTTCTTTTCTTTTGAGTACACTTCTTATACTAGTATTGCTATTTTCTAGTTTGCCAGCTCTCTATGTAGACCCTGTGACTTGGGTTGCCTACAGAAACAGTACTTGCCTAAAAATCATCAGACAATCTTACTACCAAGAGCTAGAAAAACACGGTGACAAGTCCAACCCTATGGTCGCGGATTTCGTAAAATGGTACAGTAAAAATAAGGAGAAACTGCGGAGAGAGATGGTATTACATGCTCAAAAAATTAATATCACTTCCTAGGCTTAGTTTTTTTCTTTTTGTTTTATTCTAGGGGGATTTATCGTTTTTTATAGCTAAAAACGGTGTGTCGTTTGTGAATGACAATGACAAGCAAATGCACCAGTGTTTTGGGATTTTAAAACTTTTAACAAATTTATCTGTAAAACAACATAATTTTTTTTATTTTAAGGATTAAAGAGAAGACTTAGCCGAGCTGTAAAATAAAATTACTATTTGTTACTGAGTGTTTTAATTTATTAGATAATGTTCTAGGAACACTAGCAGAACTTGCAGTATAAGGCAATCCCTCTCCTGAGCGCATCTCCCTTGTCTATGATAAGACAGCAGTAACAAAACATTAAATTTGAAGTGCATGATTTTTTAAGGGCAATCCCTAGAAATGCTTTAATCCAAATAAAGTTAAACCTACCCCTTACCATGTCAAGTTAGTTAACAGGTCAGTGGCGTTTGTGATGCCGTTAATACATACAACTCTTCTTTAAAATACGTTAAAATTCGAGTTCCATAAGGATCGGTCTTGGGGTCACTAACTATTCAATAATTTATTCGTCGATGATCTTCCGAAACATATTCAGTGAAAGGTTGTGATGTATGCAGACAATACCACTAGGGTTGCCAACTTTGGAATATAAAATTAAAGGGCAATACAGGGCCGCAGCCCACGCCCATAAATCTGTTCCTGGTCTCTAAAAAATTGTATGCTTGTTGATCTATCAGGTTAGTTCGTTGGGGACGAAAATGGTAAAATCGATAAATAATAAAAATATTAAAAATTCTTCAATATCATAGAGAATTTTAGCTATTTTACTATCTTCACTTTACGTCGCGAAATCATCAGGAACCGAGCTACACGTGAAAAGCATTTTCAACCCCTTTGAAAATGGCCAAATCGAGCAATAACTCGATAAATAATAAAAATATCAAAAATTTTTAAAAGTACAATATTATAGAGGATTTTGTTCCTAGCCATTTTACTATCTTCACTATTCGTCGCGAAATCATCAGGAACCGAGCTACACGTGAAAAGCATTTTCAACCCCTTTGAAAATGGCCAAATCGAGCAATAACTCGATAAATAATAGAAATATAGAAAATTCTTAAAAGTGCAATATTATAGAGATCTTTATTTCCAACCGTTTTACTATCTTCACTTTTCGTCGCGAAATCAACAGGAACCGAGCTACACGTGAAAATGGCCAAATCGAGCAATAACTCGATAAATAATAAAAATATCCAAAATTTTTAAAAGTACAATATTATAGAGGATTTTGTTCCTAGCCATTTTACTATCTTCACTATTCGTCGCGAAATCACCAGGAACCGAGCTACACGTGAAAATCATTTTCAACCCCTTTAAAAATGGCGAAATCGAGCAATAACTCGATAAATAATAAAAATATTGAAAATTCTTAAAAGTGCAATATTATAGAGATCTTTATTCCCAACCGTTTTACTATTTTCACTTTTCGTCGCAAAATCAACAGGAACCGAGCTACACGTGAAAAGCATTTTCAACCCCTTGGAGAATAGTAAAATCGAGCAATAACTCGATAAATAATAAAAATATCGAAAATTTTTAAAAGTACAATATTATAGAGGATTTTGTTCCTAGCCATTTTACTATCTTCACTATTCGTCGCGAAATCATCAGGAACCGAGCTACACGTGAAAAGCATTTCCAACCCCTTGGAGAATAGTCAAATCGAGCAATAACTCGATAAATAATAAAAATATCGAAATTTTTTAAAAGTACAATATTATAGAGGATTTTGTTCCTAGCCATTTTACTATCTTCACTATTCGTCGCGAAATCATCAGGAACCGAGCTACACGTGAAAAGCATTTTCAACCCCTTTGAAAATGGCCAAATCGAGCAATAACTCTATAAATAATAAAAATATTGAAAATTCTTAAAAGTGCAATATTATAGAGGATTTTATTTCCAACCGTTTTACTATCTTCACTTTTCGTCGCGAAATCGACAGGAACCGAGCTACACGTGAAAAGCATTTTCAACCCCTTGGAGAATAGTCAAATCGAGCAATAACTCGATAAATAATAAAAATATCGAAAATTTTTAAAAGTACAATATTATAGAGGATTTTGTTCCTAGCCATTTTACTATATTCACTATTCGTCGCGAAATCATCAGGAACCGAGCTACACGTGAAAAGCATTTTTAACCCCTTCGAAAACTGATAAATCGAGCAATATCTCGATAAATAATAAAAATATTGAAACTGGTTAAAAGTTAAAAATTGTAGAGAATTGTATTCCCAACAGTATTGGTTGCTCTCTTCACTTTTCGTCGTAAAATCAAAAGGAATAAAATTATTAGCGAAAAAGTGGTCTCACCTTTAAATATAAGGATTTCAGATTGTACTCCAATGTACTTGGAGTAAAACCCGAAAAATAAAACACCTCTTTAACACATTAAAATACTTTATTAAATTAATTTCTTTTGTGCGAATTAATATTGGTACACTAAGACAATGAAAACAACACGTATCTATCAATCTAAAAGAAATCTGAAGATTTGATAAAAACACTTAAAAAAAATCTATTTGTTTTCTAGATTACTAAAAAATCCAAGGCACTTTTTAAGACACAATTATTAATTATATCTAGCTTTAACAATATGACACATAAATTTCTTATACAAGAATTTAAAATTATAATGTAAATAACTTGAAAATTATGATAAATATTAAAAATTGTTCTTTTTTCACGAATAATTGTATAAAATGACTCATTACTCGCATTATTGAAACTAATACAAACCTTTTGCACCGAGGTTTTTAATATAGTCCAGGTCAAGTATATTTAAAAAAATATTAAGGTCACTCGAATTTACTGAACGTCCAAAAAGTTTGATGAACCTAATATGGTGGTACTGATCCTAAAATTAAATATTTTACTGTGTGATACCTACATCTATATATCTTGTGCTATATATTCGACTGTATGAGATAAAAACTAAGTACAACATATAATATATCAATACATAACATGTATATAAATATTGGTGAGCTGGGTCAAGTTTTTACTGGAAGCTACCAAGTATAGACTAAAAAGAATTAAATGAGAATATACGCGTCAGGTGTCTGTGCCATGATTGACAATGCTCTACCGGCAACACACAGTAGTACGGAGTGCATGCATGAATTTATATTATAATTTTGTTTATTTGTAACGGCAGTAAAAGTATCACTATGGCTAGTATTTCCCAAAATGAATTTCGGGTCATTATAAAATTTGTAGCAGAACAGCTGCTTAAAGATGGCGAACGCTCTGGCTGCTCGACAGACGTTGTGGTACAAGAAAACATCAGTCTCTTGACAATACTTGATTCGTGAAAAACGAAGAGGAATGCTGTGAAAGTTAGCACGCAAAATGTAGCTTCCAATAGCTGGATCGTCCACCATATATCCCAGATTTGGCCCCCTCAGGCTACTTTTTCGTTTTTCACAAACTCCGCTGTATTGTCTACAGGACATGACAGATAATGAAGGTAAATATCCTTTGCTGTAATAGCATTGACACAAGTCAAGTATGTTGTAGTTTAAGCTAAACAAATGTTTTCTTCATGGGCGAAAAATTTCTAATCAACAAAAAATGGACTGCAATAACTTGAATTTACACGACCTTTTAAATCCTAACTTTCAGACCCACTTTGTACATAGACAAAGTCTTTCTTTGACGACAACTTACTTTGACTTGTTTATAAGTCATCACAGCAAAGGCATGTCAGTTGCAGCACATTTAATCCTATATAGGATTCATAGATTTGATAAGGTAAAGTATGAACCTGAAACAACAATACTGAATGAGAATCCCTATGATTCGTGGTCTCTGTTCGAAGACTGTCACCTGCTCTTTTCAACATCTACTCCTGAATTCCAAAAGGCTCTAGAGGACCAACAAGGAGAAATATAATCGTGAATGGACCATCAATAAACAATCTACGATGTATAGAATGGAGGCCTGGACACTTAAACAACAACACAATAAAAAAGTGAAAGCATTTCAACTCTGGAAAATATCATGGACAGGGCACATTCCTTCCAGTCCTCTATTGTATCAGAGAACGAAAGTTGCTTCTGTTACTAAAAAAACCAAACTGAGGCATTTGCTGAGAGGCGAAAGATCCAGCTTACTGCAACTGATCATACAAGGCAAGAGGAAGGATATTGAACTATCTGCAACAAAGATAATTTTTAACTTCGAATAGAAGACAGCAAGGAAATTACATTGAAGAATTAATACGCGAAGAAATTCCCAGTGAAATATCAGCGTTATTAAATGAGTTCTATGATATTCATGTCAACTTTTAGACAAGATTCCCAAGTTGTAGCGACATCTTCTTGCATTACACACTAGGCAATTTTTTTGAGTGTGCATTTATCAAGTAGTGTATTTTCTCGATAGTAATCAATAAAAACTTGTCCCCATTCTCAGTCGTTATTATATCCTTAACAGACCCCTAAAAATGAGATTGCACTCTAGATATCAAAAACTCAACTCCTCAATAAGCTTAATGAAAAGTACAAAATACCAGCCGAGCCAAAAACAATTATTAATTTTAAAATTCAGTATATATATGGCTCGTCCGCATTTCTTTATTGCACGTTTTTGCTTTTAGAGTATTTTTTCTGTATTGCTTTCAATTCGAATATAAACATCTGGGACGGAGGAAACCTATTTTAGAAAATGTATAGTGAAAACTAGGTCTCAGCTTTAAAAAAAAATATCAAGCCTATTTTGGCCTATAGCTTTGTTTACTTGAATTTTTTCTTATGCGTGTAGCTATGAGCTATGACTAACAAAATTATATACTTTTTTGATCACACCTACATATTTATAATATAATATGAAATTATACTTACTTATAATATATTTTTAAGTCTCTATACTGAAGAATACCTACCTTTTTTTTCTCTTAATGTTTTAACCTAACTGAAAAAACTTTTACCAGAAAAATTTACTTGGGCTATCATGTTAAAAAATCAATACTTGTAAAGATCGGATTTATTATTATACATATAATGTATATGGACCCAACCATATAGTTTTTGCTTATTAAAGGCTGTTAAAACACAAAAATAAAAGTAAATATTTCTGGTAAATCAAAGGTCGGTCTACTCATCTATTCGATAGATTTTTTGAAAAAATTGGCACTCAATAAATGTTTGTACTTTAATAAAAAAGTATTAGTAAAAAGTTAAATATTAAAATTAATTTTTAGATTCTAATACTAGATTTTTAGCAAATAATTAATGCTTATGGATTAGACACTTGCGTAGTAAACGATCCTTAAAAACCTGAATGAGATTCTTTACTACAAATAATCATAAATTAAAAATATCTCTACTCAAAAAGTAAAATTCCATTGTACAACGAAGTTAATTTTCCAAATAAAAAACATGAATATCCCCAAAAAAAAAATTGCTCGACTCGAGCGCTTTAGTAGGGTGTAATACATCCCTTAATTTTTACATCTTTTACCACACAAGTGACGCTATCTACAAAGAACTTAAGAGTTTAGTAGCTATATGAGTATGAAATATTAAAAACTGGCATAACCTCAATATACTACTATGTCGGGGGCTTTTGGTAGTCAATCTATAGTCAGACTGCAATCTTTGTTTTTTGTCACTCTAACTTTTTTTAAACCGACACAGCATGTTAAGTTAAGCTTAAAAAATTTGTTTACCATCTTTCTCTGGACCAAATTTAGAAAACTAGGCAGCCTTTAAAAGGGAATTTAAAGACCTTTAAATTGCGGGATCACTTTTGATGATCCCACTTTAACTGTTAGGGGTGTAGCTTACCCTAGCAGGCTTGAAAATTTCTTTCCCTTGTACACAAAATTGACGTAAGCAGGTGTTTTTTTTTTTAAAGTGACGATAAATATGAAAAAACGGGCTTGTTAAGTTTTATTAGGCATGTATATTTTGAGGTTATGCACGAGTTTTTACGGTACGCAATGTGTAATAAGCTTGGTGTACACTGTCGTCATAACTGATCAATTGAATCACCCAAAGTTCTCAATTATGGTTTGTCAATGGCTTTATTTGGTCCAAAACTTATTACCGACTATACACAACGACAAGGTTAACGCGTGGTATCTGCCGTCCTAAGGAAGAAGGTCCTATCTGCTGTAACTTTACTAAGGATAAATTGTCCTATCTGCTGTAAATTCAAAGTACGTTTACTAGTTTTAATTTTCTAATAGCCATATGATTTAAACACACATTTCAATTATGTATGGCAAATTTAAACCTTTACAAGTAAATACAGGGAAAGGCTTTCAAAAATAGGTGAAAGTCGAATTATCTCAAAACTAATATTTTGCAGATAGGACCTTCTTCCTTAGGGCGGCAGTATATGTGAAAATGTACTACAAATTAAAAGCATCTCGATCATTAAAAAAAAAATTAAACAAAGTTTGTTTCGAGTTTTAAATTGCTGTTGCTCTACACTCTGTAGAGTGTATTAACAGATTGACAGGATACTCCCAATTTCCAGAAATTAACAGTTTTTTGAGCTATGTGTCAATTTTATCGGTGACTTCTATAGGTTAGTCGCCTTAATGTTCAATGTACACCTCGCTACATACATATCACGCTACATCTGTCAAAAATTTAAAAAATGATGACAATTAGACATAAAATAAAAAGTGAGATTATTAATAAGAACAGTAGTACAACGTACAACAGGTTAGTGATGTAGTAGTTAATCAAAAACGTACCGCTACCCCATAACTAGCAATGTTCGGCATGGTGCCCGGGTTCCGTACGGGTTAGTCGGGTTGGCTTATTTGGACAACGGGTGGGTGACGTGTGTGAGTTAGCACCTTCTTAAGCTGGCCCAATTTTTGGTTAACAGGAAAAGAAAGAAAAACAGATTGTTAGTATTTTTTTGTTTAAAATGTGACTAGTCATTTTATTGAAGCTGATTTATCTTTAACTAATGAGTAAGTTTGATAAGGAACAAGCAGTTCGGTTTTTGGTGTATAGAGTGATCTATCTACGAGGGGCACCAGTGTCATTTCTAAGTTTACTTATGTTGGCTTAGTTTTAAGCTTGGTCACTTATTTGAGAAGAATTCAATAAATGATAAATCGAATTTAAGAAAACAGATGGTGTTAGTAAAAACTTTGATTTAATAAAAATTGATGAGGATATTGCCAAGAAACCACGAATTTAAGATAAACTCGCCAAGATCCGTCGAAAATTTTGATCAGGTCTCTTGTTAAGCAACCTTTTTAGCCCTGTATGGACTTGTTTGTGACCTGGTACTTTACTTAAACCAAAACCTAACAACTAACCCGAAATACCCTCCATAGTTTGTCCTTGTAAAAGGAATAAACTCAAACAAAACAGCAGATTGTAAACTCCACAGCCACACGAGTTCCATAACAACAATGATACCCTTAGAAGTTATCTGGTAGTTGGAGTTAATAGGACATTAATAATTTGAAACTTAAGAGGCAGAAAGAACATCCTTGGTCAGTAGTCGGGGACCTAGAACCTGAACCAGCACTAGGCATATCTAAACAGCAGGTAGGGGTGACCCTGAAAGAGTGGGCTGACAACCTCTCCGAGGAGGAATGGCAGCAAACTAGGGGTTGCAGGCAAGCCAAAGGTTTCATAACTCGACCTGACAAGGCCAAGTTGGAGTGGATTTTTAACAGAAGTAGGCGGGTCCTGGATCCTTTGGTAGGACTTGTAACTTGAGGAAGCAGCAGGTTTCGACGGGTGTGAAGGACCAGATTTATCTGGAATGCTTAGAGGACGACGCTGTGCGCTTGTAAGGCTCTAGGAAGACTTTGCTTGGAGAAAGTCGAGACCCTTGCCTGATAAAGCCACCTCACCGGTTATATGAATTCTCAGGGGGAAAATAAAGGTAGTTCTTGTCATATTGTACATAAATTGACTTAGTATGGGTAAATAGTACGTTCGATGTGCTGATTTGTTTTAAATTAAAGGACAACAGGTACGAAAATTTGGCTAAATATCAACCTTGTTTGAAATTTCTGAACGGATCAAACTATATAATACGATTTCCTTTGTTAATCACAACAAGTACTGTAGTAACAAATACCCTTTTTAATATATGACCCATTGTTACTGAACAACAATATTTAATTTAATACTCATGCAAATTATTAGACAAAATGACACTGGTACCTGTGGACTTCCAGCTGTGTTAAGTCCCTTATAATAATATGTTATTAGTTTACCTCTGCATGTCCTTACTAGTATAGTGCATGAATTTAAAAATAACCAAGAAAGAATAATAATTATGTGTTTCGCCTGCGCAAAATTGTAGACAAGACAAGAAAATCTTTGTATTGATATTTTTGGAGTTTACACGCTAATGCCTGTTTTGCAAATATTAGTAGCAGTTTCACTCATGTCTTTTTATTATACACGATCCGCAAATATCTTGATTCAAATGGTATTTTGAGAAGTTTGGCACCTCAGCATTCTTGGCAGAGTATAAGCGCCATCTAGCAGAGAGGGGCTTATTCTGGATGCCAGATTAGAACAATGCATTGCTTCGATTAAACACCGCTAGAAAGGTTTTTTTAGCGTAATAACACTCTCTCTATGAAAGGAATTATCAATGGTGTATTTAAGGGATTTTCATGGTAAGAGAGAAAATTAATTTGTCACCGTCGTTGGTAAATTTATTTCAGAAAAAAAATTTCTAGGACTGTGATACTGTACTAAAAATCCGCAGGCGTGAACAACAACCCAAGATTTTTCGAAAAAGTGCAATAAGTATGATTTTTTTTAAAAGCAATAAAATGTTAGTTATAAAAGCGGGCCTGTTTCTACAGGGTGTCCCAGAATTCGGGGGCAATTTCTCGGGTTCATATGGATAACGTCAATATAACATCATATACAGGGTCAGCCACAGGGAGTGACCTATTAGAAGATCTCGAGAACTGTACAAGATATGTTCTTGAAATTTTGTTATTGGATATAAAGAACGCTGATCTTTGACGTTTCCATCACTTCCGATTATACCGGAAGTTAAGCCAAACTTTCATTTTTTAAATGAGAGGCTTAAGATAGCAGGAACATATCAGCAATTAAATAGGAAATTCAATAGGACATTACATTTAAAAAAATTGTGACTTAGGTGCAAATAATGTCTAGCATTTGTCATTAAATAAAAAGCACCATATCTTCGCTAAAAGCTGTCAAAATTTAACATGCTTAACTGTACTAGTTCCAAAGTTATTCAACTTTAGTTTTTTTTATAAAAAATCCATTTAATAACTTTTATCTTAGCAACGGCTAATGATAGGTATAGGGTACTATTAACAAAAGTTGCTTGGAATTTTACAGAGAAAACTTTCAAAGACAGATCTTGTATAGTTCCCGAGATCTTCTAATAATATTTCTGTATATAAACTTACGATGTTATTTTCACGTGACTTATATGAATCCGAGAGATTGCCCGCGAATTCTGGGACACCCTGTACACAAAATTAACATACAATTAAGTCAAACCCGTGTAAAGACAGTACAAAAATTAGTTTTATGATGCAGTTTGTAAATACAGTGCTGCGTAAGAACCCTCGAATAGCCCATTCACACTACCTTGGTTATTTTTACTCCATTCACTCTTAAAATAGAAAAATAGTTACTTGGCCATGTGTGGAATTATTAGAGAATTAAAAATTAGTCAGATGTGTGTTAATATATTGCAAAAAGTTAATCAAAAATTACTAAAAATACAAGTTAGATACTATTTAAAATGAGCAGTTTCCTTTTAACGATGGACAACTATCGCAAAACTACCCTCGCCAGAGATAAGACGTTAACGTTAGCTGTTGTGTTGACTTGCGGTACTTGTCCAGCGGCAGAAGGAAAAAGTACTTTTTTTTGTTTTTAGAAACGAGTGCCTTAAAAGATTGTTAATACAAAGGAGATTTTTATAAATTTGAAATAAAAGATTTCATTGGAGATTTTCGTATAAATATATTTTCCACAGTGGCGCAAGTCAACAACATATACAAAAAATATAATTAAAATCTAGATAATATAAACGATTTAAAAAACTACCTAAAGACTAACGAATCTAACGATTTTTCGAAGGCTCTGATTTTTCGTTTTTTATGTAGACTTTTTAACAACAGAGCCTTCAAAAATAACTCAAATTATTTATAAATATTTACGTGATTCGACAAAAATTATTTTATTCGTACACACACAACCCCAAAAATAATAAATCGGTAATAGTTGCCTCTATAATGAAGACAAGGAGGGCCCAGATAAGTTAATTAAGTAGCTAGATATGCAGTCAATACCTAATTATTATGTTTGTGTATTTTGTAAAAATAAAGAGTTGTTATTAAGCTTCAATTGTATTTATTTAAAATACTTGAGTATCCAGCTTACACGTATACAAAAACACAACGCGACAAATCAATACATAAATACAATATGTATTAAAAATGTAAATATATTTTTTAGACTAGGTATCACAAACTTCGTGATGTCGAGGTACTTGTTCTATACTAACTTTAGCCTTTAAAAACTACATGGTAACGGTAACCCCATATTGACATTGGCCCTCCTTTATCTGTAAGTATTTTTAGAGAGAAAGAGAGAGAAAGCTGCGTTGTAAATAAACCCTAGTCGAATACTGTCTTATCAACCTTGATTTAAAAAGAGAGAACAAATACTATAAACAACGCCTCAAATCATGATAAACAACAATAGAAATCCTGAAAGAGAGAGAGAGAGAAACAGAAATACCAAGTAAAAAAAGAAAATCAACTAACCTTTGTTAAAAGAGCATATTTAAGAGAGCGCGCCAGCTCTTTGATACGGGTGCTCTCTTATTTGTCCAAGATGGCGCTGTCGCTTGGCACCTGTACATACAGAACGATTATGACGTTGAGATTCTTAGTGGGAGGCGGAGCTTTGTGGCAAGTCCACGCCTCATTGGTCGAAATTTATTTTTCCGAGTTTGTGACAGTAATTTCTACTATGGCACCGATTCAAGTAACAAAAAATAAATTTCGACAAAAGTAAAGAGTTAAAATATTCTAAAAATACTACTTTGTAGCTACTCTACGGTGACTTAACAACAATTAAAGCATTTGAAAATGTTTAAAACTATACCGCAGCAATTTTTTCTAATATGTACAAAAAAAAACGTTTATTTACGTGTGTAACCAGATTGTATATTTTTATGTTATGCTTTCGAAAACAGCCGGAAAAAATCACTGGGTGCACTGCTCCAAAGTTTTTAGTCTTGATAAAAGTTCAGAACTTCTGACTGATTGTTATATTATGTATATTCCGTTAGTGACCCCCCAGCAAATCCTTGGTATAAAAACAGTCCGCCGATTAAATTCAAGAACTCTGTTAACATTCTAAATAGAACTATTTCGTAAAAGTATTTGAAGACCTAAAAGCTAAGACCTAATTTAAAGCCTAAAGCTTTAGTTTTTTTTTTAAATACTTTATAGGAAATATATCGTGAGGTAAAATTTTAACATCTTTACTAAAAAAAAAAAAAAACTAAAACTAGAGAAAGTTCCTTTGTTCTTTTATCTTTTAGATTCTTCTTAAAATTTGCTTCTATTTACATTGCTTCTCGAGTTATCGAATTTATAACCCCTTGCAAACAAAAAATTTAAAAATATTTCCGAAAGATCGCCACCTCCACCTACGGCGTATTGTTTAGCGGTGTGCCTGGGACTCCTTATGTACGATTAGTTTTATTACTGCTTTTAAAACGATTTATTACTTTTACACAAAATGCAGCACTTGGTAGTTTGCTGTCCTGTTTCAAACTTTCCACGCCATCAAGCAATGTTACTATACTAACAGTTTGCTGGGGACCTCGTTAAGCGAATATCAAATTCCTCATTATAACATAAAAATATACAGACTCCTTTTAAACTGTTTTTAAAAGACTATCATCTTCACTCGAATAAATGTATATTTTTAAATAAATGCAATAAAAATACAAACAGTTTTAAAGTTCTCTAACGTTCTAGAAAGTAGAAACCTATTTTTTACATAAACTTATTTTTTTTATTGTCTATAATATAATATATTGTATAATGGATTCTATGAGTTGAACTACACCACGCGTTTTATCGATCTTGTATCAATGAAAATCATTTAAATGTCGGTTGTACACGTGGTAGATCATAACATCAATAAATTCGTTTTGATAGCACCAAATTTTCAGCAAATAATTTAATCTTACTGTGTTTCTTAAACACCACAACTAAGAGTACGAATTTAACGCGATAAAATCGTGTGCCTAAAAAATAAATAAAAAGTAAAAAAACTATATCAAGAATTGACCAGAATAAAATGTACGTCTTACGTACCTACCTAAAATAGTCTTACTGTATATAAAATCTATAGATAATATGTATAACTTTTCTTTAATATAACTATGCCTTTAAAAAAATAACTAAAAGAATAGAAGAAATTTGTGAACCCTGAGAATATCTTCACAGAAACCTAATTGCTGCTTAGTGATTTTGTAACGTCTTTCCTACTTTATTTTGTGTTCTTTAGAACTTATAATTTTATTTGTTGTTCGCATTTCTACTATATTTCCTTGTTTATTAATCTAAAAAATCCCTTTTAAAAATACAAAACAACGTCTCTAACGGTTCACAATTTTCCCAAATAAAAAATGACTTGCGATGCTACACACTCACTATACACAAACAAATAAAAAAGTGTAAAAATTAAAAAATTTAAATAAAAATAATGAACTTGAAAATATTGACAGATTTACACAGATTATTACATCAACGTTCAATAACCTGATTGGTTAGAAAGTATCACAGAAAATATATAATAAAAAAAAATTGTAAATTGTGACTAAGTATTCTTCGTGGAAGCCTAGGAGCCACACAGAGGACAGCCAAAAAAAGAGTTATCCGAAACATTTTTTGACCGTCCAGTAGACGTCTAGAAAGAAATGAAAATAAAGCCTTAGTGACACCCTTATAATTTGTAATTAAAACTGTATTTGTTTAAAGCTTCAAAGTCTGAGAAAGTATACTTAACTACTAAAACAAAATTCACGCCAAGTTTTAATTTCTTTCTAATATATTCTTGGCCTCCATAGGCGTCCGAAATATAAAAACCCTTAAAACTACCAACAAAATAT
The DNA here is from genome assembly GCA_963920685.1 of Polydrusus tereticollis. Lineage (NCBI taxonomy): Eukaryota > Metazoa > Arthropoda > Insecta > Coleoptera > Curculionidae > Polydrusus > Polydrusus tereticollis. The sequence goes on along the minus strand of OY987332.1, from coordinate 11,317,279 downwards.
ACGAGAATGAAATATGAAGTGAACCAGTGCTGTACATCAAAAGGGGTAGAATCTATACTAATAATATACCGGGTACCCCTTTTGGTACACTAAACTTAACAGTAAAAGAACCCCAATTTTTAACGTTTGTTGGAGTGTATGGAAACGAGATGAGCCCCATTTTTTTAAGCCTAGGGCTTACCTAAATTTTTCAATAAACCTACACAAAATCCTCCAATGGCTTGCGACCCTTCTTTCCACGTAAATTATACTAAAAAAGTATTTAGAGAACAAAGTGGATATTTTAAGATAAAGAAAATGAGTTAACTTAATCAAAATTTGGCGTAAAAAATCTAAAATTTGACTAGAAATAAGTAGAAAAGCTAAGACAAAATTTTGACAAAAAACTGTCAACATTTCGAGATATCATGTTGAAATTCCGAGATGTAAAACCTTTGAGAAAAAAACAAATTTAGAGATAAAACATTCTTATTACTGTCAGAATTTTCAGATAAAATGAAAAATATAAAGAGAACAAAGTAAACATTATAAGATAAAGAAAACGAGTAATCAAAATTTGGCGTAAAAAATCTAGAACTTGACTAGAAATAAGTAGAAAAGCTGAGATAAAACAAAATTTGGAAGAAAAACTGTCAACATTTCGAGATAACATGTTAAAATTCCGAGATGTAAAACTTTTGAGAAAAAAAAACAAATTTAGAGATAAAACATTCTTATTACTACGTCAAAATTTTGAGATAAAATGAAAAATATAAAGAGAACAAAGTAAACATTACAAGATAAAGAAAACGAGTCGACTTAATCAAAATTTGACGTAAAAAATCTAGAACTTGACTAGAGATAAGTGAAAAAGATAAAATAAAACTAAATTTGGAAAAAAAATTTAAATTGCGAAATGTAGAACTTTTGAGAGGGAAAAAGAAAGTCAGAGATAAAACGTTTTTATAAATAAGTCACAATTTTGACATAAAATGACAAACATATAGAGAACAATAGACATTGTGCGATAGTAAGATAAAGAGATGAGATAGTAGAAAACTGTACTAATGCAAGCCTAAGATTTTCCTCGCCAGTGGACTACCAAAATTGACCATGGAGGTTCACAAAACTTCGCGCCACCTACGGCGCGCGTACAACTACGAAAATGGGGCTCCTGGACGCGGGAAAGACATAAAAATTGGGGCGACAAGTCAACGTGCGAATAACCCACCCGAATGGTCCGCTGTGGCGTACTCCGTGAGAAGGGGACTGGCTGCTAGGGCCGTGTAATTCGTGTAGTCCGCATAGGGGGCGTAGATGAGGCCGTGGGGATCCCCGGGGGAGAGGAGGGACCTGAAATAATTGTGATATCTAAGGATTATAAGACAGCAATTATCCCCAGTTGACGGGATTAGTAGCCAGTCCTGTTGTTAGGGAGTACCTAAGATTAGGAGTCCTCACGTACCGGGTGACCATGAAGTAAGTTCATTCAGCTAACTTCATGATCACCAGGTATTGATTGCGGTTCTTAACTTACCCAGGTGGCGCTGATCCGTTCAGTATACTCGCCGCCGTCGTGGGCACCGACATCCTGGGGCTGAGTATCAAAGGGGCGCCCAAGGGCGCGGTGGGCGCCCTAAGCGGCGTGGTCAGTCCGGGAATGGCGGGAGACAAGAGCCTCTGTGTCTCGACGGCCGAGGCGGCGATGCGCCGCCATTCTTCATCTGCTGCTGCAAGAGATGAGAGGTCTACATCAGTGGAGACTGAACTTGGACACGGTGATGGTGACATGTAGGGACACACATAGTAGAGGTCTGCAAAGTCGGACGGACCGAGGCTTAATCAAGTTTATATTTATTTTCGAGTTTTTCTAGTTTACAATGTATGGAGGAGCACGATTTAACTTCTAAAAGATTCCTGCAGGTCTCTAACACAATAAGTTGTTGTGGTTAAAGAGCTAAAGAAACTTTACCTTAAAATTGCTTTAGAGTTTTGAATTATTATTGACTTTCTTTAAAACTTAATGCTTGATGATGAGATATGGAAATCATTGTCACCGGTGTTTGTTCAAGATCGCGATTTTTGTTCATCCAATAGTAAGTGTTGGTGATGACAGTGATACAAAGTACTTGGGTATTACCTGTTGCAGATGCAGCTTTTGCACTTGAATCCCTGTATGTTCCGTTTATAATGGCGAGTTCCATCAGTTGTCTTTTTTTAAGTTCGTCTTCTCCTTCTGCTTGCTACAAGAATACAAAAGAACTTTATTAGAAGAATCAATTTAATTTTCCTATACTTTCTTAAGACATGACTTCCACAAGAGTATCTATCTGATTATTGTTTTTGTCTTAGTGAATTTTGTGAGTTTGTTTACTTTTATACTTTGTTGAATTTTTCTTTGTTATTTTGTGATGGAATGGAGCAACAAAATGCTTTGTCTAAATTTACCACATAATTACAAACAGACTTTCTGTTTAAAGAAAATCAAACTTTAAATGCAGGGTAAAAATGTATATTTCTTGTATTAGTTTATATTCTCAAAATCTAATTCTGACAACAGTTTTGATGTACCTTGCAGATGTACAGGATGTTCCAACAAGGACTGAATAGAGGGCTTATTCTTTACTTTCCCTGTATTTTTGGAAAAACCCAAAATAGTCAACTGATGTATTTTTTCAGTAGAATTCAAACATCTCACCAAAAAAAATTTGAATGTGAAAATCATTTTCAACCCCTTCGAAAAGCAATAAGTCGATTAATAATAAAAATATCGAAAATTCTTAAAAGAACAATATTATAGAGAATTTTATTTATACCATTTTACTGTCTTCACTTTTTGTCGGGAAATCATCAGGAATCGAGCTACACGTGAAAAGCATTGTCAACCCCTTCGAATATAGTCAAATCCAACAATAAATAACTCGATGAATAATAAAAATATTGAAAATCTTGAAGAGGATAATATTATAGAGAATTTTATTTCCAACCATTTTCTTATCTTCACTTTTCGTCGCGAAATCATCAGGAACCGAGCTACACGTGAAAAGCATTTTCAATCCCTTCGAAAATGGTCAAATCGAGCAATAACTCGATAAATAATAAAAATATTGAAAATTCTTGAAACTACGATATTATAGAGAATTTTATACCTAACGAATTTACTATCTTCACTTTTCGTCATGAAATCAACAGGAAGTGAGCTACACGAGAAGAGTATTTTCAACCCCTACGAAAACAGTCAAATCGAGCAATAACTCGATAAATAATAAAAATATTGAAAATCTTGAAGAGGATAGATAGTATTATAGAGAATTTTATTCCCAACCAATTTACTATCTTCACTTTTCGTCATGAAATCAACAGGAACCGAGCTACACGTGAAAAACATTTTCAACCCCTTCGAAAATAGTCAAATCGAGCAATAACTCGACGAATAATAAAAATATCAAAAATCTTGAAAAGGATGATATTATAGAGAGTTTTATTTCCAACTATTTTACTATATTCACTTTTTGTCGCGAAATCATCAGGAACCGAGCTACACGTGAAAAGCATTTTTAACCCCTTCCAAAAAAGTCAAATCGAGCAATAACTCGATGAATAATGAAAATATCGAAAATCTTGAAAAGGATGATATTATAGGGAGTTTTGTTTCCAACCATTTTACTATCTTTACTTTTCGTCGTGAAATCATCAGGAACCGAGCTACATGTGAAAAGCATTTTCAACCTCTTCCAAAAAAGTCAAATCGAGCAATAACTCGATGAATAATAAAAATATCGAAAATTCTGAAAAGGACAATATTATAGAGGATTTTATTTTCAACCATTTTACTATCTTCACTTTTCGTCGCCAAATCATCAGGAACCGAGCTACACGTGAAAAGCATTTTCAACCCCTTCGAAAATGGTTAAATCCAGCAATAACTCGATGAATAATAAAAATATCGAAAAAATTTTAAAATGACAAACCCCCCCCCCCCCCCTAGAACTTATTCCTGGCTGTGCCACTACCACTAAAATGATGCTATGATAGTATACAATCACTTTGCAGTTGTGCAAACAAAAAAAATGGCAAAAGCAAATCATAAACAATTATAACTAAATAAAGATGTTTCAAAGCTCCACATGTATGTTTTTGTTTCACGTTAGTTGTTGAGGTTAGACATTGTAGACGTAAAATAACCTTCTTAGAACGTTCCCAGGTGCATTATTTTTGCTGACAAGTAACACTGGGATTTTCAAATTACGTTGAACGTCCTACGAAACGTTTTTGGCACATTTCCTCGGTTCCATTGGACGTTTCCAAAACGTTTTAAAAACAATTGTGTGTTATAAAGGTACTGACACACAAAAGCCGGTAGTGGCTCGGTAGCGTCACTAGTTTCGCCTACATAAAAGTAAATATTAGCTCTGAGACGCACAAATATTTACCTGGACTCTTTTATCAGATTTCAGAGAATACATTTAGTGTGTTTTGTGAAACAATTAACATACGAGATGTTTTGTATTTTGAATTTTTGAAAATAATCATAATGGTATAACAAAAATTCCATGGGTTTTTAAATTCACTTCTTGGATATAGGTATTTGTATTGATACATTTATTACGCAAGCGAATTTTTCGTCTGGGTCCCTTGTAACCCAAGTTAAACTTTGGGAGAGAGACTGTTTCTTAAGATGCGACAATTTCTTTAAAAGGGTAAAGCCTGTTCAAAGATATAAGAAAGTTACACTTTGCCTTTGAATGGGATTATTCAAGGGTGGCCATAAACAAACAATGAATGAATGAATAAATGCAGGTAAATTATTATGGTATGTACTTAAAAATGTCTGTTCTAAAGACTGTATATACGTATAGCCACTCTAGTTAGTTTTAAGCTTAGTAATTATTCTTACTTCGTGTGTAATACAGCGTTTGTTTAATCGTGTGTGAGTCATGGAAAATATGTGCGAGCCCAATGTACTCAGGAGATAACCCTGTCGAAAAGCAGAAAACACTTCTCTGTGGAAACTAAGGAAGTTATAAACAATGCTTATTCAACTCTCATTGAACGTGCGGTCAGCAAGCAAGCAGCGTTAGAAGAAACGGCCACATTAACCAAAATTCCAACATCAACTGTATGGAAAATTGTGAATAATCCCATTTTAGCGAGAAAAAAAAAAGAACCGATACTGGCACTTTCTCGAAGGTAGATGGAAGTGATCAAGATATAATACGGCGTAAAATTTACAAGTTATACGAGGAACAAAGCGTGCCTACATTAGATAATTTAATTAAGAGGCTTGAAAAAGATGAAACCGGCGTTAAATGTGACAGAACAACGTTATGGAAGTGTATCCAACACATGGGCTTTAGATTTAAAAATATTAACAAAAGACAAGTTTTAATGAAATCCAGTAGAATTCAGGAATGGCGATCCGAATATCTACAAAAAATTAGGATGTACAGAGATCAGCAAATGCCGATTATTTACTTGGATGAAACCTGGTTCGACATATATTATGATACCCCGGAAAAGGGTCGGGTTAACTCAAGCGGCAAGTGTAAAACAAGCGCGCCATCAAAAAGAGGTAAACTAATTACGATTTTGCATGCTGGATCTAAAGACGGATGGATTCCAAATGGACTTTCCCTGTCTGCAAAAAACATTAAAGATTCTTCTCTGGATTACCATGAGGGCATCACTGCTGATTTATTTGAAGATTGGTTTAAAAACAAGCTAATTCCAAATATACCTCCGAATAGCGTAATTGTAATGGACAATACAAGCTACTATAGTAGGCAGTTGACCAAGACTCCCTCCTCAAATGACACAAAAACAACAATCGAAAACTACATGTATGCTAATGACATTTATTTTCAGGAAGATTACACCAAAAGGCAATTAATTGAGGTTTTACAAAGTTTAAAACTACAAAAAGAATACTTCTGTGATAATTATGTAAAAAATCTAGGGCATACAGTTTTAAGGCTTCCACTATACCATTGTATATTTAATCCCATCGAACATGTTTGGCACCAAACGAAATCGGCCATTCGTCGTAACAATATTTGCCCTACTATTAACTCCAGTGTACTTGAGCTTATAGAAACTGAACATTCCTTCACAAAGTTGGGCAAATTCTGTTACACATGTTAAAAAAGTGGAAAAATCCTTTATCCATATAAACAATATAGCACAAATAATAATTAGAACAGATGATGATAGCGATAGTGATATTGATATATTAAGTGAATAATTATTATAAGTAGGTACCGAATAATTTGTATATTTTTGTAATCACAAATATAATTTTTAATAATAAAATAACTTGTAATTTCGCATTTAAACATAAATAAAATATTATTTAATGTCTTACTTATTTTTATTACAAACCATGATTAAATTCTAAGCAAAATACGGACCTGTTCGGCCATATTTCAATTTTACAGCTGGCTTGGGTCTTTCCTAATAGGGATCAATTAGTCACTTTCTTATATCTCTGAACAGACTTTACAAGAAGCGCCATCTTAGATAACGGAACTTATAAGTAAGGACCAGATGTCCGTTTTTTTTTACAAGTTACAATACTCTTGAAGTTTTAATATTGTTTAGTTATTACTACTACTATAAATATTATATCGACAGGACTTGAATAGATTTTACGACAAAGTCCTAACATTTTATGAGCGAGAAAGCAATAGAGTAGTCCAGATTCTAAATCCTATTTAAAAATTCCGAAGATTATTGCTCGTATAATTTTTATGACAATACGGCAAATATTTATGACAAACTATGCAGTCATAGTTAGATACATTTAATAGTTTTCCTGCCTATTTTTAGGTATTTCGCTTTGTTCAACGAGAAATAGCACTAATACTTTAAGGAAGATGAGTATGTCACCTTAGGCAATATTTTAAGATGGTGATGACATTGATATTTTACCCAAAACATTATTAATCTCTACAAATAATTTGCAGCTTCAATCAGAGACATCATTAAATACCCCAAGTAATTAGATTTAAAAAAGTGGTAAAAGTAGAACAAGATATAATTCTTGAAAAATTGATATTATACTCTTAAGATTTCTGTTACAGCCTTTTTTATATTTATCTGGAAGCCTTAAAAGTACCCAATGTTGCTATTTGAAAGACATTTATAAAACCAATCCTGTATAAGCAGTTTAAAAATAATGCCTTGAATCAATTATAGTATATTTCAGAAAGGTGTAGAGTAATAAAATGGGAAATTCCGCCCAGTTCCGCTTAATTTCGGTGTCGGCCATAGGCGCAGGAAACTCTGTGCATTAAATTATTTATGATAACTACTAACCAAAAATTTTAGAGAATTAGGTTAACGGGTATTAAGATAATATAGTATTGTTTGTAATATTAAAATTTCAAGTAATTGCGTAAGAGGATTAGGAAAAGTATGTTTTCTGGCCTGAAGTGTCAAAATCGAAATATTGTGTAGGGATTAGTTAGGTAGTATATTATAAAGTTACGTTTTGCGTGTAACAGGTACCATTTAACAGATACCGAGTTTGGCTCTGGCCTCTTTGGCTGGATTATATAATTAGTCGGTAATTTGGAATAAACTTCATAAATCATGTGGTGTATGACCTTAATAAGAATATTTGTTTAGTTTAACGCATCAGCATTTGCTGTTAAGCCGTATATAGTGTTCACAGTATTATAAGATTAGTAATAAAATGGCGACATTCAAACCAACAAAAAGATGTTCCAATAATTCTCCACTATCAGTGAGTGAAAAAGTTATTATTTTAAATGTACATGATTGCATAAAATACGATTATCCGAATTTTACTGTACAAGAAACTGTCGACCGATGTTCCCGAATGACTGGAGTTAGGTACTTAAATACTTAAGAAGTATAAAGCTGTACAGAAGAGAGCAGAAGAAAATCTTTTATCTTGATGAGACGTGGATTAATGAAGGTTATATAGTACCAAAATTGTGGTAAGACAAAAATATAATCAGTGCTCGCCAAGCGGAAGGAAGAGACTCATAACCGTCTATATTAGAAGCGAAGAGGGATTTTTAAAAGAAGGTTTGCTAACCTTTCAGTCGTTCAATACGGGAGATTACCACGAGGACATGAATTCGAATGTTTTTGAGGACTATTTTGGTGAAATGATAAAATATCTTCCAGCTGATTCAGTAGTAGTTATGGATAACGCAAGCTATCATTCACGACGCCCAGAGAAGACATACCAACTTCATCTTGGAGAAAACAAGAAATTATCGACTGGTTAACCACCAAAAGTATTGAATTTGAAGATAATTTGATAAAGAAGGAACTATTAGCTATAGCAAATTTACACAAACATCGTTTTATGAAATATGCCGTGAAAGATACAGCAGAAAAACATAGTGTAACTGTGCTGCGCACACCGCCATATCATTGCGAACTAAATCCTATAGAACTTACATGGGCGCAAGTGAAAGGATTTGTAGCAAGACACAACACGATATTCAAAACGAAAGACGTTAAGTTACTGTTTGATCAAGCCATTAAGAAAGTGACACCAGAGAACTGGCGAAAAGCAGTCCATCATGTCATTAATTAAAGAAGAGGAGAAAATGTGGGATCTTGACCACCTGATCGATCGGACCGTCGACCCGTTAATTATAACGTCAAGAGGAGATGACAGTTCCTCAGATGACGAAGAATATTATGATTTTTTATAATTTAATTTCTGTATAATGTATTTTTTGTATTTTGTATTTTTTTATAATGTTTAATAAAAAATAAGTGTGCCTAATACTATGTACATAATGCCTAAATCTTATTCTGTTAAAATAAAATTCTTTCCTTTTTACGAGTATCCTACCGGCACGCCTTTGTCACACCATTTTCAGTGTTTGTGAATGGATAACAATCGGCAAACCCCATAAATTGACCCAAACCCGGGTGGTACTACCGAAAAGAAAGAATTTTGCAATGAAATCAATGCCAAATTATGAAAGTGGCTCAAATATTCGTTGGGTCACTCTGTAGTCCCTTTGCATACCTAATGAGCTTTTATTACTCTACGCCTTTCTGAAATAGACTATAGCATTTAAAATGATGTCAGAAAAAGTATTTTTAAAACTGATAAATATTAAAATTTTTCTTTACATGGCTGTAACAAACGTGGAGGAATTGGAATACAACTAATTGCAATCTGTGGAATAACGATTAAATCCAGCATACTTTACTTTAGGCCATAGACACAGTCTTTTTACAAGCATATTTAGTTTTGCAACGGTTAACACAATTCCTATGGGTGGAATAAAAAGCTTTATTAAAACTTTAATAAATCCCTATGCCCTTAAACAGGCAGTCAATAATTCTTAGAACCTGTAAAGAAGTAAATTTCAAAATCCAGGTAAAGTACTTCCCAACATATTTCGTTTGGCTTAATGACTGCAATAAAACCCCTCATAAACTCGGCTTTCGCTTTCGCTGTCGCAGAGACGTATTAACCCACATTTATTTTTAATGCCACTTTATAATAACAATAGATAGGTACATTACTTGATTTGTCATCAAAATTAATAAACTAATTAAGGTTTTCTAGAAACAACTTAATTATTAGGATATTTCTCAAAACTTTTTAGTTACAGGTAGCTGTTTATATAGCTTAAATAAATAGTAAACATAATATTCGAAATAGATTAGTACCTATTTATTTTACTTTAAAACAGTGTGCAACAAGTTAATATTAAAAGTATGTGGAGACTTTGGGAATCTTCAGCTAATGCGATATCTAGCTACCCTAAACATTCCAGGAAGCATTTATCTTCTGACGCCAAAGTGATATTGGAAAATGTATGTAACTCGTTATTAAAGAGCGGCCACCCTAAAGTAATTGCCATTAAAAATACCAGTGAAATGACGAAAGTTCCATTATCGACGGTACGAGATATTATGCTAAAAGGACATTTTAAAAGAAAAGTTCGCAAAGTTACCGGAAAAATGAAGTGCGTAGATGATGGTGACAAAGATGTTATTCGCAGGAAAATATACCAAATGTATCGAGAAAATGTGGTGCCCACGTTAGATTCTTTAAAAACACGGTTAACAACTGACGATACAACGATATCATGTAGCAGGACAAGTCCTCACCGCGCTTTGCAAGAGATGGGATTTAAGTATAAGACAATAAACACGAGACAAATTATTATGGAGTCCGAAAGATTAAGAAAAATGAGATTTCTGTACCTTAGGGAAATAAAAAAATTTAGATTTGAAACGTTCAATAATTTATCTGGATGAAACGTGATTTGACACTCATGAGACTGTCAAAAAGGGATGGGTTGATTTAACTAAAAAATTACACAGGTCTTGGAATTATAGTGTTACAGTAAACTTTATAAGCTACCTTTTTAATTCAGTTGTTACCTGTTCTAAAAAACTAGAAGTTTAAAATAAAATCACTATCAAACCAAATAATGATACTTACAGGTACTAGTAATTTTCTGACTTCTTCAACAGCTCTGGCCAATTTCATCTGTGCTCTGTTCTCCGTGTCTTCCACTGTCAAAAGAACATGGAGTTCGTCTGATAAATGTTCCCAGTTAGGTTTTCCCCTGTTCTGATCCTCCTGTAGCGATAAAAATTAACGGTTACTCTTAATCGAGAAGTTTGTAGAGAGGCTACGTCCGACACAGTCTTACACAAGAATATAAATAAGTTTTAAAAGTAATAAAAATAGAAAATCACAATTAATCGAAAAAGACGTGCAAGGAATTCGAGCCGACCAATTAGCTCGACACTTACTCATCACTCCATGATGGCGGGCAGCTTGAAATTACAAAAAAATATTTTAGAATAACATTTAAATATCTTTCAGAGGAAAATTAGCTTGGGGCTTTCCCGTTTGTTTATTTTTTTCTAGAATAGATATTTGGCTGTCTGCCAAAGCCTAGCCATTTGATAGTAGGGGCGATACTACCTAAGAGAATTTCTTATAGCGTTAAATTAACGAAATCTACTGGAATAAAACCTGTGCTGATGAGGAAATAACAATGGAACACATAATTTGTGAGACATTTATTATTTAAGCTTTCTTCACAAATTAATGTTGTTTGCGTGCTGTACAGACTAGATATTATAACAAAAAATAAACTTACATGGCATCACCCGTGACTTTTTGGAATTCTAACTAGGCGACGTACAATTAGATGCAGAAAAGACATTATAAATCACCGAAAGAGGCGGAAGAATTTGAAATTTATAGTCTACCTGTGATTTTAAGAAGAAAATATATTCCTTACACCTAGGTTTAATTTTGGAACGGAGATGAGATTTTATCGTTTCAAAATACGACCGTCAACCGACTTGGAGGAATATATAGGTTTTTACGACTTTTTTTTATGGTGGCGTAAAATCTAACCTACACGATAAAAGCCTCTTAATAGTAAACTATGTACTAAAAATATACAGAAAGAACTAGTTCGACATCTCCCAGACATGCAATAAAAAAAGGTAATAAATGAATCGCGATGATTCTTTAAAATTATTTTTTTTGTTAATAAGCAACAACCTTATTCCTCGTTTTAAAAATTTGTTTCCGATATCGCAAGAAAAATTTTTATGTCCGGCAACAACGCTTTATTTAGGGTGTTTATTAAATATACCGCAAAAAATTGAAGGGCTTATTGCCTGGAGTATTCCAAAAGCATTTTGTCCTGTGATGATTTTTGAAAACCGCTTTTTTTCGAAAATACAGGACGAGAAAAATTTTCGACGATAATATTTTATTAACAAAAACTGCATGTAAAGTTTCTTAATCTGCAGGAACTACCTGACTACCTCCAGCTAGTAGGTTAGTCGTATGTTTAATAAACACCCTGCATATCAAGCCTTAATTTAGCCCAGACTAATGCTATTTGTCTCACACTTTAAAAAACCTGTTCCTTTCCAACCTTTTGCGTTTGATCTCATGGCAGTTTAGCTCCAGATTCGAATTAGAGGCCGAAGTATAGTCCGTCTATCTATCTTACAAACTCAATATTAATGCTAATCCCTAATGCCGATAAGACTCAGCGGGTGATCGAATGAAAGCAGGGACGCACTCGTTGCTGATAGAATAAAAGTACCGTATATAATTATTACATTTTAACCCAAATCAGTTTCAGTGTCACTGTCGTCATCCAAGTACACAATAATTCTTTCTCTGGGCAACAGATCTATATTTACGTATGACTTTTCTACTTTTTGAACATGCGCTCCACAATTTTCCCAGCTTTTGTTTGGAATATTTTGCATCTCTGGCTGTACTAAAGCTGTCACAGAAGAATTTAAGGTTGGCAAAACATTATTCCTCCTTACCGATGCTTTCAGCTGGTGCCATATGTGTTCAGTTGGTTTGAACATTCAATGATAAGGAGAGAGGTCTTAACACGGTATGACCAGTTTCTGCCGCCAAAGTGTGACAATAATATTGATTTTTTATTGAAAATGATTTTAAAATTTCGAGAAATTGCTTTTTTCTGTAATTTTCCTCAAAATACATTTATTATTTTTCATCATAATATAGTCCTAAATGGTAACTTTTGGGTCATCGGAACACGGAACTTTATGTAACCTACAACTCTGTGGTAGCTCGCATTATCCATCACTATCACAGTATTTGGTGGTATATTTGGTAATAATTTGTTTTTAAACCAGTCTTCAAATAGTTCTGCCGTAGTATCATCGTGATAATCAACAAGGGAGTCCTTTATATTTTTGGCTGATAAGGTCAAAGCGTTTGGTATAAATCCGTTTTTTGTCCCAGCATGAATAGTTGTTATACGCTTACCTTTATTTGATGGAGCTTTCGTTCTGCATTGACCCGATAAATCTACCTAACCTTTATCTGCAACTTTGTGTGTGTCATACCATGTCTCGTCCAAATAAATAATATCCCCTTCATCCTGTTTATATCCATGGACTGCAATAATTAGGTATTCCATCCTCCATCATTTTAACCGGGCCGATTCCATAATTACTGGTCGTTTGTTAATTTTTTTCATTTTAAAACCGTTCCTTAAAATACATTTCCTTAGAGTCTCACGACAACACTCATCTTTGCAATAGCGTTTTTAAAGTTTCTTAAAAGTCAAAGAGTCTTTCCTCTTACTTCTCTCCACTATTGGTTTATTTACAACAAACCACACTGTGATCACTGGCCTGCGTGTCAAAGCTGCCGCTTTCCAATAAAATATCACGCTTTAATTGGTTTTTATCACGACCCGTAGATCCACTTGGCGTACTGGTTTCTTCCCACGGACGAAACATTATTAGATATCACGTTTAATTTGCAACAAACCAAAAATCAGCATATTTAAATAACTAAAATAAACCTATTTTATTTTACCCTCATTATTTTAAGAGGATTACTGAGAAAATATAATAAGTAAGATAAATAGAAGGACTTTAAATACGCCTCAACCCCAACGCCCTAACAATATTGGGGTCATAATAGATCTATTTATGATTGAATGTCGTTGCTTGTAGAGCCTATGCTCAGGAAATTTGCTTACACACAAAATTATACCTCTGTGACAAGTCGAGTTAACAAAAATAAATAATAGTTATTTATGTATCAAGGGAATTATAAGGGTCTTAATTATCGAGGACAAAGTTGGACAGCAATTGTCGGAGGTAATTAAGACTTAATAATTCACGTGGTACATTTTTTTTCTGACCGAATTTGATAACATCAAAGATTGACAAAAAGCTTTTGTACTATATGAGGAGCGACCCTGAGACCCTGTACGAACCTTTATACTACAATTTAGATAAAATACTCCTACGTCAAAAGTTAATTACCAATTAGGACCGAACAATTTAAACGAGACGAAACAAAAGAATTACCGCGACTCGATTAGACAGTTTTACGTCCCAAATTTATTTAAATTGAGATAAATCAAACACACCTTCTTTTTATCCCTCATGCTGCCCTTCCCCCGCACCATGATTTTACAGCCGGTTTCTTGTTCTAATTGTTTGGCCGTCATGCCTCGGGGGCCGAGAATCCTTCCCACGAAGTTAAACTGCAAAATAAGAAGAAGAATTCATTAAAGATGCACAGGTTAATTGGTTAATTGCATTAAGGCCAGGGAAATGTAAAATCAGATACATTGCCCATTAAATTAAACAAATTTCTCGAAAACATCGTTTATTACATAGAGCACAAACAAGGAAGAGACATCAGGGTGGCCCATTTGTGTGACAAAGTAATATACAGTATGTGTCAGCCAAATGGAATAAATTCGATAACAAATACATGGGGGCGTGTCCAAAAAAACGCTAGGACACGTCGGTTGGTATTTCTAGTTGCGCATTTTTTTCAGTAAAAACTTTTTATACAGGGTGTGTCATGTAACAGTGGCCAATACTAACTTTCTTATTTTAAATGCAACACCCTGTATATTGTTCAATTTTTGGATTCTTCAGAACATTTTAGACATATTTCATGTAGGAGATGTTGAAAATTGATGTTAAAATGTTTTTACTGATATGAAATTAAAAAAAGGTATAAATAGTTTTGTTTACTTTTATTTAAAACGCCTGACCTTAGCAAATTGTTGTCTGTCTACATGACAGTAGTTGTCAGTGTTATAGTCGTTTGAATTTCGTTAATTGCATATCAGAAAAAATGGTTTATTTAACAGAAATGCACAAAAAACAATTCTACAGATGATTGGTTATGGAGATAAAACAGGGACACAAATGGAAATTGCTCGCTTATATCATGAAAAATTTCCAAATTCGCCGCCTATAACTCAAGGGACAATTAGTAAAATAGAAAAGCAGTTTCGCCAGCTTGGACATGTAAAGCAGATAAAAAAAAGTAGCTGCCAATGCAATAAGTGATGATACCAAATTAGATATTATGCTTGAGTTTCCGGAAAACCCACATACTTCTAGTCGAAAAACAGCCCCAATGTTCGATGTTTGCCATTCATCGATTATTCGAACATTACAAGAAAATAAAATGTATCCCTATAAAATGATACCTACTCATGAGCTTATGGAAGACAATTTTGATAGAAGAACGTATTTTTGTGAACAAATGATGGCAATGTTAGATAACAATGTAATCCAATTAGAACATGTTTTGTTTTCTGATGAGTGCACCTTTACACTTCACGGTCATGCTAATCGTCAGAATTGCTGCTATTGGTCTAGAGAAAATCCTCACTGGATGAGAGAAGAACATACGCAATATCCTGAAAAGGTTAATGTTTGGGCAGGAATTGTTGGAGATCATATCATAGGATCATAGGTCCCTTTTTCATTAATGGCAATTTAAATGGCGATAATTATTTAGCACTGCTCCAAAATAATGTCTTGCCAACTTTGGCAAACTTATATCCTGATCCAGCAAACCCACAACTTACAGCGAATATGATACCAGTTTCAGCAAGATGGAGCACCGCCCCATTACCAAATTAATGTCCGGCAGTACCTCAACCGAGTATTTCCAAATCGGTGGATAGAGAGACGTGGATCGATGGAATGGCCAGCACGATCCCCTGATCTGACGCCATTAGACTTCTTCTTATGGGGTTATGTCAAAAATATTGTATACAAAACTAAACCCCTCGACTTAGCCGACTTAAGAAGACGAATAACGCTTGTGATTAGATCGGTCACGCCTGAGATGTTCAGTAACGTTAGAAGAAATTTCTATTTAAGATTGGGATGTTGTCAAAACGTTCGCGGCGAGCATTTTTAACATCTTCTACATTAATGTTTTTTTTTTTTCGTTTTTAACATTATCAAGAAATAAACAGTATTACTTATTAGTTTTTTAGTGTGTTGTTAATTTTTGCAATAAATCTGGAAACACTTAATATTTCCGAAACAGTTTAAGATAGGTATATGATATTGTACATGAAATATGTCTAAAATTCTCTGAAGAATCCAAAAATTGAATAATATACAGGGTGCTGCATTTAAAATAAGAAAGTTAGTATTGGCCACTGTTACATGACACACCCTGTATAAAAAGTTTTTATTGAAAAAAATGCGCAACTAGATCGAACGTGTCCGAGCGTTTTTTCGGACACGCCCCCATGTATTTATTATCGAATTTATTCCATTTGGCTGATACACACTGTATAGGCTCTACTATAATAAGATGTGAAACAAAAGTTATAGGGTATAAGTGGTATAAGCCAATATATAGGGTGTTTCAGAAGTACGGTACGTAACTTAAGGAGGTAATTCCTTATGATATATGATAAACTAAAATGAGGTAAAAGTAACTTCTTTAAAAAAATTATAAAAAAACGATTTTTTTTCATTTTAAACACCCTGTATATCAAAAACGGGGCAAATCCGGACACATGTTCATATGAACTTTTTCCCTTAGAATATCCTAAGAAATCACTCCCTTAAATTACATACCGTACTTCTAAAACACCCTGTATATTCTAAAATTATTTTGAAGTATACAGGGTGGTCTAGGAAAGTAGGAAAATAAAAATATGTATTTTTAAATGGGACATCTTATATCTTAAAACATTTTTGCATTGCATTCAGCAAGATGGAGTATACACAATAATTTTTACACTAATAAAATAAAATAAAACTTAATAGTTTCCGAGATATCGACTTTTGAAAAAGGGAATGGAAAGAAAATAAAAAGTAAGATAGGGACATGTAAGCCGTTTTGCTCTAAGACGTACCGTTAGAAAACTAGACTGTCAACGTTCAAAAATGTAATTTTTCAAAAGTCGATATCTCGGAAACTACTAAGTTTAGACTTATAACGTACTCATCTGACATAGACTCTTAAAGTCACAAATATCAGAGGAAAAACAAGTTGGAACCATCTGGTTTTATTCTCCGTATAGTTATTACATTTTATTTAAATTTGCGAAATTGTTAAGAAAAAAGCTTGCATACATTTTTCAAGGTAATCGAACAGTCTGTGGATAATGGGACACCCTGTATATAGCTTTTACATGCGGGAGCCACAGAAAAGCGACTTTGTGGCATCTGGGCTTGCCAATGCAAGAAAGCGATTAAAAGCTTGATTTTTTTAATTTCAGGTGCTTCTTTGTGTTTCTTTGGCAATTTATTAGTTTTTTGTGATTCGCAATAATGTGTATGCTTTCCAACAATGAACAAGATGATGCAACCAAGATTACAAGTGCATATGGAACACAGGGCTAGTTTGAAGTCAGGGATGTTAGAATTTTGCAATTATCTTAAAAAGAAAAACGAAATGTTAGAGAAAATAAATCTACTAATAAAAACGTGACAATTATAGTTGCACAAATACCAGAAGTATATTTTTTCTGGTAGTATGTATGTAAAAGAAAGTTATTAAGCTATTTTGACTGTATACTTTAACGATATTCAGCAGTTTCAAGATATGGTAAACCAGGAACAAGATGTGTCACACCAAGAATTATAATGTATTCGGATTAATTCACGATGCTACCAATTATTTGTGGTAATTGAATGGACATCTGTGCCATGCACATACTTTCAACTATGCTATTGAAATATAATTGAATTTTTTTATGGATTTCAAGATGCAGCCTTACTTTCAATAATCATGAAAATGTCTCCTTAACTTCTGACAAAGTATCTTAATCTACCTGGCAAGAATGTATTGAAGTTATACAGGGTGTCTCTAGGGAGCGTATAGGGGACTTGAATGGATTTTAATTTTAATTAGTATTAAAAAAGTTCTGGTTAACTGAGCTTTACAAAATGTTCATTTAGTCTGCATAAAAAGTGTTATTTTTCATTTTGTTTAAAAAATGACTGTCGTTTGCACTCGTTGTAAAAATAAACTTGAGAAAATCTAGGTTCGACCCAACTTTGTTTGCTTTTCGGGTTTTCAAATAAACATTTTTCTGGGTTTTCTTCGAAACTGTTAATCCCGGCTTAAATGCCCAAGCTATTTTAAACCAATCCTCAATGCCAGTGCAGCATTTGAAAATATGCAAACAATAAGAGTTATGCACTCGGAATTTAGATTTAAATGTTTTACAAAATCGAATAAATACGTCTAGAATCACTTAAAACACCAAAAAAATATATTTAAATTAAAGAGCAAATAACTTATTTTGTTTAGGTTAAACTTTAGTTAATCGACAGATTAAACTGTAACTTATATATCCTTTTATTTAGGCTGGCGTTATTGCGGTAAACAAATTTTTGGTAGTTAAACAAACAAGAGATTCGAGAAAATATGATTTTTACAAGTTTAAACACATTGGCCTATATTATACTGAGAAAATAGGTGAACTGGATGTCGAGACAGAAAGGCCAGTGTCAGTTAAAGCAGCTGAATGTCAAAAAATGTTTACTTTTAACATTTAAAAATATTTTACCTACATTTTCCGGGTGTTGCATCGTCGAGCGGGACATAGGAAATCCCATGTAATTTTAAATGGGGTCAATTATTGGCTTCCCTAATTATTTTAGAGAAAAATTCTATTTAGGTTTATTAAAGAGCACTAAAACCCACATTCAAAAGAATAACTTTAGATATTTTTGATGAGCCCGTTTACGGGTTATCGCCGATTTCTTTTTAACTATTTCTCCTTTTTATGGCCCCGTATTTGCGGGCACCAGTCAAGGTAAAAGATGACTGTCAAATAAAGTTGTCATTTTGAGGAATATTTGAACATCTTCTTAAATCCTAAAGTTCTAACAATTTAATAGTACCTACCTATTAATTAGTAAAATATTGAAACATGTAAAATGTCATAATTAACCTTGTAATTGGATACTTTATTTTAGTTTTATTCAGATTAATTTGTACTCATAAATACACCTTTAATATTTTCGATGTACGAGTTTTTATAACAATAAAGCACACATTTCAAAATGACAACTTTATTTGACAGTCATCTTTTACCTTGACTGGTGCCCGCAAATACGGGGCCATGAAAAGGAGAAATAGTTATAAAGAAATCGGCGATAACCCGTAAACGGGCTCATCAAAAATATCTAACGTGATTCTTTTGAATGTGGGTTTTAGTGCTCTTTAATAAACCTAAATAGACTTTTTCTCTAAAATAATTAGGGAAGCCAATAATTGACCCCATTTAAAATTACATGGGATTTCCTATGTCCCGCTCGACGATGCAACACCCGGTATGTAGTTACATAATCTATAGGGATATGTTTTAATTTAATTTTTAGAAAGTACGGCCAAAACGTATTTTGATATAGCCATATCTAATTACTTGATGTTGTGAAGTACATAATATATCTTGAAATCCACTTTATACCTATCTTTTCTTAATACTGTTCATACAAAAAGAGTATCGTTTATGGTCCAAAATTCTCAGGTGTCCTTAAGAAAAAAAAATACAAGAATCAATGCAATACAAGGAACTTTTTACTAGCAGCAACAAAACGCCATATCTACAATGTACTTGGTTTACCTTAAAAGAATTATTTATTGCGTATTCTTCTGTCTTTTTTTTTCCTTATCATTAAAATAGACATTTTCAGTATGGTATTTAACTTATTCTCATAAGTATAATATAAAAATTAAGATAATAGGAATACTTACGTCTGGATGTTCTTTTATAGGGACATATACTTTTTCTGTGAGTGTCGTGACCTGCCCTTCAGGTTCCGGTAATACTAAGGGTTCCTTTTTGACTCCATTTATTTGAAATAAACTCGCCCTTACTTTGGCTATTTCTGAAACAAAAAAAATGCAACTTTATTTCAGTCTAGGCAAGAAAAAATTACAAAAACACACGAATTATTTTGGCATGTCGCGCCAAAGTTTGAGTTTGTAGTAATTTGTTGTATGTGTCGGGTGTTATGCCAAGTTGTGACGTGTTTCCCGCATCTATTCCAACTGAAAAAGCATTTTGAAAAAAAAATAAATTGCTTGAAATGTCAATGACAAGCAAAGGCCTTTTTAAAAAGTTCTTTTGCGAACAATGTATTTTTGAATAGATCTATGGAATCGACATAAATGTTTTCTCTATCAGGACAGTTATGGGGTAATCAGCTGGGAAAATGAAATTGGGGCACCTGGTATATAAAAGTACCAACCACGCCGTTTCTTGGATTTTTACTATGAAATCTCGTTCTAACTTCCAAGGCACTGGTTAATTAGTTATTAATGATTTATTATTACGACTAGATAGGTAGATACCAAGAATCTTTCAGTATTTAATGAACGCACGAATACGCCAACAAGTGATACTAAAATTAATTTGTTTTGGCACCTATAGCCATACATGTAATACACACACAAAAGATGACTTGATTATTTTTTAAACAATAAGAATTCTTGACTTAATATCACGTTTCCCATCAGCTCTCTCTTCCGTGGCACCGGCCAAAGTACCACCTTATCAGTCCAAGAGTACTACCAAGTATGCGATGTTATTAAACCCCAAAACAAATTACCTTTAATAAGGCTGCCCAATAGGTTGGGATTAACTCATAAGCGGAAGCTATTCTAAGAGTTAATATAAAAATGTGTTATGTAGTAGAAATCAAATCAAATCAATTCTTTATTTCACATTTTTTGGATCTTGGAAATTAAACCTAAATTCAGGTTAACTGTAATCTTTGAATCTCATTGTATTTAAGCAATCAGTATTTATGAGAAATACATTGACCCATATACTGATCGAAGAAGACAGTTGAACTGGACGGTGGGTAAAATTTCTAACGTCAATTGAACCTAACCCTAACCTAAACTAACTTAACCAGCATTCGATTTTACCCACACCAAATAAGAAACAAAGACTGCTCCCTTAGTACTGCTCCAACAACGCCAACCATAAAATATCATAAACTTTCCTTCGTGGCAGCACTTCGACCCAATAACCTCATTGTCCCATCTGCTCCTATTTACCCCCTAAATCCCTTGTTTTTACCTTAAATAGCGGACTTAAAAACAGCATGTCCAAATTCCCCATTAAAAAACATAGAAATTGATCATCGAAAAAAATCACTAAGTGTTAAATCTGGTTAGTTTGACGGGCGCCGTGTGCCCAGATGGTCGACAGAGACACCCACTTCCTTAGTGACGAGGTATTTACACCGCGTAGGTAGTGGAACGGCCAGTGGCGCCGATATTAAAAAAATTGATTGGTCAAATAGATTTCTAAGACCAAAACTGTTTTTAATTTTTTGAACGTATTTGTTGTACGGTCCTTTAGTTAAGGTTAACCATCGACGATGGCATTATGGCGTTGTTTAAAACTGGATTCGTAGCGCGTGCCTTAACCTGCATTTGAAAATACTTTTCCTTTCTATTTCTGTAAAATTGTAGATACGCGGTTAATTTAATATTAAGTTTATTATTATTTTTAAGGAATGCGGCTTTTAATGGTGTGTAATGTTGTATGCAAACATGAATATTAACGGACGTGGTGGAGTAGTAAGACTAGTAAGCCATTTGTAAAACGTAATTTTAATGTTACCACTTTTTCATTAAACTATGTTCAAAGTCAAATAAAGCTTTATTGTAGGTTTTCAATATGCGTTTGGTGCGCCACAACCCTAACAAATCTTAAAATAAGGAGTCAAAATAACAAAATATAACAAACAATACCTATAAAGATACCAAAAGGTCAATGAGAGTTGAATAAACATTGTTTATAACTTCCTTAGTTTCCACAGAAAAGTGTTTTCTGCTTTTCGACGGGGTCATCTCCTAAGATACATTCGGCTCGCACATATTTTTCATGACTCACACACGATTAAACAAACGCTGTATTACACACGAAGTATAAAAATAATTACTAAGCTTAAAACTAACTAGAGTGGCTATATTTACAGTCTTTAGAACATAATTTGTTTTATGGGATTAACCCTCTCATTTTTAATCAGGTAAAAATCGGTTTAAAATCACCAAACTATTACTTTAATAATGAAATTACGTCTTCCGGATTTGCAGTTTACTTTAAGACATTTTTAAATACGGACCATAATTTACCTGCATTTATTCATTCAGTCATTGTTTGTTTATGGCCACCCTGGGATAATCCCATTCAAAGGCAAAGTGTTACTTTCTTATATCTCTGGACAGGCTTTACCACACACAACATTATTAAAATCTCATCTTAAAGTAACAAAAAGATAATTAAAAAAGTGACATAAAAATTGTTAAAATAAAAGTAAAGTTTCACAATTATCAGAAAAATGAAATAAAATTCACATTAATACAAGGAACAGTGAGACAAAAGAAACAGATTTCAGTACACTATAGAAACTATAGCGGAAAAACTCTTCTATGGTATAATAAGCATTAGAAAGTAAGAGAGCCTTTCCTGCTTTTCAAGATTTTTTAAGATTCTGATTTTTTCTAATTTTAAGCGGTGATTAAATATTTTCTTACCGTTATAGAATGGGGTATAGGTAAATTAATTTTAAATATTTGAGTGTTGCATACTGGGAATGAATTAATTTCACTCTTAAATTTCTTATAAATTAAGCAAGATGTCTTCAACAAAAACAAACAGGACAAAGTCAAAATTTTATGTGATAGAAATACATAGTAAAACAGTTAGTGTTAAATTTAACACTCAATGGTAGTACATATAGGACCACACTTAATAGGGTATATTAACCAATCAGTATATCTTGTAAAAAAGACATTTTTGAATATTTTTTTACTTTTTGATGAGTGTTAATCCTTCTAATTTATGGGTAGGTACATTTACACTATCGTGTGTAAATTAAACTCAAAGATTGTAAACCTATCCTTCTATGGTGTAAAAGAAATAATGAGAGGTGTAGGTAAACCATTTTTTAATGGTAATTTGCGATTAATTAGTGTAAATATCATATTATTGTAGTGTAAATTTTATTTTATTTGGGTGCGACTTTACTATAGTGTGTAATAAAATAATCTACCCAGGGCTAAAATACTTTTCACTTTATTTAAGTCATTTAATCCCGTATCAAACTAACCGGGCGTTTATATTTAAAATGTAAAAAATTATGCATTCAAGATGTTTTACATTATTAACCTCTGTTTAGTTTGATACATGATTGAATGACTTAATCAAAACCGAAAGTATAGTAGCCCCTAATATATATAAATCTTCAGATCGCTTGGAAAAGGTTTGTTAAATGAATAAAAATATTGAGTATTATATTTATCGTTTATTTATAAACAAAATGAAACAGAACTGGAAAACACTCTGATTTTTTTACACTTATTAATATAACTAGTTGAACAAAACGACACACCTATTACAAAATATATTAACAAAACAAATAACATAATAAATATATGTATACTTAGAACACTAAACAACTAAATAAAAGTATGCTTTGGTACAATATAAAAGAATGAAAATGACGAGTATCATATTAACCGTATATTTATTTAGAGATCTATGAAGTAAAATATGAGGAGGGACCTAAGTACTTAAATAAAAAAGGAATACGTTTATATTATAAGCTTATATCAGAATAATTTAAAAGCCAAAGGGAAAACTGTAACAATGTAAATACCTACTAAGTTTCTTCAAAATGGCGTACTTATCAGTAAGGTTCGTTAATATGCTTACCCAATTTAACAAGATCCTCATAAGAGGCACTCTCATTTGGCATTTTACAGAACTTTGCTTAATTTCTATATTTTAATTTAAATATAACATTATTCTATATCACGTTCAAAGACCACAATCAGACTGACTTGAAAGTTGAAGTTGCATGTAGCGTCGGCGTCATGTGTCAATTCCTAGAATTTCACACCACTTGTTGCCGCCTGTCTTTTCGGTAACCCGGGTTTAGGTATTTTTACTTGTCATTGTATTTAATTTTCCTGATAGAGTGTAAAATGGAATAAATAACACCCATTCAACAAAAATAACTTTTTAGAGAGTTAATTCATAGGCAAATTTAATACAACAACTTTGGTCCCATATTATGAGCGTAAAAATGTGGTAAATTATGTTGATCCGGGTGTTAACATTAACACTACTCTTTTTACCACTTCTGAAATGATTTTTACCAGGTGGATATTTTTTACTGTGTAGTGGTCCCCTAGCGTTTCTAATTTTGGCTTTACACATATATCTAATGGCTTTTTTGCAGAACAAATATTTACCTAAATGACCAACAAGTAATGCATAATAAAGGCGTTGGTTTTTTCTTTCCAATATGCCCTTAAAGAATCCTTTGAATCCTAATAGTTGAATGCACTGAATGTTTGTATGTTTATAAACGGTATTTTTAATACCTATACATAATTTTATGATAAACCTAAAACAAGGATGCCTCACTGGCTACATAATTCGCCTAAACAATTTAACGCATAACCTCTCACAGTATGTTTAATTAACTGTATAAATCATATAATACGATTTTCTGCCAATGAACTTCTAAATACTAAACTTTGGTACCTGCCCATCTAACACAATTAGCACTTTTAAGTGGCATTAATCTCTGATATAGCTCATATTTATACACCAGTCAAAAAGATAAAATATTAGTAGATATACTATGATAAAGTCTGTGCGTTTTAAGAAGTCCGCTAAGCCATAAAACCTCTTGAGCATTATGTCGGTGGCTCTCAAACAATAAATTATATTGAAGGTAATTTTGGATGTTGATGAATTACATTTTCTAAATAAAATAATTTAAAGTAAATAAAAAATTAGTTTAGGTAAAGAAAAATAATAATTTTTTAGCTTTTGTAGTATTCAGACAAATTAGTTTTACGAATTCTTTTTTATAAAGTTTTGGTTCTAAAAAGAACCGATTTTGTAGTCTTGCGACAGAACGTACCTACTTGTAGATAGGTACTACTAAAAGTAGTCTTCCTCTGCATTTGAAATTTCACCCATGCTTTCAGACTCATCAGAATCAACATCATCGTCATCATCATCATCATTCGTATAATAATTAACGGTCTTACTTCGTCTATAACCTGTTCTGTCTCATAAGATTCAAAAATAATTTTTTGTTGTTTAAATAATCCCTTAAAAATTGCCATCTTTTCGAAACAACATTGGACAGCTCGCAAAGCAGTTTTCTGTTGTTCGTTTTTTTTATATTTGAAACACATATATGTTTTAAGATGACAGACAAACTGTTAGTTCCAATATCGCAAAGTTTTTTCTGCTTTATCTTTTCAAGAATAGCTTTAAGGGTAACATATTCCTTGGCTTTATACATATCATAAAAAATATTCCTAATAGAGAGTTTTATCCCTTGGGATACCGATAAATCCAAGGTTTTTGAATGGAGTCGAACCCTTTTATATGGTCTGTCCAAATCCTCTTCACTCTTTTTTCGAAGTCTTCTTAAGGTCTTCTCTGAAATGCCGCAAGCATCAGACGTTCGTTTTTGCACTGCCAAAACAGACTAACGGGCCCGAGTTATCTTTTTCTAAAGTAAAATAACGTTCCACTTGTAATACCAAACGGCGTTCACCTGGAGATAAATGCCTTCTAGGCGATGTGCCACCTTGCTGAACATTTTCCATAACTTTGCTTAATAACTGATTTTAATTCACACACAATGAGAAACAAACTAAAAGTGAAAAGCACAACTACTTATTTAAAATAAAGTAGAACATACCATCCCGCACTTCAGCAAATTTTAATTATTTCTTGGAAAATAGTAATTATTATGAAGATTTAATTATAATAATCCCAAAATAATGTCATTATCGGAAAAGTATATACCTGACAAAATCTTTAACATATTTAACCATCCCGCACTTGAGCAAATTTTAATTGGTTCTTGGAAAATAGCGATTATTATATAGATTTAACTATAATAATAGCAAAATAATTTAATTATCTATTTAATTATTATTTATGCTCAACGCGTAATTCTAAGATAATTTTGTTTTGAAACCTCTGATTTCGCCCAGTAATAGAATACAGTAAACCAGTGGGATGTTCGGTGTGATCAAGTATAGCGAAGGTGCGAAGATATTGTAACTTAACCGACTTACTGTTTTAAAAGCGATAACATCCCTTGGTGATTTAATCCGATATCGGACTTCTTAAAACGTACAGACTTTATACATTATAGGTACCGTTGATTTTTGACTGCCCTAAAACCCTAATTAAAAAAAATGTACATCTTTTCGTGCAGAGCCAGAGTACAAATTAGCTGCATCTCTAATTGCTATACCATTTTAAGTAGGTATAAATACCTAATAACATACAGGGTGTTACAAATTCGACATACGAGCATTGGAATCTCGGAAGCCATAAGAGTTAGAGAAACGGTTAAATGGAGGCAAAGTTGTGCAATTCGGTGCTGATTAAAATGCCGCTTTAAAAGTTTAAAAATTCCGAATACTACGATATTATTCGAAAAAAACCGAAACTTTGCAAAATCGTTTTTATTCTTTCCTGAGCTCATTTGAATAGCTATTTAAAAATAAATGACACTTTGTCGTTGCAACTTTTTCTCCTCTACAAAATGACGTTATTAAACTAAAGATCCGACGTTTCGTCTCCGAGCGGCCAACATCAACTTCATTTTTTTAAATACGGACCTGGAATTTTTTTAACGATTTTTAAACCCCCCTAGCCTCAAAATGTAATGGCGGTATTACTTTCTAATAATGAATTGTTTTTGCTTATTCCTTTTAAATTCGTATTTTACATTTGTCAGTCCGGTCCTGGCAACGAATCACAATATTAATTAAACACTCTATTTTATTTAAAACATTCATACATAAATAACATAATTTGTTTTATAAGAATTTTCTAAAAATTATAAATTTCTTAATTATAAAACCCAATTTTCTAAATGTTCAAAAATATTGCCGTTTTGCTCAATGCAACGATCGACTCTTCTTCCAATTTTGGCGACAGCCCTTTCAAGCGATCTTCTCCTTATCCTACCAACTGCAACCTGTATGCGTTCTTCCAGTTTTAATGCCCCCCATAAAAGAAATCCAGAGGCGAAATATCTGGCGACCTCGCTGGCGACTCTATTGCCCCACCATTTCCGATCCACCTATCAGTAAGATCAACTTTAAACAAACTTTGAAGAATTGGAAGAATAATACAACATACAGTTCGTAGGCTATAAAGGTCAATTGAAAGGGGGTAGTAGTACAGCAAGGATCATAAGAAACATCGATCTGTGCATAGGTAGGTTAGGTTAGGTAGTAGGTACCTATGGGAGTATGGGTTAAAGGAAATATTTTTGAACATTTTGGAAATTAGAGCTTTCCTAATAAACTCAAATTTTCATGAAACCCATTTGTAAAGGTTTTTATAAAAATAACGTTTTTAATTATAATTGTGATTCGTTGCCAGGACCGGACTGACAAATGTAAAATACGAATTTAAAAGGAAATAAGCAAAAACAATTCATTATTAGAAAGTAATACCGCCATTACATTTTGAGGGTAGGGGGGTTTAAAAATCCGTAAAAAAAATTTCAGGTCCGTATTTAAAAAAATAAAGTTGATGTTGGCCACTCGAAGACGAAACGTCGGATCTTTAGTTTAATAACGTCATTTTGTAGAGGAGAAAAAAGTTGCAACGACAAAGTGTAATTTATTTTTAAATAGCTATTCAAATGAGCTTAGGAAAAAATTAAAACGATTTTGCAAAATTTCGGTTTTTTTCGAATAATATCGGAAGTATACGGAATTTTAAAACTTTTAAAGCGGCATTTTAATCAGCACCGAATTGCACAACTTTGCCCCCATTTAACCGTTTCTCTAACTCTTATGGCTTCCGAGATTTCAATGCTCGTATGTCGAATTTGTAACACCCTGTATAACCCGATTATTATAATTAAAAATGTGTACCAATCTTTGCTAAAAAGAGATTTTAATTCAAGTGATGCTTTAGCCGAGACGTCTGCTTTAACACGTACTTCTTTATCTTCGGTGAAGGGTATAGTACTGAAACCTATCATTCCCAGAAAGAAGCGAAATTACTGTTGCACTTTTAGAAGTATTGACGAGAATGATTTTGATTTATTAAGGAATGTACCTACCCTGGTCTCCCTAAAAAAAAGAGGCTTGCCAACGAAGAAACAAGCATTTCTTGGAGCACTTTAGGCCTAAGAAAAATTTTGCTTAAAATGGATTTTAAATATCATACAATTGATAAAACTCGGATAAAACACAAACATTCATGGAATCCCAACGTTTACGGGAATGGCGTTATAAATATTTAACGGCTATTAAACAATATAGAGCAGAAAATTGACCAATTATCTACCTTGACGAACCAAGGCTCTTTTAAATAAAGGCAAAATATTAACAATAATACACGCAAGTTCATAAAATGGATTTGTTTCGAACTGTCTATTGCTTTCAGCTAAAAAAATACCAGATTCTTCTCTAAATTACCACCCAGACACTAACGCACAACTTTTTGAAGAAGGATTTGAAAATCGACTTCTTAAGAATATACCCAAAAATAGCGTTATTGTAATGGACAATGCTACATAGTTGTCAAGTAAAAATGTTTCCCAGTTCTAACAGTACAATGACAAATAGTAATACATATACATTTTGAAGAAACTTACAAAAAACGGGATATTTTAGAAGTATTACAGGAATCGAACTAATATGGCACCAAGTAAAATCAAATATTAGAACGAATAATATACTTCTCCCACATTAAATACATCTATAAAAAAACATAGTAAGTAGCATCTTTGCAGACAGTTGGAAAAACTGTATACAACATGTAATTAAGGTGGAAAATTCTTATATGTGTATGGGTAGTAATGTTCAACCCTTAATAATAAGTTTAGATGAAGATAGTGATAGTTACACAGAACAAAATTTAGAGGTATTTTAACGAAATCGGCCTTAACTGTGATTTTTCACGGTGTCTGGTTTCTTTACCAACAACGCCAATGCAAAAACTACACTAAGCACGATTTTATTATTAATAATGAATAATGATAATAGCAAGATCGATTCGATTTGAATAGTAACCTAAACACACTTTCAAGAAAACAATTCGTGTTGTCTGTGGATTAAACTGCCGACAATCATTTTTTTTTTAATTACTCCTAAATAACCATTAATAACAGTATTAAGTAGTGATAAATCTTAAAAGAAAGAAGATAATCGATTTGTTGGTTAACAACTGCGAAAACCGCAAGCAAGAACGTTTTTCTGTTGGCAATTATTCAAAAATGGGTAAATTGTTAGGGTTCCAGACGTAATGCATCAGCCTGTACACTTCCACAATATAGTTTTGACAATAACAACTTCTAATTTACAGTAATTATCAATAATTGTAGATCCAATCGGGTACTTCAGAGATAACACTGTTTATTTTACCTCACCACTACTTATAGGTATAGATATATTGATCTATTATTATTGGTCGCTTATACTTATTATTACCTATAGTTGATCCAAAACAAAAACCCATGCACGTCATCAATTAGCTGATAATAGTAAATCCGTAAGAAAACACGATGAAATTAAATTTATATATATATTTTATTTCTACTTTACTAATTTTTAGCGTTAGTTTTTAGCGTATAGCAGCTGCCCTAAATTTGTAGTAGTTTCAACAACAGTTAAGCAAAATAAATTATTGGAGTCACCTAAAAGGAAACGTTCTTATTTAAAGAGAGTTGTAAATGTGTCAAAATTGGATATAAGTTCTATCCGTGACACTATTTATGGAATGTATGCAACAAGTAAGTTGTATTATTCGAAAACGTATATTTTACATTGGTTATGCTTAAGCTGTAACTTTTTTTAGAACATCATGTAACATTGAGAACTTTAAGTAAGAAATTAAAAGACAGACAAGTGTTTGATGGTTGTCTTAACTCTTTAAGAAGCCTCTTAAAGGGAATAGGTTTCGGATGGAAAAAAAGATGAACCGAGGCGAGGGCTTATGGAACTTTCCCATGTAGCTTTCAAACTACTGGTATTTTTGAAAAAATATATTAAAGAAAAGAAAGCATTCTTGTATCAATTCGTTTTCTTGGATAAAACATGGATTTCGGTTTTTGTTTTGCATTAAGTATACATCATTTAGTATTACTTTCAAAAACAGAAAGAAATAGTTTCTTGCAACAAGTCATATAAACTTTGACAAACTTCATAAAAACTTTCAACGAAAGGAATCAAGAATTTGTTTGTCTTGATTCGAGGATGACGTCTTTGCGTCCAAGTAACATCAAAGAGGTGAACTTTTAAATCCATTAAATATATTTTGTTTCCAGAATACCAAAGCTTTACTTTAAAAAGAAATTCAAGTATATTTGGATTTTTTGCAAAAAGAGGTGCCACGCCTGTTAAATGATTTGCCATATTTTGTGAAAGAAAGAATGTGGTATTTGCATATTGTAGCTCCAGTCCACCATAGGAAGACGTGGACCATTTCAATGGCTACCTCAATCTCCAGATTAACAAAAATGGACATCATTTTGTGGGGATACGTCAAAGATAAAGTATATTAAGTGTCTCAAACCATAAAGGAGGAGAAGAGTTTTTCGGAACATCAATAACAATGTATTAGATGAAGTTAGTAGATAGTTTCAAAAACGCCTGCAGCGTTCAGTGTCTGATAATAACAAAAATAAATCTTTCCCTACAAACTCCCAGACTATTTTTGTCCAGTGACCTCATACTCATTTCAAAACCGTATTTAAACACAAACACACATGACAGCCTATTTCAAATCTGTTTTTTGTTAACGGGATACATACAAATGCTAATACCACAGGCCGTCTCACTTGCCTATACAGGAAATAAAAAAATTAACAAAGATGCAACGTGTTATTAATGCTGCTCGCGGTTCTACTTCCTTCTGGTAAGCTAATCAGAAGTTACATACAAGTGCTTGAAATTTATTGCAGTAATCTTTCAGAGAAATTACTTTAGCAGAAGGGCATGAAAAACATCACTAAACGTGTATTTTAAAGATTATAATACTACTAACAGAAGCTGCTGAATATTAAAAGTTGTCCTGACTGGTGGTTAATTACTTATTTTTTAAACTTTACACTCATCATGTTTAATTTCTTGAACTAGTGCATTACTGTGTCACGTCTGATGGGAGTAAATTTCACAGAAACCTTTTTAAAATGTGTATAAGTATCCAGTTTAAATAATTTCGACATCATCGCCGTCTAAGCAAGCCATAAACAAATTATTTAATTGCTTATAATCGGTACTACCAGCAAGTCATTTTAATAATCCCACCTGGTATTCCTACGTGAACACTGGTATTCAGGCGTATATACCGCATTATCTCGCTAACAAAAAGAATTTACATATAATACGTGTCATACACCATCGGTATTACCTTATGGTAATGCCGTAACTCAGTTACTTTACAGTACAGATCGTATAATGAGGTGCCAATGGACTGAATTTATCTGGGTTACGCAATGGTATTGTTAATGAGCGAAAAGGAGAGTTTTAGAGATAACATATATTCAGGGTCTCTCTAAAAGGTCTAGCATAGGCATACAATCTAACCCAACTTACCAGGCCCGGATTATCCATAAGGCATATTAGGCACTTGCCTCGGGCCTACGAAACGCGAAGGGCCTACGATCATAAAATATAATAAAAATAGACACAAAAAAAGGATCAATACTGTATTCTACAATAAGAAAAAGAGTTCACAGACACAGAGACAAACTACAATGTGATACAAAAAACCTTATAACATATTACATATACATTATATTATATATATTATTTATCCTACGCAATTATTTTCGATGGCAAAAAGTTAGTTTTGTTCAATACAAAGCTAAAATTTCTAAATTATTTTGTAAGTTTTTTTTTAATTAACAACTTTTGGCCATATATTAAATATGATGTTTTTAACTTTATCTGTAAAAACAGCGACGTCAGCGACTTCATCAGGGCATGGGCATCCATTGGGCTCTTCAAACGCATAGAAATGTTTAGGAAACCACTTCATTTGTAAATTTTGTTATTTCTTGGTAAAATTAGGGCGTGGCACCCAAAAAATTTTCCCCTGCGGCGCATTTTTTTTCGCAACCCGTTAGTGAACCTCACCGAATTAAAATCTAGAATTCACCAGTGGTGCCTAGGGCCTACGAAACCTTTAATCCGGCGCTGCAACTTACCTTAGTCTAAAGGTTATTATTTTTTTTAACTTTTGTGCAAATATTTATCTATTTAGCAGAATTTGCACGAAATTTGGTATCAAGGTTTTTTCCAGCATGCAAAATCCAAATCTGATAAGAGTTTTGATGTACCTTGCCGATGTACATGTATTATATACAGACCTTTTTTTTTAAGCGTCAGAACGACCTTCCTTAGGTTGTTCCATTAAAAAAGGTAACATAAATAGCAAAATTTCTTAGTCACATTTAAATTACCCTTCTTTTGAGCGCAAGCTTTGAAAAAAACGTGCATCATCCTTTAAACACATTTTAAATTTGTGTGGTCTATTTGATGTAATCAAGGCTTGTTCTAATATACACTATCTGTGATATCAAATACTTTAAACCTGAGTTCCCATGTAGTGGTTTGACTTAGTAACTATCTTATCTGACGTTGTAAATCACTTCTAATATAATTATCTAGCGGAAAGATCTAGGAAAATATTGTTTACCTGTCGGTCCTGGTTTATTGTTTTTTTACAAACTAAAAGGTGGATTTATGCAAGAAAATTAAAGATTAACATAAAAAATTGGGTTGTAATGGTATATGGTAACATCAACCCTCTTAGCATCAACACTTAAAGAAATGCACTAAAACAGTTTTTTTCCTTGCTGGCTATATTGTAGCATTGCAAAAGTAGTTTCTAGTTACCAAATCAAATTGTGATTTAAATTTGATGTTGATAAACCCTTTTTTAGACTTAAATTTCATTTTGATACACATTTTCGCATTCAGATAAAATTTTTCATTCAAAACTTAATTTTTTGTTATCGTTGTTTTCATTAAATTTTCTTCTTACTGAACATATTATTTTGATATCGTAAACTAATTCATACAATTTCAATATTTTATTATTAACATTATATTTAATGACGCGCAAAACTTTTGGTTATTACGCCAAGAAAAACGGCTGTGACAGACAAACAGCCCTGTCATAGGTATTGTCAGGACATCTAAACGAATTCTCAATATTATATTGTACCAATTATTTGTCAGAACAGACACGTATACTAAATTTAGCTCGAAACGTGCAGTAATCGACATCAGATGGCATCATAACTGTCTCCTGGTCGTCTTTGTACCTACACAAGAGCAGGCTCGATCAATAAACAAAAGCCCGATATTACGAAACCAAAGTACTTTACCTACGATAACAAAATAACAATTTACCGGAAGTTTCGCGCTAAGTACTACGTATGTGTGTAAAACGGAGCGAAAAAGCTGAAAACTGCATTACCGTTTGACATATACACGACTTTCCTTTCCTCGGGCACGATATAATTTGTGATACGGTTACTGACATAGTTGGTTCACATGAAACTACAAGATCGCAAAAGATATAAAGCATGTAAGGGCCATCCACACAAATTTGAGAACGTCACAGATATATATCTCCACTGTAAGCGCAATCTCAATGTCATGCAGTGAAGGAACATAAATTATTAGAATCACCTAAAAAGAAACGTTCTCATACAAAAAGAGTTGTAAATGTGGCAAGAGTAGATATTAGTTCAGTTACAACACTGAGAAATATAAAGTATGTAACTCATTGTCAGGTTGAACACCTATATTATATTCGCAGCAATTAAAGGTGAAAATTCTTGCAGCTGCCGATGAAAAGACTCTACGTTGTAAGATGTGTTTCCTGAAGTCTGTTATTTCTCTTGCAGGCTATATTTAGGATCGCCAATGCACGTGCCTCTGGCATCGTTCAGTTACTGTATACTTGAGACGCCATAATTACGGAAAAAAGAGAAATAGTGCAAAAGACCATCTAAATGAATCCATTTTTACGAAAGATGAGGCAGCTCATGCCATTTCAGCGAGTTTGGCGTCAAAAAGTGACCGCGAAGAAACTTCACTAACTTCGTGCTTCAGAAAAGCATTTCATTTTAAAAATATTACGACTTAAACCTCCTGGATTATTTCCTATGGGGCCATCTCTAAAGCCATTAGTTTATACTACTTCTAGTGGAGAGTAAGGAAGACTTAAGAAGTCGGATAATTGCTGGGTGTAACTCAATAAGAAACGACCCTGGGGTTTTTAAAACAGTTCGGCAGTCAATGAGGAGAAAATTGGACTGGAGGTAGTCATTTTCAACAGTCGCATGTTTGATAAACATCCTGTATATGCCAACTATCATCAGATTATTCCGATTAAAAACATTTTATCATCCTTAACAGCAATAATAATTTCAGGTAAATTTTTTAATAGTAACAAAATCACCGAAACAAAACACAAACAAAAACTGCAAATATATTTTAATTGCTAACACACAAAGAAATAAAAAAAAATAGGAAACCAGTTGAATTAAAGATAAGCTAAGTGCGTACATCTGAGAATAAATATTACTTCCTACCAGATTTCTTGTTTGAAACGCTCCCATACAATATGAAGAATCACAACAATTTTACCATAAATTTAAATACAAAAACAAGCCGCTTAAATTTAAATTAATTCGAAGCAAGTAAAACAGGTGAAATAAATAAAATGAAAACGTCTAATTAGTACTAATCACTTAATCAATCAGTAAAGTAAATCCAGTAAATCTGAAAGTATATCGTCTTGTCTTGCCTACACTGATAAAAATTGGGGTAATTTTACATTATTTTTTACACAAAGTTTACAGTTTTTATACATAAAAATAATAAAAAATGTATTTGAACATATCAGTGAATGTATATTTACACAGTGCATGGGAAAAATACATTTTGAGTCTACTTTTACAATGTTTTATGTAATAACTCTCCAATTCTATGTGAATTTACATTAAAACTACACGCAACCATGTAGAAATACCAAATACAATGTGAAAATCCATAAAAAATGTAAATTTACAATGTACTCAGTTAACTCTACCAATCAGATTAATGGTTCGGGTCACGCGCTTACCAGATCACCGATCATCACGCGATGCAGCCGACCAGAGAACGTGCGTGCGTGCGGCCATTTTCTATACCTACGTATAATGTGGAAGTACACACTAAAATATTGAATATACATTAATTGAAATCGACTAAGTTGTGTAATTACATATCTACAATACTATATTTACATTTTATTAATACACACTTACTGTAATAATCCATTCTTAGTGGTAGATTTACATTTTAAAATTTTACATGAACAATGTGTATATTCTGTAATTACATGATAAATGTAGAATTTCGGGCAAGATGTAATTGAACACATATTTGTGTGGCATAAAAGTGGCCAATGTTTCAGTGTGTATTTTTTTCATTTTTTTTTTATCAGTGTATGTAGCAAGAAATAATACTACATTTAAAATAAAGGATATACGTGAGTTATTGAAATATTCATTAACAATACAAATACAAGCAATACAAGTAATACAAATAAAATAAATACTTAAATATGTATAAGTAGAGATTATTTAAAATGACCGAAACCCCAATAAAACGTGCAACAAAGAACGCTATAGGGTATTCATTGTTTTCATTCAAATCAAAAGCAAGAATAAATATGTATGACATACTTATGCGTGGCAATCATATTGCAAATTACGTTCCCTATTTGAGTTTTCCTTGCTTCAGTTAAATCCCTTGTTTTTGGGGCACGATTTTCTCTATTAGCCTAAAAAGGAAATTGAATATTATGACTACATGTTATTTAATTACTTTATAATCGAATATAAATACTTATAATAAATTACAATCCTTATATATTATATAATATAAAAATCGTATACTTTCTTGGCCCATAAACGTCTAATCCAGGGGAGAGGTTCCTGTTGTATATTCCTTTCGGATCCTGGCTACAGTTTTCTCACTAATCTGAGAGGCTGCTGAAGTGCACTTTACAGCTGAAATTGACTGAAGGCTATTTTCTTTTTCATTGTGAAAATACTCCAAAACGTTTAAAATCATTTTCCGTGCTTGCACCAAATATTCTCGAATGTCGAATAAACCCCAAAATTCCTCGCCCGTACCTGGGAAAAGGTTCTTTGTTTCGCTTTAATTTCTCACACCTGACAAAGAGAGGTAATTAAGGGTTGGTACTTGCTAATTTCATGCCTATGATTTGTTTAGAAGAAAGAAAGATGGTTAAAAGTTGTAGCTTTCTTTGTTGCAGGTTTTATTGCCCTTTCGGTCTTTTTAAATAATCTCTACTATAATAATAATGCCTAAATACAATTAAAGACATAGAGCGATATTAAAGCAAAAAATTGTAACCGTCACTCTTATGATTGGAAAAATCACTCTTGAGCCGGTCTTATTCAAAGACCAACAATTAAGAATAACATATAATTACGGAGTAAGTAGATAGTAATTTACAAAACAAATATTTTAATAATTATTCCTTTAAATACGTTGATTAATAGTTCCTCGGATAGTTCTAAGCATTCAATTATCTACTGTCATTATCAATATAAAGGAATTCGCGATATGAATATTGCATAATAATATACGTAGGTCGCGTGATCGTGAAAAATAGGTTATTCCCGATTAGTTTGGGTGTCTTCTTAAAATTCAGAGTTCTGTTAGATGATGAGCACACACAGTGATATCTAAATGGGAATTACTTTAATTTTGTAAAATTTATACAAGCCTATAAGTAAACAATACTCCAAAAAGTAACCAGCTGTTTGGTATTGAGTAATACGGATTTAAATAACAATGAATTAAAATGGTCAAATTACGGTTTGGCGAACGAACAAAAAAATATTTGTTACTCACCAGCTGATGGCATCATTCAACAACTTTATTTTAAATGGCGTTTAATCAAATTATCGTGGTCACTAACCTGTAAAAAAAGAGATAACACTGTTTAGTTGTAGATAAATAAAATGTGCATAATAGCACTTTAATGTTAATGGGTAATGCAAACATCATTACAACAAAATAAAATATTTAGTTGCATTAGGTACTTTACTGGATTCTTCAAAAGTTCTGCATAAAATGCATGTTTCTTTCACAAGTTATTTTTAAGAAACTTAAACAGATTAATAATTGGATGATGTCACAATATAAATATTATTATTGGCTAATTTACTATTAATATGAATCTGACACCTATAGGTACAGAATCTTTGAACCAATCATTTCATACAACTTAAAAAGCTATCAAAACTAACCTAACTAAAGTCTAATTATCAATGTCCTGATGCTCTAACTACAAGATAACTTCTAAGCATACTTATGTCGAAATAAGCATTGTTGTCAGAAAAGTTATGTGGCTGTTATCATTACCAAAAAGGTCAAAAAGAAATTAACTTTCCTTTATGGTTTCTATTAAATATGGGAGTTTTTTTCTGCAGATCATAAAAAGCGAGATAAAAAATGGAGCAAAATAAATTAAAGGGTATCACACAACCAAAAAGTAATGTTTGGAAATATTTTAATACAAAAAATGTACTGTAGTGTAATGTAAAAATTTTATTTCTTATTATTGCCATTTCTAGCGATTTTTTTACCTTTCCCAGAAAGTTCTCTAACTTGAGAATATTCTCCAAAAGATTATTACTGAGAATTTTACATCTCTAGGTTTAGGTTAGGTTTGCTTGAAAAGAACTCATCTCTGTCTGATAATGTATGGAGGGGTATGTATAATGTACCTTTTGAATAAATGTTTAGGTTTAGATTATTTTAGATTTAATGACAAGTTTTTTAAAATGAGGGACGGTTTACCCATGGGTTCAGGTCTTTCCCCCTTTTTAGCTGAAATTTTTATGGGCGATTATGAAAATAAGTTGTTTAATTCAAATTTTCACCTTCAAGATAAAATTTTATAATGGCGAAGATATGTTGATGATACTTTTCATCAAATTTACAAAAGAAATAGAATCTGAATGTTGTCTGAATTTTTTAGATTTAACAATAAAGAGGGTGAATAACTTTTTTGAGTATGCTATTTATCGGAAAAACACACATACAGACAATGTTATACCAGCCGACTCAAATCATTGTTTAGCTCATTAAATGGCAGCGTTTAACTCTTTGATCTATCGTTTGTTTACCATCCCACTTTTACCTTTGGAATTTGAGAGGGAAAAGAACATCATCTTTAAAATTGCTTATAACAACGGATACAAGATATCATTAATCAATAATTTAATAAGAAAAAAATTTAATGGCATGCTTAGAAAGGTGTTGACTGACCCCTTGGATAAGATCATAACATCTTTTCAACCTCCTAGGTATATAAGACTAACTTTTTTAGACGCTGTTTCTCTGAGGGTGGGTAATGTATTGAAGTCCTTATACTTACAACAATTTTAAAATAGCTTACAAACCAGTAAACAATTTACCTAGCTTATTCTCGAGAGTAAAGGAGTAAGAGAGAATTTACATATTTTTAATACTAAAGACAACTTTAAAGTGCTACATAATGCGAATAAAGGCCATAAGCTGAATTTTTTAGAAAATATAGAAATAGCCAAATTAGAAATTAATAATCAGATTGAGTGTTTGAACGATCCTGTCAACGCCCACTACAGAGAAGCAGCGAGAATAGTG
This sequence comes from Polydrusus tereticollis, assembly GCA_963920685.1. NCBI lineage: Eukaryota > Metazoa > Arthropoda > Insecta > Coleoptera > Curculionidae > Polydrusus > Polydrusus tereticollis. The sequence goes on along the minus strand of OY987332.1, from coordinate 11,278,770 downwards.
AATGAGTTTAAGTAGTGAATGTTTGTTTAAATAATCGCACCTCCTTTTGTGCAACCTAGGTGTCGCTCTGGTTCGGTTATTTTTTTAAATGTTTTTTGGGTTTATCCCGTTGATCAATTTTATATAGTTAGTTAACCTGTGTTCGTCATTGTGAACTTGCTTGTGCCCTTAATGTAAAGTTTGTGATTATATTATGTAAGTAATACCTAATAATTTTTATTTTGAATTGAGATTATTATATAAATAAACTTTTTAGACAGCTCTTGAAAATGGTTTAAGAAACCGAAACGCGTAGTGCAAAATATTAAATATTTGTGAAGAATTTTGGATTTTTCCTTCCTCTTCAATAGGTAGTTATCTGTTTCTAGCGCATGCAAAATAAATTACTATTGTCAATTCCGGCTCGCATCCCTGCTCCTGTTGGATACCAGCTGTGATTTTTCTATAAGTATCCATGGTACACATATTTTGAAATTTACGTAATCAAGATTTTTCAAACCGTGGTCTTTATTGAACCATAATAACTCTTAACGCATCTTTAAATAATAACCAACAAACTCCACGGTTCGATAACCTTTTACACACTTTATTAAATCCCGTAGTTCGTTTTACTTTGCGGCAAAATAACGAGATAAAATGGTCAAATAAACGACACTAATGCTAATTAAAACAATATTTATTTTTGCTTTAAGAAGAGCCGACTAGAATAATATTGTAAAATCTAAAATACCTACTAGCGTTAGATGTACCCATACAGAAAAAGATGCTAGTTAAAGTCGACGATAGGAAAAGTCTAATTAACCTAGGATTGAAAGAATTTTAACTAATTGATTTAAAACGCGTTTTAATCGCGATTAAAATCAAAATTTTTCATATACTTTCAATTAGAAATAAAATAAAACTACGGCAATTGATTTGTTTGGTTAATAATTGTAATATTTATACTGGAAAACTTGGTAGGGTGGATCAAAATATTGACAATATTCTCTTGACCGATACGAAAAAAGCAGCAGCACAAAATATCTGTCTAATTAGGGGATTTGATTGGTTGGGATGCCCACCAGTCTATGGTTTGTATATTTTTACGGATATCATCGTGAAAGGTTCTCATCTTGCAAAAGATCCTATTATAAGTGACCACTACTATCTGGGTAGACTTATTCGGCTATAAAGCAAGATTTTGTCACGGTCTGTTAATGTCTGATGTGTTTGTTGGGTCAAGAAGCAATTAAAAACAAACTTAAATTAGGTTCGTGAATAGATTTGTCCTTATCCTTTCCGTCAGACCCAATCCTAGGACGCATTTCGCCGTTCGACGGCTCATCAACAAGGTTCCGGGTCTGACGACAAGGAAAGGGACCTCAAAGTGCTATAATAACACAGAAGTGTAAATAAACAGACAAAGTTGCAGCACGTGGTAATCACAAGCATTAAATATGTATTTTGTAATTTTTGGTTACCTCCAAACCCCAATCTGCTATATAAGTAACCACAATCCAATAGATGATTCTCTAGTTCAGGTTGGTTTTTCATTAAAATAGAGGTTATAACATGTTCATGGGTAACAACCATTTTTAATAGTTGATAAAGGTTAAACTCGCATTTAAACCACAAAATAACCTACAAATTAACTACCCATTGTAAAAACCACCCCTACACCACAATTCAAGGTTTAAACATTAAAATTGTCAGCTTGCCCATAAACCATGCATGCAGATGATTTTTTAGTTGGTTGCTTTTTCATTGAAATCGAGCTATAATGGAATAATTTATTTCACTTATTGACGCCATAGGTATTCCAAATTAATTGGTGCACAGAGGAAAGCAACCCAAAATAAAACTTTTAAGTTAAAGGTGTAAACTAAAAAATTAGTTATACTGCGTTCCTTCTTTTGTTTTCTGGTTTGTGGCAAGTTTACCCTATACAAAAAAAATAGAAAAAGAAGGAATGCAGTTTCACTAAGTTTTAAGTTTACACCAAACCCACAATACCACACTAAAGGCTTATGTTCTGTTCTACACACACCTTATTCCTAACCCTAGAGTTAACCTGGAGATTGGCAAACCTCGGCACGTGGCCTAAAACAAAGTTTAGAGATAATGCCAAACATTTTTAGAACTTGCCTCACCACTACAACGAATGTACGAGATTGCCTAACAGAGGAAATTTAAAGATAAAATCTGCGGCTTATTTTGCCGGTCTGTCATTTCCTCATCGTTTTACATCAATTTTCAAGCCATTGTTCAATTGTCTACACCATGTTTATCATTCTGCTTAGTCTATAATTTTAATTTCAAACATTTCAGGATTTTTAACTTCTACCCACAAATTTTAAAAAATCAGAAATAAAATACAATTTTTAAACAGGTACAAATTTATCGTATTTTTGTGAACTTAGAATTGGGTGTTTGTACTTACCTGGTGTATTTTGTTGACGTTTGTATAAACCTAATTTTTATTGTACCTACTTACTATGTCTCAAAATATTATTATTATAAATGATCTTTACTTTCATTTGGTTTAAAATGTCTCTTTTTTTCAAAATAAAAATAAATCAATATGTACACAGTAAAAAATATCCACCTCGTAAAAATCATTTCAGGAGTGGTAAAAAAAAGTAGTGTTAACGTTAACACCCGGATCAACATAATTTACCACATTTTTACACTCATATGGGACCAAAGTTGTATTAAATTTGCCTATGAATTTAACTCTTTAAAAAGTTAATTTTGTTGAATGGGTGTTATTTATTCCATTTTACACTCTATCAGGAAAATTAAATACAAAGACAATTAATAACACCATATTAGCGTGTAAAGAAACCCTGCTAGAAGGTTATTTAACACATTGAGTGTAAAACTTATTCTTTAATCGTTTTTTTACCCGGCCCCGGGTAAAAATACCTAAACCCGTGTTACTGAAAAGACAGGCGGCAACAAGTGGTGTGAAATCCTAGGAATTGACAGATGACGCCGACGCCACATGCAAATTCAACTTTCAAGTCAGTCTGATTGTGCTCTTTGAACGTGATATAGAATAATGTTATATTTAAATTGAAATATAGAAACAAAGCAAAGTTCTGTAAAGTGCCCTTATGAGGATCTTGTTAAATTGGGTAAGCATATTATTGAAATTTAATAGAAACCTTACTAATAAGTACGCCATTTTTAAGAAACTAAGTAGGTATTTACATTGCTACAGTTTTCCCTTTATCTTTTAAATTATTCTGATATAAGCTTGTAATATAAATATATTCCTTTTTATATAAATACTTAGGTACCTACCTACATATTTTACTTCATAGATCTCTAAATAAATATACGATTAATATAATACTCGTCATTTTCATTCTTTTATATTAATCCAAAGCATACTTTTATTTTAGTTGTACTTTTATTTAGGTACATTGAACGTAGATAATATTATATGTTTAATTTACTAAATTGTAAACTATATAATAGGTGTGTCATTTTGTTCAACTAGTTGTAATAATAAGTGTAAAAAAAATCACAGGGTTTTCCAGTTCTGTTGTAACCATCATTTTGTTTATAAATAAACGATATATAATACTCAATATTTTTATTCATATTAGGGGCTACTACTTGCGGCTTCGATTAAGTCATTCAATCATGTATCAAACTAAGCAGAGATTAATAATGTAAAACATCTTGAATGCATAATTTTTTACATTTTAATTATAAACGCCCGGTTAGTTTGACACTGGATTAAATGACTTAAACAAAGTGGAAAGTATTCTAGCCCTGGGTAGATTATTTTATTACACTCACTATAGTAAAGTCACACCCAAATAAAATAAAATTTACACTACAATAATAATATGATATTTACACTGCTTAATCACAAATTACCATTAAAAAATGGTTTACCTACACCTCTCATTATTTCTTTTACACCCTAGAAGGATAGGTTTAAAATCTGTGAGTTTAATTTACACACGATAGTGTAAATGTACCTACCCATAAATAAGAAGAATTAACACTCATCAAAAAATAAAAAAAAAAACATTCAAAAATGTCTTTTTTACCAGATATACTGATTGGTTAATATACCCTATTGAGTGTGGTCCTATATGTACCACCATTGAGTATTAAATTTATTTACTGTGTGTGCAATTTTGAAGAAATTGGGTATCTACCTGCAAAATGTCAACATAAATAAGAGGGTTATTATTTAACAGTATTGCGTATAGTTCTGCTCAATCAAAGGCAATTTTGAGTTTTTCACTACAAGGATTATTAGTTGCCAGTATTGCCTCGAGCTTAAGAAATCTATAAAGTTTGAAACTTATTTTGATAGCCGCGGTGTAAAAAATGGGCCGCTAAACTGCGGGTTGCTGTCGACTTAAGAGCTCTCATAACACAGATAAAGGAAAATCCATCGTGTTTCTCTGAATTTCACCCACGCGTGTAATAAATCATATTTTATTCAAGTACAACTATGAAAGTGACGTTTAAAAAGACCATGTCAAATGATTAAATTACTGCAAAATTAAAATTACCTTATAAAGAGTTTTTGCCTGCTGTCTATTATTAGATATGGTACCTACACCTTTACATTACACTGAGAAAGCAAAGCAGAATGTTTAAACTACACCTTCTTTACTAAAACTCTTAGATCACCATTTTTAATAATCCTTTAACGATGCATGGTAATATTAATTGAAAAAAAACAGAGGGAATTTTATAATAGTCGCCGCAGTTTCTTGACAATGTATTCGGTATTTAAAGTAATCAATCTTTCTAATAACAAGATTAATGTGTAAGTAAATTACTAGTGATATATTGTTATCCGCGGTACTACATATATTTGTACTAAAAATCGTATATCTGGGATTTTGCTTGGCTTAGAACATTTTAATCTTTACTGTTTATACGTTGGAAAACACATTATTTTTTTAATTTCGAGTGCTGGATATTTTCAAATAAAAAAAAATGCAGCCAAAGAATCATTGGATCGGTGATGAAGCACTAGAGCTCTGCACCACGTTCATATTTGAAACCACCGAAGAGAAGATATTAAAGATAAATTAAGTCTAAATTTGAGGCTTACTCTGCAGGGAAAAGAAAAACGAACTTTTTGAACGATAAAGAATAAAGCTGAGAGTAAAATACAGAAGAGATAAGCTCAGATAAATGAAAAATCTAAAAAAAAGTGTGACTATCATTAGGTATTATATTATTCATCTGGAAACTAGGTGTCCAGCTTTTGGAAAGACCTATGTGCAAAATTCAAAAGGCGAAATCACTGTGTGTCTATAGAAATAAAAAGAAACAAAAAATGAGGTAGTTAGGACTAGGGCTCGGAATTTTTAAAATATAAGTATTCGAATAGTCGTTTGGTATGTTATTCGAATAGTCGAATATAGTCGAATAATTCGAATAGTCGAATAATTCGAATAGTCGAATAATTCGAATAGTCGAATAGGCAATTGGAATATTCAAATATCTTTTTTCTAATTTTGTCTCGAAAAATAGATATTTCGAACGCGCTAGCGAGTTCGAAATATATCCATTTCGAACTCCGAATTTTATTTTTTAAAAGTTGGCATTGGTTATATTTAAATGTTTTATTCTGTTGACGTCTGACGTTTCCTGTTATTGTTATCCATGAGAAAAGAAAGTTTTCGGGATTTCTCTGGTAAAAGTTGATTTATCGTTTTATTAGCAATATCCCTTAACTCAGGGGGAGTTAAACTTAGATTATCATGCTCCATATTTTTTTAATTATAATTATGAACAACTCTATGAAATATTAAATCACAAATTTCGTGACAATGACACAAAGAAAATATTATTTATTGTCAAGGCTACTATGATAAAAAGAAATTTAGAGTATTACCAACATAGAATTTAGACACACAAATTTACAAAATTTGAAGGGTTGATTTTCTTTTTAAATATGTATTTTCTTATTGAAAAAAATACAAAATAGAAAAAATAGTATAAAGTACGTGTTTTATAAAGCAGTTAGAGCACTTGTCCCGTTAAAAAACTCGCCGCAAGCGGCTCGTTTTTTAACATGGACGCGTGCTATAAGATGATGCTTTATAAAACATGTACTTTAATATACTAATTATAGTCGTCTCTTTAAATATCGAAATACAGTTGTTTAATCATGGTAGAAGTGGTTTAACTGCTTAAACATAATAAAGGAACATTTTTAAGTATTAGTTTTATTTAACATAAAACAAAAACAACAAAAACTGGAACAAGTTCAACAAATTCATAACAAAAATAATATAGGTACATACTACATTGTAGGCCTAGTACATAGTACATAGTACATACAAAAAAAAGATAATATCGGAGGAACTAAGTTAGAGAATAACATTGAGAATAAATATGGAAATTACAAATTAACACTAAGAAAACAAAGTTTTTTGACATTGTCAGATTTTAGACAGGCTTGTTTTGCATTAACAATGTTACCAGCATTAGAAAATGATCTCTCCGATGGAACGGATGTCGCAGGTACACAAAGATAACGTTTCACATATTTTATAAGACAGACTTGGATATTTATTTTCATTATTTTTCCACCATAGCAATGGACACATATTTTTGGGGATAACGCATTCGGACATATACAGATCAATTTCATTTGAAGTTGTTGAATTGTCGAATAGTACGAATAGTCAAATAGTCGAGTATTCGAATTATTCGAATATAATTCCGAGCCCTAGTTAGGATTAGGGTTTAAAGGATTTAAATCGCGATTTAAATGACTTTATTTTTTTTTAAATTTAAATCATGATTAAAATTAAAATTTCTGATAAGTTATAATTAAGAGAAAACAAAAACTTACAGTTTTAATTAATGGTTTATTATATCAAAAAAATAAAACCACTGTACCTAAATGATGTTTACTTTAGTTAATTGTAGTGCTTGTACAAAAAAACGAATTTTGCAGCTTTTTCCGTTCCTAATCAGTTTCTGAGTTTGGAATGGACTAAACCAAATGTTGAGAAAATTCTCTCGACTGATGCGGAAGAAGCAGCAGCACAAAGTAATTGTCTAATTATGAAAAACTCTTTTTGAATAATGGGTATATTTTGTTGCGACCAATCTATGGGGTTTACATTCTAAAAGAATATCATCATGAAGCATAATATCAGTGAAAAGTTCTGATCTGGCAAGAAACTTGACTATGAGTGGTAGTAAACCACTATTTGGATCTAATTCTTTAACAGCTTTTAAAGCAACATTTTGTTCACTTTTCGTTAGTGTTTGCTGAGTTTTTGTTGAGTCAAGAAGATATGCCAACAAATGATATGGGGTTATACACTGTTCATAACGCCTCCAAAATTTTTGCAATTGATTTAAAGTTACCTATGTCCGTTTGGTCAAAATAAGTTTCCAACATTTTTTATATTCTTCCACAACATCTCAAAGACTGGCACTGTTTCTTTGTAGTCTATCTATTGCGATAGAGATAGGCTTAAGTATTGTTAGGTAATCTTCGACTATCTTTTTAAGTGAATGAATTTGCAAAAATCAAAAACGGGTTGAAAATAGCAACTTATTTATAGGAAAAAATAAATAAAAATAAAAATAGAAAAAAAAGAAAAAATCGAAAAAAATCAAAAAAAAAATCGCGATTTCTGATGTGTTTCAAAAAAATCATGATTTTTTCAACCAGGGCATTGATGATCTGGGCCTTAGGGGACTGAGAAACGAATATATATATGTTAGTATTATATGATAATCAAACATTCTTTACAAGAAGGAAGTTGACCGATTATTTAAAGATATGACATCAGCGTAACATGCATTAGCCATCACATTGTCGAGAATAAAAAATTTACGAAATAGTATTAAAATTTAACACCGAGTGTTTTACGACATAGTTATATTGTCAAGTTTAGTGCTTTTTCTATATTTACCTAGGTATATAATGTGGGTATTTTAAGACGACCAACAACATACGACAACAATAACTTTAAACACGGTCTACATTAATTTTGAAGTTTACAAATTAGCTGTAGTTAAATTCATATTATTCATTATGTAATAATTATGAGTATTCGTAGAAAAACACAAAGCTCCCCTTTATATTCGGGTGAAAACTTTATATTCAACGCCTTAAACACTATAGCATATCCCCTATTTCAAAATCCCAAAAGCTATTTTTATTAATCTCCAGAGTGCCATTAAATTATTTTCACATCTAATAATAAAAACTTATACATTTTTATACCTAATCCACAATATTTATGTACCATAGGAAGTGATACCTTGTCGGATATTGCCCCCGATGAGCTTTAAAAATAGCCCCTGAATTTTCAGAGGTCAAAAACCTCCAACTTTAAAACCAAATGTGAAATCTATATTGAAGGTCTCTAAATCTATTTTTATTAGTGGGGGGAAGTTCAGAAAAATCTATTTTCGTTTTTTAATTGACAGAAGGTAGGTACCGCGCGCGAGCAGAAAATATTATCATCAAAATGTGCTTTGCATGGCCGTACTGCTTAGCGGTAAAGCTCAATACCTGTTGGGTGTCAGTAAAATTATCACTAATTTATCCAATTTCTTGAATAATTTACACAATAGGTTTTACGGAACAGAACAAAAATATCATGGCTGAAGCGTATTTTCGAAACGGGGTTAGAGAATGGTGAGTGGCAATACAATCAGCGTTTGCGCCCGGACGATTTTCGCGAAAATTTTCCTAACGCTGCTTTTACTGCCAGGAATTTTTATCATTGTTTGAGAAGAACCGTGGCTCTGTTTAGGGAAACAGGTTCTATACAACATAAATAATTTTTATCTATTTTTTCCTATAAATAAGTTGGTATTTTCAACACGTTTTTGATTTTATTCTCACCGTTCTTCAAGTTTTAATGAAGATGGTTCCTGTCGAAAAACGCTCAGAGCCGCAAATTCCTACCAGAACAAGAAAACCCTCCACTGTTTATATAAAGATGCCTCCGCCCTAACTCGCAGTATTTGATAATTATTGGTGGTCTAATAAGAATAAGCAGCGCGACGACGTGATTTCTGCTGTAAATTTCTAAAGGTTACCTAAAAATCTTCAAATAGTGTAACAATGTCAACTCTTCATAGAAGTGAAAGGAAAAAAGACCCTATCTGGATACATTTCATAGAAAAATCTAATAAAACTGAAGGAAAATTAGGGAATAGAGCTATATGCAAAAAATGTAGTCATGAACTGTCTAGTTTTGCCAAATGATGTCAGATGGAATTCGCTTTCGACTGTTTAGGTTTCGTTAAGTCATGGCCCATACTTTTCAAAATTGCTGAAGAGAACAGAAACGAAATTGACAATATAATAAGAGAAAACATTTCCAACATTCACTTAAAAATATTAGTCGAAGTCGAAGTCGAAGTCGAAGAACAATACTTAAGAATATCTCTATCTCTATCGCAATAGACAGACTACAAAGAAACAGTGCCAGTTTTCAGATGTTGTGAAAGAATTTAAAATATTAGAAACTCATTTTGACAAAACGGACATAACTTTAAATTAACTGCAAAAATTTAAACGGCGTTATGAACAGTGTATAACCCCATATCATTTGTTGGCATATCTTCTTGACTCAACAAAAACTCAGCAAACACTAACAGAGAGGAGTGAAAAAAATGTTGCTTTAAAAGCTGTTAAAGGATTTGAGAATTAGATCCAAATAGTGGTTTACTACCACTCATAGTCAAGTTTTTTGCCAGATCAGAACCTTTCACTGATATTATGTTTCATAATGATATTCTTCAGAACGTAAAACTCATAGATTGGTGGCAGTCGCAACAAAATATACCCATTATTCAAAAAGAGTTCTTCATAATTAGACAATTACTTTGTGCTGCTGTTTCTTCCGCATCAGTCGAGAGAATTTTCTCAACATTTGGTTTAGTTCATTCCAAACTCAGAAATCGATTAGAAACGGAAAAGGCTGCAAAATTAGTTTTTTTTTGTGCAAGCACTACAATTAACTAAGATAAACATTATTTAGGTACAGTGCTTTTATTTTTTCATATAATAAACCATTATTTAAACCTGAAAGTTTGTATTTTCTCTTAATCATAACTTATCAGAAATTTTGATTTTAATCAATTGATTTAAATCCTTTCAACCCTGTCTTGTAGGCAAATAATATTTGGTCGCAAGGTAGAAGAAAAGTCTGTGGAGAAGTCGATTTTTTTTCCTTTGGTGTTTCTGATTTTTCATGGCTACGAAATGGTTGTAATTTTGATATTAAATGTACTTATCACAAAATTAAATGATAAGTTGGAGTTATATGATTAATATTTTATTTGGGCATTTTTTATATCTCTCTAACAATGTACTAAGTGCTTAAAAAATCTCCAATTGCTTTACTATTAAAAACTATTAAAACAAACCTTGATGCACACGTAAAATAACATTTAAGATAGGTAGGTGAAATAATTAATATTACATAACATCATATCCCGTACTTAAACGCAAAGGAATGTCATAATATAAATAATTTTAATATTAAAGTTATGTTGTAAAATACGGCTTATAATGTTAAATTACTATACCAAATATAAATTGAACGTATTTATGGAATTTGTGTTCTAGTTTTAGTGGCAGTATAGAATATTGGTTTCATTAATTTTAACAAATGTTCTTAATATAAGTAATTAATATTTTTCTTTTGATTTTGTCATAAATTACTATGAGAATTTTGCTGAAGAGTAAAGTATCTAACATATATTTTTAACACTATCGAACAACATTGTTATAAAAAAAGGTAATCAGAATTGAAAAGTACATTCAAATATGTCCGAGGGATAGTTTTCGCCTGATGTAGTCTAGTAACGCCTGTGGTGTACACTATACTTTATTTTTCATTAATTTTAAAATATAAATAGCTAAACTCCTGCATTTCTTTTTAACTATTTTCGCCAATTTTTAGTATTTAGTGAGCTTTGATCGGTTGTCATAGAATAAGTTTGACGGTTGTTAAGGGTTGTTTATTTTAAGCGTCTTTTACGTTTTATAAACGAAAATATGGAAATTTTACAAAATATTTTAGAAAATGCTGAAAAAGCTAAGAAAAACTTATTACCGGCAAAGTCTAAAGCCCTGTACGACAAGAAGTATGAAAGTTTTTTACAATGGAAAGTAAAAAACCAAATTACGGTGATTACTGAAACAGTAATGATGACTTACCTTCAGGAATTAATATGTAACTCTTTTGCTCATTGGTAATAACAATTTTTAATTATTTTTACTTTATTTTAGTCGGAAAAATATACCCCAAATAGCCTTTGGACAAAATATTTCCAGGTGAAGTTGAAGTCTGAACTTATAGTAAAGGAAACCATTAATATTTCAAGATATTGTCAATTAATAGCATTTTTAATTAAAAGTTAAATCAAAGGGATATCTTCCTAAAAAGTTTTGGAAGGTGAACAAGTTTTAACTTTTATCAAAAATGCGCCGAATGATTGCTGCATAAAGTGGTACTCGTAATGGGAGTTTTGGCGGCCTCAGACGGGATGAGATGGTAAAAATGACCATTGATGATACTGAGGATAAGGGGCCTGTTATGCTTGTCAAGGTACCAGTAACTAAAATTGCTACGCTACATACTATAAGGCCAAAAGAAATTAAGGAACGCAGATTTTTCCTTACATCATAATCGATAATAATCACCGGGCATTATGAACTTTATCGCCCGCTAATATTTCCTATGATATTATGATGATGTTTATAGCAACCGTTTCTAAGGTATTATAAGTAAATAATTGATAGATGAAAAATAAATATCTTTAGAATCCCACTCTGTGGAGCCATGCATGGCAAAATTAGCGTTTGTGATTTTCCACGCCCAAAATTCAATTTGAGATAGAGATTATGTACTTCATTAGGTACCGTCGCCTCTTGGAGTAAATACAGATGCCATAAATCGTAAACTTGACAGCAAGAGACAAGATTGTGATGTAACTTACACCGCCACTGCAGTTTTAAGCAAATGCATTCTACAGAAAATCGTCACAAAATGCAATTTTCTTTAGCAACGTCCGATATTTTTCTGGGTCATCTATTTATATTTTGCTTGTTTTGGCACACCCTGTACATTACCTGTTCGAAAAAGCTCTCAGGTGCGTATAAAAGATTACTCACAATTTGGCATCGTGCCAAAATCTCGAAATAATGTGACCAGTCACCCACTAGTAAATATATAAATGAGACAGAGATGGGAAAGTCATCGGCGGAGAAGACATTTGGAAAAGTAAGTTTAAACAAATATTAAAAATCCAAATTCATTTAGTATGGTTATCGGAGTAACTGTCGATGATTATGCGCCCTAATTTAATTTAAAATCAGCTATCATTGGCAAAATCTTTCAATGAACCAAAAGAGTACTCTGAGAGTAAGAAAAACTATTTACGCCCAGTGAGCTCAAAAATACTATAACATGGCACTTTTGTTTTGAGTATTTTTCCGCGATTTTAAACAGCAATAATATACCTAAGACAGACTGCCCCGCCAATGAAGCTAGAAATAGAAAATAAAAATAGCGGATAAATCACGAATTTCCTTTTGATGTTCAAAGTAATGAGCCGGGAAATGTAAAGTAAAACTGGCTAATTAAACGAATCTTGGAGATTTTCTGTAAAGCTGTTTCCAATCGATTTTCCACGCACTGCAGTTCGCCGTGTCAAATTAAGTAAATCACAAAAATAGGTTAAGATGCACTTGATCTGTTTTAATCAATACAATCATCAACAGTGTGGATTTGGAAATAAACACCGATGCAGTTGATCAACTTTGTAGAATTAGAAACATTAAAGAATAAGTGGAGGAGAAAAACCTCGTTCTACAATGTTCTTGGAAGTAACTCAAGACTTTGACAAAGTATTTATTTATTTTTATTACTATTACAAATTTTGTATTAATTTATTAATTATATTTAATGGTGTTTAAGTAATAAAATTACTTGTATGCACCAGGACAAATTATCCACTAAATAATTAAGTACCTTCTTATGATAAAGTGCTTATTAACGTACCAAACATGTGCTCAGAAATATAGCTTGTATTGACCAATACGAGCGAAATATCGTCTCTTTCGCAAAATAATCGGTTTCATAAAATATGCATAAATAAATGCACATAGACAATGAACTTGTCAAAAATAATATTGCAGCTACCAGAGAGCATTCTGAAACCGACTCCCCCCAACCAGAATTCAATAAGAACTACACAATTAATTAAACATTTTGTTTTAACTTTAGTATACAAAGATTTGTTACAAATAATAGTTATTATAAGTCGTTCCACCTACACATTGCATACTCTCCACTATTAACTAGTATGTTCTTCTCCTCGTCTACAATAATAAAATTGTGCGTCCGTCGTAGTCGTCATCGTGTCAATTCGACATTTCTTCCATTTTTTTAATTTTCTTATAAACGGCTCTCGGTGGAATAATTAAACTTTCTCACCAATTAGACAACTATTCAGGGTATGTGATGCAATAAAATTGGAATATACAGGGTGTTTCGGTAAAACGATGGAAAACATCAAAGACGAAATTAAAAAATAACCCAATGTCAGTCACTCGAATCAGGACGCAAAAGTCAATTAAATCAATTGAAACTTTCTGCTTTTGTAGAGAACCTTCCTCTTCGGAACTGTATAGATTTTGGGCACGATCGAAAAATGGAAGTATTTATTTAAATTTTTTTAAAAATTCAAAACTGCCCATTTTTAAAAATTAATAACTTACAAACAAAAAGTCAGATCTAAATGCGAAAATACATCTCCTATATGTGATTTTGGATAATTATTGAAATAAAATTTCGGAAATATATCGAAAACTGCACAGGCTTTAATTGCTTCAACAAATCAATCCCCGACTTCCGGTCGATTCCCTCTGAAAAATCGAGAAACATGTAAAAAGGTTAACATTTCGAAGAGCTATTTTCGTTCCTCAATTAACGATCCCACGCATTTTTAAACACACATTTTAGCGGTTATTGTTGAGTCATAACTCACGATTTTTTTTTGTCAGTCTGGAAAAATAAAAATGTGTTTTTCAAAATTCGTCGCCGTAAATATTTTTTGACAGACGAGCCCGAAATTTCCGAGCAGGCTCTGGAAAGAGAAACGTTCACCTTAAGAATCAAGCTTGCTTATAATATGGTGAAGCATCAGTGAGGCTATAGGATCTGATGAACCGAAACGACACCTAAAAAGCATATGGGCGCACAAAGCAGAAGAGTACAGATGAGATGCGCTGCCCAATCCAACTGCAGTAACCCCTATAAGATCAGATACGAGTTCCGTCCAGGGACCTAAGAGCCTCACTGCCTAAATATAAATCCCAGGCAATCACAGCTGAAAGGCCGCAAATACAAAATTTAATATTGTGAAGGTACAAATATAAATTCTGTAAAATCTGCAAAGAACTTGGGACTTGTTGGATTAAAATACATTAAACCATTTCCATAACACGGTATCTAAGATCTAATTTCCTAATATGCCGTCGAATTAAAATCACTCAGCAATATTACCCGCAGTTTCTATTTATATTTTTCTGCTAAAAAAACTAATAATCACCAAATACGGATTGTTTACAAAATCCCAAGTAATAATTTCATCGGTTTAAGACTGGTAAAATGTCCATTTTCCTTATTGGGAAAGCCATGCTTTATAACTTATGCAATACCAAATTAATTTGGTTTATCAGATCAATTTGTAGGTAAAGCAAGGCAAAAACTATCCTATCTGTAGAGGGATTTATTAATTAAATTATATTCTATCCCTAGCATTTGATTATTGGGAAAATTTTCCAAGCTAATAAGGAACTATGAAATTCTAGTTTGTAGGACTGTAGAGCGTAGTGTAATAGTAATTTAAATCTTACACAGGGTGAGCATTTTTCTTAGTCTTGTACCATTCATATGGAATAAGCTGAAGCACAAGTCTAATTTTAAATGTTTGCGTTACGTCAATACACAAGGGTTAAAATATATTTTACTACAGGTGTACCTTTTCTATCTCTTAAAATCTCGTTCTTTCCATGAATGATGGCTGTTTAAATATACTACTTCCTTATTGGCGCCCTAAAACTTCTTCAAGCTGTTTTTCGGTCACCTTAAAATCCTCACCTTGTACTGTACAGTTTTTTTGACTTAATAGTAAGACTATAACTAAATAAATCTTGTTAAGGGTGTCCGTAAACCTATCCCGGTATATGTGACAGTAGCTGCCCAATTTAACCGTGATTTTTTATAGTCCTCATATAACATAAACGCGCGTAATGACTGCTAATTTGCTCGAAACAAAAAAACAAAGCCCGTTCTAATACACAACGTGTGTGTCGCACAAAGCTATAATTTCCATGAATCACCCGCCCATTAATATTTCACCATGGTTTTCGAAACGTCTTTCTTCCCACGAACAATTCGAGTTTTGTTTTATTGCCCTTATTTGGTAATAGGTGTTAATTTAGTTGTTTTGTGAGGAAAGGTAAATATAATTTAATTTTTTGTTGCACAAAATGTCTAGGTTGTTGATTGCGCACAGATTATTAAGGTGTAGTTGCACCATCATCATCATCATTTTGATACCAATTACAACAAAACATGTAACTTTGAGGAGCCATTTCAGAAAATCGGTCTAAATACAGACAAATGCTGCAATTTATATTGAAAAAAAAAATTAAGTGTAAAGTAAGTGTAGTAATTTGTGTGCCAAATCTCAGCTTCATATGAAGTATGATTTTTAATAATTAACATTTTTGTCACAAAAAAATAATATTGACAACTACATTGAGATCTGCGCCCCGACTAATTGGCTTCTTGGAAAGCTAGTCCCCAGGTTGTCAACAGCTAGACTTCCCCGTGGTCCAGACGTCCACCAAATGGTGCTGTTTTTTCATTTAGAAGAAGGTAGAACCTTGACATACAGAGCAGTTTTAAGTGTTTGGAAGCGTGCAAGGATACCAACTCAGCCATTGATGTGTCAGAAAACTCCAGACCCATCGTAGGTACTCGACAAGGCAAACATGACAACAGAGTGCGCGAGGATATCTTTTTAGGTAACCTGGAAGAATAGTTTGACATCGCCGTTAAAGACGCTATAATTAAAGTAAAAACCGAAGAAGATATTGCTTGAAAAGCAGAAAGAAGATATTTTCTTATTTAGTGGGTCTGATTTAATAACAACAAAAAAAGGAATCAAGAAAAGGGAGCGGCATGAAAAAGATATCAAGGCGAAGGAACAAGATAAACATTGGGAAAGGAAATATGTTGCTGGACAAGCAATATCAATTCCCTTGTCATCTTCAGACAGCTCCGCAACTGACGAAGAATATCAACCTATAGTGTCAACTTCTGCAGCAACCATCAAAACGACCTAAAAACATATTCGAGCCACCCGAAGTCGTAGGAACTTTAAATCGTGTTAATCTTCCCGACAGAGAAGCTGCATTTATTGATGGAGCAGTTCTCGGAGCTGTTGCAAAAGCACAATATTTCAGAAATACCACTCCTGAAGCTCTATTAGACGGTCTAGGGGACTAGGAAGCTGCAGCAGCTGAAAAAAAACAGTCGACTCTTAGGGGACCTTTTCTTTTGCACTAAGACAGCAAGCTTTGAAATGACAAAGGAAAGCTTTTGGGAATTCCGAAAATAGACAGAGGAGCAGGAAAATCTCAGGCACAAGCATGTATTGAAGCAATTAGGTAGTGCAACGTTGAAACTCAATTAAAGGACTAGTATTAGTAGTATTTGATACAACAGCCAGTAATACTGGGCTTCACACAGAATTATAATAGAAAAACCTTGAAAAGTAATCTGGATTGCATGCTATAAGTATTATGCTCTGGTGGTCCAGAGACTGCACTGTTTAACCGATCTAAGAAACTGTGTCCAACTACACATTTTTTGTAAATGAATGTGTGTTACCTCTGAGGTGTCTTCTTACTTTTAAAAATGGATATGCCTCCGACTGATGTTGCCAAAGCCATTGCTTTAATCCAGGATGGACGGTCACAGTATTACGTATATGACTGTATGTTAATGACTTGACAAGTATTAACGTTACGGGTAGATTTACTTTGGACAGAAAAAAATGCCGAGGAACTTAAGACTGCAATCCGGAATGAGCTGGTCAAGGGGAAAGAATGGACTGATGCACATTTCTTGTCGCTCAATATTTCTAAAACAAATGTGATTTCTTTTAAATGCTTTCTTAATGAAGTAAGTCTGGGGAGCCAGATTGTGTCCAGAAAAAATTTTAATACATTTTTGGGATTATATGTGGATGACAAGCTGAAGTTTGACGCACACACAACTTACCTTGGCAAAAAACTCACATCAGCCTGGACGTATAGTCCGTTCACAGATTTAAGAGAATGACTACCTGCCTTTAGTTATCACCCATCATAAAATTCTTTGTTGAAAGGGTTTCAAGGATTATAGAGATAATGATTTTATTGTCCAGGTAGGGACCGTACTTGGCCGTAATTAGTTTACAAAGCCTTATTAAACAATGGGAAAAAAATAAGTAGACCAATCGGTGTTGCAAAACCAGTCATTTTATTAGTTCGTGTGAAATAAAAACGCAGCTTTGATTATCCAAATATGTGGCGTCCGTGGATTGGTGAACTAGTATAGAACAGCCGGAGGGGGGTACAGGTACAACCACAGTGCGGAAATGAAAATGGAAGAAGACACATCTTTAGATTCTAAAGAGATTATAAAAAATGTATATACAACTCTCATAGAACGTGAAAAGTTGAGTAAAATGGAATATATTGAAGAAACAGCCACATTGACTAAAATTTCGGAAAAAAACAGTACGGAAAATTGTGAATAAATCCATCACCGAAAGGAAAAGAAGGAAAGATTCTGGGAATTGCAAAAAATTAGATCGCAGCGATGAAGATTTAGTCCGACTCAAAATTTATAAGATGTATGAAGAGCATACGGTACCAACACTGGGTAATTTACTGAAAATACTTAAGATAGATAACACGGATATCAATTGCGGTAGGACAACGCTGTGGAAGGTTCTTCAACGAATCGGCTTTAACTTTTAAAAAAGTCGATAAACGGCAAGTTATCATGGAATTGCAACGACTTAAGGCATAGCGATTTGAATATTTGACAAAAATCGCTCAGTACCGAAGTGAGAATAGACCTATTATATACTTAGATGAAACCTGGTTTGATACCCATGATACTCCATCAAAAGGTTGGGTTGATTCTAGTGACAGGTGTAGAACAAAGGCACCGTCAAACAGAGGAAAAAGAATAACCATATAGTACATGCATGAAGATGGTTGGGTACCAAATGCACTTTCATTGGCAGCCAAGAATATAAATGACTCCTGTTTGGATTACCATAACGATACCAGAGCGGAGTTGTTACTGTCAAATAATAATTGTTTCTTTGTATCTTAGATATTTTGTATTTTTATGACTGCTTACTGCTTGTACTTAGCTTAGTTTAATGTTTATGTAGTATGATTAGAGTACTGTATTGCTTTGGCTACAATAATGATCTTCAGACAATAAAGCATATTTTGATTTGATTTGATTTACATGACAACAAAGTATTACTTGATGGTCTCAGTAAAACTGCTCCTCAGCTTCAAACCGATCGCGATCTTCAGAATGCGAACACGCCTAGCATAACAACTGTTTTGGAATTCCACGAGTTTTTGCCAGGTTAATTCTATATTACTGTATCTGTTAAGCTGGCAATTTCATCCTCTCCATGCATACATTTTTCACAAGATTATTTATTTTTCAAATGAACTATATTAACTTGAAAATTACATACATCGCGCGTGTCCGTTTTAACGTTTAAAAATAATATCAAATCATTGCGGGTGGATCGGCTAGTTTGCTGCCAAGAAATGCACTTAGCTAAAATTAATATTAATATTTTAAATTATTAGATAAAGTGACTTGATACTGATAGTTGGAAGCGTGGTAATTATCTCTTTTTCCCCAAAGGGATAGAAGCGTTCTAATTGTCGAATCCTACATTAACGCGTTTGCTCTTATAATTATTCTTAATATTATTGAACTGATTCTTCGTTCAGCAGTATCGTTGACAACTCTGATTCGACTACAACGTTCACAAAATTCAAAGCAGATCATCTATCTATTCTTAAATCGACTTGTCTAAAAACGCTTTACTTATCGTTCAATTATCATTAAATAAAAAAGTTATTTGCGATTTAAATTCATCGAAAATTTGGGTGGATCGATTATTTTTCCTGTGGGTGTATTTGTAGGAACAAAGAAAAAATATTGCGACACGTTAATATTATTTAAATACTCATTGAAAACTTGGTTTGAAGTTATCTTGCTATTTAAATTCTCAGCTATGGAGCAATATAATTCATTTATGGTGCTATATACAACTCATATTTGATTGATTTCAATGAATGACATCATGGATACCAAACATACTCACAGACTTGCTTACCTTTTGCGTTGCGCAACCAGAAAAAATGGCGGAATCCTGGTATTGCAAGGTGAGCAATATAAAAAGTTGCTCAAGTTACCAAATCGCGCCAAAAAAGTGTACAAGTGTGCCAGCACCTTTAACAGTATTTGTAGAACTCATAAAGTAACGAAAAATTGCAGGTTACAAATCTGCAAACAGGGCATGCACATGATGGCTGGAGAACCTAGGATAATGGGTTGGCTGAACGACAATATTTTATAAACCAGAAGTAAAAAAACCCATCTGGACGATTTTAACCGCATTATTTCCACACCTGATGTCATTTGAAATTTAAATACAAGAAACATAAATAAAATAAACGCATATATTACCGTTGTATTGTATTACACAAACCAACCAGCTTCTATTTTCGAATAAAATAAACAAATGCGTATTTTTGTGAAGTCATGCGTGCCCATTAAAATTGTTTTGTTCTACGGATTTTCGATTTGAATCGCCAATAAAAAAGACCCAGTGTAGTGAAATTAAGTCGTTTAAGTGGAATAATGAGGTTGGCATCCTGTTTCGTTTTTATTTTAAATTTGGGTTATGTTGGTACCTACTAATGTTTTATTGCCAATTGCTCATATAGGTACATCCTTCTAAAAAAATGTTTTTAGCTGTTAATTCAAGAACGATTTGAACAAATGGACATACTGCGGTTAAAGAGAAACCATATTATTCTATATAACAATTATTTACTACTTAATATAATAATCTATTGGAAGTTGGCTAAGGGTCTCAGGGTTAGGAATAATCCGAGAAGTGCACACCTTAAGGCAAAACGTAAACATTTGGACTGGAATTCTCGGGAACAAAATAATAGAGAAGCATTCACTGATGGGAATGATAGAACTGGACTAGTCACGTTTTTGAGGACTATTTTGGAGAAATGATGGTGTAAAAAGGGCTACTAACAATTGTGAAGACAAACAAACATCGCTTTGTAAAATATGCTGTTCACGAAATGGCAAAAAAACGGAATATTACCTCCCTACCATTGCGACCTAAACCCTATAGAATTAATATGAGCTTAAGTGAAAGGTTCTGTGGCTAGAAAAATTAATGATGTTCAGAAGCATTTGGAGGAAGCATATGCAGTGAAGTGGCGGAAATGTATAAAACACATAATTAAGGAAGAGCCGAAAATGTGGGAATTAGACGGTTTAATTGAAGAAATCGTCCAGCCAGTTGATATTAACTTAGGGGCAGACGACAGATCATCAGAATTTTCTACTTATGATGAAAATATCCAATTAATAAAACTTGTATGTTGTTTTGTATATAAAAAGTTGGTTTTATGGTTTGTAATAATTTATGCAATATTGTTAAAATGTATACTTAACCAAATAAATATAAGTGTACATAAAAAAATATTCAAAAAAATTATAAATGTGCCTAGGTATATAAATTGTGCCGACAATCTACAATTATGTTTTTCATTTAATGTAGATTCTAGAGAAATATAGCTACTTAAAGGTCTCACCCCGAAGTCAATTTCTATTATATTTGGGCCTTTTACAGGATAAAAGCAGGCAAATAAATATTGAGAGGGTCTCATGTATAGATATCGTTATAGAACCTATTAAAATTAATTTTACCACCTCGTGAGTATCTTACAATCTCAAACAGAGTATAGGTAAAATATACATATCTTATTATTTAAAGAAGTAAAATTGTTACAAGGGCTTAACAGGAAAAGGAAGTCTTATTTTGTATTGCTTGCATACTAAATATTGTGCCTTGCACCATAAAAACGCTTATCAGTATTTTGATTGTTGTCAGTGCGAATATGGAGACATTTGCTTATCCAAACATTTTGTATTGTGCCAAAAACATTAACAGATGTGTTAAACGTATGTGTGTCAATTAAACAATTAAGATACAGTTATAATTGGCTTATAGATTTATAATACACTTATACCTAATTCCCATTATCTAATTAGTGGATTTATCCCAATTAAGATCCATAAAACTAGCTACCAAAATGATGTTGCCATAAATTCGATCAATTTTCGAAAATTGGTTAATTTCTATATGGGGGCAGCTATAATGGGTTTATTTACGTAATTATAAATGAAAGGATCAGTTAAAGAATATCCAATTAAACGAATTTAACGTATATATGTTGTTTTCAAGCCTAAGTGACACGACCTTTTAAATTTGAAAATTTACTGCATTATCAAACTCAAAATAATATTTTTATCGCGCTAAATATTATTTGTTCGTATATAGTGGGGAGAGGAAGCAATGTGCCAGTATATGGCAGCTCACTTAAGTCACCAATCAATCATTTTGATAAACAAAAGGAATCTCTAATTTACTAATTAATAGCTATATCACATTTTAAAAGGTATTCCATTAACGTAATCGGCTATAAACAAATACGCGGTAAAAACAATACTTAATTTTTTAGAACTTATATGTATATGGAACCACCACCTATAGATATATATACGTAGATTTCAGTAATATAAACGATACTGTTGTTAAAAAGGAAACCAGGCGTCATGATTTGACTAAAATAATTCAGATCAGAAAAGACAAGACTAGGAATAGACTAGGTACACTCCAAAAGCCATTAGACTTAAACTATGAATGTCTGTAAGTGATAACAACAATAAACAGGTTAATAAAACTGACTTAAAGGACCATTCTTGGACCCTTCCTTGACGGAACGTTTGTTTTACCTCTGACGATCCATCCATATGTGCTAGACAAGTATCGGATGTCATCCTTACTGGCACGATAAACCAACGCAAGAAGAACACAACCAGAGGATCAAAGACCAACTTTTTGAATGTCGTAACGGATCAAGATCATTTTGGTCGGTAACTAAGGTTGTCAGTCAGAACTTTACCAAGTCAACCATTCCACGTTCTGATGGCACAATTGCGACCAAAGTACAATAAAAAGCAATGTTACTGGCGGAGCTATTTTCTTCACATTCAACGGTTAGTATTTAGGGAAAAACTCCATCAAACATTCCCGCCGTAGAATCGAGAATGCAAGAAATTGTTCTCTGGCAGTGCCCTGTTAAACCAGTCTTGAAGTGTCTTGACATCAAGAAAGCTTCTGGTCCTGACAAAATTCCAGTCATCGTGATTAAGACATGCGCTGATGAATTGACACCGGTAGGCTCTTGTAACTTATCTTACAAAAATAGAATATTTCCTTCTTCCTGAAAAACTGCGCGAGTCCAGCCCAGTTAAAGAAGAAGATCTTGTCAAGCAACTAGCATCCAGTCGCATTGCTTTTGATTATATGAAGAGTTATGGAGAAGGCTATCATTGAAAAATTACCTTGCAGGCTTCAACATAATCAGTGACCTTCTGGCTTATGTTATTCACGTTTGGAACAACGCAATAGATCATGGGGAGTACCGGGCGGTAGTACTGGACATCTTCAATGCCATGGCATGAGGGGCTCCTACTAAAGTGAGAGCATATATATAGGCACGAAGAGGTCTCACAACGGTAGAATTTGGACATACTATACAAGATTGCCAGTGACAACATAGGTACCACGCATAACGTTCAAAAACGGTCAGTGAAAATAAAAACTGGTTTTGAAAAATTTAGCGAGATCATACAAAAAGGGAAGGAAGATATGGGATCGGTCTAACCAAATGTAGGCACACCCACTGAATCTTGTGATTCATCGACCAGCAAATCTAATGGGAATCTGGTTATATTAACGTTCTTGTATTTTACCAAAGAAAATGATTCTTTGATTTTAAATGTACGCGGGTCCTTAAAAAAAAGGATCAGAATCAGAAACACAAAAAATGGTTTGGGTGGTAGCAATTGTTGTACTGTCGTTGTCAGGCGAGGAATATAATATAGTTGTGACAATACTGTTAGCTGAGGGTAAGTCAACAAGTGGCATATATATAAGGAATCCTGCTCCACGCGTTCAAGGCATTTAAAAATTGTAATTTTCACTGATGTCATACCAGAAATCGGTACAATTCCATTTTCACAAAGCTGTACTGTGCATACAAACATTTGTAATTAAACACAGACCTTCACTTATCATTCCTAGCAAATTAAAAACAAATAAATGCAAAAAACATGCATTCAATCCATTTAGCGAGATCGAATTGAGAGATAGTTCGATGAATTGAGGTGTGTCGACTTATAACGAGATGAAGTTCTATTTTCGCAGCATACTTGCTTTAATTGATAAAAAAACGCAAATAAATAACGAAGTATCGCAGATCGTAGCCTCCATATTTTTAACAGTTGGAAGGTAATAAAATAATAATTGGTATTTCACATATGTACTAGAATTATTTGTATTATTTACAGTCCATGTAATAAAAAACAGATTCTGACGGAGACAGTTCAAAACAGAATTATACGATCAACCCACTACAACATTTCCAGTGACTTGACTTGGAATAAATTTGACAAGTACTTGTCCAAGTTCAAGTAAATTGTATACATTACGTGTCTTCTTTAAAAGTTGCATCGCTTTCGGGAAGTAAGTCGGATGACGAGTAGTTTTTTAAAATCGACGAGGTTGTGGCTATTATGATATCTTTTACTCAAAAATAGAAAGAGAGAACGCAGACACAGAAGAAAGGTAAAAATGAAGTTAAATAAAAATTGCAATATGTTATCTATTATATTAAATGCTTAATGTACAGGTAGTGACTGAGACTGGGGATTTCTTTGTATTTTGTTTGTCGATTTGTCTTCTAAGAAAATGGAACAATCAAAATCCGAAACAGAGAAATATGTGACATTGGACGTACTAGTATTTCATTAGTTTATTCAATTAGATATTCGAGAACTGGTTTGAAGAATATGTGCTAAAATCACTAGAAGAACCCTCGATCATTATTTTAGACAATGCTTCATATCACTCACGAGTTTCTGAAAAAATCCCAAACAATAGTTCCACCGAAGATGAAATGAGGAACTGGCTAAACACCAGAAAAATAAAAAACGACCATATATTTTTGAAAGCAGATTTGTTATCCGAAATTAACGTACACACTGCTGGTAAGGATAAGTCTTACATAGTGGACTCCCTCGCGGGGAAATACGGTCACGAGGTCTTACGTCTGCCCCCATACCATTGTGAATTTAATGGTATTGAATTAGTGTGGGGAATTTGCAAAAACTACTATGACAAGCATGCATGTCAAACGACGAACGAAGAAAGCATTTTAAATTTATGGAATGAAGCTTTAAAACAAATTGGACCAGAGACTTGGTCAAAATGTATTGACCACGTGGAAAAATTGATTTAAGATACTTTTGACTCGGAACAGGTCATTGATGAAATAAGGCCAATTATTATAACTTCTGATAGTGACAGTGACACCAGTGCTGATAGTGATATTGACGATTAAATGTACATTTTATGTAATAAAATTTCTAATTATTATTATTATTATTATTATTATTATTATTATTTACATAGTTATGAAATAAAAAATAATTAACATAATTGTAATGGAAATTTTAATTACGGCCATATATCTAAAATTAGTAGAAACTGTTTGAGGACCGCTGTCTATTTTATTTTAGACTAATTTTGACCATAATCGGTTAATGACAAATGCGCATTCACTCACTGAACGCACTATAGTAAATTTAATGAGGGGTCAATTAAAAGGGGTATATTTTAAAACAGAAAGATAACCTGAAACGGATAGTTTATGACATTAAACTTATTCTCTTATTCAGTCTTCTTTTCAGTTTCGAATTGAGTTTCTGTATAGTTAAGAAATTTTTTTCAAACACATGTTCGACGCACTTACTCCATTCTTCACAATCCACTGTCTTTATTCCCTCTTGCAAGAGGTTTCCCATGTCTTTCCTTTTAAAAGTGGTGTTATGCCTTGCTACTAACCCTTTTACTTGCGCCCACACCAATTCTATGGGGTATAATGACTTATTATCCTCTCACATTGAGAAACAGACTAACTTTCTGGAAGCCTTACTTGCATGTACATTTTCTTACTTACCCAAAATAGTAGGGGGTGTTGTTAAAAAAGGAAAAATAGGATACTGACCTGAAAAGAAAAAACAGAAATACATTAGAATCGTACTAAACCCTTCTAAAAGTTGTAATCTTAATAAACCTTAACCAGTATGCCGATAAGAACATATTATTATACCTTTCCAATAATTGATTTAATTTATTGTTAAGTTCTTGCCCACATTTACGTAACGTCTCAGTTTTAAATCCAGACGAGGGTCATTACCTCCCGATGATTAAAGTGGGTGCAGGAAGAAAACAAAATCGGTCGACGGTATTCTACTGTTTTTAAGTTATTACCAGAGGCGTATCAGCAAGAGATTAAACGGTACCACCTACACAGTAAAACCTGTGTAAAATAAATGGTTTACTGGTTAATAATTTAAATTTACCACGAAATTTTAAGTGTAAGTAAATATCCAACTCGTTTTGGTGTCAAATGTAAACCAAGAGTGAGGTTTAAGTTCCCTATCTTCATACAAAACAAACAAGGAAATATATACGTTCAGTACCTGGCACAGACTTTTCTTCGCCTTACAGGAGCTTATCTACGTCCCTGGTGTAATGAATATCATCGGTAGCGGCGACTACACAAACGTTTTCCTCCGATAAACACCCGTTTATTCTTAGAAAATGTTCTATGGTTATTTTCGAGCTTTTCCTCAACGAAAACGAGCGCGCGGCGTCACGTGGTTGAAGCCATAAAATTTCATTTGTATGCGGGTGGACGCCATTTATTACGATTTAGTTCCTTTATATGATAGGGATATCTATGGCATTGCATGAACTTTATTTTGATTAATAAAAGTGTTCATAAATTGCATGTGGGTTTCTCATACATTCTTTCGCCACCAGCAACATGTTGGTAACTAGAGAATGGTGGATATGATATCGATGTTTAGGTTTGTTCTAAATCAAGCTAATAGAGCCATTGTCTTCTTCTACTTACAAATTGACGACAATGACTTTTTCCATGAACCGAGTGAGCACCTTCTTCTGCTTATGCATATCAAAGGGTCTATAATTATGTACTATACCGAGTACTATATAAATTAATGCACTCGAGACCTTGTCATTTCATAATTCTCCTAAGAACTCCTCAAATCTGACGACTTTTAAACAATTAACGATTCTTCAACAGTTAAGACTTTATAGAGTTTGCTACATTGATAATTGGGGCCTTTTTCTGTCAGAGTTAATGTATGTATTGAATAGGTATGTATATTCTAAGTTTCTTGTTTGATATATTTGTTGCCCCTATAAAAACTTGAACATCCTGCCCAAGGGTGGCCACATTTCTGTTAGTCAACAACACATTAGTGTCATCAGCATAACTAGTGATTCTGCAGGTATTACTCAGAGAGTAGAGTTTTGTTATGTTATTAACGTAAACAATAAATAAAATTGGGCCAATAACCTTGTTACCTATCACTCCTTTCTGTCGTCTTTCTATAAGATATGATGTAATCCACTTTAGAACTGTTCCCCTGATTCCATACAGACTCATGACATCCAACAAAAGCTTATATTTAGTTGCAACACATAGGGTAGTTTTAAAATACATGTATAATATTTGCAGAATTATACCGTTGACTCTTACTGCCATAAATAATCTACCTGATTAAATCCTATTGTATACGCCTCAACCTCTTCAAAGCTGAATAAATGGGATCAGGGTCGGCTTGAAAATGTACCTACAACACGTGATTTATTTTTATAATTTAAAATAAATAGACAGGTATTTTTAGTTTTAGGTACCTATAATAAATGTAAAATAATGATAACAATTAATGATAATTGAAAATAATATAATTTCAAAGTATAACTATTAGGATAACAAGTACAATAAAAACTAATTAAATTCTTAAAAACAATTGACAATTTATTCAAAATTTAACTCTGTATCACTATCACTATATCTTCATATAAGCCTAAACTTATAATTAAGGGTTGAACATTTGTAATCATACAATTGTAAGAATTTTCCACCTAAGTACATGCTGTACACAGTTTTTCCAGCTGTCTGCAGAAATTTTTCTTACTTCGTTTTTAATTAATTCAACTACAGATGCATTTAATGTAGGAGAAATATTATTTCTCCTTATATTGGATTTTAATTGGTGCCATATTAGCTCAATAGGATTGAATATACAATAGTATGGAGGAAGACGCAACACTGTATGTCCATTTTCTGCTGCAAGTTTGTCACACTCGTATTCCTTATTTATTTTAAAAGCTTTTAATACTTCTAGCAGTTCTCGTTTTTTGTAAATTTCTTCAAAATATAAATAATTTTCAATCATAAAATTTTGAATTTCTGCTTTTGTATTATTAGAATTGGGAATGATTTTTGCTTGCCGACTATCATAACTAGCATTGTCCATTACAATGACGCTATTTTCAGGTATATTTTTAAGGAGTTTATGTTTAAACCAATCTTCAAAAAGTTGTGCGTCGGTATCTTGATGGTAATCTAAAGAAGAATCTGCTATGTTTTTAGCTGAAAGCAACAGACAATTTGGAACAAACCCGTTCTCTGAACCAACATGTAATATTGTGATTATTTTGCCTTTATTTGATGGTGCCTTGGTTTGACAATTTTTGGAAGAATCATCCCAACCTTTTGTTGGAGTGTCATGGGTATCGAACCATGTTTCGTCAAGGTAAATAATTGGACGATTTTTTTCTCTAAATTGTTTAACAGCTGTTAAATATTTAAGTCTCCATTCCCGTAAACGTTGAGATTCCATTAATGTTTGTCTTTTATTAATGCTTCGGTATTTAAAACCCATTTTATGCAATATTTTCCTAAGGCTTGAAAGGCTACAAGAGATATTTGTTTCGTCTTTAATCAGCCGCTCTTTGAGGGAAATCAAAGTGGGTACAGTTTGTGCCTCATACATTTGGTAAATCTTTCTTCTTAATAAGTCCATGTCATTTTCGTCAATGCTTCTAAATGTGCCAAAATCACTCCGATTTTTTCTAGGATTAACAGGTTTAAGTACTATGTCTCTTACCGAAGATAAAGGAGTTTTTGTCAAAGTAGACGTCTCTGCTAAAGCATCCATCGAATTAAAATTTCTACTCAACAAAGATTGATACACATTTGTAATTATTAGTTTGGCATCGGTAGATAAATGCCACATTCTACTACTAATAAGCCCAAATAAAAATTACTCGCCGGAAAACCACTAAAGACTAAAATTATTAAAAATCAGTTTGTATTTATATATGCATCAGGCATAGGTGTAAATTGAATTTGTACCTGGTCCGGCTCTACTCGAAAAGGTTTTAAAATTTGGGATTTCCTTATTTATTTTATGGTCAAAGGGATAATGAGGGTTTTATTGCAGTCTAAAGATCAACGATATAATTCTACAAATACTATCTCAACTATACCAACATGGAAAATGTCTAAAAGTAATGTTTTCAAATCGAATCCTCTGTTCGAAAAACCATATGTACTCAATATTGTAAACAAACATGGTGTATAATTCCACATTATCTTTGTTACCAATCTAAACTGTTAACCTAAAAATACTGATTTCTCCATTTTATAAAAATACCTACTATACAGATCCACATATTCGCAACAACCAGTTCTGATTTTCTAATCCACATCACGTATATTATACCTATCACAAAATATGAATAGCAAAATGAATATATAATTTCGGGTGACTCAAATTTGTTAGCACCATTTGCATTTGTACGACTTTGAGGTCACAGCAATAAAAATTAAAGGTGTTAATCTGAACTTTGAATGCTAGAACAGGTGCTCGCTCACATTTTTTTAAAACTGCATTTTAATTAGTTATTATTATTTTAACAATCGCACAAAATTATCGTATTCTATTGGTGAGTCACTACGAAATTATATTTTCGGAAAAAAAATCTTCTATTTGTTTAATTATCAATGTAATGTTGGCGGTATTAATCAAATTACTCCCAAGACAATTATTACAGCAACGGTATCCTTACAACTTAGAAGTTATCTTGTAGTTAGAAATAACAGTATATAATATACCTTACCCTGCACAATAGATTTATAGACGGTATAGTTACATTTGTACAAATTTTACATAATTATTAAGATTTAAAAGCATTATTTAAATGAATGTCGCTATCCTTTGCTTTTAATGGTATATTTAGTGCAAATAATGCTTTTATTTCAAGCGTACACGAATCATTTTTTTGTCTCTTTGGTAATTTTTAATGATTAAATAAGATAATGATATTGTGTTATTGAATATTAAAGTGCTCATTTACCTAGATCAAGTTTTATCAATTTTTTAATTAGGTTGCATAAATTAACACACTGTAACTGTATAAAAGCTTATAACGTAATATTCGTAATACCACAGGAAATTATAGAATGCACCACAAAAGGCTCATCTAATAGGAAATGTACCTAAGAGTTTCGGCGTGAAAAAAAATTGCTGTTTTATTGACATTGCAGCTGTAAGTAGCAGATAAGACTGTAGTTAATAAGTACCAATTTGATTGCCTATACTATTATTATTTTTAGGCGTAAACAAATTGAAAATTTACATTTTTCTTTGCCGATCAAACACATTTAATTAATACTAACACAACTAACAAAGAGAGCAAACAGTAAAATCATGTCAGTGACACATAATATCACAATTATCACAAATAAAATATGGTAATTTTATGTTATATGTCATAGGTATGACCAATGCCTGATTTAATCGTTTTCTGTCTTTGTCGCCATTGTTGGCACTTACTACCAGTCAAGTAAATAGTTAGAAATTTAAAGGTTAGTTGCTTACCTTCGACGGATTCATCCCCAGAGGCGTTTCGCTGTATAGCAGCTCGTCAGTGGAGCTATAGAATCCGACGAAAGAAAGCAACACTAAAGATGTAGGTTTTTGCAGAATTTTGCTTCTCCGTTTCTGACTGATTCTTGTTAGACGGGCCAGGTGATGCATTTGATTGCCACGAGATGTCGCTTAAAGGCTACGTCTGCCATTATTTAACTAAATAGTTGTTGAAATAAGAAGGATACCAGCCTAGAGTACGAGTAGTGAACTAAACTGAACCAACCTGAAGTAAACTAAAAAAAAACGTTCATTTTAAGGAAATTGGTCCGCAAACGCTTTCTTTCCAAGAAACAGTGTTAAATAAAATTATATTGCTGAAAGCAATGGTTCGTCACTGTTAAAAGGAAAAGGGTTAATCAGGTAGTCGATTTATTGCAATAAAGGTCAACGATATAATTCAAATTTTACTATACCTACATTACTGCACATACAGGTTTTAAGGGCGTTTAGCCCTCCTGGGGGTTATTCCATTTTATTAGCAAGTACGCGCCCCCACCCCTATTTAGTAGAACGAAAAGGTTCGAATTTAAGTAGATATTATGCATTTAATTTATGGATGTAAACAATAAGTTATCGCGTAAACGACTAATTGTAAAATTTGTTTATTTTGTTGTCAATCAGGTGCTCCACATCTGAATCTTATCACTAAATCAATATTTGATGCTACTTAACGGAACCTTTTAAATTGGATGTAGGCACTTAATCGATAGCATTGATTTAATTTTTTTTTTATGTTACACCGATTAAAATGTTCATTTTTAGTTACGAAACTAGTATTTAAAGGGATAGTCACGTAAAACAGTAAGGCAATAAACCTTTAGAAGCACGTGAAAGTTTACCACATGCCCAATCATGCCATCTGTCTGTGTTTAAGTACACTCCTTCTTGTAGGGTTTAATTTTTGGTTTAAATTCGTAAGAATAACTACCAGTTTGACCAGAAAAATAATTTTATCGCGCATTTTATCAACGGGATAGGGATCTTCTAGCAGTCGTCCTATTACAGGAAATGCCGATGAAAAACATTTAAATATTATTTTGCCTTGGGTATACCAATTTATATGAATATTTATATGTTTTATGTAGTCATCTAAATTCATTTAACTTAAAAGCCTAAGAGCTTAACGTTTATTTGTAAAACTACTACTTACACATAGGATCACTATATAATCATAAACACACATATTTTATGTACATATATTATATCTATAAAATTAGAGTGATGCAATCGATCATTAAAGAGTTTGCACAATATAGGTGCAGACGACTTTAAGAAATATGAAACGCTAAAATTGATACATAAAAATATATTTCAAAAAAAATTAAACACGATAAATGCATGGAAGAAATAGAAGGAACATACGAAATTGGCTCTGAACCAGAAAAATAATGTAAACGATTATATTACCTACTCATCAAACAGAAAAGTGTCAATTTATGTCATAAACATATTACAATGAGAAACTGTTTCAATTCAATTGCTAGAATTTACCCACATCTGTTTCATACCTAACTTTAACTGCCCATACTTATGAAACTAAAATAATTGTGGATTAAAATTTGCCTAACCTTGTGGGTTGTATTTCCCTGCAAATAAGACCAAACGTCGAAATAAATGAATTTGAGCAAGTCAAGTTTTTAAATATCCAAATAAAAGAATCTTATTTATTACCTAATTTAAATTAAATTAAGACAGAACCGAAAAAAAATGTCGATAGTTCAGGTTAGTTTCGATAGAATACTATAATTCTGTATAACTAAACCTCACGCGCCATAGATTACACCCAATATCAAACATATATGATGCAATTAAGAACTAAAGCCCATTCTAAGTACAAAAAAGTAAAAACGGAAGTATCATGGATTGCGTATAAGAAACTTTGTCACCATGTCAGTTCGAAACGAGAAAAAAGCTTATTTGGATTATCAGTTTAGGGTTAACGCTAAAGGTTTCTGGCGCACCACTATTAATTCCACTCCTGAATATAACCCTGGCGATGTGGGCTCACCAAATGATTTCAATAAATTCTTTCTGGATAGTATTCCTCCATCTAATGTATAAAGTGGCAATAACACATATTTGAATCATTATGAACATTCTTCTTTCAAACATAATTTCGCCAAATTTAAAGTCTCTAGGAGAAGGCTGACAGGGTGGAAAGAATTATTTCGCAATTACGTTCTGATGCAAGAGGGGCTGATGGATTAGATCGGAAAACCTCTCTTAGTGCCACATTTAAGTCATCATATAACCTTTATTATTAATTCATGCATTGCTACTGCTTTAGACCAATTTAACCGTGTTCTCAAAAATTCTAGAAAAAATTATATCTGAGCAACTAAATAATCTTTCTTCTGAACAAAAAATTACTTCTCCAACTCAGTCTGGGTTTAGAACGCAACATAGTACAACAACAGCTCTTATAAAAGTAAGTGACGATATCATTCGCGCCACTGATGACAGTAAATCCACTTGTTTGATACTTCTTGACTATAGTAAGGCCTTCGACACCCTTGATCATAATATACTAGGCACCAAGTTAAAATATTATGGACATGATGACACCGCTGTCGACTTCATTAAGAGTTATCTCCATGACAGATGCCAAAGAGTATTTTTCAACAATAGCTTTTCTGATTTCCTATAACTTTAAAACGTGGCGTGCCCCAGGGTAGCATTTTGGGCCCATTACTGTTCTCAATTTATACTGCGGATTTTAAAAGTCATCTACAACACTCACAGTCCCACCAGTATGCTGATGACTTTCAACTATATCACTGCTTTGGTCTTGAGTGTGAGGGTTGCTGAAACGTGTATCACTGCAGACCTGGACAAGATTTATACGATATCAGTTGCACATAACCTGTTTGCTAAATCAATCCAAAACTCAGCTTATTCTATTTGGTAATAAGAACATGGAAGTCTTAGCCTTATTAATATTATCAAATAAAACGACCTCAGTCTACCTCCACATAGTTTTATTATTAAGATCGTTATCCAACATGTTTCGGACATTTAAATGTCCATCTTCAGGGATACAGCAATTGATCTTGGTGGTTCAGTTTAGAAAATACGAAGTTCAAAAATGATTAGTCTTTGAGATCAATTGCTGTATCCCTGAAGATGGACATTTAAATGTCCGAAACATGTTGGATAACGATCTTAATAATAAAACTATGTGGAGGTAGACTGAAGTCGTTTTATTTGATTATATCAACTCCACTGAAAGAATGGACTACTTTTTCAAGTTATTAATATTAAATTAAACAATGTTAAATTAACACTCACTGAATCTTGCAAAAACCTAGGTATTCATTTTGATTCGAAATTAAGGTTCAAAAATCATGTTTCTTTTCTATTACAGAAACGCTCTGGTAATGGTCCAATTAAATTACGGTTGTGTGACTCGATCATTTTATCGTCTCTGTCCTACTGTGATGTATTGTTTTGGCCAACTCTACTTTACGAGGACAAAAATAGTTTACAAAAATTACAGAATGACTGTTTAGGGTTTTGGTATGAAGTAAGAAAGTATGATCACATTACACCATACTTCCTAGAGTCAGGTTGGCTTGTACGGTAATTTTCAAAGTATTGAAATTTGGACAGCCGGATTATCTTCTTCAAAAACTTATCAAGGGTTCTGATGTGCACGGACGTAATACACGATACAACGACCTCCTTAATATTCCTAGGCATAAAACTGCTTTATTTCAACGCTCCTTCAGTTATAATACTGCTAGATGCTATAACAGTGTTCCGACAAATATCAAAGACTGCTCAAGTACCGAAACATTTAAAAGACATCTTAAAACTTACCTCAGGGGTTCTTAAATCAAATATACTGTTCCGCTTTATTATAACATGTTAAAACTAGTTTTGTATTTTGTAATATATTTAATTCTTGCTTGTTAAATTTTATGATCTGATCGTTGATACATGGTTGATCGCTACGTATACCTTTAAATTATATATTTTTAGTTAAGTCTATATTGTTCTACTACTATTTCGCATTATTATGTCTTCTTTATTTTCCACTTTTCTTATGTTTTTTTTTTTCTCTTTATCCAGGTGGTTAGATGAGTAGCTGTGGTAGATCTCGCCACCTCTTTCACTTTTATTTTGTATATTTTTTGAAATCTATAAATAAAGGCTATTTATTATTATTATTATTATATGTTATTTTGCACGTATTTATTTCAATGTTTATTTTTTCTACTTCTGTTACTTTCCTTTGTATCTCTATTATTTTATGTCTCAGTGTACAGTGTACCTATACAGAATATTGTACTTACGTGGCATACTCTCTGGAGCATACAGGAGATGTCAAAACGTCAAAAAAGGGCCCCCAAGGAGAGCAAGGAACCTTCAGTTACAGGAGGAAATTCTTGATGAGATTGCTGAAAATTCCTCTAATAGTGTAAGAAAACTGTCGATTCAAGTTCATGCGACAAAGTGGGTTGTCCATGTCCGAGAACAACTAACTGCTAAGTTCTTATCACGTCCAAAACCTACATGCCATGTCTCCCGCTGATTATCCTGCAAGAATCAACTACGCAAATTGCTTTTTGCAGGGATTTAGGCAAAACCATAATTTTACTAGTATTGCTTTGTTCAAGTCGGTTTCACTCGAGACGGAGTAATAAATTGCCATAATTCGCATATCTGGGCATGAAGAAAATCCCCGTGCAACAATACAGACAAAACACCAACAAAGGCTCATACTTAATATGTGGGCGGGGTTTATTAGGAATCATCTCATTGGACCGTTGTTTTTTGAAGGCAGATTAAATGGTGCCATGAATTTGCAATTCTTGCAATAAAACCTAAACGATTTATTAGAAAATGTGCCCTCAGAAATCAGATGTGGTATATGCAGGACGGTGCACAGCTCCATTCTAGCAATTGAGTTTGTCAGCACTTATCAAATACTTTTGGTAATCGACGTATAGGTCGAGGTAAGCCTATTTTAAGGCCGCCGAGAACGCCCGACATGACTCCATTGGATTATTTTCATGGGAAAATTTAAAGAAGCTTGTAAATTTCATCAAAGAGGATTGAACCTGCGAACGAACCACAGACACACTGAAGTGTATCTACTCAAGTTAATAGATAACCACATAATATAGAACCTTGTTTTAGCTAGCCGCTGTATGATCTTTTTATGAGTTCATGTTTATGTCATGTTTCAAAACTGAATTCATTTTTTAACTGCCGCGCTGGTGATATAATCAGTGCGTAATTTTTTAGTTCATAACTAATCATTATTTATAATGTGAAGGATTGGCATTAAGCAGTGACTGGCAGGAATTCGGTTCGGTTAAGAGGAAACGAATCTGATGACGTTCTTTACTCGCACTCGTGATGATTTTTTGCATTTAAATACATTGCACTATTTTATAACACCCTGTAGGTGTAATGTCAATATCGGAGGGCATAACAAAGTCATTATTATAACATAATTATGGATAATTTATGATGCATTTCGGTAAATATATAAAAATCAAATAAAATTATCTGCTTTTCGAATGATTCAATCTCCGAAAATACAATAATTATTATTTATTGTTTTGTTATGGCAAATTTATGAGAATCCGAATACTTTAAAAGTGCTACTGTGTCGACTTATTTTAATACCGGGTGTTGCAAGGCTTGTTGAACATAGGAAATCCCATGTAAATTTTAAGGCGGCTAAATACCGGCTCCCCTATATATTTTAGAGAAAAATTGTATTATAATTTTTTGAAAAGACCAATATAATAACTAACCCATGTGCCAAGTTTGAATAAATTTTTATAAGCCAATCCTCTTATTCAATTAAATGTGGTGGCAAAATTACGAAATTTTCATAGCTTAGATAATACAGCAACCACCAACAAATTATTATTTGGCATTGACAAAACGAAAAGTGGCGTCAGTGACAACATTTTCATTGAAGGCGCTTTGATTATACTTCAATATGAGGCTATTCTATTAAGGAAAAAGTAACTATGATTAAGTGGTATTATACAGGAAACAGTTTAAGAGCAATGTATGAAATGTTTTCAGTTCAATTCCCTGATAAGCCTAAGTTAGGATTGGCCTCGGGATTGGCTTATTAAAATTTATTCAAACTTGGCACATGGGTTTATTGTCGGCCTCTTCAAAAAATTACCATAAAATTTTTCTCTAAAATGTACAGGGGAGCCAATATTTAGCCACCTCAAAATTTACATGGGATTTCCCATGTTTAACTAAGGCATGCAATTATTTTTAAATAATTATATGAAAAGAGTTTCAGTAATATTCTTTGTTTAGGAGAAAATTAATGTAATTTTATCAAAATCTGATATGACAGCGATATACAAGTAAATGTCATTAGTTTTTTTATTATTCATTTTCTCGAGAACGGTTGCTCCTAGCGACTTCTACTAGTATGCCTTTTTCACGGAAAAATGATAGATAAATCTATTATTTTGCTCAGAAATGTAATACAAGCACGTATAAGAAAGTTATGACTCCTTAAAAGAGTAAAAAGACATCTAGGTGGCGCCCTCTACAAGTGGGAGCCATAGACATCGTAACTATTAGACCGAACAATAACAAATAAACGTGTTGTCATCAGTGTATTCCAGTGTAAAGTAAATCAACATTTAAGCTGCTCCCCTCCACTTGGTTTGCCAGACTTACGCCACAGAAAACATAGTTTTTTGTTAAAAGTATTAACTTCTATGATTAACTAGATTAACATGATGTGGGAAATATATAACATTGCCTATAACCTTGTAAAAAAGCTGTAGTATGACAACGCAGCAATAACGGATCCGCCCAGATTTCATCATTTTCGTGGCCATCCGCCATCGAAACGACAATACTCGGCATAGCGAATGTTGTTTTCCTGGAGTTTTGTCGCATGCATATGTAAAGTCAGCGTAATCCCCACTCTCGGCCCCAGCTAGCTCCTCACAACGTCTCGCCACCAAACGATTTTGGCATCACAATTTTATAGCATTTATGAATGGCGTGTCGGATCTATAGTTACGATGCCTATGGTGGGAGCCATATTAACACCAAATTCGAATTCCGCATTTCAAAAAACCCCTTGATAAAGAATGTTTATTTTACTTTCTTTGAACGTGCGGTCAGCGTTAGAAGAAACGGCCACATTAAGAAAAATTCCAACATCAACTGTATGGAAAATTGTGAATAATCCCATTTTAGCGAGAAAAAAAAGAACCGATAATGGCATTTTCTCGAAGGTAGATGGAAGTGATATTATATATATATATATATATATAATTTTTTTATTGAGTATGGTTTTTATTTATAGGCTGAGTAAGGGATTACTGCCCGATTATTTTGGAGATTTTGTAGTAAGAAATCATGATATACACAATTATAATGTTAGAAGACATGCGAATTTTCATATAACAAGAACAAATACAAGGTTTGGAATGAATAGTTTATTCCACAAGGGCTTGAATGAATTTAACACGCTGCCTTATTATATTAAAGAGTTAATTAGCGATGGTCAATTTAAGCAGACTTAAAAAACACATCAGGGATCGAGTGTGATTGGTTCTGAATGGATGGTAATTCCTGTGAATGTAGTTATTTTCTTTGAGGTTTATAAATGTTGTGCCCTGTTGTATTGTGATATTGATAGTAAATTATGATGATAAGGCAATTTGTAACTTAACCTAATGTTGTGTTTATGGTAATTGTTTCAATTAGTGTGCAGTTGTGCCGTTTGTTGTAATGTTGGCAGATATTTATATTGAGATTAATGTAATTAATGTTTTGTATATTAGGCTTGTCCTACAATAAAGAATTTTATTTTATTATATACGGCGTAAAATTTACAA
The DNA here is from genome assembly GCA_963920685.1 of Polydrusus tereticollis. NCBI lineage: Eukaryota > Metazoa > Arthropoda > Insecta > Coleoptera > Curculionidae > Polydrusus > Polydrusus tereticollis. The sequence goes on along the minus strand of OY987332.1, from coordinate 11,240,609 downwards.
GTTATACGAGGAACAAAGCGTGCCTACATTAGATAATTTAATTAAGAGACTTGAAAAATATGAAACCGGCGTTAAATGTGGCAGTACAACGTTATGGAAGTGAATCCAACACATGGGTTTTAGATTTTAAAAAAATTAACAAAAGACAAGTTTTAATGGAATCCAGTAGAATTCGGGAATGGCGATTCGAATATCTACAAAAATTACTTATTTACTTAGATGAAACCTGGTTCGACACATATGATACCCAGGAAAAGGGTTGGATTGACTCAAGCGGCAAGTGTAAAACAAGAGCGCCATCAAAAAGAGGTAAACGAATTACGATTTTGCATGCTGGATCTAAAGACGGATGGATTTCAAATATACTTTCTCTGTCTGCAAAAAACATTAAAGATTCTTCTCTGGATTACCATGAGGACACCACTGCTGATTTATTTGAAGATTGGTTTAAAAACAAGCTAATTCCAAATATACCTTTGAATCGCGTAATGGACAATGCAAGCTACCATAGTAGGCAGTTGACCAGGACTCCCTCCTCAAATGACACAAAAGCAGCAATCCAAAACTACATGTACCTATGATAATGACATTTATTTTCAGGAAGATTACACCAAAAGGCAATTAATTGAGGTTTTACAAAGTTTAAAACTACAAAAGGAATACTTCTGTGATAATTATGCAAAAAATTTAGGGCATACAGTTTTAAGGCTTCCATCATACCATTGTATATTTAATCCCATCAAACATGTTTATCACCAACTGAAATCTGCCATTCGTCGTAACAATATTTGGCCTACTATTAACTCCAGTGTACTTGAGCTTATAGAAACTGAAGTTTTTAACATCCCTTCACAAAGTTGGGCAAATTCTGTTACACATGTTGAAAATGTTGAAATCCTATATCCATATAAATAATATAGCACAAATAATAATTAGAACAGATGATGGTAGCAGTAGTGATATTGATATATTAAGTGAATAATTATTATAAGTACCGAATAATTGGTTCTAAAAATTTGTAATCATAAATATAATTTTTAATAATAAAATAACTTGTAATTTCACATTTAAATATAAACATAACAAAATATTATTTAATGTCTTACTTATTTTTATTACAAACCATGATTAGATTCTAAGCAAAATACGGACCTGTTCGGTCATATTTCAATTTTACAGCTGGCCGGGGTCTTTCCTAATAGGGATCAGTTAGTCACTTTCTCTCTCTGAACAGACTTTACCAACTTTAGTTCAAATATCGACATTATTTTAAAAATTATTCAGAAAAAACAAAAATAAAAATTTAACACCCTTTTTCTACATCACACCATCATCAGCTGTGAAGAATCAAGAAACGAACCAGTTGTGACACGAGAAATCGACTTTAACTTGCAAAAAATGCACCGCTTTGAATCTTACACACAGTTTTTTACAATAGAAAGTTCTTAGAAATTCAATATCTGGATACCATCTGTCCTAGACGACATCCGAAAACTATTTGCAGAATAATATCATTTTAATTTTTATTATGGATATTTCAAGTGTTGGGTACTTCATAAGATTTAAGTAATTTTTAAATATTACTTCAGGCAGCAAAATTACCATACTATTTACTCTGATCTCACACTGATACCAGTGGCGTGCAATTTAAACCCCTTTATAATATTCAATATGTGGCAGGAAAATATTTCTCTATATACGACAGATATAAATGCTAAAGAACGCCACTGGACAATCTTAAGAGATGACAATATGCTGGGTAGGTATAAAAACATTATTTATAGTTATTACATTTCAGTTGATAATATAATTGTTTATTTTTATAGTTGACAAATAGCAAATAAAAACACTATTTTCCACTAGATATGGTGGGTAGTGTAGTATTTCGCAAATATTTAAAATATATTTGTATTTGTAATTGTCAACGGTGAAGTGAAATAATTAAAACGCCTTGATATTTCAATGTTTTGTGTGCGAGTCCTTGCCCCACCCTTCTCTGACCGAAAACTCTAATAAAACTAAGAACAAAGATCCAAATTTTTGGCTAGGCTTATAACTTGAGTCACAAATATGTAAATTTTTGATGGCGTTGTTTAGTCAAACTTTTTCAACAATACCATTCTGAATTAAGGACAATATTGCACCCCTTACCCTTATTACAGCAACCCCTAAAGTGGCTTTTAATTATTAGGTATTCGGGTAGTTAGGACTGATACGGGTAGGTATTTAAGGGGTGCTTAACTAGAGTACATTACAGGCTGACTTAAAGAGTCTAATAATTGCATATTCATAGTTTTAAGATTGAACAGGAGTATGCCAAATTTGTTTGCTCTTTGATATCTTGGCCCGTGATTGTATAAATAAATACCTAATACTGTTACGTTAATGTCAAGGAGTCTCCTTTGATTTCTATTCAAATAATATCAGACTTATTATATTTACAAGTGATTCATCTTTGGGATTGTCCGAAACCATGCATGAGTCTACTACATTTTACATAAAATAATTAAATAAGAATATGAAAAGTTGTAAAAATAAATAAAGTTTTTAAAATTATTTTATCCATAGTCTGTTACTTAATGCGAGAGAGTAATAAATCAATATTGAACTATGAAACCTAGTGGTCTTCGCCATATTCATTCCACCCATGGGTAAGAAGAAACAATGGAAAACTTTAAAGGAAATGAATTTTTGTTATGAAAAAATTCAAAACAGAACAGAAAATCACTTTTAATAGACCTTTATAAAACCCCATAGAATTGGTGTGGGCGCAAGTAAAAGGGTTTGTAGCAAGGCATAACACCACTTTTACAATGAGAGACGTTGGAAACCTCTTGCAAGAGGGAATAAAGACAGTGGATTGTAAAAAATGGAGTAAGTGCGTCGAACATGTGATTGAAATAGAAGAAAGAATGTGGGAAACTAATAACATGCTAGAAAACACTGTATAGAGTCCCTTATTATTTCTCTGGACTTGAAAGCTTTTTTGCATACACAGGGTGTCCGGAAAATACGTGTACAACGTTTGACGACAGACTCCTGACGTCAAAATAGGTCGATCTAAGCCGACTTAGTTATATCCAAAATTGTCTCGTTTAGCCGGTAAAGGGCGTCAAAAATTTGTAAAAATATTGGTTTTTCCTAAATTACGTGAAAACCTGCTAATCGATTTTAATGATTTTTAGTATGTAGACTAATACTATAAAATGACGTTTTCTAGTAGTATAGTCACCGGCTGTAAATAAGTGGAAGTGCTATAAAAGTGATATAATACGTCAACATTTCTCCTCATTTTGTATATCAACGGCGTTATGACAACCCAGATATTTTTGTCGAGTGACTGGATGTATTTGGAAGCTATTTTACCTCTTCAATATTTTTCGTTGGATGAGCTGTTTTGCCAGAAAAAAAATATTTACAATTACCTGCATACATAAATTATTAACAGTAGTAATAAAACAAAGTACAACAAAGTTGGAAGTATGTATTAAAAATATTGTAAGAAACTAAGTAAAACGAAAACATTACTTAAGCAAATGTGTAAAATGACCACCATCTTGCTGAATACACTTGTTAACAATCCTTAAAAAATTATATTGAAACCTATTTAATGTCTCGGGGTTATTAAAATGGTTGCCTGCATTTAAAATCAGCGTCAATAAATCATGGCGTGTGTTTGTTTACCGGAGTCTTGTAAACTTCTGTTTTAATAGCGCTCCACAAAAAGAAGTCACACATATTTAACTCCGGAGAACGTGGTGGCCATTTTACTGGTGCATCATTGCCCCTTCCAATCCATCGGTTGGGATATTGATGGTGTAAGTATTGCCGAACGGCAACGGAAAAATGGGGCGGGGCACCATCATGCATATACCACATTTTCCTCCGAAGTAAAAGGGGCAAATTTTTCAGAAGAATTGGTAATGTGTCTTGCAAAAAATTTAAATACATATTTCCATCGAACCTGTCTAGTCAATAATACCTGCCCAAATATTTAATTTAAATTGATGCTGATGATGTGCAACTTTAATGGCATGTGGATTTTCATCGGAATAAATATGTTCGTCGTGCAGATTGGTTACTCCAGAACTGGTAAAGCACGCCTCGTCAGTAAACAATATTTTTCTACAAAAATTTGGATCACGGATTCTTTTGTTTCTAATAAATTGACAAAATGTAAGCCGTATGGGGGGATCAGTTGGTAAAAGTTCCTGAACTTTTTGCACGTGATATGGATGTAATAACTGTTCTTTTAAAACCTCATCGACCATCGTTTTAGGAACATGTAACTCACGTTCTAAGCGACGGGTATGGTACTTGGTTCTTCTTCAACTCTTTCTGCCTTCAAATTTTTTCTCAAAGCTGCCCGTTTCCCGAAGATGACGCTTGATATTGGCAAATGTTTGGTGGTTTGGTATTCGACGGTTAGGAATCTCTCCATGTAAACCCTAACACTCTGACGCCCATTTCCTTGACAAAAACAAATTGTATTTTCGGAGTCGCGTTTCACAATCTAACCAAATTTCATAAACAGAAACCGGAAAAACCGAAGATTTACATTTGGTTAACTCACAGAACGTCACCTCTCTTATAACCCTGGTGGAACCATCACCCCTTTTAAACATGTTAAATAATTTCGTAATCTCTGCTAATTTTATCATGAAACTGCACTTAAAGAATTTGCAATTAGTGTTTGCTATATAATACCAAAATAATTTAAAAATTATACTTTAATGCATGTAAATTATATAAAAATAAAGAAAACGCTATCAGCCTAAAAGATTATAAGTGCCTCTACTTATAAATAACATAATTACGTCGGTTTTCTGTTTAAACAAATTATAGCGCGTCGTCATCAAGCCATGACCATTTTTAGAATTGGTGTGATGTCATTTTTGAGATTTTTCAATGTCTAAACGCGATTTAGGATGCAACCATACCTAATCATTAAAATTATGTGCGAACTGTGCGGTTTATGTGTTAAATTTAATTCGATCCACTGATGGCTAGTTGCGTTTAATAAACCCAAACATAAATTGGAAACATAAACATCCCAGACTGATACGACATTCCCAACAATGTTGTTTATTTACTAGTTTACTGTCACTACCTAAAACCAATCCCAATAAGTAAAATTGGGGTCAAATCCTCTTCAACTTGCCCTAAACTGGACCGCCAGAAAAAAACGTTAGTCGACCAACTTGTATTACTTCTTGTAAAAATACCGGTTGAATGCCATCACAAGAATATCTGGCTTTAGACTCTCCCATCGTTGTTATGTTGAGTTTATTAGCGGATCTTTTTCTGATAACGCGTGTTTTAGATTTATCAGAATTATCTGTATACAGTGTGTCCAGCTTTTCATGAATACACCCTAACATCTCGGTTATTAATAATGAGATTTTCTTGAAATTTTGGTGGTAATTGTATGTTGAAAAATGAAGTATTTGGCATAGTGAACATTTTTATTTACCATTGGCGTGCGGTGTTGGTGGGGTAAAAAAGGCTTTTTTTTTTGGAAAAGGATATTAGGGCTTATTTTAGATAACTGTTCCTATTAGATTTAGAATCAGCATTCCCAAAAACCCCTTAATTCATATTTTCAAAATCTAAAGAGCTGATTTCAGCAGAAGAAAAGTCTTGTTTTAATAAATTCTTTATTTGTAACTGTGCTAACAAAATTACGTTATTTTAGATTCTTGTGTTTATAATCTAAAACAATACACTTTTCAACAATTCTTCTTAAACGTACATGCACTTTTCTTAAAGTTTGGTAAGTAATTTCCTGACACGCTTGCCTAATTCTAATGCAAAGTTCCTCTCTATTACGCGGCCGAGTAGCATACACTTTATTTTTCAACTGTCCCCACGGGAAAAAGTCACAGGGGGTAATATCGGGCGATCTGGGGGGGCCATGGTTCTAAAGGAGAATTTCTACCTATCCACTTCATAGGGAAAGTTGCATTTAACTAACTATCATAGAATAATGTGCGGGGGTACCATCTAACTGAAACATTAAGTTTTGTCTCTGTGCTAAAGGCAATTCCATGAGAAAATCATAAACATGATTTAGTAAAAAATGTAGAAAATTTTGTTCGGTCAAGTTTTCTAGGAAAAAAGGACCAACAATTTGTTCGTTAAAAATGCCACACCACACGTTCACTTTGTCACTGTACTGGTTTTTACAATTAATTACCCAATTCGGATTTTCGGCTGCCCAAAACCTACAATTTTGACTAGATACCACACCGTTTGTCCGGAGTTTGTCGTAAACGTTGCCTCGTCAGTAAACATAATGTTCTTTAGAAAAACTCTGTCGTTAAGATAGTTACCTTGCAACCATAAGCAAAATTCAAACCGCTGTTCAAAATCACCATTTAACAGAGTATGTAGAAATTTTGGTTTAAATGCCCTAATCCTATTGCATTTCAAACACCTCCATACTTTGTTTTTCGTTAAATTTAGTATCCTCGCAACTACCCTTATACTACCATTTGGTTTGTTTCGAAATTCTGCTAAGATACGTTCGTCGTCTGGATAATGTCTTTGATTTAAATTGTACCCCATTGGTCTTGTCTTGAAAACCGCTCCAGTCCTTGCAAACAATCTGTTGATTTTGTCAACGGTATCGTGATGCCTTTTATTAAATATTCCAGCAACCTGACGCGTAGATATTTCATTATTACCAAATAAGCGGATAATTTCTACTTTTTCTCCAATTGTAAGAACTACTCTTCGGCTTTGTGCCATCTTATTAACAGTTAAGTAACACTGCTTCACTTATTGACAATTCGTACGAATTACTTAATGTCAAACAAAAACTTTTTGTTTCAAAGCACTCCTTGCTTAATTTGTTTAAAAACAAAACAGGTCAGCATGCCAACGGTAACAGAGCGCGCGTATCTTAGCAAAATTTTGATAAAACCTAAATCGTAATTAGGGTAATTGAGATTTTGAAAATATGAATTAAGGGGTTTTTGGGGATGCTGTTTCTAAAACTGATGTAAACAGTTATCTAAAATAAGCCCTAATAACCTTTTCCAAAAAAAAAACTTTTTTACCCCACCTACACCGCACGCCAATGGTAAATAAAAATGTTCACTATGCCAAATACTTCATTTTTCCAACATACAATTACCACCAAAATTCCAAGAAAATCTCATTATTAATAACCGAGATATTAGGGTGTATTCATGAAAAGCGGGACACACTGTGGTATACTAGTAATATTACTTACCTACTTACTCGACACCCTGTATATCTCGACGAGTTTAAAGCATGTGTAACGGAATGTCCAACCAAGAAAAGACAACATGCTATTTGTAAAAAATGTTTAATTTTAAATTCCTTTCATTATGTACGCCCTTAACCGGATTTTACTTCATGCCCTTGTGGCCTCGACAACACGATTGAATAATTTTCTATGGGAATTCCTCCCATGACCCTTCTTTGAACAGGTAGATATCACTTGTTGAGGGGTCCCATCTTTTCAGGTGTTATTGTTATGATTTACATGGTGCACAGACTTTCGATCAAACTTTCGATGCGATTTTTATTATGGGAAAATGAAATCATAGCAGTAAGAAACCCTAAATTATGAATTTGATTATCTTTTGGTGATTTGATTCCTCTGAACACGGTCCTATATATAGTATATCTTGAAATGATGCGAAGTAATAAATCAATCAAAACCGTCTTCTCCATGGGCATGCAAGATTTTTCGGCATGTATAGTTTTAAATAGGCCTGAATTTTTAAATTTGTGCAGAATTAGTACAAGTATCGACATTAAATCAAGTTTCATCTTCAAGTTAAATTTTTTAAGCTTAAAATTATGTACAGCCGTACCATTTGCGTGGAATTTTATAGAAAGCAATTTTATCAAAACTAATTAGAGTCTAGGTAATTATTCCGTTTCTGCTCTAATCATTTTATTTTTTTTTTGTACCTAATCCTGGTTACCTGTTTGCTAATTATGTGGTCATTATGTCTTTATGGGTGCCTCTATCAGTGTTCTCGAGAATATTCTCTCGAGAATATTCTCCTCTCACATCTCTATCCAGGACTTGGAACAATTATTTTTTTTTTGTTAATCGTTCGACTCAAAAAAACGTTTAGAGAAATTTTTAAGTCTTGCAACGCGTGAAGAGGTCACGTCATAAATTAGGTACATATGTGCATTAGTCGTTACGCTGGCCCGAAGAATTCCTTATAAATTAAAATTTACTATTATTTTGTCATCCGGGTCACACAAAACGTATTGTTTGCCGAAAGATAATATTTATTTTGTGGCAGTGCCATTGTGTCTGCAATTTTTACGTTGTTTATTTTTCCCATCTATAAAGAATTTCCTTGTGTAACAATTTTTTCATTGTTTTTAGTATAAGCAATCCGTATTTGAGTCCCCTCTCCCCACCGCGCATGGATATTTCACATGGTAAGGTCAATATAAAGGTATTTTCCATGTATAGTAAAGTTTACATTATACCGTTGTTCTGTTGACTGCCATAAAACCCTAATTATCTCGCTGGCCATAAAATGCCCCGAATTTACATCTGTTCGGACAGAATATCCGGAGTACTTATCCCACATTAAATACATTTGCCGAAGAAGTAATAAAAAAACATAGTAAGTAAGTAACATTTCTGCAGATAGTTAGAAAAATTGTATACAACTGTAAGGTAACGCCGGGTAACATTGACACATTTTCAAATATCCCGCCCAGCACTGGTACGTTATAAAAGAATGCATGTTTTGCGATGTTACAATTTAATATATAGTGTCGTCCTCTTGTGAGAATACAGAAATTGTGCAACAGTCAATTCCTAAATTTTTGCTGGACATTTAAACATTGCCTAAGTGTGGTTATAGTATTTACGCCGAGAAGAATCTTTGTTTTTCTAAGCCATCCTGGTGTAATACAATATTTTTTGTAGAAGGTAGGTTGTTTTAAATTGCTTTTCATGAATTCTTGGGTTCTTGTAAAATTTACTGTTGAAAAACAGAGGTCGACTGACGTCTATCATTACATTGGAAAAATAAAATAATTTGTTTCCAAGAATCAGGAAGTAACAGTGGCATTTTTGAGACGGAAAGAAAAGCATTTCGTTTATCCAAATGTTCCTGACGAGGCCACAGTTTTGCTCAAAGACATAGTGAGGATTTTGCCACAACCTACCATTCGTCGAGGAATGCACATATTTACCACAAACTTTGCTTCTGGTAATGGCAAAGCTACGATTATTTTGTAGTTTTGATTTATGTTTTTTATTCTGTCATTTCTATTTTGAACAATATAACCCACATTTCTGTTCAAATAAAAAAAAAACGTGTTTAATTAACTTATTTTATGTCAATGATGCCGCACCATTAGCAAATATAGTTTTATAAAGCAGTTTATAAGGGGTGTCAATCTTACCAACATAGGAGGGTAACATTGACATTTGCATAGTTTTTAAGAATAATTTTTAAGATCCAAGGTTTCAAGCTAAACACGAAATTGCTACTCACTATGAGCTACCAACATAGTAACTTAATTACACCCAGGTTTTCAAATTTCTGATATTAATATTAATAAAGCAAAAAAAATAATTCTAAAGATATGTCAATTTTACCCGGCGTTACCTTATGTAAATGACGACTGTAAAAACTTGTCAACGATATAATGTAAACTTTACTGCACCTACGAAAAATGACAAGACTGACAAAAGGGCATTCATTGGTCGGTTCTCACGAGGATTTCTACAAATAACAACTTCTAATTTACAATTATCAATTGTACATCCAATCGGATACTTCAGAGATTATCAGCAAGTAGATAGCACTGTTTATTTTATCTCTCCACTAACCCTATAGCTACCTATATTAGGTATATTGATCTATTATTATGGTTTTTATTGGTTGCTATTTATTAATGCCCGCAACATTTAGTAGCGCTTTTAAAAACAACTGATTTTTTGCTTAATTGTTTTCAATGTTGACACCATAGACAATTATATGTCTAATGGCTGACACAGGTTGATGCTTTTGCAGCAATGAAGTAGACGGCGCAACAAAATTTAGTTTCTCTTCGTTTTCTCTTGACTACTTAAAACCTCGGTGAAAACATTTGAAAACCTAAATGATTACTTAACATTTCTCTACTTTTAGTTTAAGAAAATACCTTGTAGCAAATGCCATTCGCATGCCACTTTTTCAAGTAAATAAGTACATATTAACAAAAAATTACAAATTTTTCACGGAATTCAAAAAAGAATCAGTAAGTTTACATGAAAAACGTCATAATATTTATAAAAATTCTATTTAAAATGCTGAATTTTTCGTAGCATATGGCATAATTAAACAGGTTCCGCTGACGCTGGTTTTAGAGATAGAAACAAACATTTCAAATACAAGTTTTAGGAATGGACCTAAATCGCCCGAAGCTGTTATAAGAAAAAACAATGAGTAACGCAAATACGATTTTTAACAATTCCATATATTATAGGTTAGTTCGTAGTATTCTTTTTATTCGAAATTATAATATCGCAGTACCTACCCATGGATCGATAAAAACTAAGTATAATGCAAACCTGTCTTCGAAATGGCGACATACCAAGACATTAGAATGCCTTTGGCAACATATAATCAGCCCTATATGATCAGACACACAAGTTAACTTTTAACGTACCGTTTCCATGACAACAACCGAAAAAAGCCTTCTTGCACAGCCCCCTTTGGGGGCTGTGCTTCTTGTTAATTTTGCACTGTGGTTGAAAAATAGTTAGTCTAGCGTCTAGTGTTAACTTGTGTATTTGATCATAGGGCTGAATATCTTTTGTTTACCTTTATCAGTTCATAGCTACTGCGAGGACTTGAACAGACTTGTAAACTATTTATTTTAAAAGCGACTGAAGCGGTTATAGAAAATGTACATACCTATATTGTCGGAAAAAGAATTTTAAGCCCTTATAAACAGGGTGTTAGATATTTAAAAATATTCTTACATATTTCACGAGATATTTCATTTTAAACGTTTTTTAAAGACCCTGTACAAGATGGTTTTGTACGATACTGATAATTGGTCGCAATCCCATGAAGTAATGGGTTTATTATTGCCACGTAGAAATTATTTATTGAAGTGTTACAAGATTTACCAAATGTTTTTTATTCTGGCTGAATTTTGGCTTTGGATAAGGACAAAGGCGGGGGTAATAAAATAATCGTACTGGTTGATAACAGGCTAACTTTTCTTGTCCACAGCGATACCGATGCGACTAAACTAAACCGTAGGTACCTAGATAGATACCTAGTCAAAATGTATTTATGCCTAAAAAGCCAATAAAAAATGACCATGTGACCCAATTGTTTCCATAACACAGCAGACCAATAAAGATAAACCATAAAAAATTATCTGGGTTCAAGTATAGTAGAAAAAAAGGCTAAATAATAATTAAATAATTATTTAAAATGCGAGAAGTCGGCTGGCTACACAGAGGCGAGCCAGCAAACCGTAAAGGCACGCCCACTTCGACTAGTACTGCCTTGCCAAATTGTTCAAAATATCGCTAAATAAAAATTAAACTATTGTCTCCAATAGAAAATCTTACTGTGTACCGTACGTGTACCTATATCAAGGAAACAAGTTTTATTTGCCCTTGTTTAGATAGGTACTTCAGTTTTTTATGATCAGGCATTGCAACAATTTTTTATGGCTCCCTCTCGAATCAGATATTGCCTGCAATAACTACTTGATAGGCTAAAAATCCACTTCTTTAAAAATATAGGTGTATCGTTTATTCGTTTTTCCACTACCAACCTATAACATCGCCATTATTGACCGATTATTAACGCTAGAAATCGTTTTTCTCTACCTTATAAGTCATTATTGACCATGGTCAATAATAAGCCATTGAAATCCATTATTGGCCGATCTTTGACCTTAACCGAATTTTGTTTGAACGCAGGTAACTTGATTTTTAATTTTACAACATCAATTCATTGTGGTTAGGCAACCAGATAATTATCAATACATATCAGATTACTTGATATTGTAAAATATCGATACAATCAACATTTTTTCTGCTTCCATCCTTAATTCGGGAGGTGTACACATAATATTATCACTAACATTTTCTTCGCTCATTTAAAAAAAAAAACGCAAAACTCGTGAAATCTGATGACACAAATGAACACAAATTGACATTGACAAAGCCACCTGACAAAACAACAAAATATTTTGAAAATTCCAAAGCGCAGGTAACTTGATTAAAAAATATACTTATACCGAGACTTATACCTACCTATAATTTTTTATAATTATTAATACTATAAAGATAAATGTCATATAAAAGTTTGTAGTAGTGGAAAAAATAATATATTAACCACGGTTTAGACAGCCATCATTATTGCCCGAGCGGCGAGTTTAAATCACGAGGAGCGAAGCGCGCGTTAATAATATACTATTACAATCACTGAGGTGTTTTATTTTTATTCCACGCAGTAGCCATGGACCGATAAAAGAAAACAAAATAGGTACGATACCATTTTGAAAACAAGTTTGCTTTTGTTTACTTTTATGGGTCCATGGCTACTGCGATTTAGAGGTAGAGTAGATAACTAAGTACTTCAAATGAAAAGAATAGGTATAGAAACTTGATTAGCTTAAACTGAATATTTCAAAACCGACTGAAAATACAACATAGTTCTGTATATTATTTAAAAAGGGGCTTTTAAGCTTTAACCCCTATAAAAGGATTCAGTTTCAGATATACTGCAGGGTGTCGTATTTAAAAAATAGATGGAATGGTGGAACCTCGGGTGGAACAACAATAACCTAACTGATTTGTAAGGTTTGTTCAATTCACTCGCTTGGTTAGAGTAAAATGAATCTTTAAAATAAATAATAATAAACAAACCAGTTAACTAAACCAGTTATTTCAATCATTATGCCAAAATAAGTCTATATTTACATTAATCGGTAATGTTAAACTTGTTTCTCATAGTTTATATAATAATTAAAATTCCATTTTTTTTAATTGGAAGAAAAAAAAAATATTATTATACCCTACTACCACCTATGAATGTGTGAATTTCCTTATTTTTTTAGATACCACTGACAACAATATTCCTACAAACTTAAATAAATCAAAAAAACATATTGTCAGGATCTTGTGGCCCAGCATTGAAAATCTGACAACATCGCAACCATTCAAAGGAATTCGCTAAGCCAGTCATATTTTCGTCTTTCATTTTGAAGTAAACAAATGCGAGTTTGGGTCAAATTTCGGCGAAAATCATTCCACAAACATGTGGTGTTGAAACGCACTTAAAAATTCGACGTTTTCAAACCACAAATCTGACTTCGACAAGTTTAAATCCAGTTTCAAGACGAACGAGGAGGTCATGATCCGCGCCATCACATGTTATTTCAGTCGTGTTTATTTTGCTAAAGCCGCGTCAGCACGTCCGGAATCCTTGTGAATTAGGCCTAGTAAATACTAAAGTAACAAAACACATCACTTACCTTCATCTAAGAGTCGTTCTACGTGAAGAAAAACGTTGGGAAATGCGGCTAGTTGTTTCCTGTCCTTCAGTAACTGTGCCAGATAGTCGGCGATACTTTGCGTCGAAGCGATATTTTGATCGCACATTTTTAGTCACTTTCAAAGAAGTTTTTGTATAGATTTTCACTGACTTGACATCAATCGACACGGTTAACGACGCGATCAAACTGAAGCAAAGATAAAACGCGACTGGTCCACTCTCCGGTACGCGACTGCGACTGTGGGTTAGAAATTCTGAAAAACGGATGCGCGCGCCTACCTTTCCAACGGGCGTGCGCACGGGGTCACTTCGCCTTTTAAGGGCGCCCCAAGAATTTAATATTTATGCTTTTTCTGTATAAAATTTCATTGTCGCGCGGTAAGGGAGTAAAATGTCTGGCTTTAGTTCTGGATACGGGACGAGGCGCGCCGCAGGAGGGATTAGTGTTGGTGCCGGAATCTTGGCTTATTTTTATACAGAGTGGCGCGCGATTGAAAATGCATGTGGTTTGTCTGTGGGGGATCTCTTTAGTTTGTACCAAGATATTTTAATAGAATGAGAGAGAAAAACGCCCAGGCAGAAAGGTCTTTTCTTATCACCTTTTGGAATAACATAACGTTAATTTGTCACAATCAAAAAAACGTATTTTAAGACGTTTAGTCTGAATCTATAATCAATCTATATACATCCTTGATTACTGATCGCGGATGCGTTGTTACCACGTACCACGTTATCATTAATAGCCAATCAAATCTGTTTAGGGAACTGACAGCCCGTCAAACTCATCACGGACATCTTTTCCGTGCTTTGACGTTTGACGTTTCTATATTAAAAATGTTTGGTTAGAAAATCTGAAATATCTGTTAAGTGGAGAGGTTTTAAGTTTTTTTGGTATTTGTGATGAGTTTATGCAACGAATTTGATTTTACGATTAGGTGCGACTATCTGGCATTTTTATTTGACATAGTTTTCAAGTTTGTATTAAGTCAGTTACGTCCGTATCATAGACAAGGGAGATGCGCTTACGGAGGTTCGTTTCACGATGATGCCAATTTCACCTATCCGTAATACGCATACGGATATCCGTGATCACGGATGCATATTCAGACTTCGCTTTTTGCGCCTTTTAGGAGCTGAAGAATGGGCCACTTCCACATGGATTTCATAGGTCTTTCCACTTTGCGAAATAATTTTTAATGGGATTTTTTTATATAGTCGCGTTGAAAATTAATTGACATTACTTTGACAGACAGGGAAATAATATGAACTGCAACACTTTTTTTAAAAATTTGTATTTTCTTCTAAAAAGCAGATAATGACGCGAGCCAAAAAACATTGTTTTAAGAAAAGGTCACACTTCAAAACAAAGTATTTTAATTAATTAATTAATTTTACCGCTCCATTTTTCCAGATGCCGTTAAGAAATTAAGGGTAAAAAATAACTTTTATTTCTTATTATTATAAGGGTCATAACTCCCTTGGGATATTAAGAAAAATTTGACATAAAATCAAACGATTGACATCTAATGTCAATTTGATTGTCATCTATTGAAACATTTATTTCACTTTAAAAATGAACAAAATGTTACTAAAATCGGTCAGAAATAAAATTATCTATGTATCACTGGAATTATAAGGGTCTCAATTACCTCGGGCAATTGCTGTCCCTCGGGCCAAAGGCCCTCGGGACGTAAACTTTGCCCTCGGTAATTAAGACCATTATAATTCCCTAGATACATAAATAACTATTGTTTCTGGCTAACATTCCGGAATTAAGAATTTGTGCTAGCTCTGTACAGACCTTTTAGAGACACCCTGTATATTATAAATCTGAGGTAAGATTTTTGGCTCGATCAGGCTTAACTTTTATCTCGATAACGCGTCAAATATGTAAGTTATCGGTAGGATTTAAATCGTGGCAATACAGATTTAATTTACGATAACGTAAATCTACTTGAATTGATATAATTCCGGGTTTTATCTGTGTGTTATGTAATCGACTGCATTGTACCATTATACTCGATTATATTGCAGTAATAGTTTTTTTGTACACCTATTTATTGATATTTTAACAACAGTTGCATCTACTTTCTGATATGTCAGTTCAGTATCGTCATTTTACGTCATCAACTGTCAAGTGGTGATATTATTTTTTTTAATGGAACACCGTGTATATTATTAGATATTTTCAATTGTCATTCTATTTTAAAAATATTAGTGTAGCACTTTTTATAAATAAACAAAAATACAAAATATAAGCTATTATTAAATGTTCGAAATGCAGAGTTTTAGCCACCCGACAGTGTCCAAGCCTCTCAGAAAATTGGGAAAGCACATCTTGCAAATGTTCACGAGAAACAGCATGCATAGCATCTAAAATTCTGTTTTGAAGATTCTCCAAAGAGTTAGGTTTCATGCGTTATACGACAGTTTTTAAATGACTCCAGAGGTAGAAATCTGCAGGTGTTAGATCTGCCATTTAATTGGATCTCTCCTACCTTCGACCAGCTTGAACCAAATAGTTTCTGACAAGTACACTCAAATGCGGTAGCGTCCCATCTTGCTAAAACCAAATGTCATTCCCTAGTATTTGATCGTTATCTTGATCATGATATACATGATGAAATATCGTCGTTGGGGTCCAGAGAAATAATAAGGGGCTCGACAGTGTTTTCTACCATGTTATCAGCTTCCCACATTCTTTCTTCTATTTCAATCACATGATCGACGCACTTACTCAATTTTTCACAATCCACTGTCTCTATTCATTCTTGCAAAAGGTTTCCAACGTCTTTCATTTTAAAAGTAGTGTTATGCCTTGCTACAAACCCTTTTACTTTTCGCAGTGATATGGCGGAAGGCGAAGTACCGTTATACAGGGTGTTTCAGAATAAGATGCTGATCCCTAACGGTGTGAATCCTTAGGTGATTTTACAAAGAAAAGTTCAAATTAACATATATCCTTAACCTATCAACTTTCGAACTACAGGGCGTTAAAGTTTTAAGAAAAAAATCGTTTTTCTATCATAACTTTAACAACTTTCTAGCTATTTTTATGAATTTTTCACACATGCCCTCTAAGCATCAATAGCCATTTTTTGGTGTAGAAAAATTTTAAAATGTTTTAACCAGTGGCGTCCTGAAAGGGTTTGGACTAGACATTTTGGAAAAATATTATGTACGCCACTGCTTTTTCTCAAGATAAAAATTATTTTTAAAATACTCATTCATTTTAGGCCAAATTTAATATCTTGCCTTTTTATCGCCCGACAAACAGTTTCCGACAAAAAAAAATAAAAAACATTAAATGCGCATTCGCTGCAGACTGCCATATACTCCGAACACCCTGTATAAAATTAATCGAACTACGGGAAAAAAAAAATTTAGTTTAATCCAAATTATGGATTATCTAAATGTGAGAAGGCTGCAATAATTATGCAACGACCGTTCCAAAAATTATTCAAATCACAAATCCCACTCTATCAAATATCAAACTTTCAATTTCCTTGTGGCATTTTTAACATAATTTCCCAATACGCACAACAACAAGCGTTTAAAATTAAAATTATTACCGTGGCAAAATCGTTTCCTATAAAAAATCGTTTGCAGTGGGCGCTACCTCTTCCCACAAACGTTTTTTATGGGTTTAGTTTCCTCAGGTTGTTTTTCTGGTACCATTCGAGGTACCAGCCGAAAGGAGCCACGAACCAAATAGGTAAAACTGCCCACTTTTGTCAAATTTTAAAGACGATATTATGTTTGGTCAAGTGATTTTACACCATTTACACGAATTAAGTAGACTGCATGCGCTTTCTCTCATAAAAAGACATGCCCTACCCACCATATCGACTATATTTATAATCTATATTAAGTTAACATCTAAGAAAAAAGCAAACCTCAAAAATATTTATTTGAAACACAGTAATTCTATTTATTTTCTTTTTATGGGGGGTCACATCTCGTCTCTTTAAAAACCAACAGTAATCAGCCATCATGCCTTCACAAAGTTTTTTATTAGTCATTAGTCCAAGTTTAATGTGAAGAAGAGGCAAGAGGACATTTCTTGGGTCTACAAGAGGTACATACTTAAGATTTTGAGATCCCGGTTGAAATTCACTCCTTTCCGGTCGAATTTTCGTTATATAATGTTTATTCACTGCATGACTGCCCCACAAACAAAGAAAGAAAAATATTTTGTGAATCCTTCCTGCAGTCCCAATAAAATTGTTATAACTTTTAAATCCCCACATATCTGTCATTTCATAGGTTTCTTGTCACTGAATGGGCAACTGGTATAGATGGTTTTCCATTATGTAACAACACATCTTTTAAGCTATAGTTCGATGAGTCTATGAACAACAACAATTACAACTACACAGAACAACTCAAAAGAAGACTGAATAAGAGAATAAGTTTAATGTTATACTCTGTCGCTTAATGCGAGAGAGTAATAAAATGTAAATTTGCAATGACAGGACACATTAAGCAGGGTGGACAAAGGTTGCATTGTAAACTTCAGGTAAAGTGCAAAATATTCCGTATTTCATATATTTAAGACCTACACATACCGAATCGGTCCTAAGTTAGGGTCACCCTAATTTGCATACAATAGAAGGACGAGTTTAGTGAATGAAAGTAAGACAGCCCGTTACTACAGGTCGTTTATTAGAAAAACAAGTGTAGTATGCTTCTTCTGATGGCAGTCTTTTAATTCATCCTCATTTATTAGTTTCTTTTCTTCCTGTACTTCTCCTTGGTGACCTGATGGGGCCGCGTTTATCCTCGTGCACAAGTCGGTATATTGATGACTGTCGATGACTGCCCGACTCCAGTCATATTCGAACACATTTCAACTATTTTTGGAACTCCGAATGTTGAATTTTGGTGGCGAGGAGCGTTGAACACATTGAGAATAATAACTTTCTCATTTTTAGAAAGCGCAGTTTACTAATCCGTTTCTCAGCAACAAATTGAGAGACACTATAGTCTATTTCAGAAAGGTGTAGAGTAATAAAATGGGAAATTCCATCCAGTTCCGTTCAATTTCGGTGTCGGCCATAGGCGCAGGTAAACTTTGTGCATTAAATTATTTATGATAACTAACCAAAAATTTTAGAGAATTCGGGATAAAATAGTATTGTTTGTAATATTAAAATTTCAAGTAATTGCGTAAGAGGATTAGGGAAGGTATGTTTTTTGGCCTGAAGTGTCAAAATCGAAATATTGTGTAGGGATTAGTTAGGTAGTAGATTATAAAGTTACGTTTTGCGTTTAACAGGTACCGAGTTTGGCTCTGGCCTCCTTGGCTGGATTATATAAAGAGGTGGTAATTTGGAATAAACTTCATATATCGTGTGTGTGTATGACCTTAATAAGTATATTTGTTTAGTTTAACGCATCAGTATTTGCTGTTAAGCCGTACATGGTGTTCACAGTATTATAAGATTAGTAATAAGATGGCGACATTCACACCAACAAAAAGATTTTCCAATAATTATCCACTATCAGTGAGTGAAAAAGTTATTATTTCAAACGTACATGATTGCGTAAAATACGATTATCCGAATTTTACTGTACAAGAAACTGTCGACCGATGTCCCCGAATAACTGGAGTTGGAAAGTCCACCGTTTTTAAATTATTGCGGGAGAGAAAGACAGCAGGTCAAGTGGAACCTCCCAAGAAAAGTCCAGGCAGACCACTAAAAGTCCTTGATGAAGACACCAAAAGTGTAGTTCGAGGAAAAGTTCACTCTTTTTATTTTAAAAAAGAAATACCCATCCTAGATAAGATTCTGATGAAGTTTGGCCAGGATGACAGTATTCCGTTTATAACTAGAAAATTTTTATGAACCACTTTAAAAAATATGGATTTTATCTGGGAAAAGCATAACCGTAAATCACTTTTACTGGAAAGCGATAAAATTGTTTGCTGGCGACGAAAATACTTGAGAAGTATAAAGCAGTACAGAAGAGAGCAGAAGAAAATCTTTTATCTTGATGAGACGTGGATTAATGAAGGTTATATAGTACCAAAATTGTGGCAAGACAAAAAGATAACCAGTGCTCGCCAAGCTTTCATGGAAGGCCTGTCAACGGGTATTAAGGTGCCTTCAGGTAAAGGGAAGAGACTAATAATCGTCCATATTGGAACCGAAGAGGGATTTTTAAAAAATGGTTTGCCAACCTTTCAGTCGTTCAATACGGGAGATTACCACGAGGACATGAATTCGAATGTTTTTGAGGACTATTTTGGTGAAATGATAGAATATCTTCCAGCTGATTCAGTAGTAGTTATGGATAACGCAAGCTATCATTCACGACGCACAGAGAAGACTCCAACTTCATCTTGTAGAAAACAAGAAAGCATCGACTGGTTAACCACCAAAAGTATTGAATTTGAAGATAATTTGATAAAGAAGGAACTATTAGCTATAGCAAATGTACACAAACATCGTTTTATGAAATATGCCGTGGAAGATATAGCAGAAAAACATAGTGTAACTGTGCTGCGCACACCGCCATATCATTGCAAACTAAATCCTATAAAACTTATATGGGCGCAAGTGAAAGGATTTGTAGCAAGACACAACACGACATTCAAAATGAAAGACGTTAAGCTACTGTTTGATCAAGCCATTAAGGAAGTGACACCAGGGAACTGGCGAAAATCAGTCCACAATGTCATTAAAGAAGAGGAGAAAATATGGCTTCTTGACCACCTGATCGATCGGACCGTCGACCTGTTAATTATAACGTCAAGAGAAGATGACAGTTCCTCAGATGACGAAGAATATTATGATTTTTTATAATTTAATTTCTGTATAATGTATTTTTTGTATTTTGTATTTTTTTTATAATGTTTAATAAAAAAATAAGTGTACCTAATACTATGTACATAATGCCTAAATTTTATTCTGTTAAAATAAAATTATTTCCTTTTTACAAGTATAATTTAATTTATTATAATTTTTAAGAGTATAATTTAATTACTGTATAATGTATTTTCTTAAAAATGTTTAATAAGAAATAAGTGTAGCTAATACTATGTACATGATGCCTAATTTTTGTTCTGTTAAAATAAAATTATTTCCTTTTTACGAATATCCTACCGGCACGCCTTTGTCACACCATTTTTAGTGTTCGTGAATGGATAACAATAGGCAAAACCCATAAATTGACCCAAACCCGGGTGGTACTACCTGCACTTGATGAAAAGAAATCAATGCCAAATTATGAAAGTGGCTTAAATATTCGTTGGGTCACTCTATAGTCCCTTTGCATACCTAATGAGCTTTTATTACTCTACACCTTTCTGAAATAGACTATAGCCATTTTCAAGAACGAAGTCTTCCAACAACTGCCGGAAAGTAACTAAACATAGGTAAACTACCTGTGCCTCCACCTATACCCGATCTCGAAACCCCTGACAATAAACATAATTAAATAATATTAAGTGGACTACACCTATGAAATACGGCAAAGACCAATGATTTATTAATCTCTCGCATTAAGCAACAGACTATATGAAAAACCAATTTTAGGTTATTTTTCTGTTTTAAAATGTCCCCTCATAAAATTTACTTCCTGTCAGTATAAAAGCCCATTGAATAGTGGTACGTATTAGAGGTATATGAATATTTTTTCTATTATCAGAAAGGTATTCTCATTGTGAAAATACTGGGGTTATAGTTTTTTGGGCCATTTACTTCAGATTGGCTTACTATAATGGGGATCGGTTGAACCATTGGCGAAAACAATCCACTCACTTCTTTTAGCATTGCTCTTTTAGGAAAAGAAAGACGGTGGGCGCCATACGCCACGAATGCAACTTAAGTAATTTGTTTACCAATTCGAATCCGTGAAATGCAAAACACCATATGGCGGAATATTGAACAAACAATGTGTACAAACGTTGAATTATTTGTAATAAGAATAATACAAAAGGCTGTTAGTCGTTTCTCTGCATGACTTCTTATCGGAATTATTATGAGATTCATAAAAATAAGAAAGCGACCTTATTACCCTTAACAAGCTAAAGTGTGACATAGTAAAAGATGGCGTGATATTTTATAGGAATCCGCTCGATTTTCAATTTACACGTTCGCACTATAGGTATCTTTTTTTTGCGTACTGTTCTATAACGTTTTCCAATGCACATCCTCTACTCGTTTCTGTTGTTGCATTGGTTTTCATATAGTCTTCCTCACGAACGTTTTGAGATCTAGTTGAAGGCCACTGTTCTTGAACTAACAAGGATATTTCTCACTACTTGTTTCTGGAGACGCTGAGATATTTGGAAATTTGGATATTGCTGTTACTGGAACAATCCCGCAGAGTTAATTTCCTTATATTTAAACTAGTTTAAGGATATGTTTTATAGCAGTAACTTGTTGTAAGTTGAGAGACTACTACTAGTTTTAATAATAGAATTATTTGCTTTTGTTCTCTTTAAAATTCAAAATATGCTTTATTCTCCGAAGATAATTCTTGTTGACAAAGCAGTACAGTTTACTAATTATATCTACTACATGAACATTAAAGTAAGCTAAATATAAGCAATAAGCAGTCATAATAATACGAATTATCTAAGATACAAAGAAACAATAATTATATATACAGCGTGGCAAAAAAGTCGCGCATAATGCCTGCAACTTTTAAATTACCTCGTATGCGAAAAAGTGACTTTTATGAAAGTTGTTCAGTAAATTATTATCCACATTTCTACCTGCATGAATTTTTTCTGTCATTTCTGGTTTGGTTGCCATAGAGACTAACTTACTTTTTTTAAATGGAACACCCTGCATATTATGATTGCATATTTGGATTCTACTGGGAAAACTCTGAATTTTTTGTATTTCAAAATCTGCAAGCGTTTCCGAGATAATGACAGCTCAAAAATGAAAAACTTCCTAATTATAATTAGTTCTACCTAATACCCACCAGTTGAGTCGAGGTGTTTTCCTGACAGCGACCTAAGAGGTGTCAATTTTGAGTTCCTGTTTAATTTTCTGTTGTCTGATTTCTAATTTATTTACAGTATGGTTAATCTAAATGAGAAACAACGAGTTGAAATTTTAATAATGAGCGATTACGGAAATATGAAGAGATCGCAAGATCAGGTTTGTCGACTTTTCAATGAATTATATCCAAATAGGCCTCCAATAAATCAGTCAACGGTGTGTCGAGTGGTAAAGAAATTTCGAAAAACAGGCAGTGTTAGACAAGCCGCTAGGTCGACCTAAAACAACAACCGGCGGAGACAAAGTTTTGGATATAATGCTCTCAATACATGAAAATCCAACGCAATCATCCAGGCCAATGGCAATGGATTTTAATGTGCCACATCAGTCCGTGAAAAATTTGTTTAAGCAGGAGAAGTTGCATCCCTACAAGATAAAGTTGGTGTTTGTGCACGAGTTAAACGAGGACGATTTTGATAGAAGAGCTGAATTTTGTGAGCTGATGATGGAAAGATGCAATAACGATAATAACTTCGCAACAAATATCATTTTCTCTGATGAAGGTACTTTCCATTTAAATGGCATTGTTTTCAGCATCAATACTACTCTTTGTCTAGATAAAATAAATGCTTTTCAAATATTCCATTAGCAACACAATTCCTTAACGGTCAGAGAAACAGAGAAACAAAATGCATTTAATGATTTCAGAACAAATATTATTTTCGTCCAGACAAACAACAAAATGTGCAGATATTATACTAAAACAGCGGTCTGCCGCTACGGTTAATTTAGCAAAAAAAGTGTTCTCAATACAAATCAATCTTAAAACGTATATTGTTTGATACATTTGCCGCTAAGAGATCAAGCTCACCGCAGCACACAAAGCGGGAAAATTAACCATTGGTCGAGAGAAAACATGGCGGAACAGTAAATAGCCAATTAGAACACAACGCGCGAAATATGTTGCCTTGTGATTGGTCGGTTTGACAGCGGCATGATATTTTAGCGAGAAGAGCACACTGACGGTTCCTCGCAAGCCAACGGCGGGTTAAACTATTGAAAGGTCAACACGTACGTCAAATTTAAAGCGGGTCATTGTCCGACGGACATGACAATATTGCATTCGCTGAAATAAAAGCACCAAGTTATAAGTGTAGTAATGTTATAAAAAGTTAGTAATATTATAAGTTAGTAATTAATCATGTATTAAAAAGTTATTGTGTAAACAAGTGCCGAATTGGATAAATAAACGCCAAATTAAATGGGATCTAACTGTCTAACTAATTTACTTAACCAATATATAAAACGAACCAGTGAAATAACCTAACTCGAGGAATATACAAAGCCTCGCCGTTTAATGTTGGGAGTTACAAATAAAACTTGCTGCCCACATTGTTAATAGACACAATTATCGTTATTGGTCTGCTGAGAATACTCACTGAATACTACCCCGAAAAAGTTAATGTTTGGGCGGGCATAGTTGGTAGACATATTGTGGCACCTTTTTTCATAGATGGTAATTTGATTGGCGAAACATATCTGGACCTCCTCAGGAATCACATAATTCCTTCTTGCAGAATGGTTTTACCGAGTGTGAATAATGGCATAAACGAACAGGTACGGTTCCAGCAAGATAAAGCACTTGCGCATTATGCGGCAAATGTTAGACAATACATAAGCGAACAATTTCCAGAACGTTGGATAGGCAGAAAAGGTGCTATTGACTGACCAGCGCGATCCCCGGTCGACTTCTTTTTGTGGGGACACTTAAAGAACAAAGTCTACGTAAATACCAAATGAGCATCCAAATCAGACAACAGAAAATTAAACAGGAACTCAAAATTGACACCTCTTAGGTCGCTGTCATGAACCTTGACTTAACTGGTGGGTATTAGGTAGAAATAATTATAATTAGGAAGTTTTCCATTTTTGAGCTGTCATTATCTCGGAAGCGCTTGCAGATAGGTGAAAATTACAAAAAATTGTAAGTTTTCCCAGTAGAATTCAAATATGCAATCATATTATTATGCAGGGTGTTCCATTTAAAAATAGTAAGTTGGTCTCTATGGCAACCAAACCAGAAATGACAGAAAAAATTCATGCAGGTAGAAATGTGGGGAATAATTTACTGAACAACTTTCATAAAGGTCACTTTTTCGTATGCGAGGTGATTCAAATGTTACAGGCATTATGCGCGACCTTTTCGCCACCCTGTATATCATTATAATACAATTGGTGCCCTAATAACTATAATGAAATATGGGGTGTCAATAATCCATTAAAAGAATATCTGTGTATGACTGTCATTACTGTTTTTTCGTGGCACAATTTGTTCATTTTTTTCCCTGAAGAACCTATTGCGTTGAAATTGGACAATAAACAATACAACCATTAAGTTTTACCTTTATAAGAAAAAACATCTAATGAAAACGAAAAATACAAATTTTATTTCAGTTTAAGATGAATTCTACCTCGCCACAAGAGACAAAATAATTTTTTCCTTTTCAAAATCGATCGGTTGCCATATCTAATATCGAAAAAATAAACGACATTGGCCGCAACCCATTTTTGTAGCCCACTCGATCGCCTGTATTTGGGCTTCCATCAGCCCACGGACTATACAGGTGACCACTCACTGACCAGAGGCGTAGATCCAAAACGAATCAGGGACAAGCGGTGCAGGAAAAATCCTTTTAATCAGTGACTGGTAAATTAGGAATTTTCTTCAATAGCTTGACATTTTCACTGCTCACTATTATAAACATTTTCGAACGCTTTAAGGTGGATTTTCATGCATACGAAATACGACGGTCCGATGATCCGAAAGTGTTCCTATTGGTTGAATTGATTTCGCGCCAATATTTGTCCGAATAATTTCAACTTTCATCCGACCGTCGGATGAGTTAAAATATTTTTAACTTTGTCCGACAATCGTATCAATTTTAACCTCACTATTTGACGTTTTTTTTGTGCGTTTTGTTGTTTCTATTTTAATAGTTTAACATAAAACTAATATTAACGAAATAAATCAGTGTCATTAATTATAATATTATAATATCCTATCTGATTATATTAAGAATGAAAAATAAACAAAAAAGAAAAGGATGGGGGGAAAATTAAGGCGCTTATCACAACCTGTTTCAAGAAATGAAATTAATAGATTCTGAAAAGTATTTCAATTGTAAGTCCAAGATTATTAAAAGCAATAAACGTACGTAGACAAATATCAGAAAGTGAAAGACTTGCAGTTACACTTAGGCCCTCAGTACAGGTCACTAAACATAACTTTTTGTTTAGTGCACTCAGGTAAAATTAGGAGTAAATTGAATGACATTAAGCTGATAATGCTCGTCGTTGTCGCACATATATTGCTTAAAAACGTAATGAAATCAAATGGGTAATTAAACGCTATAATTGAGAATACAAAAAGGACCAAAACAAAATTATAACCTATAACTGAAGCGTCAAATGTATGTCCATTGACAAAATTCGGAACAACAGAAACGGAGCCATGAAAATTGGCAAGAATTTCGGACGAAATTAAACGTCATTTCGGATATCGGACCGTCGTGTTTCGTATGCATGAAAATCCACCTTTACGCCGGTAGCTCTGCCAACAAAGGAATAAATTTCAAAATCCGCCACTGGTCGATTTGCTTCTATAACAATCCGATATGGAGGCGTCGAGGTGCTGTTGCTGGACCTAGTGCATGGGCGAGCTCTTTGGTGATGGCGCCCACGCGTGACGTCACCGAAGGTGTCTTTATCAATGGTGCACACGTTTCGTAAGAGAGAACGGATGCTTGAATGGAAACATATGGTTTAAATAAAGGTTGAAATTATTAAATTAAGTTGATTTGACGAAATTTATTGAGGTTATAAATAAATGGTTTCTTGATTTCCTTTTTTCTCTTAGACTTTATGATCTTGTGAGTTAAGAGGCACTTGCTGGCGCCGCAATATAAATACTTAATAATTTGCGTACAGGCTACACACTTAGCTTTGCATTATTGACATTTGTGGACAAAGACCCGATCACTAACAGGGTATCCCAAACTCGATGCTACATTAGGAGAATCTAGAAAACGAATATTAATATCATGCTGAAATTTTGGAAGACATAGCATTCTAGCCTCTAAAAATATTTTTGAGAATGCGGTGTTGCAGTTCTATTTCTACCGGACTACTTTATAATTTTAAATCCAACCCTCCTCCGTATGGTATCGATTTTTTATTCTACGATTAAATCTGAGTAACTTTTATTAAACACGTCCTATATCTATCTCCCACCTGGAAGGATTTAACATTATTAGTGATCGCCAGCAGCGCCGGATTTAAGGAACATATGGGCGCGGGGCTAAAAAGCCTGGAGGGGCCCTTAATGAAAATAAATAAAATATTTCTAGTATTATATTTTGTATAAAAATGCAAACAAAGACAAAGACATAACAAAGAACAAACAAAATTAACGCAAACTTTTACCGTAACAAAAAGTAATCATCTTTAAAATGTTTCTTTACGGCGTGCTTTTAAAGTTGAAAATGTATCAGTAATATCGTCAAAATCAATTGAAGAGAAAAGATCATTTTCAATACTCATTAAAGCTAAACTGGACAGTCTAACTTCGCCCATGGCGGGTATTTGTTTTTTATAAGAGCTAGTTTTGAAAATGATCTTTCGCTTTTGCAGTTAGTAATTGGGATGGTTTCTGACAAATCTTTCTCAATTAAATGACTTAGAAGGAAGGAAACACTAGTACACGGAAAAAACAGTATTGTAAATTTAGTTTAGTAAGAATTTTATAGTATATTTCTCTATAAAACCTCTTAATAACTATAAATCTCTATACCAGTCTTTTCCAAAATAAAATTGTAAACTAAATTTATAAAAAAATATGGTTAGCTTTTTTATATAACATATTATAATTATGCCACTACTAAGGTATATATTACATTTTACAAATGCGATTTGGTTAAATTGAATAACTATTTCTTTTAGTTGAAAGTAAGAAACTGTATTGTGAATTTTACTAAATCCTTTCGTGGTTTTTATTATTTTTTATTATATTAACAGACAAGCATAAAAAATGGTTATAAAGGAAACTTAGTAAAAATTACTATATTTCTTTACTAAAATTTTTAATAGAATTTAGAAGGGTGTAATTATAGTAAGACTGTTTAACAATAAACTATTCGAATTTTTATAACACTATATTTGCAAAATATCAAAAAACATAGAAGCGCTTATAAAATTTTCGTAGGAAAATTCGTATTTTACTAAATGAATATAGTAGAAACTCCTAAATAATTTACAGGAATAGTCAAAGCCGCGCCGTCCGTCGCCGCAGTCGCATTTACAGTTATGCCATCAAAGGGGTCGGACCTCTAACTCTTACTCTTATGTGTTTTAAGTTCAAACTGATTAATTTTGTCTCTGATTTTGTGTTTATGGTATTATGGTGCTGTTATGTGGAGTTTGGAGGATTTATTAGCAGAATGGAATCTGGAAGACTTAGTTTCGCCACCAAGAAAGAAAGACCAAATATATTGCATTATACCACGTGTAAAAGCAAATAAAAAATGTTACAAAAATCTACAAAAGGAGTTTTAAATATTTACTAAAATATTTAATTAGTATAACAAAAGTTGGTGGTAGAAATTCAACTAAAATTAATAGAATTTACGAAAAAATATTACAAATTTTACAATTTTCATTAGTAAAATGTGCAAAACTGCTTGGTAGTTTTTACAAATAATTACTACAACCGTAACAACAGAAGCTAGAAAAAACAACAACATATTTTTATATTACTTGCACTCCTGTTTAATAGTTTTTACTGTAACGAATTTTTTATTCCTATATATTTTTGTAGTAACTATTAAAAATATTAACTCGTTTTTACTATAATTTTATAGTCTTCCTTAATATACCATATGGCTGTCCTATATAGAACTATAAAATATAGTTACTTCTATTATATTTTTGGATATTCTTATAAATTTTTTTTTCCGTGTAACATTTTCAATATTTAGAGTTATTAAATATGAAGAAAACTAAGCCAAGTTGGGGTATTGAGAAATTGAAGTTTTGGCATTGGCAGATATTTCTTCTGAAGAAAGAATAGTTAACTGGTT
This sequence comes from Polydrusus tereticollis, assembly GCA_963920685.1. Classification (NCBI taxonomy): domain Eukaryota; kingdom Metazoa; phylum Arthropoda; class Insecta; order Coleoptera; family Curculionidae; genus Polydrusus; species Polydrusus tereticollis. Next base: position 11,211,992 of record OY987332.1, on the reverse strand, counting down.
AAAGAATCCAAAAATGTCCCTTATTTCTTTGTAAGCTTCATTTCGCTTTTTAAGTTCAGATGTTATTTTATCTATCATTGGCAGGAACGATTCTATGCGAAATTGATCTTGACCTTGTCGTAAAATTTCTGTTGAGCCGTCAGCTAATTTTTTTACGCTTCTACGTTGATATGCATCTTTGTATGAAGTGTTTAAAACCGAAAATATATATTTGGCCTTTTTTTCTAAGGATTCGAATTAACCTTGTAGATTACAAACAAATTAATCCAGCGCTGATCGCCAGTATGGATTCCAATTATCGTCAATGATGGATTCCGTAAGTCTCGATCAACAGGAGACCTTCTCGCTTATGTTACTCACGTTTGGAACAACGCAATAGTACATCATGGGGAGTCCTGGGCGGTAGCACTGGACATTTCCAAGGCGTTTGACCGAGTATGGCATGAGGGGCTACTAACCAAAGTGAGAGCATACGAAATGCCGGTTCAATTTTGTTCATGGCTGTCAAGCTTTCTTAAAGACCATTCTCTGCGAGTGGCGATAGACAGATTTCTTTCAGACACATTTAACATCAACGCCGGAGTCCCTCCAGATTCTAAATTGACGCCCACCTTCTTTTTACTATACATTAACGAGCTTTTGGAAAAACCTAAAAGTCTTATATATAGATTCGCTGATGACAGCACACTCGTTTCATCTTTTAATTTGGATGCTCGGACATCAGCTGCCAATGCACATCTCTATAGGCAGCAAGAGGTCTCACATCTCAACAAAGACCTGGAAGAAATTCTGTCTTGGGGTGACAGTAACGGAGGTTGCCCGCTTGATTTCACAAAGAGCGGAGCATGGTAGAAATACACGACGAGCCACTGCAGCCCACCCGTACGTGGTTCAGCTTAGTGTCCCTCGAACGACACTGTTTAAAAATTCTTTCACCTGGAGAACGTTATCACTCTCTGAGGCCCCAACGAGTATAATCTTTAAAGATTTAGGACCAACGTGAATCGTTTCCTGCGCACACGCACCGTTCACAGAGCGCCATTAAGGATTAATTCTATAGTGCTGTGCCTTATCATAAACAAAAAATAAAAATTGTTTCTTAGATAATAATTATTTTGTTATTTTTTGCGGCCAAAACAGGAATAACAAAAAATGAAATATCGTATATAGGTATCTATGGATCTAACGATCTCAAATTTCCGAAATATTTAAATAATATAGAGGTACTTCGGTTGTATAACAAACTTAGCAAATATTTTATAGAGGTTGCCCAAAAACAATGTTTCGGTGGGCCTTTTGAAAAAAATGCCAAAAGTCGCATTTTTCAAATGAAACACCCGGTATATTGTTAAATCAGCTGGTAAGGTAGAACATTTCCAATGTCTCAGTATAACATGTTCTTATACCTATGTTCAATCGTTTTTGACTTATAAGGATTTCTATTGATAAGAAATTAATGCTCCCTATACTAAAAACTGTAGGAAAAAAAATGTATAGGAACTTATCTTTATATGTGTTCTATCTGAATCCGGAAGATTGCCCACATATTCTGGGACACCTTGTATAATAAGAATAATGAAATTCAAACAGCTCGACTGATCCTTGCACTAGAAGAACACCAACTAATATTAGGGTACTGCCGATAATGATCCGACCCTGTCTAGTGCTCTAATAAGTTTAAAGTACTTCCCAACATATTTCGTTTGGCTTAATGACTGCAATAAAACCCCTCATAAACTCGGCTTTCGCTTTCGCAGAGACGTATTAACCCACATTTATTTTTAATGCCAGTTTATAATAACAATAGATAGGTACATTACTTGATTTGTTATCAAAATTAATAAACTGTCTGATTAAGGTTTTCTAGAAACAACTTAATTATTAGGATATTTCTCAAAACTCTTTAGTTTATATAGCTTATATAAATAGTAAACATAATATTTGAAATAGATTAGTACCTATCTATTTTACTTTGAAACAGTGTGCAACAAGTTAATATTAAAAGTATGTGGAGACCTTGGGAATCTTCAGCTAATGCGGTATCTAGCTACCCTAAACATCCCAGGAAGCATTTATCTTCTGACGCCAAAGTGATCGCGAAAAATGTATGTGAATCGTTATTAAAGAGCGGCCACCCTAAAGTAATTGCCATTAAAAATACCAGTGAAATGACGAAAGTTCCGTTATCGACGGTACGACATTCTGCTAAAAGGACATTTTAAAAGAAAAGTTCGCAAAGATACCGGCGTAGATGATTGTGACAAAGATGTTATTCGCAGGAAAATATAACAAATGTACCGAGAAATGTTGTGCAGACGTTAGATTCTTAAAAAACACTGTTAACAACTGACGATACAACGATATCATGTTATCATGTAGCAGGACAAGTCTTCACCGCTCACTATGGCTTTTCATTTAACTACAAAATCCGTTCCTGTGTAAAGCAGTACCCCTTATTTAATTTCATTTCAGTAATATAAACAGTGATGCCAACTGGGGCCAGGTAGATTTCGCTGGTTGGCACACTCATCGACAGTTTTATATGCATGGGTAATTTTACCAAGAAATTCTTTAAAAGCGTAGGTTTCGCAATCGAACAGGTAACGGGGTTTCTTTGGGTGTTTACAATATAATACAGTAAAACCTCCCTTAACGAACACCTCTTAATAGCGGACACCTCACTTAACGGACACTTTCATTGGTGCAAAAAAACATTTCTATTGTAAACCTGTATAAAAAACACCCCCCAATAGCGGACACTCTATATAGCGGACGTGGACACTTTCTTAAAAACTTCCCTATCTAAAATACATGTATTTTTACCTCCCTATAACGGACACCCCGTAGAATGTTAAATTGTTTATCTCTATTTATGGTAATTTAAAACGTCTATCGACAACCGACACGGTAATTACTTAATAGACCCTTTTATGTACCTTTTTTTCTGGGTTTTCCGTTTCTGTAAAATGGATTATACCCCGTAAATGGTGTCATAAACATTAATTATGATCTTACTGCGCTATTCAAAGAAAACATTAGCATAAAGGGCCTTTTTGAAATCCTTGTTTAGTTATTGTTATTCATTTGATATTAAAACTTTGTCTTTAAGTCTGAAAATATGTCGTTAAAGAGAAAACGTTTGTCTTTGAAGGAAAAAAATGAAATAATAATGAAAAGTGAAAGTTATGGGGCAAGTGTCAGAAAACTAGCTGAAAAGTTCAGTGTGGGAAAAACACAAATTTCGGAAATAATAAAAAACAAGACCGAGCTAAAAAAGCTGTTTGCAGAAGGCGGAAATGAAGAGCAAAAACGGAAGTTTCCCAAGACTAGTGCATTAGCAGTTGATGAGGTAGTTTTTAACTGGTTTTGTAAAGCAAGAAACAAAAACATTCCAATATCTGGGCCTGTAATAAAACAAAAAGCTTCTGAGGTCGCAGAAAATCTGAAAATTTTAAGGCTTCAAATGGCTGGTTGGAAAAATTTTGTCAAAGACACACGATAACGTTTAAAACTCTCTGTGGTGAATCAGCTGACGTAAATTTGGAAGATGTAGAAGCCTGGAAATTAAAACTTTCAATAATTCTTAAAACATTTGCACCAAAAGACATTTACAATGCCGACGAAACAGGTCTCTATTATGCTGCCATGCCAAACAAAACTTTTGCAGAAAAAAGCGACAAATGTCTAGGAAGAAAGGTCCCAAAACAGAGATTAACCATCTTATTCTGTGCAAATATGGAGGAAGAAAAAGAAGAACCACTTATAATTGGTAAAAGTAAAAACCCAAGATGTTTTAAAGGATCTAATGTTGAGAAATTACCTTTGAAGTGGACATCCAATAAAAAAGCCTGGATGAACACAGACATTATGACAACTTGGTTGCAAGAATTTGACAAAAAAATGAAGAAACAAAACAGAAATGTGATTCTATTTTTAGACAATGCCACTTCACATCCAAAGATAACATTAAAAAATGTTCAGATTATTTTTCTGCCTCCGAATACAACATCCCACTGTCAGCCGCTTGATCAGGGCATAATCCAAAATGTTAAACTATTCTATAGACATTACTTAGTTAGGAGAATTTTGTCATTTTCCGAGAACGAAAATTATTTTAAAGATGCTGAACAAAGCATAAATTTAACCAGTGCCTTAGTTTGGATTGCTGCTGCTTGGAAAAAAGTTTCACCCAACACACTTAAAAAATATTTTTCAAAAGCTGGATTTATGAAAAATAATTTGGAATATGACGTTGATGAAGAAGATGATATCCCACTTGCCCAGTTATTTCCATCCATAAAAGAAACATTTGTTAATCTTAAGCAATATTCCTTGGTTGACCATATTGCTTTTACTGAAAATCCTGGCATCACCAGAGATTATTGATGAACTAATGCCTAACAGTGACGATGAGAGTATTAGCTTAAATGTGGACGATAATGATATTGAAGACACTGAAGAACTGAAAGAAACTGAAGAACCAAAAACGACCATAAAAAATATGAATGAACTATGTGCAAAGTTAAGAGAGGCTCAACAATTTTTGTTAAATTATGATAGTGCTGACATGGCCTTAGAAATTTCCAATGTTTTGTTAAACTGTGAGTCCGAAGCTTTAAAATCGAAACTTAAGAATATGAAGCAAACTTCGATTGTGATGTATTTTAAAAAGCTGTAGTATATTTTAAATTAAGTGTAGTCTGCTGTTATTGTACCATGTTTACTTTAAAATGTATTTTGTATTTCTAGATATGTAAACAAAAAAGCACAAAAAAATGTATTAGTATATTATTTAGTATTAATATAGAGTTTATATAATATGCAAATATTTTTTTCTTTCGACCGACCCTCCCAATAGCGGATCACTGCAATAATAGTTTTACAGTAAAACCTCTCTATAGCGGACACTTTCCGAGATTTTCTGGTGTCCGCTATAGAGAGGTTTTACTGTAAAACTATTATTGCAGTGATTAGGTCAAACGAAATATGTTCGGATGGACTTTACCATATTAAATTTAACAATAGCGGCCGCTTATCATCGATTACTTTAGGCAACAGTAGAATTTTGGACATACTATAATAACTATTAAATATAACGGGTGGGCTGTTAGGGTAATTTAGAAAATGCTTAGGTAAACACTTGTTTTGTACCTATAATAAATTAATAAACATATAATACGAGTAATGGTAATAAACATTGCTACTATAAGGTATTACTATGACATTTCATTTAACTACAAAATCCGTCCCTGTGCAAAGCTTTTACCCCTTATCTCATTTCATTTTAGTAATATAAACAGTGATGCCAGCTCGGACCAGGTAGATTAGGCTGGTTGGCAGGCTCATCGATAGTTTTATATGGGTAATTTTACCACTAAATTATTTAAAAACGTAGGTTTGGCAATCGAACAGGTAAACAGGGTTTCTTTGGGTGTTTACAATATAATGAAACTATTATTAAGCCATTAAGGGGTTTTATTGCAGTCATTAAACCAAACGGTATACCTTGGTTTGGTACACACTTTACCTACAATAGCATTTCAGAAAACGTTTAAATTATATCCTATCATTAGTCTCCAATTTTTCATTCGATTTAGAAACCTAATTTATCAATAATTATTGTGCATTAGAAAACAAATCACAACCTGAAAAAACCTACTCATTTCAACCTGTTTACCTTTTTACACAGCCATTTTCAATTAACATATTTGGATATATCATAAAAAATAGCCTCGGGCGGCAATGTGTAGGTGTATTACCTGACTATTTTAATAATGGCGGCTACATTTGATCTTATAGAGGTTTTACGGGCAACCTTTTATTAGTCATTGATCGAGTGCTTATGTAAAGGTATAGATATGTGCCTACTTATAATATAATCTTTTGAAGCGCAGAAGACAGTATATAGATATATTGATTGGATTTGGGAATATTAAACCAAACTGATCTATATACTCACATGGGAACATGTATATTCACAGCCTGAGAATATCATATGCACATTCCTAAAATACAATTGCTTATAGTCTGTTGCTTAATGCGAGAGAGTAATACATTATTATTGAACTATAAAACCCAGTGGTATTCGTCGTATTCCATAGGTGTAGTCCAATTATTATTATTGTACCTATGATTATTGTCAGGGGTCCCGACATCGGGTAGGTACAGGCACAAGTGATTTACCTACCTGTGCCTCACTGTTTCAAAAATTTGAAATGTTTAGTTACTTTCCGGCAGTTGTTGGGAAACTTCGTTCTTGAAAATGGCTAGCGTTTCTGAATTTGTTGCTGAGAAACACTTTGTATACAGTGGACAGACGAAAGTATACAAAGACAAGAAGATTCAGAACGAGTCGATATGCTACTATGTGGGACAACAGGAAATGGCACCTCGTACACAATGAGAGGCGTTCACACTGTGAAAGGCTTATCGTTACCTGTACAAACTGTTGATATGCAATTTTGGAAGAAATACGACTATTTAAAAAATGTACCAGTTTAAAGCATTTATGACGAGAAACCTAGCATTCTTATTGGCCAAGATAATATAAATTTAATATTGACACGAAAGATATGCACAAGCGGAAGTCCAAATGAGGAAATATTACCAGTAGCTTCAAAATGTAAGATGGGATGGTCATTACATGGTTGTTGCAGCTACGGTGGCATTAATAAGAACAGTTGCTTTTCCATTCATACTTCGCATATACGTGATAAAGAAAGTGATGACAAATTAACGAAGTTAGTAAAAGATAGTTTTTCTACCGAGAACTTTGCTGTTCTACCGACGACAAGAAGAATTAATAGAGATGAAGAACAAGCAATAGTGATAATGGAAAAGACATAAAAAAGATTAGAATAAATACATAGATATGAAATTGGTCTATTGTGGAAAGAAGAAAATGACAATCTACCGCAAAGTCGTTCCATAGCTCTACAAAGGTTATGTTGTATGGAAAGAAAATGCCAAAGAGACAAAAACGTAAAAGGGTTTGTAGCAAGGCATATCACCACTTTTAAAATGAGAGACGTTGGAAACCTCTTGCAAGAGGGAATAAAGACAGTGGATTGTGAAAAATGAAGTAAGTGCGTCGAACATGTGATTGAAAGAGAAGAAAGAATGTGGGAAGCTAATAACATGCCAGAAAACACGGTAGAGCCCCTTATTATTTCTTTGGACCCCAACGACGATAGTTCATCGGACTACTCAAAACATGATGACTGAAATTTAAAATATAGTTGTTGTCAACGTAGATTTTTTTTATAAATATTAATATTTATTCCAATTTATTTGTTTTCATATTATTCCTTCTATATAAGTTTTTATCTGAAGAAATATATGTATTTTTTTTTATTCTGTGAACTAGAGTTAAAATTCAGATTTCTTTTCAAAATAAAAAAAAATCATTTCTTCAAGAACTGAAGATAATAATTTAAATGTCAGTGCCTAAGGAATTGTAAATGGACCCAGTTTAACAAATTTTATTACTATTTTTCCAATGTCACTGGCATAAGTTGTTTTATAGCCGCCATTTTGTTTTTTTGTAAAATGGCCCTAACGCCGCCATTTTGAAAGGTAATATCAAGTTGTTGTATGTCGTTGGAAAGGCAATTTTGAGACGAATCGGATTATGCGATAAAAACTACAGGTTGTCATTTAAAAATATGAACTTGGCATAACTTTCTGTGAAACCGGACGTGACATTGATTTGGTTTTTAGGTAAAACGTTGTGTTGCTCTGCGTACATAATATTATTTTCCTATGTTGTAGACACTATACACATTATAGAAACATTTTGCCTAGCGCAACTATATTACTATACACAAGATATCTATCTGCATGCTATTTCCTTACACATAATAATGGCATACGATCTAGGCTGTCAATTAGAATCTAAATACAAAATGTATTTACCATTAGATCAATGTTTACCTTTGATGTGACAGCCATCAGAATGTTATTTAGATCAAGCGATTGATATTTTCTCGCAACCTTGTATGGAAAAATCGTTTTCTTTGCAAATGTGAAGTTATTTATTGTTGAGTAATGAGCGATGTTGGGTTTAATGCGGTTGCATTCGTGACCATCTAAAGATTGCAGCAACTTAACAGCAAGCAACACATTATTTATTCACGATGATATGGAATACTTAGAGGCACTTTTGACAGTTTACAAGTTAGTTCATATAGCTACTGCTGACGAACTCGTTTAATAGGACCTTTCCAAAAGAAGAAAACTATAATTAAAAATAACAAAAAACCATGGTCTTAGAACCTCAGCAAGGAACCTTCGCTCACTTCATATGATTAGAAAATTTACAAATAACGTATTTTATCATTACTTCAATAAATACCGCTCACGATACCCTCCCTAAGGTGATAAGCCCTTATAGCTTTGAAGTAAATGGGTGAAAGTGAAAAATATAAGAATTACCATTTTTGACTGATCATCATCATTTCCAACAAACGAACTAACAAATGATTGTATGAGCTTTCTAAGAAACAACTAGGTACCTACCTTATTTAATTCTGACACGCCCCGTATATTATTAGAGTTTACTAATAAAGTGTCGCGTCATATTGCTGCCATACGACCATTTATCATAAATGGCAATTATTTTATATTTCACATTATTATAGTTATTATTTATAGGTATTAGTAGATAGTCAATTTTATTACCTTTAATAGCATTATTAAATGTGTCTTTTTGCATCATTCATTAATAAAAACAACAATGCAGAACAGAGGCGTATGGAATATGGTAGAATATATTTCTAAAAATGGGTAAATAAATTATTCACATACTATTTTTAATTCAAAAATATCATTTTTTGAAATTTTCAAAGCATCAAGAAAGTTTATTGATATATTGTCCCAACAAAATATACAGAGTGTCCAGACACTCTCCTGAGAAACTTCAATTCTCCTTGATTCCACAATAAAAAGAAATAAGAAAAACAGTTTCTTTAAACATAGGTTTCACATCATGATCAAAAAGTACTTTGCATTAGACACTAAACTGCCCACATAACTGTGTTATCAAAATAGAAAACGGCAGTGGCGTACATATTTTTTAGTTTATACCCCTTTTAGTTTGCCAGGAAAGTTTCTGGACACTCAGTATGAGAAAAACAAACCTATAAGGTGTTAAAAGAAATTTAAATCAAATTAATTTGATAAAAGAAATGGTATGCCACTGCTTTTCTTTAAAATAAGCCTTTGTTTCTTAATCAGCAGTCATTTTTTAAAAGATAAAGTCTCTTGACATTTTCTGATCCATTCATTTTCAAGTAATATTAAAAATACTTCACGCCTTCTCTAAAATAATTAAAATTAATTTAAAACCCTGTAACGAAGAAGCATTTCAATTTATTTCTCGAAAACGGTTGGCTCTATCAGAAAAACGCAAGGGACTTTATCTTTTAAAAAATAACTGCCGATGAAGAAATAAATACTGCTATTCTCTCGTGGGATAAAATTGTCACCAGTCGCTCGCATTTGGAAAACGCAACACGCGTGCGTAGGTACTGTTGAGCTATATAGCTATTAAAACCGATAATTCACTGTACTTTTACACTAAAACATAAACAAATATGTCGGAAATAAGTTATCGCACCATTTTCACTATTTAAACCCATAATGTATCGTATTTTTACACTAAAACACCAACAAATGTGTCGAAAATGATTTATCACACCATTTTCACTATTTAAACCGATAATGCACCGTATTTTTATAGTAAAACAGAAACAAATTCGCACGAAAAATGACAGCAAATTACCAAAACAATAGTGCCAGCTGGGCGACGTTGCCAACTCACCTTTACCGCTCCACCTCGAACCTTCACGTTTTCTAAAAATTGTTATTGATATATCCAAAAAATCCAAATTAAATATCTTGTGAATATATATTAGAACTATGTGAATAACTAAGTTAATGTCGTTATAAACATATTACGCATAGAAAACTTATTTCAAAGCTCATTCTACCTAACTATAGCAAAACAAAAACCGATGCACGAGGAAATTAAATATGGGCAAAAAGTATTAAAACTTTATGCGATATTGAAGTTACTACAAACTTAAAGTATTCTTCTTTGATACGAACCCAAGTAAAGCAAATATTTTGTGTATTTAAGCTTGTAAAAATTAATATAATTTGAATTTTATTGTCCGATAGTTGGCAACACAACTGTAAACGGTGTGGTGGCGCCAGCTCGTTCGTTGACTTTGTTTGACGTTTTATGGAAAACTAACCTTAATTGTTTTGTGGTTCTGTGTTGCTGTGCTGTCTATTTTTTAACAAAAACTCCAGATCTTTTCATAAATAGCATTAAAAAACTCTTCTTTTAAGAACAAAAGTGCACATACATATCTCTGTCGACTACGTTGTTTACTATTTGTGAAAAATGCCGAAGCATTTAAATAGCCGGTGCAAAGAGCTTATAGCTTCTTTAATAAGCTATTTTCAGAAAGAACTTAACAACAATGGCCCATTGTTACCGTTGACAGCAGTTAGAGAAGTAAATTTAAAGAGGGTGTTAAGGTCTATCTATTTTATATCTACTTTACTCATTTTTACCGTGTAGCAGCTGCCCTAAATTTGAATATGTCTGCTGTAAGCGCAGTTTCAACAACAGTTAAGCAAAATTAATTATTGGAGTCACCTAAAAGGAAACGTTCTAATTCAAAGAGAGTTGTAAATGTGTCAAAATTGGATATAAGTTCTATCCGTGTACAAGTAAGTTGTATTATTCAAAAACTAATATTTTACATTGGTTATGCTTAAACTGTAACTTTTTTTAGAATATCATGTAACTTTGACAACTTTAGGTAAGAGATTAAAAGACAGACAACTGTTTGATGGCTGTCTTAACTCTTTAAGAAGCCTCTTAAACCAAATAGGCTTCGGATGGAAAAAAGATGAACCGAGGCGAGGGCTTATGGAACTTTTCCATGTAGCTTTCAAACGACTGGTATTTTTGAAGAATATATTAAAGAAAAAGAAGAATTCTAGTACCAATTCGTTTTCTTGGATGAAACATGGATTTTTCAGAAAAATTCCCTCACTCCGATATTTTGGTTACAAGCTGGCAACACTGTCGGTAACTGACGTCAGTCGAAGGTTATAACGTGCATCGGATTGGATTGGTGAACTTATATGGATAATCTGACATCCCGCTTCAACAACAAGGCTGTAAAGTCGGCCATACCAATCTATACCATCATTGGCAAAATCCGCTCGAGCACCTTGTCCTTGTGTTGTAGGAGTTGTTGGATATATGGACATAGCGATATAAGTTCAACACCCTGTATCTTCGTAACGAAGCACATCCGGACATAGGTTTTATATCTTTTGCATATTTTTAAGCAGAGAACTCATCCTGAATTTTTCGCAATATTAATGAAACACCCTGTATGTGCAAGAACATTTTGGGGATATTGATAGTTAGAATAGGCCTCATTTTCGGATTCCTAGAATATTCTGTAGATATTTACATAATGCTATACCTTTATGACGAATAACTCATTATTTTATTAATCGCAAGAGAGCGAAATTGTGTCATGTAGGAATGTTAAAAACAGTATATTTCCCGAACACCCACCCTGTATATAATTTTTCCGTGTGCGATTCCTTCTACCAAACTCCCGTGAAAATTAGATCCTTTCCGAAATTTTGCAATCTAAAAAACCTGGCATATGTCCAACCGGCCTCGGCCAATAAAAATTCACACAAACACATCTTTTATCCTTGTCTGGCCACCAGAAAAATTACAAAAAACTCGCTCATTCGAAACCAGTCCGCCGACGTGATCGCGTAAGCCTTGCCCGCCAATTTATTCAAATTTTTAAAAACAACCGCGAATCACACAGGCGCGCCACGCCGCCATGGAAACCGCACCTTCAGTTTCGTGTTTGCCTCACAACGCGAAAATGTCGAAGGCGAAAAAAGTGCTGGAAGAGGCCCGGGAAATTAAGAATCCCGAGCTGGATTTGTTCGATAAGGGCGTGTCAACGTTCGAAGAGATGTCAGGCTTACGTAAGTTTCCTTTTGAGCTTTCAGAATCTCGCTATTACCAAATTTGGTATGTTGTTTTACAATCTAGTTCGCTATAAAAACAGATGATCGCATAGCATAAACGATACGCCGATATCGTGTTTTGCTGACGCTAACGGTATGCAACCAGACATACATTGTTAAGCCAGGTAACAAGAAAACCATTCATCGATTTTATTGATTTAGTTAGATACCACGTACATAAATCAATTTGTGAAAGTTGATATATGCATTAAACACCTAATTTATTGATTTGGCCACTAAATAACGCGTGTATTACACCCAAAGAAGTTTACCGGAGTGAAGATGGCAGCCAAAGATAGCAGCCAAATTTTCCGGAAATACCCGACCGTCAAAGTACCATCCACCATTGCATATACACTGCTCATTCTAATTCTATTTAAATAAAATAATAACTATGTTATCTATAATTACTTTTCGTAGATTGAATTCAATTACCACTTATATTTTTAATATAATTTAAACATATTGTTTAGTGACATCCTCTTGCACTACCTTGGATCAAGAGAAAATAATTTAAAAACATTATTTTTGCGATTTTCTTGAAAACTGTACATACTATCAAGTTCATATTTTGCAAAGAGGTGTAGGAATATACAAGGAATTTTTTAAACCAGTGACGTCCTCTTGCACTACCTTGGGTCAAGAGAAAATAATTTAAAAACATTATTTTTGCGATTTTCTTGAAAACTGTACATACTATCAAGTTCATATTTTGCAAAGAGGTCTAGGAATATACAAGCAATTTTTTAAACCAGTGACATCCTCTTGCACTACCTTGGTTTCAGAGAAAATAATTTAAAAATATTATTTTTGCGATTTTCTTGAAAACTGTACATACTATCAAGTTCATATTTTGCAAAGAGGTGTAGGAATATGGAAGCAATTTTTTAAACCAGTGACATCCTCTTGCACTACCTTGGGTCAAGAGAAAATAATTTAAAAATATTATTTTTGCGATTTTCTTGAAAACTGTACATACTATCAAGTTCATATTTTGCAAAGAGGTGTAGGAATATGGAAGCAATTTTTTAAACCAGTGACATCCTCTTGCACTACCTTGGGTCAAGAGAAAATAATTTAAAAATATTATTTTTGCGATTTTCTTGAAAACTGTACATACTATCAAGTTCATATTTTGCAAAGAGGTCTAGGAATATACAAGCAATTTTTTAAACCAGTGACATCCTCTTGCACTACCTTGGGTCAAGAGAAAATAATTTAAAAATATTATTTTTGCGATTTTCTTGAAAACTGTACATACTATCAAGTTCATATTTTGCAAAGAGGTCTAGGAATATACAAGCAATTTTTTAAACCAGTGACATCCTCTTGCACTACCTTGGGTCAAGAGAAAATAATTTAAAAATATTATTTTTGCGATTTTCTTGAAAACTGTACATACTATCAAGTTCATATTTTGCAAAGAGGTGTAGGAATATGGAAGCAATTTTTTAAACCAGTGACATCCTCTTGCACTACCTTGGTTTCAGAGAAAATAATTTAAAAATATTATTTTTGCGATTTTCTTGAAAACTGTACATACTATCAAGTTCATATTTTGCAAAGAGGTGTAGGAATATAGATGCAATTTTTTAAACCAGTGACATCCTCTTGCACTACCTTGGGTCAAGAGAAAATAATTTAAAAATATCATTTTTGCGATTTTCTTGAAAACTGTACATACTATCAAGTTCATATTTTGCAAAGAGGTGTAGGAATATGGAAGCAATTTTTTAAACCAGTGACATCCTCTTGCACTACCTTGGTTTCAGAGAAAATAATTTAAAAATATTATGTTTGCGATTTTCTTGAAAACTGTACATACTATCAAGTTCATATTTTGCAAAGAGGTCTAGGAATATACAAGCAATTTTTTAAACCAGTGACATCCTCTTGCACTACCTTGGGTCAAGAGAAAATAATTTAAAAATATTATTTTTGCGATTTTCTTGAAAACTGTACATACTATCAAGTTCATATTTTGCAAAGAGGTGTAGGAATATGGAAGCAATTTTTTAAACCAGTGACATCCTCTTGCACTACCTTGGTTTAAGAGAAAATAATTTAAAACTATTATTTTTGCGATTTTCTTGAAAACTGTACATACTATCAAGTTCATATTTTGCAAAGAGGTGTAGGAATATAGATGCAATTTTTTAAACCAGTGACATCCTCTTGCACTACCTTGGGTCAAGAGAAAATAATTTAAAAATATCATTTTTGCGATTTTCTTGAAAACTGTACATACTATCAAGTTCATATTTTGCAAAGAGGTGTAGGAATATGGAAGCAATTTTTTAAACCAGTGACATCCTCTTGCACTACCTTGGGTCAAGAGAAAATAATTTAAAAATATTATTTTTGCGATTTTCTTGAAAACTGTACATACTATCAAGTTCATATTTTGCAAAGAGGTGTAGGAATATGAAAGCAATTTTTTAAACCAGTGACATCCTCTTGCACTACCTTGGTTTCAGAGAAAATAATTTAAAAATATTATGTTTGCGATTTTCTTGAAAACTGTACATACTATCAAGTTCATATTTTGCAAAGAGGTCTAGGAATATACAAGCAATTTTTTAAACCAGTGACATCCTCTTGCACTACCTTGGGTCAAGAGAAAATAATTTAAAAATATTATTTTTGCGATTTTCTTGAAAACTGTACATACTATCAAGTTCATATTTTGCAAAGAGGTGTAGGAATATGGAAGCAATTTTTTAAACCAGTGACATCCTCTTGCACTACCTTGGGTCAAGAGAAAATAATTTAAAAATATTATTTTTGCGATTTTCTTGAAAACTGTACATACTATCAAGTTCATATTTTGCAAAGAGGTGTAGGAATATAGATGCAATTTTTTAAACCAGTGACATCCTCTTGCACTACCTTGGGTCAAGAGAAAATAATTTAAAAATATTATTTTTGCGATTTTCTTGAAAACTGTACATACTATCAAGTTCATATTTTGCAAAGAGGTTTAGGAATATAGATGCAATTTTTTAAACCAGTGACATCCTCTTGCACTACCTTGGGTCAAGAGAAAATAATTTAAAAATATTATTTTTGCGATTTTCTTGAAAACTGTACATACTATCAAGTTCATATTTTGCAAAGAGGTCTAGGAATATACAAGCAATTTTTTAAACCAGTGACATCCTCTTGCACTACCTTGGGTCAAGAGAAAATAATTTAAAAATATTATTTTTGCGATTTTCTTGAAAACTGTACATACTATCAAGTTCATATTTTGCAAAGAGGTGTAGGAATATAGATGCAATTTTTTAAACCAGTGACATCCTCTTGCACTACCTTGGGTCAAGAGAAAATAATTTAAAAATATTATTTTTGCGATTTTCTTGAAAACTGTACATACTATCAAGTTCATATTTTGCAAAGAGGTTTAGGAATATAGATGCAATTTTTTAAACCAGTGACATCCTCTTGCACTACCTTGGGTCAAGAGAAAATAATTTAAAAATATTATTTTTGCGATTTTCTTGAAAACTGTACATACTATCAAGTTCATATTTTGCAAAGAGGTCTAGGAATATACAAGCAATTTTTTAAACCAGTGACATCCTCTTGCACTACCTTGGGTCAAGAGAAAATAATTTAAAAATATTATTTTTGCGATTTTCTTGAAAACTGTACATACTATCAAGTTCATATTTTGCAAAGAGGTGTAGGAATATGGAAGCAATTTTTTAAACCAGTGACATCCTCTTGCACTACCTTGGGTCAAGAGAAAATAATTTAAAAATATTATTTTTGCGATTTTCTTGAAAACTGTATAACTAAATAATTTAAATTAAACAAAGATAAAAGTTTATGCTTATAATATATTTAAATGCTTTATACATAATCCACCTAAAGTCTAGAAAAAATATGTCACTTATAATATCCCTACTGCTTAAAATTTTCTGTTAATAATTTAAGCTTAAGGGATATTTGATTAGAAAATTTCATACCAATTTAATATTATATTGTCATCAAAATTTATATTTTTTTATCATAGGAGACAACATAATAATACATGAACATAAGCACCAAAATAATATTTTTAAATTATTTTCTCTGAAACCAAGGTAGTGCAAGAGGATGTCACTGGTTTAAAAAATTGCTTGTATATTCCTAGACCTCTTTGCAAAATATGAACTTGATAGTATGTACAGTTTTCAAGAAAATCGCAAAAATAATGTTTTTAAATTATTTTCTCTTGACCCAAGGTAGTGCAAGAGGACGTCACTGGTTTAAAAAATTCCTTGTATATTCCTACACCTCTTTGCAAAATATGAACTTGATAGTATGTACAGTTTTCAAGAAAATCGCAAAAATAATGTTTTTAAATTATTTTCTCTTGATCCAAGGTAGTGCAAGAGGATGTCACTAAACAATATGTTTAAATTATATTAAAAATATAAGTGGTAATTGAATTCAATCTACGAAAAGTAATTATAGATAACATAGTTATTATTTTATTTAAATAGAATTAGAATGAGCAGTGTATATGCAATGGTGGATGGTACTTTGACGGTCGGGTATTTCCGGAAAATTTGGCTGCTATCTTTGGCTGCCATCTTCACTCCGGTAAGAAGTTTAAATTTTATTCGGGTGGGAAATCCTAAAGCGAAACAAAACAATTGCCGTTAATTAAAAAACGAGACTTTTAAAATGAGATAAATGTGACATATTATAAGGTTTTTAATTATCGCTACATAATTATAATTTTGGTCCTGTTATGTCAAAAAATTGTCAAATTATGGCATTACATTTCAAGTAAATGTTTGTCTCTCCCCTTGCGCCAGACGCGTTTCATCTATCAGACATTACACCTATGTGAGGCAGGATCTGACCAAAGGGGAAAAGTGAACTTATCAGTAAAGCGTCGACGATCAACGGTGAGATGCAACACGAGGCGACATCTCACGTTCAAACGCATCACCCGGCCACTAGCCCAACAGGAACTTCATACCTTCAAGAGTCAAGAAAGAAAATTCTTGCAAAGACCATAGTGTTGGATTAAACAACAACAGCCACTGCACTGTTTAAAAAATGTCTTATTTTGTGTGGTAAACAGAAATTTAGTTTTTTTTTTGTTTCAGTAAACATGACCTATATAACAAGACTGACCTTGAGCCATAATAAAATAAGATGTAAGTAAAAGTATGATTATTAATAGGTACCTACTACAAAATGATTTTTCGTATTGAAATTAAATGATACTTCTGTTTTCTTCTAATTCCAGCTGTCCCACCTGGTTTGGCCAACCTGACAAACCTCGAAATCATCAATTTGGCCAACAATCACATTGAAGAACTACCTCTATCCTTATCTTCAATGCCAAAACTCAGAATTTTGAATCTTTCAATAAACAGATTGTCTGGCTTACCCAGGGGGTTTGGAGCCTTTCCTGTATTGGAAATACTGGACCTTACGTATAACAATTTAAATGAAGAGGTTCTGCCTGGGAATTTCTTTATGATGGGTAAGTAACTCGGTTATCAAGGTCCCCCCGTTATTATTACTTTGTGTTCAGTTTGATCTAATACTTTTGGCAATTCTTTAAAAAGTTGTATCTTTGACTTTCATGCTTGCCTTTGACTGGTCCATATGCCACAATTAAGTATGCTTCTCATTGTTATCCCCAATTATAGGGAATATGTTTTTTAATTCGTGCCTATCTTCTTTGACCAGTAGTAGCGCTATTACTTCTGTTTGTGTGTATTCATTCTCTTCCACACACACCACAATAATAGCTTACCTATTCTCTTCGTCTCTGTTAGACCTATATAGTCTTAGTTTTATTGTCTCTACCTTTGCTGATATTCTTTGTTCTTTTAGATTTACCAGTGTCTGTATATTCCATGTTCCTAATTGGTTTCTGTATTTGTGGTTATTTTTAGATCAATTTCCTTTCTTTTGTTGTGTTTCTTTACTCGGGTCTTCATCTGTCTTCCTTTTTTTTTTGCTTCTATCACTTTTCTTCTTATTTTCTATGAAGTTTTACTTGATTATTATCTCATTTCCATTTCGATTCATCAATAATTGTGTTTTTTGTGACCCCATTTTTATATGTTTTCTCTCATTTTCTGCTATTTGTTTTACCCTTCTTGAGATTTTCTGTTTTTTCTTGTCATTTCATTATTTATGTATTTGCATATACACAGAGTGGCAAAAAAGTCGCGCATAATGTCTGTAACTTTTGAATTACCTCGTATACGACTTATGAAAGTTGTTCAGCAAACTATTCCCCATATTTCTACCTGCATAAATTTTTTCTGTCATTTCAAGATTTATCAGCCCTACAAATATGTGCAAAGAACTTCTTTATTTATTGAGATGTGTTTATATCCCCCTTCCCATGAACCAACTCTGGCTAGGCCACTGATGTAACTTGCAAAAACCCAAGTGTAAAACCTGCTAGTGCATGAACATATATCAAAAAAAGTATTTTTTTAGGAACTTTGAGGGCTCTCTACTTGGGTGACAACGACTTTCAAAAGTTACCTTCAGAAATAAGAAACTTAAAAAACTTGGAAGTTGTAAGTAATTTTATTATAAATGCATTAAAGCGCTATACTTATATTTTGTAACATTGCTTTTTCAATTTCAATAATTTACTGGAAGCATTTGAATGTCGTTCTTGTTTTAGTTGGGTCTAAGGGAAAATGATTTAGTGGAGTTGCCCAAAGAAATTGGAGAGCTAAGTCGGTTAAGGGAGTTGCACGTTCAAGGTAAGTCAATATAAATTGATGAGCAACCACCAGAAATAGTTTATTAATCCTTTGCTTTATAATCTCCATATTTTCCAAGAGTTTCCCTGGCTTTATTTCAATTAGTTATGTTCATTTAGGTAACCGTTTGACAATCATACCTCCAGAACTAGGTAACTTGGACATGTCCTCCAATAAAGCTGCATTTAGATTCGAAGGAAACGAATGGGTGCCACCGATAGCTGACCAGCTCCAGTTAGGCATAAGTCACTTGCAGGATTATTTAAGAAGTGAAACATATCGTATGTAAGTATGAAATTATATACAGTGTGTATATAAAGTCTGGAAATGGCTTAATAACATCACAATTTATTGGCCGATTTAAACCAAACTTGGTACAGTTGTGTAAGAGGATCTGACGCACCGAATGACGATATTGGCGTTGTTGCCAGCTTTTTAGTTTGTCTGGAATTCGAACGAATTTTATATTTTTGAATGTAACACCCTGTATATTTTTTCACTTATAGTTTTTACTTTAAATTTGTTACACTTTTGGTATAACATACTTTGTTCCTAATATCAGTAGTTTTCGAAATACCAAGTACAACTTAGAAAAAATATATTTTTTATATTAAATGTTCAAACTGTTTTCCCTGTACAGCTTGACAGTGTGCTAATTGAAAACAAAATTTTTCAATTGTGTTGTAAATCATTTCTGGCGTCATTAATTCAAATTCGTCCAAAATTCGACGCCGCAAATCAGCCAAATCTTGAGGTTTTGTGGTATAAACTCTGTTCTTCAAGTGTCCCCATAAAAAGTAGTCGCTAGGCAACAAATCAGGGGACCTAGGTGGCCACTGGATTGTACCCCTTCTACCGACCCACCTATTCGGAAAAGTGTTGTTCAAAAATTCGCGTACGTTTCGACCAAAATGGGGAGGAGCTCCGTCCTGTTGGAAGAATGTACTTGCATAATTTGGACCCATCACATCTCGTATAGTAGGCACTATTTGCGTTTCAAAGAGCTCAAGTTGTGATGTCAAATTTCCATCAATAAAAAATGGACCGATCTTGTGGTTACCCAGAAGCCCAGCCCACACATTCAATTTTCCAGGGCGTTGTGTATGACCTTCTCTCATCCAGTGGGGATTTTCATTTGTCCAAAACCTACAGTTGTGTCTATTGACTTTACCATTTAACATAAATATTGCTTCGTCCGAAAATTATATAAATTTGAAAAACTGGTTATTTTGGTCAAACCCTGACATCATAATATCATAAATATCAATTCTTCGCTTTTTTGTATTTCATCTACTACTGCTGGTCGTCCTGATCGTCGCCTTCCAGTTTCTTCGAACCGTTGGACAGTTTTTAGAACAGTTGCTTTTGAAATTGTATTTCGGTTTGGAAATGCGTCATTATATAGATTTTAAACCTCTTCGTAAGACCTGACCCTATCCCCATATCCTCTCATCATAGTAATTCTTTTACTTTTAGTTAAACACATTTTTGCATGTAAAAATGACAGCTTTTATGACTTTACATCAAAACTGAACTGTGTTTATTAATAAATAAAACACAATTTGTTGATATTTTTAAAACACGTCGTTATTTCGAAAACTACTGATATTAGGAACAAAGTTATACCAAAAGTGTAACAAATTTAAAGTAAAAACTATAAATAAACAAATATACAGGGTGTTACATTTAAAAATATAAAATTCGTTCGAATTTCAGACAAAGTAACAAGCTGGCAACAACGCCAATATCGTCATTCGGTGCGTCAGATCCTCTTACACAACTGTACTAAATTTGGTTTAAATCGGTCAATAAATTGTGATGTTATTAAGCCGTTTCCAGACTTAATACACACACTGTATGTGTTATGTATGTCGTGAAATTAAATTTAAATATACACAACCACCTCACAGCCTGTTGTTCTATAACTTAATCGAACAATTATCCTTTAAAGTACGATTTATTCCTTATTTCTATGTCCGGCAACAATGTTTTTGAAATAGTATCGTGACCTTTGCTATTTGTCTCGCTCTTTGGACAACTTATTACCTTTTTTGTCTCAACACGGTAACCCTCCAGCTTCTAATCAGGAGCCGATGCAAATACCCCCCTCCTCCCCCACTGGCCTTAAAATGTCAGCGTCACATTAATGAATGGCTGTGTCTGTCGGTGTTGGGTTGTTGAATAATACAAAAGTTGTCATTTTTACCCAAAGAAAACTAGTTTTAATTTTCGCTAATTGGACCCCTTATTTTAGACTATATAATCGATACTTGACGAACAAACCACCCGTTCCAGCACCCTGCGTAGACAAAGGAAAGAAGGTGTCAAGAATTCGCTAGAACAACAATTTTCCGTGCGATATCAAGTCTTAAAAATTCCTTCTTTAAAATAACGCTGCTAAGGAAATAATTATTAGAATACAACACAATTTAATAATTTCTATTTTGACTGAGCTTTATTATATAGGGCTGGAATTATAAGTGCCTTGTTATGTAAAAAAACCCAACATTAAAGGTGTTTCTTAGAATTGTTAGTATAATATTTGTGCAACCATATTAACACCTTGTTTCACCTACATGTGTTTCCCCTAGTTCTAGTTATTTTTAATACTTTATCAGAAATTAGCTGAAGTTTATAAATAATAAAAATGAGCTTTATATAGATAATAGATGTCCATAGAACTGTTATTTTTGGGTATGTGAATATTTTTGTATAACATTGCTTATAAAATAAAGACAAACTTTTTATTTATTTATTAAAATTGTACATATAGGGCCGTTCAAGTAGTAGAGTGAATCAGCTAAGGTGCTGACACTTTTACTGATTGACAACATTATGAACAGGCCTTATATTATTTATTGTGTTCACAGTTTTTTTATACTTACAAAAATTATTTAGGTTTGTGTTCATTGTTGTATATGCAGATATACATTATATAATAATTTATGTTTAAGATTTTTTATTAATAAAATAACATTAAATGAATCATGTATTTCATTTAGCAACACTTTTAATGTTAGAGCGGGAGCCAGCAAGCTTTGATAGTAAGGAACAAATATGGTAGAGTAAATGTTCATGGTACTTGGCATAGATAGATGTCTAGGTGGAACGAACTCCTTTGAAAATAGTCAAATCGAGCAATAACTCAATAAATAATAAAAATATTGAAAATTCTTGAAACTACAATATTATAGAGAATTTTATTCCTAACGAATTTACTATTTTCACTTTTCGTCATGAAATCAACAGGAAACGAGCTACATGTGAAAAGCATTTTCAACCCCTTCGACAATAGTCAAATCGAGCAATAACTCGATAAATAATAAAAATATTGAAAATTCTTAAAAGTACAATATTATAAATAATTTTATTCCCAACCAATTTACTATCTTCACTTCTCGCCATGAAATCAACAGGAACCGAGCTACACGTGAAAAGCACTTTCAATCCCTTCGGAAATCGTCAAATAAAGCAATTACTCGATAAATAATAAAAACATCGAAAATTCTTAAAAGAACGATATTATGGAGAATTTCATTCCCAACCAATTTACTATCTTCAATTTTCGTCGCGAAACCAACAGGAACCGAGCTACACGTGAAAAGCATTTTCAACCCCTACGAAAATGGTCAAATCGAGCAATAACTCGATAAATAATAAAAATATCGAAAATCCTTAAAAGAAGGATATTATAGAGAATTTTATTCCTAATCATTTTACTATCTTCAATTTTCGTCGCGAAATCAACAGGAACCGAGTTACACGTGAAAAGCAATAACTCGATGAATATTACAAATATCGAAAATTTAAAATAACAACATTATAGAGAATTTTATTAGCCACTACATGTTATTGTATACAACGGATCTAAATATTGAAACAGACTCATGCGAACATTTACCAATGACGCAGTTATACTTGCAAACCCCATGAAAATCCAACTACAACGTGCACGATCTTAGGATGTTACAAGACACCATAGAAAAAAGAAACGAATTTCTTTTTTCTATGCAAGACACTTGAATTATATCCAAATAGCCTTAACTACTCAAGTGGTTAATCGGCAGATAATCAAAGTTTTTTCTGAATAAGTGTTCTAAACTAATCAAAATATATCAAGATTTCTTGAATTCTTGAAAATAAATCTTGGTATTTGACATAAGATTCCTTGTATTGCCTTGATTTTTTTAGCATATCTCTTGTCTTGAGATCAAGACAAGAGCTTGAATTTATCACTACCCAAAATGTAGACTTAAAAGGAACTGACCAGCTGACATAAGAAACGGTTGAATAGGACTTGTTGAAGCACGTCATATATCATGTTCTCTAAAGCTAATAGACACCGTAAGTGGACAATAAAAATAAATAAGGAAAAACAGTCTCACAAGTGGTTAATTGGCAGATTGGTTACCTCATGATGACTGGTCTTAATCAGAATCCAGCTTAGTCAATCATGTCATGTCATCTGTCCTGTCCAACATGTCACAACAAATTCTTCAAAATTTCCAATATGTCAACCACACATTCGAAAAGAGACTTCTCAAAAGCCAGCCATCTTTCGAATAAACTGAAAAAATCCGTTAGCAGCGAATTAGAATTCGCGCTCCAGGAAAATGCACACTTGGAAAGCCAAAACAGGATGTTGAAAAGCGAAGCCAAAGAGCTGATATTCAAAAATGAAAATCTAATGAAAGCTTTGAATTTGAACAAGGAACGGTTCGAGCAGGATTTTAATAAATTGCAGGAAGAAATCAGGCAGAATGAGAATCACTTGGTGGAGAACAGCAGAAAGTGCTTGGACCAGCAGAAGAAATATGCTCAAGAGGTAAAGGTGCCCAGGGTTCAGGACATTTTAATAAAATTTTTTGTTAGGTAAAGATACTAAGACAAGACAATGAAAACCTCAAGAAATCCAGAGCCAAATCTGACGAATCCCTCATTGAAAAACTGAAAGGCTTGGAAAGCGAAATTAAACTTCTTAAACTGGGAAATGAAAATTTGCAAGCCCAACACAAAGAAACAGAACAGAAATGTGTTAAGTATAAGGCGAAGCTGAAGCATGCCGTTAAAATAGTCAATGATATGAACCAGATTGTGCTTCAGTGTCAAAATAAGCCGAAAATTACTTGCGAGACGACACAAACTGATAAGGAATATATAGGGTAACTATACATAATATAGTCAGCATGACTAGGAAAGATCTTAACATATTACAAATCTCTATCATCATTAATTAAATTTTGTACAATGGAAACAGGTTTATTTTTACTTTAGACAGACTTATAGGTTGAAGGATCTAACTGTATGGTGACGGGCAAACATTAGAGATGTTTATTTTAGTTAATCAAATTTTTCAGAGACCAAACCAGTATCCAAGACTGTTCTCAATGTGGCGATACAAGATACAAAATAAATATGAACTCCGAGAATCTAATGCTGTCGGATATTTTTTTCAAACCGAAAACATTTATGGAGAGCGATGTTGATCTGTTCGCTGTCAAGTCCAGGCCTGGGATTTCATCGAAAACTGAGAGCGCTTGTTAGATTAATCTTTGAAAATGTTATTTATTATGTTTGACATTCGTACAGTAAAAGTTAAAGGCAAACATACACAGTAGTATTTCTTCTTTGGTAAATACGGGGTGTTTCCTGTAATATCAACATTTATTTCAAGAGCATTCAAAACAATTTAAATACACAAGTTGTAAGTTTTCATCTGAATTGTATATTAGGTTTTCTCAAAAAAAAAAAAAAAAAAACAGAAAATTTGTAGTACACCCTGTGTATATTAGGTCCATATTTTTAAGGACACAATCTTCTCCATTTAAAAATATATATATATATATATAGTTTGCCTTTGTTTGGGTGAACGGTTCAGAAGTCACCGTCTCTTTGGTATTTAAACTTTTTTTATTACTCTTCAATATGGCGGGGGGCTGTCGATATATAAGGATCTGGATATAAGGTATAGTGGAAATAGCTCCCAATCTAATCGACAACACGATAAAGAAAGCGCTTAACATGCGTTTACACTGTGGACTAAATGCGCCGACTTATGTCCGCAAGAGTACAAGTGGTGCATTTGAACTACTTTTTTATTATTGCTTTCACAGGAAATTTTATTCCTAATAAAAGTAGGGCTATAAAGCAAAACTAATTTTAACTCCTACAGCCATTAATTGTGGCATACAGGGAGCGCAAAAAATTCGAAAATGTGACTTTGCATCATGAATTACTGCAAAGGTTCCGACTTCTGACTTCTCCTTCTTCTCCTTGTAAAAACAAGATTTTTATTGAAAAATTAATGTTTATTCTGAAAATTCAATATCATACAAGTTTATACAAAATTAACAACAGTTAAACAATCTAAAAATTAATTTTGTGATAATTTTAACTATATAAGTTAACCAATCAGTCATACCTCTATTGGAGTATATTTAAAAAACCTATTTCACGATCCTATTAATTATTAGATAGTGTGTTCAAAAAGTGTGCAACAAATGAAAAAATGAGAGTTTATTCGTAAAATTATTCATGAAGAATTCACCAAGAAATTCTCAGTGTAATATTAGCATTACAAGGCTTTATAACAATTATTGAAAACTGTACCTTGCAAACAAATCCAGTAGCATTATCAATTCATTTACTCATTTTATATTGGTTTTGCAAGGATATACAACTAGCAATAGGTCGCTGATTGCTCTCCAGCACCTTTAAAACTTTTTTGGATACCCAGTCCCAGTATCTATATTTTCCACATTAAAATAAATATCTTCTTGGGTAAACATTTGGCTTTACGCCCAATTTGCTAACTTCCACTTGTTTTTCCAATATGCACATCTTTTCCTTATTATTGGAGATTGTTTTAATGATTTCAAAACAATCCCAAACTGCTCTCCAACCGAATTTCACCCACATTTCGTCACACCATTTAAATTTTCCCCAATCAGTTTATAAAGTTATTAGAGTACCTCTTTGCTAACTGCTTTCGTCTTCTGACATGTCAACAGCTTCATCTTCACTGTCATCAGTCAGCTCACTGTGTATCGACGTTTCATACTCCAATATCTCTTCATCAGAAAGGTGGGAGTTTCCTTCTATAAATGAAGCGAACCTAAAATGATAAATATCATTATACAGCTACAAATTTTTAATTTTAATAATACCGCTTGACATCACGCAATTTTAACGCCGTTTTCCACTGATTACACTGCGGACTCGAACAGTATTCTCTCAACTTATCTAACTCCTTTGTAGTCTCTCTCACTCCTTGCTCATAGTATTCGTCATTTGACAGCGGTAAGACTTTAGGCGGAAACTTTTTCTTCCTTAAAGATAAATCTCCTTGTGAAGAACATCATTAATACCCACAATACCCATAAACTTACCAATACCTTTTGGGAGCTAAGATCCATGTTTTTGGTAAGTGTGTGGCAAGCAACAGAAAGACAATCTGACCCATGGCAGCCTCCTGGAAATCGCTGCTAAAAAATATGGCAGACAGGCCCAGAAGCTGCAGACCCCATTTTATGAGATTTATGGTCCGTTGGTTTTCAACAGGGCCCCATCTGTAACACACTAGAAGCAAAACGTGTTAAGTAATAAATATATGCGGAAGAATGACTATAAACAACTAGTACTTACAAATGAAACTAATAGTTCCTGTTACTACTGTATACCAAATGACATAAGATCTGTAGGTGGACATTATAACTTGGATGTTATCCCAGAGAATTTGTAAAAAGTAGATTACTATGGTCCACCCTGCACCGATAACTCCATACATAATGGTTTTCTAAAAAAAAAAAAAAAAAC
Source organism: Polydrusus tereticollis (assembly GCA_963920685.1). Taxonomy (NCBI): domain Eukaryota; kingdom Metazoa; phylum Arthropoda; class Insecta; order Coleoptera; family Curculionidae; genus Polydrusus; species Polydrusus tereticollis. The sequence continues at coordinate 11,185,359 of OY987332.1, read as the reverse complement.
TGTATAAGTACATTTGCAACCAACCAAAACACAATAGTCTCTTACCCTGGGAAAAATTTTACTAATGAAATAAATTAAAATTAAAAATGATGCACATATTCCAAAAGATACTCCACATACATAGTGAAATATGGAGTTTTGACTTAAGGTGGTGGCACCAAGAAATAACAAGATTCCAAATACCAAGCTTAGGACTTTCCATAGATCAATTCCTAAAAAAGGAAAACATTGGCAATACTCTATAGAAAACTGAAGAGTAGAATATTAAACAAAAATATGAAAGACAGCCTTAAAAAAAATAAATAAATATAAGCACTTACTAATAACTCTTAATGTCATAGTATATCCATCCCTACTATCAATGCCCATACAACTAGTATTAAAAGGATTTAACTTGAAACTCTTTGATTTTGTAGCAAAGAAACTAATTGACCAACCGTAACGCTGGTCCATGTATTCTTTTTGTACTTGTTCAGGAGTGGTACCATCATACTGATTATAGTCATCGGAAGGGTGTACAATCCTCAACTAAAACAGTGTTTAATACACTACTTAGCCTAGAGGTTATTTTTTTAAGTACTTTGTAACATTACTTACAATTACACTTTGCCAAACATGTATTAGATATTTTGGTTTTCCTTGATAGCAAAAAATTTGTAATTGCCTGTTACTATAAGGTCCAGGATTGTATTTAAAGACTTCATCATTTTCTAAATACTTTACTGAAACATTAGGAAACCATTGCTGAAGTTTAATAATATATTAGTTTACACAAAAGCTTAGCAGTACAAGAATTTAGTACAGCCTTTACTACATTGGCAAATATTTAAATAATGTTATACTGTATCAAAATCAAAATTATCATTAGTATTTATACCTTCGATATTGCTTTCATACAATAAACTGTTACATGATAAAAATTGAAAAATGCAAAAAATTCGAAAATATACCTTATGTAAACCTAACCTAAAACACCGATATTTACCTTTATTAACTGCGGAGGCACCTTTAGTAGAAGTCACTAAGAACGCAGTTAATATGAGGAACAATAGCCCGGAAATAGATTTCATTTTTTTACCATACAGATGCACTAATTACTAATAATATAAAAAGTTTATTTCATAAGTTACGTTCAATCCGCCAAAAACCACAGCCAAAAACTAACAAAAACCTTATGATTATGCGCATGCGTCAGCTTCAAAACAGACCGACAGGGGTGCGTTTAGGTTGACGCTTGAGCGTGCTTCTTTCTGATAATTTTGGAGCTCCGAGTCTGATCTCTTCAAAAGTGCTCTGACCAATTAAATTTTAAAATGATTAGTCATGTTCAATTGACTCCTTTGGATTTAACTGGAACTGATATTTTTTAAATCGAATTTATCCAATTCAGGAGCATCAATCCAAACGTGCCTCTATGCACCGAGGTTAGTTGGCTAAATGTCTTTAGGCTGGCTGAATTTCTGAGACATAATAATTCAGAAGAACTTTTAAGGTTATATCGCTTTGTTTGTTTACGTTTGATTGTTACTTTATTTTTAAATTTTAATACACAAACATTACAAAAGCCCATGGTGAATGCAATCAGCTACTACAATGAGTGAATTTATCGTAATTCAAGGTAAGGTTCTTAAAATTTTCTCGCCAGTGCACATCGTATGTACTAAAAACAATTTTAGTGGGGCAGTGCGGCAATCAAATAGGAAGCACCCTATGGCCCCAAATTCTTAAAGAGTACAACGTATCATTACACGAAAACAAAGCAAAAATCCAGGGGAACCTGCAGTCTACCAGGCAAAACTCTTTTAACTCGTTTTTTCATGTTCCCAATATGAAAAAAGCAAATAATTGTGGGTCATTTTATGAACTTATAAATAACAAAGTACGAGCTAGAGCAGTGTGTATCGACATGGAAGAAAGCGTCGTTGCAAGGTATAGGACAGGCCCTTTAAAAGGACTTTTTGACGAAAAGTGCCTAGTAACAAATTATCCTGGATCTGGTAACAATTGGGCAGAAGGTAAACTGTTTCATATATTTAACTACAAATGAAACAAAATATCACTTCGCTTTTCGTAGGCTTTTGTGAACATGGCCCACAATATCAAGAAACAATCCTACAATCTTTGAGGAATGCTGTCGAGAGATGTGACAGCCTTCACGGATTTTTAATATTGTTTTCAACTGGCGGTGGTACAGGTTCAGGGCTAGGTACCTATGTTTTAAAATTGCTAGCAGATTTCTATCCCAAAATTGAAAGGTAGTTTTTAGCCAGAAACATTTGTACAATATTCAGAAGAAACTATTCTTTGTTAGGTTTGTTTCTTGTGTATACTCAACTGGTACTGAGGATGTCATAACTTGTCCATATAATAATGCTTTGGCAACTCATCAACTACTTGAAAATGCCACATGTGTCTTTCCAGTAGAAAACAGATGTCTTTTGGACATAGTCTCTAGAAACCATAGGAATAATACTAGTAAAAGTGAACACACATTTGAAGATATGAATGGTGTGGTAGTAGAGATGCTGCTTCATTTAACAAGGTTTGTTTGGTCTATAAGACCAGTTAGGCTATGTAATATACAGGTTGTTTTGGAAGTAATTTAGAGGGTGCTTTAGTCAGATATATTTAAAAAGTCTCTTATCTGTGACACAGTTTTTTAGATTAATTAGCCTCCTACAAATCATATCTTTCAGCGGTTCAAGATTTCCTGGAAGCCTTAATTTTGATATGAATGAAATAAACACAAATATGGTGCCTTTTCCACAAATGCACTTTCTATCGACTGGTTTTAATCACTCATCAGGGCACAGTACAAAAAGTGGGAAAATAACTAGGTAAGTATTTAGTTTAAATCTCCCTCATAAAAATGCATAGACGATTTTCCTTTTTAGTAAACAACTTAAAGAAGAAATGTTTCTTGCATCCTGTAGCAGATCTAATCAGTTAATAAAGGTTGATCCTTTAGGTGGGTTGTTATTGCCGAAAAGCATTTCTTTCTTTTCAACCTGTCGTGCGTTTTTAGGTCCCAAATCTCTTCTACTGGCCTCCACATTAATTGGCAGAGGCGACTACACATTAACCGACTTACAGTCTTACACAGAGAAACTTCAAAGTAAGGCCAAGTTCACGCCATGGTCGAAAAAATCTGTTAAAGTAGGCATGTGCAATGTCCCACCCAGCAACCAAAGTGTGGGACTATTCTCACTGTTTAATACTACTGCGATGCACAGTTTATTTGAGCATGTTTATGGTCAATACAACAGATTACTTAGAAAAGAGGTGCATAAGACAAAAGCGTAAAGAATACATAAATTGATTTTTAATAAGGTGTTATAATTTGTTTTTAGGCTCATATGCATCACTATACAAAAATAGACAATTTCGATGAGGATTTTTTTGTTGAGTGCAGTGAATCACTACAAAGCATCATGGATAAATACAGAGAACTAGAAAGTATGGCCCCAGTGAGAATTCCAAGACTGACTCCTTTGCAATTGAGATAGGGTGTGTGATAGGAGAAATATATATATTACTTGCAGTATTTTTAGGTGTAAAAGGTTTATGATCATACCATTTTATACAGGGTTTTTTTACATTTATATATTATTTTGTTTCGAAATATATCAGACAGAGTAACTAGTAAGACAAGTGGCGCGTTTTATTTTTGACACTTAGATAGGCTCCTGAAGGTGCCCAGTGAAATTGTAGACTTTTTCTATAAGTAGACACAAACTGTTGATTGAAATTATTTTATTTTAACAAAATTTGTACACCAATTACCTTACATGCATACATACAACTACAAGCAAGGTACCTATATGTTTAAAATGATCCCACCCTCAAAATCTTGACCCCCCATTATGCGGCGAGAGGTGACCCCCTCTCAACGTTGTAACAAAACATTTTGTGATTAAAATAGTAGGATTTATATATTTGGCCAGAGTAACCCAACACCCAACTAATGAGAGGCAAAAGTGAGCGTTCCCGCCTGTTCTAATTTTTTATGCGCATGTGCAAGGCGGTCATTTTACAAGTATTATTCGCAGCTAAGTTCACAGCATTCGCAATCTGTCAAATCGTTTGTTTACTTCTAGAAAACCAAACGAACCTTTTTTTTTCTGCAGTTTAAAATTAAAAGAGATTAGTTTTTCTTGGTTTTTTACAATTCAGAAGGGATTTCTACTTTTATTTTGTACAGTGAATGTATAGTAAATTATTCTTATTATTATTATAATGCACTCTGTGTATGTATTATTTTTTAATAAAAATTGCATCTTTAGGATTACATTAAAATAAAATATACTTGTAAGAGTTTTCTATTATTTCTCTCCTGACTTTATTGGACATTGTACTACTAAGATTTAATTTATGAATGTTCTGCTTATGTTAGCTATAAGCTATAAGATAACTTCTAAGGATACCATTGTTGGAACAACTGTTGCCATGGAAGTTATGTGGCTGTTATCAGTGTCAGCACATTGTTATAATGGGGCTAATGCCCAAATTATCAATGTCCAGTTAGTGACAATAGCTCAGAAGTGAATGTAGTAGAGCAAAATACATACTACACATATATCCTATAGGTATATTAAAAATTCTTTTAACCCACTGGTCCAAATTATCAATGTCCTGGTAGTGATACCAGCCACATAACTTCCACGATAAGAACTGTTCCAACAATGGTGTTCTTAAAAGTTATCTTGTAGTTAGAGATACCAGGGCATTGATAATTTGGACCTTACAAGCGAAATACATAATTTATTTTTAACTTTATACTATATTTACTTGAAATCTTATACTTATGGATAATTTGCTACAATATAAAAATTGTCAGTGAAGATTCTTAGTTATACGACGAAGATTGCTATTTAACACATACATTATTTATTATAAATCATAATTTTAATTAATGCTTCACCTGACAATAACTTTCTGGTGCACCGCATAATCAAGTTCGGCAGCTTAAAATGTTTTCCCTTTTACATAGAGCAAAATAAGAAGAATTTGGGTACATGAAACTTCAAAGAAACCGACAAAGCTTTCGCCTCTTGTAAGTTGAGTTACTCTTTGATTCGGCCAATCTGGATTATGAACAAGCGATCCAATTCAAGGAAATCATGCCATAGAATGTCTCAACGTAATTCTTAGAAGCAAAATTAGTTCAGGACCTATAATTTATGAAACAACGGTTAAAAATTTTGCCTGATGCATCAGCAGTAGAGATTGTATGCACTGAGAATATCTAGAAGAGACAGAATAAGAAATGATACCTACAAGGATCAAATAGGGATACAGGAAACAATATCAGAATACTCGAGGACCCTCAAAATTTTGTAAAACATTAATTCAGGGACACATGAATGGGTTTGAAGATGCTTTGGTTACACTCTGAAAAGGACACCTTCAGACCCAGGGTATAAAGGCCGAGACTGCGTCTTTTTTACCTGCCAATTAACGTACTTAAGGACAATCCTAACACGTGAACTTGGCAATGAGTCGCACGATAAGTTGCTTAGATACCAAATTACTTAGGTGGGAAGTATTTCATTACTGTCAATCAACCAGTTGTAGGACTTAACAAGGCATGTTGAGGTCTAGATGCTGGCATAGACTTTATATCCGATTAAAAACTACTCCGGGACGGCTGGTTGGAACAAGCCTAACATCTCGGTAAGAAATAAATAAATTATTTGTATTTGTGTGAAAAAATTTAATTTTCCCCCAAAGAGTGAGTTAAGTATCTTTTTAACTTGTAGGACAGAATATATATATCTAATTAGAACCATTATTTACAAGTAATTTACAACCTATCAAAAAAAATTAAACATTTCAGGCGATAATTCGCCATTAATATAGAACATCACCATCATATACACCCAAATAACAGTGGGCAACACAACGAGAACACAATAACTGGACGGACTGGACAACAAATGTCAACTGTATCGCTCTATTATGGAATCGTAGTCTGAATTTTGGTCGAGCAGAGTCTTTGTTTCATCAGTCTTATTTTTTGTACTTCGGCTGCTTTTAAGACTAGACGCGTTTGCGCCGAGAAAATCTGAGTGCGTGTCTTTCTCGTCGTCCTTAAAGATTGGAACAAATATTTTATTCGTAAAAGCAATGTCACCAAGCACTAAAAATGCTAAAATCCCCAAATAAAATGAACCTTAGCACATACTTACGCTATCTTCGCTCTGCTTGTAAATCTTGTAGCTGACCAAAAAGTCCCTGCACACTTTATATAGTGGGTAGTAGTTAAAAAACAACATTACAGCAGACGAAACAATCTTGAACCAATGGGTTATCCGTATCAGAATAAACAATTGATAAAATATTATTACAGTCTGTATTCCGAGGACCAATCCTATTACTTGAGAAGGCACGATAAATAATTTCTGAAAAATACATTCTCACTTATAATAACAACTGAAGATATGAGATAATTACTTACATAATATCGTGTAAGTCCTTTGTCACCTGGCTTTATAGAGTTGCAATCCCCCATAGCTCTCCAGATGCCTTTATCATATTTTACTAAAACTCCACCAGGCCAAAGAACATCATCTCTCCAATCATTAGGAACTAAAGCAATTCAATACAGTATCAACATCATTTGCCATTTACAAACACATGAATACAACATAAGAGTATACTTGCATCCATTGCAAACAATAATCATATAGGAAATATGGTAAATCCTGAGCCTGATGGTTTCAGAGTTTTATATTGATAAGTTCCATAGACATCGTTACGATGACTATGATAAGTTTCGTGAATATTATTCATCGAGATATTGTTCGATTTGGCCATTTTCGAAGGGGTTGAAAATGCTTTTCACGTGTAGCTCGGTTCTTGTTGACTTCGCGACGAAAAGTGAAGATAGTAAGTTGGTCGGGAATTAAATTCTCTATAATATTATTCTTTTCAGAATTTTCGATATTTTTATTATTTATCGAGTTATTGTTGGGTTTGACTATTTTCGAAGGGGTTGAAAATGCTTTTTATCTGTAGCTCGGTTTGTGTCGATTTCGCGACAAAAAGTGAAGAGAATAGAATGGTTGGGAATAAAATCCTCTATAGTATTGATCTTTTAAAAATTTTCAATATTTTTATTATTCATAGAGTTATTGCTCGATTTGACCATTTTCAAAGGGGTTGAAAATGCTTTTCACGTGTAGTTCGGTTCTTGTTGACTTCGCGACGAAAAGTGAAGATAGGTCGGGAATCAAATTCTCTATAATATTATTCTTTTCAAAATTTTCGATATTTTTATTATTTATCGAGTTACTGTTGGGTTTGACTATTTTCAAATGGGTTGAAAATGCTTTTCACCTGTAGCTCGGTTCCTATTGATTTCGCGACGAAAAGTGAAGACAGTAAATTGGTTGGGAATCAAATTCTCTATAATATTATTCTTTTCAGAATTTTCGATATTTTTATTATTTATTGAGTTACTGTTGGGTTTGACTATTTTCGAATGGGTTGAAAATGCTTTTCACCTGTAGCTCGGTTCCTATTGATTTCGCGACGAAAAGTGAAGACAGTAAATTGGTTGGGAATCAAATTCTCTATAATATTATTCTTTTCAGAATTTTCGATTTTTTTATTATTTATCGAGTTATTGTTGGGTTTGACTATTTTCGAAGGGGTTGAAAATGCTTTTTATCTGTAGCTCGGTTTGTGTCGATTTCGCGACAAAAAGTGAAGAGAATAGAATGGTTGGGAATAAAATCCTCTATAGTATTGATCTTTTAAAAATTTTCAATATTTTTATTATTCATAGAGTTATTGCTCGATTTGACCATTTTCAAAGGGGTTGAAAATGCTTTTCACGTGTAGTTCGGTTCTTGTTGACTTCGCGACGAAAAGTGAAGATAGGTCGGGAATCAAATTCTCTATAATATTATTCTTTTCAAAATTTTCGATATTTTTATTATTTATCGAGTTACTGTTGGGTTTGACTATTTTCAAATGGGTTGAAAATGCTTTTCACCTGTAGCTCGGTTCCTATTGATTTCGCGACGAAAAGTGAAGACAGTAAATTGGTTGGGAATCAAATTCTCTATAATATTATTCTTTTCAGAATTTTCGATATTTTTATTATTTATTGAGTTACTGTTGGGTTTGACTATTTTCGAATGGGTTGAAAATGCTTTTCACCTGTAGCTCGGTTCCTATTGATTTCGCGACGAAAAGTGAAGACAGTAAATTGGTTGGGAATCAAATTCTCTATAATATTATTCTTTTCAGAATTTTCGATTTTTTTATTATTTATCGAGTTATTGTTGGGTTTGACTATTTTCGAAGGGGTTGAAAATGCTTTTTATCTGTAGCTCGGTTTGTGTCGATTTCGCGACAAAAAGTGAAGAGAATAGAATGGTTGGGAATAAAATTCTCTATAGTATTGATCTTTAAAAATTTTCAATATTTTTATTATTCATAGAGTTATTGCTCGATTTGACCATTTTCAAAGGGGTTGAAAATGCTTTTCACGTGTAGCTCGGTTCTTGTTGACTTCGCGACGAAAAGTGAAGATAGTAAATTGGTCGGGAATCAAATTCTCTATAATATTATTCTTTTCAGAATTTTCGATATTTTTATTATTTATCGAGTTATTGTTGGGTTTGACTATTTTCGAATGGGTTGAAAATGCTTTTCACCTATAGCTCGGTTCCTATTGATTTCGCGACGAAAAGTGAAGACAGTAAATTGGTTGGGAATCAAATTTTCTATAATATTGTTCTTTTAAGAATTTTGATATTTTTATTATTTCTCGAGTTATTGCTCGATTTGATAATTTACGTAGGGGTTGAAAAGGATTTTCACGTGTAGCTCGGTTCCTGTTGATTTCGCGCCAAAAAATGAAGATAGTAAAATGATTGGGAATACAATTCTCTATAATGCTGTACTTTTAAGAATTTTCAATATTTTTATTATTTAGAGTTATTGCTTGATTTGGCTATTTTCACAGGGGTTGAAAATGATTTTCACCTGTAGCTCGGTTCCTGTTGATTTCGCGACGAAAAGTGAAGATAGTAAATTGGTTGGGAATTAAATTCTCTATAATATTGTTATTTTAAGAATTTTCAATATTTTTATTTAGAGTTATTGCTTGATTTGGCTATTTTCACAGGGGTTGAAAATGATTTTCACCTGTAGCTCGGTTCCTGTTGATTTCGCGACGAAAAGTGACGATAGTAAGTTGGTTGGGAATTAAATTCTCTATAATATTGTTATTTTAAGAATTTTCAATATTTTTATTATTTAGAGTTATTGCTTGATTTGGCTATTTTCACAGGGGTTGAAAATGATTTTCACCTGTAGCTCGGTTCCTGTTGATTTCGCGACGAAAAGTGAAGATAGTAAATTGGTTGGGAATTAAATTCTCTATAATATTGTTATTTTAAGAATTTTCAATATTTTTATTTAGAGTTATTGCTTGATTTGGCTATTTTCACAGGGGTTGAAAATGATTTTCACCTGTAGCTCGGTTCCTGTTGATTTCGCGACGAAAAGTGAAGATAGTAAGTTGGTTGGGAATTAAATTCTCTATAATATTGTTATTTTAAGAATTTTCAATATTTTTATTATTTAGAGTTATTGCTTGATTTGGCTATTTTCACAGGGGTTGAAAATGATTTTCACCTGTAGCCCGGTTCCTGTTGATTTCGCGACAAAAAGTGAAGATAGTAAATTGGTTGGGAACCAAATTCTCTATAATATTGTTCTTTTAAGAATTTTCAATATTTTTATTATTTATCGACTTATTGCTCAATTTGACCATTTTCGTCCCCAACCCCTTAGATCGGCATGCATACAATTTTTCAGAGACCAAAAACAGATTTTTTTGGCGTGGGCTGCGGCCCTGGATTGTCCTTAATTTTATATTCGAAAGTCGGTAACCCTAATCAGAACATTCCACTATGGTCTGCCAATCCTGCCTTTCAATCAAATTATACATCCAGCCTTTCTAAAATTAAATTTAGCATTCACAACTTGTTCACACTCAATTACTGATATATCACTGTCAAAACTTACAACCAGTGCCAGATGGTGCTGGTCAATGGGCAACAAGGGAACATTATCAATATCAACATTTCCTCTTTGTATAAGAGGACTAACAACAATGGGGTCCAGTAGAACACAATTAATTTATACATATGGACAGGCAGTGTTGGAGTATAACCAACAGTTGTATGGTCTTCGAGTTTAACTATTGGTTAGAAATATTTTCAGTACCTTGGTATCAAATTTTATAACTCTAGCTTAGCTATCAAAGAAATGAACAAGCAATAAAGTTTTTTATGCCAGGGTGAGGGTGCATAAGTTACTAAGGCGAGTGCAGAGGAGTATCTGCGTGACAACTTACTTAGTTGATTAATTAATGTCTTAACCTTCTGTATGAATTTTTATTTTTGATCTATACTTTAATAAAAGCAACATTATTTGATTTGGTTCAATAAATTTTCTAATATGTTACCAATCTTGATTATTCAAAAAGATTGATTGATCTTTTTGATTCTTCAAGTTCAAACCTCTCAATGGTATAATGAGAAAACTAAGAGGGGTTCTAACATTAATTTAAAATGAAGCCCTAATTTCTGTTTACAGATCAAATAATCACTGCTCACTTACCTAAAACTAAAGTTCTTCCATGATCCAATTTTTCCCACATTCCTAAATGTAAAGCAGCCCTATGCATTACATCACAGTACCTCAACGGCATCAAATGGGTAAGAGAAAACACAAAAGTGCTGGTTAATATAAATATACCATGTTGGAAACACCATGAAATGTCATATACAAGCTCTCCCTAACACAAAAATTATTAGATATAACTTCTGTGATATAACCAATAGTTGTGTAAAAAAAATTAATTACTTACTGGGGCAAAAGCGCAAGGGATCCATCCACCATAATAAGCATTGATGACGGAGGTGAAGAGAATTTGTCTTAATCTGTCATTCAAATTGTATCTTAGGTGTTCACACTCTTTTCTTATATCATTTGGATTTGAACAACAAGCGTGAATGGCTGGAATACCATTGGAACACCATGTTGAAACTTCAAAAAATGGGCGAATTTGGAAACCAAACAGTACTAGATACACCGTAATTCTAAAATGAAGAAGATATTGGGTATACAATAATGTATGTTTAAACTGAATTATTGTGTGCTAGTATGCATTAAAAGACAATTTTTCTTACGGATAGCTCATATATAAAATGTACATTTTCCCAAGGTTTCCTAGTACCATTGTGGCCAATGTTCCAATCATTACAGCAAAAAGAAAAGACAAAATACCCCTAGAAATACAGAATAATTAGTGATCAGAGAGCAACAAACTTGAGAGTAATTCACTACCTTGATAGAAAGCTTAGATCTTCTTGGCTCTTGTTGGAATACAACTTTGATATTAATTTGCAACCAACATGATAGTAAAGTCTTCTTAAAAATATAAGTACAATGAAAATAACCAAGTTTGAGTCAATCAGATAGAAATTCTAAAACACATTGAATTAATAGGTAGGTACCTATGGCGACAACACAAACAATTACCTAGTCTATATACATACATTATCTATAATATCAATATCTATATGACTTACCATGGTGTTTTGAGTAAAACTGTTCGGCAACCACCACACTGACCGATACAAATGCAAAAACTGTAACCCAGCACCAACAATAGCGAAAAGCGCCATCAAAAAATCAAAGAAAATGTCGCTATCCACCGGAGTATTGGGAAATGGAAAATGCTTTGGCAAAATCGGGGGCTCAATGTTAGGAGTCACCGGGGTCGCTTTCGAAGCGTTGGTTGATTCGGTATGGGCGCTTGCATTACCGCGGCCGGCACGGGATAGTCTTCGAGGCCCGGGAGGCATTTTATGGGACTGCTTGCGAATTTTAAAGATGTGAACACTATTTACTGTTTCGTAAGGAAATTTTAAATAGTTTACAGCTCGTAGTGACAGGTAAACAAAGTCCAAAACCTAACCTCAAAGCTCTGCTTCATGCGGCATTAGCCTACTAGCAACAGGCTTAATCCTAACGTTTTGACATGACATAACCTCAACATCCTCGTGTGCAGTGATCTAACCTAGCATTTTATTCATATCTTCATTTCAAAGTTTTTTTTAAAGAATGGCTAATAATCGCTCTAAAAAACAATCCAAACGACAACCAGCTAGGCAAAGATACAAGATCGAAAAAAAAGTCAGGGAACACAATAGAAAGGCAAGAAAAGAAGCTAAAAAGAATCCGAGGAGCCACAAGCAGAAAGTAATTCAAGTTCCAAATATATGTCCATTTAAAGGCGATATATTAAAAGAGGTAGAGGCACTAAAGAAGCAGAAAGAGGAAGAAAGGCAGAAACTACGCGACGCCGCCAGATTGGAGAAGCAAAAACAGAAATCTGAGAAGTTGACTGGGGGGTTGAATGCCTTGGTGTCAAAAGCACAGGTGAGAGGAAAGATTTATGAAACATTAACTCCGCAACTAACCGAAGACAAGTTACATGATAAAAACACAGAACAGTCACTTAAACAATATTACAAAGAATTTAGAAAAGTTATTGAGGCTGCTGATGTTATTTTAGAAGTTGTTGATGCTCGGGATCCTTTAGGGACCAGATGCAAACAAGTAGAAGAAGCAGTAAACGAAACGCAGGGCAACAAGCGGCTAGTTTTAGTTTTGAACAAAGCAGATCTTGTTCCTCGTGACATATTGGATCAATGGCTGAAATATTTGAAAAAGCAAGCTCCAACTGTAGCATTTAAAGCTTCAATTCAAAGCCAAAATAGGAACTTAGGCCAGAGGAAGTTCAGCAAGTCCCAAAAAGGTCTTCAAGGATCAGCTTCTGTAGGAGCTGAGTTAGTAATGTCATTGCTAGCTAATTACTGTAGAAATAAGGGAATAAAAACATCCATTACAGTAGGAGTTGTTGGGTTACCTAATGTAGGTAAAAGCTCAGTTATTAATAGTTTGAAAAGATCCAGAGTATGTAATGTAGGAGCCACACCTGGTGTCACTAGAGCAGCACAGGCTGTTCAACTAGACTCGAAAATAAAACTCCTGGACTCGCCAGGGATCGTTTTCGCCGCGGGTAATGATAGTCACGCTTCTTTAAGAAATGCTGTTAAAATATCGTCCCTTAGTGATCCCATTTCTCCAGCCAATGCCATATTACAAAGGGTGTCTAAAACACAATTGATGGAACTGTACGATGTCACAGAATTCAACTCTTCAGAGGAATTTTATAGTTTAAAAGCAGCCAGAACTGGTAGATTTAAAAGAGGTGGTATCCCAGATTCAGTAGCTGCTGCAAGAAGTTTGTTGGAAGACTGGAACAATGGGAAAATTCCTTATTATACTGTTCCACCAGAGGAAGCAACAGAGCAAAGCTCTTATAAGATAGTGGCAGAGATAGGAAAGGAGTTTGACATTGACGATATTGAAACCATGGAGACAGGTAATTTGGATCAAATACAGAAAGAATCGGATAGGCCAGCAAGCAAGTCTTTTGTCATGGAAAGTTTGGGTCCAGTTGAAGCCGTGGCTGAAGAAGAAATGGAACAAGACAATGTGGCAGATAACCTTTTAAGTGAACATGTCACTGTTGCTATCAAAAAGCGAAGTCTGGCCCAAAAGTTACATGCTCATGACAGAGGAAAAAAAGTTGATTCAGAAATGTTATTGGAGGGTAATCAGAAGTTGAATCAACTTAAGAAAAAACAGTTTAAGAAGGAGAAGAAGGACAGAGTTAGGCGGGAAAAAGTGTCACATCAATTGGCTGTAGGACTGGAAGGTGTGAATTTAAAAAATGAGAATTTGAAAAATCGCAGTGAGGAGAGTTATGATTTTGATACTGATTTCCTCATTAAGGAAAACTGAAACTGTTACCATCAAATTAAAGTTAAATAAATACATTTCCTATAATTTTTACATATTATTGCTTCTTCCTTATTCAATACCAGGTTATAGAGTATTTAAAAAAAACTCACATATTTAAGGCAAATCCTAATATGTATTCTTATACCTATATTACAAAAAAACACAAATAGTTACCTATTTATTCAGACTCACTGTTACTTGAACCATAATCACCAACTAAAGAAGTCCTTTTAGATTTTTTACACTCTTCCAATCCCGTATCACTAACAACTTTCCTCTTTTCACCTATAGTACTATCACAGTATTTTTTCTCTATGTTAGAACTGCTACTTTCACAGTTGATACCAATAATTTCACTGTTATCTGTTAAATTATTTGAATCTGACTTGTCTAATATAATTATTGAGAGTTTATCTGCAGAATCAGCTGCTCCAACACTGTCTTTCTCACTTAACATCATCTCACTAAAGTCATTTACATCTTTCTTCTTTATTATACCCAAATTTAGTTTATTACCTCTTAAAAGCTTAACAGCAGTTTCCTCTTTTCTTCTACTAAAATTACTAGTGGGTAAGGAACTCTGAGAAATGATTATTTTCCTTTTTACATCCAAGTTCTCTTCCATACTTCTCGCTGGCTTCATGGATAACAGCATTGCTGTTTTTTTATCTTCTGGCCATTCTTCTAAGAGAGGAATGTCAAGACTTGATTTTTTTAGCAAAGCTCCATCTTTGTCGAGGCGGTTTTTAATTTCACAGTTTTGCTTCTGTAATATACAAAAAAAGCAAAACTGTTCATATATTCAAACAGTTCTGAAACACCTTGAAGATGGTAATGTAGCTGTAGGAATGTTTTTGGATTTATCTAAAGCATATGACTGCTTGGATAGAGATATATTGATTGGGAAGCTTGTAAAGTATGGGATAAGAGGGAACGCTCATAAGTGGATAAAGGGATACCTTAGTAACAGAAGACAAAAAGTCTGCATTCTGAAGAATGGAAAATCTTACAACTCCAAAACATTATATAACAGTGTAGGTGTAGCACAGGGTAGTGTATTGGGGCCTATTCTATTTATTATTTTCATCAATGATTTGAGTAATCTAATTCAAGCTAATCAAGATATGGTTAATTACGCTGACGATACTAATTTACTTTTGGGGGGCAAGAGTATTAATCAACTTGTCACTGAGTGCAGAAACTTTCTTAACAGGGTCACACAGTGGTTTACAGAAAATAAACTTATCCTAAATAAAAGTAAAACAAATATAATTCTATTCAGAACAAAAGCGTCAAAGGTGGAAAAACCAACCAACTTTAATAATGATAAAGACAAAATTATTTTTTCGGAGTCCACAAAATTTTTGGGAGTACAGATTAATGAATTTCTAGATTGGTCGTTTCATATCAAATGTCTTTCACAGAAACTAAATGCTATTTGCTATGGTATTCGTGTTACTGGTAAATACATGAATAAAAAAACTTTGAAAATGTTATATTTTGCTAATTTCGAATCCTGTTTGAAATATGGGATAATGTTTTGGGGAAGGGATAGTCAAATTCAAAGTATATTTGTAATTCAGAAGCGATTAGTTAGAATAGTTGAAAAATTAGATTTCAATGTATCGTGTCGGTCTGTTTTTAAAAAATTGGGAATATTGACGGTATATGCATTGTACATTTATGAGTGTTTAATGTTCCTCTTTAAAAACAAAAACTGTTTTCAAGCACCAGCTAGTCATCAACACCAAACGAGAACTTTAAATATCAATTACCCCATACACAGGCTAGCCCTTACTGAAAAGTCACCCAATTATATGTGCTTAAAACTATTCAACAAACTACCAGAGAGAATAAAAAGAATAAGCAATGAAAAACAATTTAAGAAAGAAATTAAAAAGACTTTAGTAAAGTTGGAGTCCTATACTATGAATGACTTTTTAGATATGTAATTCTTTAGGATTTTTCTTTTATATGACGTCATTCCATTTTGTGTTTATAATTTTTATGTAAATTATGTAACATGATCTGAAATAAAGAAAATAAGTAAGTAGTAAGTATATAGGGTGATTCATATTGAATGAAATATTAGATGTTTATGGTGATATTGTCATGTCTACTAGAAAGTAGTAGCAACTTTGACATTTTAAATGGAACAATCTGGGCTTACAGTTATTTTTAGAATATCTGTTAATAACTAACCCCCTTAAGGTTTTTGAGTTATTAAGTAATTAATTTTCTTTTTTTTTTTAATGTGATTAATAATTGCTGTTTGGAGTCCTACTTACCCTAAATTCTGCCCTCAACTTTTGATTTGCTGTATAACTATCAGACCAAGTATCCTCGTTTCTATTAAAAAGTTGAACCAATCGAGGTTTGGCAGTCTCCATAGCATTTTTGTCTTCGGTACCATGTTCCAACTTATACATTTGATCATCAAATAGTCGTTTCTGTGTTTCTTTCGTCTCTGGGACAACTTGGCCATTTTGTGTAGGATCCCAACGGTTTTCTTGTCTACGAGCTCCTGACATTATAATATAATCCAAATTCTATAAAATCAAGTAAGTAGCATTAAATTAGTTACCAGGTTAATTAGTTCATTGTATAAGTGACTACTTACCCCTGGATCCGCCCTAATAACGATATGATTCTCGCATAAGTGGCACTTCATCTTAAACTCGTACACAGGAGTCGTATAATACATTCCAACTTTAGTTTTTTCCGCATTGTACCTGACCCCCATTCCAATGTGATTTTTGCATCCCTCGCACCATATGTTGTAGGGCATTTCGAAACGTATGATGATGATCCCCTTGTCTATCTTCCTGGCCCTTTCTCTAAGGGCATGGGTTCCAAGAAACTTGTTGAGCCCCCCAACTTTCGGGTCATAGTCTGGGGGGTAGTATTTGTTGGTACCTTTGCGCTCACCCATTTTGGACTTTTGTTACTTTAATTAATTAGTAGTAGCTGTTGCAAATTTAGTTTCAAAATACAAACATTAGCTTTGGCTATACGTAAATAGTAAGGTTAGGTCATTGATCAGCTGACTTTGACATACTTATGTGGCGCTTTCCACGTAGCAATATTATAGTGGTAAGAGCCATATAGTTGCAAAGAAAAAGGAAGAGCAGATCGTGACCATTGTAACTTGAACTAGTTTCTGTGCGTTCCAGTATAAAACGATTTGATTTGGCAAAATAAAACCAGAGTAGCAAAACCAATGTGCTACTCTTTGATAAAACGATCAGTAAAAGAACCAAATAAATGTAAGGGAATATAAAACACAAGAGTAAAACATGTACTAGTTTATTATAACGGACATAAACAAGTTTACAACATAAACAAAACATAAAAATCACAATAAAGTAATTCAATCATCGGACAATGATGAGCATTTCGAAACAATACTGAAACATGTTTTAGATCACTACCATTATTATTGTTTTGTTTTTTTATTTAATCATTATGTCTATTTTTATAGAGTTTTATCTCTTAACGTTAATATCCTTATTGACATTGTATAGTACTTCAAATAGTAAGTGAAAATAAATAATTTTTGGATTTGGCTTTTTCTCACTATAAGAACTATAACATCTGTATATCTACACTGAATAAATATGTAAACAATCATACAAATTCCTTTGGTAAAATATACGTGATTAACATCATCAATTTGCTACACTTTGATGCTATCATTTTCTGTCTGAACCTATTTTAAGTCTGATTTGAACGATGCTCTATGGGACTCAGATCGGGACTAAGAGCGGGCCAATCAATCAATCAAAATGATTAACGAAACTACATCAAAGATCGGTGAAAAATAGCATCAAATATGTTGATTTTCCAATGGATTATCCTCACATATGAATAAAATAAAAAATGCCATAGATATTTAACAAAAATGTTCTTAAATATAACTACAAAAAATAAATAAGTTAATGGCCGAATTTTTGATTATTACCTTTATTATTATCAGACATTGATAAAATTGAATTATCGTCACCTATTTGCAATTCCTAAGAACGTTGGTTGCTTCTACCTTTTTAAGTAAAATTTTGGGTTCAGCATTAAAAATTATTTCAATACCTATAAAATCTCCCTCGTAAAACGAGTAGTTCAAATGCATCGCTTTACCGGGGCGCTCTCAAAACTAGCGGTTATGGAGAGTAAGGTGAGGTGTACTCTTAGCTTTTCTCAGATAATAAGTAATAGTAATAATAATGACTTGAGTTAGTTTGGTAGCCATAATATAATTATGTCTGTAAGTTCCTACTTAACGCTTAATTAGAAGATTACGAGATTTTATTGCAAATTTCGTTAGTGAATTCTGAACATTTGGCCTTGCCACCCAAATCACCTGAAAAAAATTACCTTATTAAAAAAAAACAGCTCAACGTATCAAGGACGTAGTTATGGGGATAGAAGGGGGTCATTCCCCTTGTCAGGTTAGTTTGTCTTGTAAGTGTAACTAAAGGGGGGTATATGTAGTTCATCAGAATGAAAAAGAAGAAAGAAGTCGCTTTGTTTTATTCTACGTTGCAAAGGTCTTCTGTTATTTATTCCTAATGTCTCAGTAAATACTTAAATATAAATATAAAAACCCTTCTTCTTCTAGTCTTCAGTATAACGGATGTGACAGATCACGTGTAAACGTAATAAGTATATTATTGTTCTTACCTGTTAAGTATTTGGCTTCTTTGATTGTGTCGAAACAAGCCCGTTCTATTTTGTCAGCGAAAGGATTCAGTTGCATGTGCCTCAACATCATAATGGCGGACAGTAAGAGAGCCGTTGGATTAGCTTTGTCCTGGCCTGCAATGTCAGGAGCTGTACCGTGAACCTAAAAAGAAAATCCTGGATATGCACGATATTGCTGACTAAGGAATATGTGATTCGGGGATTTAGTTTAGTGGTTAGACTCCGCTAAACTAATCTACAACAATTTATATGCCCTTCTCCTGAAAGATCCAACTTTAATAACATTGAAATTAATAATGAGATAGACAGCACTATTTAAAATCTATAAAATTTTGAATATGTTTTACATTATCTGGTACTTATTAAATATTTTAATACACATATAAGATGGGTGTTTTTCATCATAGTTAGTCTGTGAATAGGATAATAAATGTCAATGTTTCTAGTACTTATTGTAAGTTAGATTGCTATTATTTCTTTCTTCAATATTACAGTAAAGTCTTTAATGGTTTTTAACAAGTTTTTCAACAATATTCAATGGTTTCCCTTCAATTGGGCAGTCCCATTTACTGATAGTTTTCCCTTTTAGTATGTTACATATCCACCACATTATTTTGCTTTTATTGTTAGAGAACAGAATTTTATTTGCATAAAACTCTGACCTTTAGCTATTTAATGCATCATTATATTCTTATTTTGCTTTCTTGTATTGGTTTTTGTAGTCACTATTATATCTACTTAAGACTAAAAGTAAATCTGAATTATTTTTACATTGTTCTCTTAGATTATCATATATAAACTTATGTGTATGTGTATATTTGAGTTATGTAAATTTACACTATATATGAATATATATATCAGTCTGGTTCATCTAATCTAAGAAGGAATTTTTTTATATTATATTATCTATGCAACTTTAACATGTGTCAGTGATTCTGGTATAGTCAAAAATACATTCTTGAAGTTAAAAGGAATGATTTATGAAAAAAAAAAATCAATCTTACAGGTGTTATGTTTTGCTTCTATGTTAAACTATTATTATTGCGTCAATGAACACTAATGTAAATAGTATGACTAAACACTGCCTATTATTACTGTTTTACACCCTTGCAAAATCATTTTTTCCTTGTACTGACACTAGGTATAGGGTAAACTATTTAATCTATGGAAATTATATCTGTTCTTACAGATTCAAACAGGGCCCCATTAAGTCCAATGTTTCCTGAAGGGGTAAGCCCCAATCCTCCTACTAATCCTGCACACATATCTGACAGGATGTCACCGTACAAGTTTGGCATCACCAGCACATCATACTTGGAAGGGTCTTGCACCATATTTAGACACACAGTGTCCAGATATCTTTCTTCGAACTTCACGTCAGGGAATTTCTTTGCCATTTCACGGCAACAACGAAGAAACAGACCATCAGACATGCGCCTAAAAAAAACATATTGTATCATTTCCAGTTTTATTCTACAAGCCATTGAAAACTTACATAATATTTGCCTTGTGTACTGCTGTCACCTTCTTCCTGTTGTTTTCTATGGCATATTTGAAGGCAAACTCCGCTACTCTGATAGAGGCATCTTCTGTGATCAGTTTTATGCTCTGTACGACTCCTTCTACAATTTCGTGTTCAATACCAGAGTATTCCCCTTCAGTGTTTTCTCTTATTGTCACTACGTCTACATCGTCATAAAGAGTTTTAAACCTAAAATTCATTTTTAAAAATATGGAATATACATTAGTCTTATTAGATTAGAAACGTACCCTTCCAAACTTCGACAAGGTCTCACATTGGCATATAAATTAAACTCCTTTCTCAAAGCTAAATTTAAAGACCTATGTCCTTTCCCTACAGGGGTCATAAGGGGGCCTTTAAGGCCAATTTTATTTCTAAAAAAGAAAAAAAGGACTTAACCATAATCATAATTAGGCCATTTTCAACTAGGTATGAGTTGGAGTTCTTAACTGACCTGTTCACAGAATCAATGGCTGCTTGAGGAATGCCAAATTTCCCGTCTGGACCTCTAACAGGAGTGACATCCACGGATTCCCATTCAATAGGAACTTTGGCTACATCAAAAATCTTTTGCACTGCAGCAGAAATTTCAGGTCCAATACCATCCCCGGGAATTAGGGTGCATTTTTTTAATTCTCCGCTGTAGAGCCTTGAGCCAAACGGTTTAGTGGGAACCTGAAATGGTACAGTTTCAATAAAATTATTCTTGCCAGCAGATCTTCAATGTATTAAAATGAATTATTATTTATAATTTAAAACATTAAGCAAAACCATGAGGTGCAATGTTATGGGTATATGAGGTAAATTTCACTTTAATTTTATAGTTTTTAGTTAAGAATCCGCCTAGGTCCCCCAGCATGTGACATAACCTTCCAAAACTTGAGGGTCTCCTAGTTACATAACACTTACTATTTTTATAGTTTCCTTTGGGTTTTTCACAGGATTTTTACCTAAAAACTTAAGAACTCCACACAACACTGCACTAAGGGACTTTCCTTTGAAAATACCAGACATTCTTCACGTTTTAAAAGGACGTGCGCTCGATTGCGGGGCAGACGTTAAATCTAAACGGGCTTGTTAAATCACAAATCATGCACAAATACTTACAATTCTTTTGAAAAATCGTGAGGCCATCGCAAAATTACTATGATTTTACAAAAATATAAATAACCCCCTTTTTGATTTTGGCACCCTTGAAGTGTCAGGCCAGAAAAGACAGAAGGAAACAGAAGTGACAAACAAAAATGCAATATTTTCCCAACTGCACCAGGCAAAATAATCAAAACTTATTTCTGGTAGTTAGCGCCAATAAAATATGTTTCCGATGCATGTTTATCTCTTTCTTTCTGTACGGAGAAAAGTGAGATAAAAATGTCAGAGAGGAATATAGAAATTCTGATTTCAAAAGGATTTTTGCTTGCAGTCTAGTGCGCAAACTAGTCAAGTTTTCGTCTCATTGACGCATTGTGGTTCCCCCACCGAGTCACCGAGTTCTTCATTAAATTTTTTTTTTTGTATTTGAAGTTGCTGGTTCAAACGTCAGGGTGTTTCTTTTTCTTCAGTAAATGTGCTGTTTTAGAGGTAAACGGGTTAATTTTGTTACATTTCGTAACATAAACTCCACGTAAAAACGGGTAAAAAGCAGGACGTTTAATTTATATAGTGTGAAAAGTCGTCGCTCTTTATTGGTAGTCGGAAAATATCAATAAACACACCGTCGATTTTCGGATTTCCCAGTGTTTTCGTTGTAGTTGTCATAGTAACCACGTTTATTTCGTCAATTGGTAAGTTTATTAATTAGTGATTCATAAATACACTTTGTATTGTTTGTATAGGTATTACCTGTTTATTGCTTTATGAATCAAATCTTACAGTTGGTCGTCACCTTAAATTGTTTGGTAAAATCATTATTTCTTTGTGATAAACGTGGAAATAAACATTCTATATTTTTAATAATGCATACTTAGCTACCTATAATAAATTGTTACACTATTATGCGCCGTCTGTAAAAAATGCTGTTTAAGTATATTTCGGTCAATGTACAGTGGTGGACAAAACGAGTGTGCAACTGGACATTCTCTACCCAAAGCTCTCTAACCCAAACTCAATGGTGTTATACCTTGCTAAATTTTAAGACGAAAAATCATTCAAAAGGTCCTTAATTGGTTTTTCCTCAATATGTTTGAGGGCACTTTACATATTGCGAGACATAGGTATTGCTTATATATATCGCTTTATATATAGGGGCCAGAGTTTCATAAAATTGCATTTATCTCCTAAAAGAAGCCGAAATCAAAAATATATCAAAAGGTACTTTGCACTCAATATTGAACTGTCTACATAAATGTGCTATCAGAAAAGGAGAAGGCAGTGGCGTACATATTTTTTATTCCCCTTAAAATTTGTAACACGCCTGTATCTCAAAAACGAAGGCATGCTTATATGAACTTTTCATCTTATAAATAACTGAGAAATCGTCCTGTAAAATATCGGAAACCTATTAAATAACACCCTGCATACTTGCCTAGTCAGTATAGGTCATCAAATTAATAATATGGGCGTAAAAAAATGTCAAGGTTGCCCCAGGGCGAGAATAAATATAAAAATTTTCTTGGGACATCCACATATTTTTATTCATTGTCTGCTAAACCGACCATAAAACCACAGACAATATCGCTGTGACTGTACATATTTTCAGCGATAAAATGCTACTTTTTTACGTTTGTAATTCCATGTTAATGCTAATAAGTAAAGGACTTTTTATTTAAGAGATTTAACGATCTAGGCAAATTATAAATTCAAATTTATTCCTTCCTAACCAACAGGTCTTCCAATAGATGATGTCAGACGTCGTTATGTCTTAGTGCTTGACCTCCGAAGGAATGTGATATGTAACTGCTTAAATATTTCTAGGACGGAATAACCAGATTACCACATACATACCTCTGACTATACTGTGATAAATATATTCCCGTTTCGTAATCGATAACATTAATCCGTCTGCTCTGGTGAAAAGAGCTACACAGAAAAAAAAACGACTTTGGTCAAAGCGATCATTTTCTACAGTGACCGGCAGAAAGTGCGCAGCATATGGGAATCTATCTTTAAGTTTATAAGATTAACTTTATTTTAGATAGGTTCTGCATGTTCTCAAACCAAAATAACACCTATTAAATCCGGTAAAAGTCTTATGGTATACGAGGTAGGATCAAAAATTTGAAATTCCGCTAAGAGTAAAGTACCTCCATCTTTCATTTTAGAATATTTTTTTACTAAGAATTATTGTTTTAATTTCAAAGTTATACCCAAATTCCAAATTTCGCTTATTTTGGACAAAAAAATGGATTTAATCGTGTTTTCTGAATAACCCTGTATAAAAAATAAATGGCAACCGAACAGTACGAAAATAAGATTTTCTGCAGACTTTGTTAGAGATAACCGTCGATCATAAGTCTGATTAGTTTGTTTTCATAATAGTATGGCTTTTTAAAATAAAAACATAAAAATATTAAATATTTTTGCTGCACACCGTATTTTATTTTCTGAGGCAACAAGTTAATTTCACCTAACTGATATTTTTTGATTTACTTTGACTTAAAGCATCTCCTAAATAGTTTTTTATAAATTGAAGTATGCATAGAAAGTTTCCTTTTGATTTATAAAGAAAAAAATTTAAATTAAAAATATATTTTGAATGGATTTTATTTCTCACGCAAAATAAGGATCAATATAGGGTATTTTCATTTATTAAATACACTTTTAGGATAATCCAACTAATAGGTAATACATTCTTTAACTTAACAGGAAACAAAAAAATGCTAATTAAGACTATTTACATTAACAATAATTATTATAACTTTATATTTCTACATGTCCTCCTCCATTTTCTATACATTGTATAGTTCTTTTGTTAAATTCTTTGGCTACGTTCCTTAAAAAAGTCGGATTGATTCTAGCGATACACTGTCTTATAACATTTTCCAGATGGTCCAAATTTCTGAAAGGCCGATACTTATACACCTGGTTTTTACGTAACCCCAGAGAAAGAAGTCTAGAGGAGTAATATCCGGCGATCTTGCAGGCCAGGGATTTTCTGAAAACCGTCCAATCCATTTGTTGTACAATTGTTGATTTAACCATTCCCTTACTTGTAAGGTACTATGAATAGAAGCACCATCTTGTTGGAAATACAGATTTTCTCTTAAGTTTAAGGGCAGATCATCGAGAAAATCGCTTATTTCATTCTGCAAGAAGTTTAAATATCTAGCGCCATTTAAATTTTCTCTGAAGAAATATGGCCCCACTATTTGAGTATTTGATATACCACACCAAACGTTGGTCTTAAAAGAATATTGATCTTTACATTTAATTATAAAATGGGGGTTTTGGTCAGCCCACCACCTGCAATTTTGGGAACTTACAGTGCCGTTGCTTGTGAAGGTTGCTTCGTCAGTAAATAATATACTATTTCCAAAATGTGGATCATCTTCTTTTTTGCCTTGAAACCAAAAGCAAAAGTCAAGCCTTGCATCTAGATCCCTATCTTGAAGGGTATGCAGAAATTTGGGTTTATATGGTAAATACTTGTGATTCTTAAATATTCTTCTAATAGACTTTTCTGAAATACCAACTTGTTCTTCTCTTTCGGACAACGGCATTGTAGGAACTTCATTTACTGATAACAAAACATTTAAAGCGTTTTCTTCCGTAGCTGCAGTTTTTCTATGGACAGTTTTATACTTATTTTCCACCGATCCACTTTGTTTAAATTTATTGACAATTCTAAATATAGTGGAATTGTGAACATTTTTATTGTATCTATTGTTAAAAATAATTGCTGTCTCGCGATAACTGTGATAATTGTCACCATGAATTAAAACTATTGCAATTTTCTCCTGTAAAGACAACTTTTCAACTTCAATTTTTATAGCAGAACTAACTAAATGTCATTAATTTAATTTCAATGTTTGACTTGTTTTCATGGCTGCTTTGATCTTAAATAGTATAGATTATGAGAAGGAAATTAATTTGTGTTATTATTTCTAGGCTTTAAGCTTGCCCTTGGGGCATACAAAATCAGTTTTTGAAGAAACATTATTTTAAAATTATTTAAAATGTGTACAAAATATATTATTGATCCTTATTTTGCGTGAGAAATAAAATCCGTTCAAAATATATTTTTAATTTAAATTTTTTTCTTTATAAATCAAAAGGCAACTTTCTATGCATACTTTAATGTGTAAAAAGCTATTTAGGAGATGCTTTAAGTCAAAGTAAATAAAAAAATATCAGTTAGATGAAATTAACTTGTTCCCTCAGAAAATTAAATACGGTGTGCAGCAAAAATATTTAATATTTTTATGTTTTTATTTTAAAAAGCCATAATATTATGAAAACAAACTAATCGGACTTATGATCGACGGTTACCTCTAACAAAGTCTGCAGAAAATCTTATTTTCGGACTGTTCGGTTGCCATTTATTTTTTATACAGGGTTATTCGGAAAACACGATTAAATCCATTTTTTTGTTCAAAATAAGCGAAACTTGGAATTTGGGTATAACTTTGAAATTAAAACAATAATTCTTAGTAAAAAAATATTCTAAAATGAAAGATGGAGGTACTTTACTCTCAGCGGAATTTCAAATTTTTGATCCTACCTCGTATACCATAAGACTTTTACCGGATTTAATGGGTGTTATTTTGGTTTGAGAACATGCAGAACCTATCTAAAATAAAATTAATTTTCTAAACTTAAAGATAAAAAACTTTCCCATATGCTGCGCACTTTCTGCCGGTCACTGTATAAATAAAATAAATTTTAGACCAAGAGTTTTGATGTAATGAACTTTTGTTTTTATCAACTATTTAAGAATACTACACAGGGACAACCATGACAACGATGGTCGTCTATCTGTGACCTACCCATACATGAACTTGCTAAAAGCAATATGACGATTTAGACTATTTATTAATGACCAAGAAGCAGTTTTAATGTTTTTCGGTGTACCTATTCGTGATTAAAAGTGTGTATACTCCATTCCACAATAATTCGTTGATTTCCCGACCGCAATAAAATTTAAACCCAGCCATAAATAAGTGCCTTTTGAAAGAGTACAGGTCCTGATTACCTTCTAATTTCAATAGTTTAGGTTAGCTATTTTCAACAAAACAACAAATATATAATAATAGGTAAGTATCTTTATTTTCATCATGTAATTAAATAGCTATTAATATTTATACAAAAATACTAATCTACAATATTATAATATCATCTATGCCTAAACTAATTATTAAGGGCCTTACATTACTATTAATTATGTTATTATATTGGTATATTAGGTAGGTTAATGGCAAATTGCAGGTGTTCAATATAAAGCAGAGTCTTTTCATCTTAGTTCATTAGTCGTTTGGTGTTTGTCAAGCTGTGCGTTAAAGGTATTTTCGTGTGTGTTATCGAGCATCCAAAATATGTCAGATCTGTGTGAAACTTCAGATAATATTGCTTCCGGAAGTTATGGTGTAACAAAGAAAAAATATTTATCACTTGATGCCAAAAACATCATAAAGAACGCTTACTGTACCCTTTTAGAAAAAGGGTATGACCGGAGTGCAAGTTTTAGTGAAACGAGTATTTTGACCAAAGTTGCATTAACGACAGTAAAAGATATAGTGACCAAACCCATCCAGCCAAGGAAAAAACGGTGTGACAGCGGAAAAGTGAGAAGCATCGAAGAAGCTGATAAAGACTTGATTCGGAGGAAAATTTATGACATGTACAGTAAACAAATAGTCCCAACAATAGATACGCTAAAAAAGGTACTTAGAGCAGACGAAATCGACATTTCATGTGGCAGGACAAGCCTTTGGAGAATAGTAAAAGCAATGGGTTTTAAATATCTCGACCATTGACAAATGACAAGTACCTACTAATGGAATCGCAGCGTTTACAAGTATGGCGTAGAGATTATTTGAGTCTTATCAGACAATATAGGGAAGAAAATCGTTCAATTATATACTTGGACGAAACTTGGTTTGATACCCACGACACTCCTAAAAAAGGTTGGAACGATTCAACAATCAAATGTGAAACTAAAGCTCCCTCAAACAAAGGACAAAGAATTACGATATTACATGCAGGTTTAGAAAATGGATTTATTCCGAACGCTCTATTATTATCTGCGAAGAAAATTGCCAATTCATCTTTGGATTACCATCAAGACACGGATGCTACATTGTTTGAAGATTGGTTTCAGAATCGTCTGCTTCCGAATGTGCCCAAAAATAGTGTTATTGTGATGGACAACGCTAGTTACCACAGTCGCCAACTAAGTAAAGTGGCGAATTCAAATAATACAAAAGTGGAAATTCAAAACTATATGAGATGGAAAATAATATATATTTCGAGGAAACCTATACAAAAAAGGACCTTTTAAATGTTTTAAAAACATTCAATATTGAAAAAGAATATATCTCTGACAATCTCGCAAGTGCTAATGGTCACACAGTTTTACGCCTCCCTCCGTGTTACTGTGTTTTTAACCCAATAGATCATATATGGACCCAGGTTAAAGACGATGATTAGAAGAGAAAACACATCCCCTACACTAAGTAGTTCTGTTATAGAATTAATTAAAAAATGTGTAAATAATATTCCAGTAGAAAGTTGGAAAAATTCTGTGAGACACGTGATCCAAGTCGAAGATTCCTATTATAACATAATTAATAGTAACGTAAGGCCCTTAATAATTAGTTTAGGCATAGATGAAGACGATAGTGATAGTGAAACAGAGCTAAATATAGAGTAGGTTAAGTTAAATATTGTATTATTATAATATTATAGATTAGTATTTTTGTATAAATATTAATAGCTATTTAATTACATGATTAAAATAAAGATAGATACTTACCTATTATTTTATATTTGTTGTTTTGTTGAAAATAGCTAACCTAAACTATTGAAATTAGTAGTTAATCAGAACCTGTACCCTTTCAAAAGGTCCGGTGCCTACACAATAGGTATTTGTCAGGCAACTTATTTATGGTTGGGATTACGACTGAGGGTTGTCATTTAAATTTTATTGCGGTCGAGAAATCAACGAATTATTGTGGAATGGAGCATATATTCCATTTTACAAAAACAATTAACTAATGCTGATGTGCCAAGGCGTTTAACCTTGTCTTATTTTCGCTGGTCTATCACAATAAATAAATAGAGAGATGGTGGCGTGGTCGAAAAATAATTTAATGATTGAATTGCTTTCACCAATGTTCGCAAATTTTACCAGCATGAACAATTTTTCAGGTCATATTGATCAGCCAAATACGTTAATATTTTAAAAGGGTTCGATAAGTTGAGTGCCTTATTTATTTTTCCCGAGACGCAGTTGTATAAACCGTTCGCGTCAAATTTGATGGACTCCTTTCAGTAAATATAAAACGACCATCTGTTATGCTCCGGCCAGGTGAAGGCAAGACACCCGGCCTTACTTTTAACGGTTTCCTTTGGCGGGTTTCTTTAGCTCGTGCCTTGATAATTCAGGACCGGATTTTGTAATTATTACACCTACATATTTTATATATTGAAAAATTGCAACTACATATTTGATGCGTGAGCAATGCAAAGAACGAGAGAATTTTGATTGTCAATTATTGGCACACGCTTTGCTTAATTAAAAAAAAAACTATATTGGTTTTAAAGAATAGTTGGAGAAGCTGTAAAAAAAAAAACTATAACTAAAACTCTTGGTTTTCTGAGCCAGGGTTGAGATGATTAAAATCACGATTAAAATCATGATTTTAATCAGTATGATTTTTTTTTTAAATTGTGATTAATTAAGAGTTTTAAAATCTTAACACTTAAAATGTATTTGTTCATACAAAAAATAAAACCAAGACGCATTTTTATGTGGTGTTATTTATTATTTTATTATAATAATCGAAGAGAGAACAGCTGGTTATTACAAAAATAAAACTAAAAAAAACCTTTTTAATACAAAAAAATACTTAATTTAAACAAAAAAAAAATATGAAAAAACCTAAGTGTTATAATGCTTAAATAGAAATACTAGTTTAGCTGCTTTGTCACTGCCAAGTCTGTTTCTTATATCTGAATGTACGAATCCATAAGTAGAAAACATCCTTTCGATATCAGCAGACGATGCACAGGCACACAAAACAGAAATTACTATAGGGAGCACTTGCTTAATTTGTGAAACATCTTCTTGAGATTTCCACCACTGTACTGCTGTTACATTTTTGATTATTTCCTCTGAAAACAGAGTTTTGTGAAAAGGGTCCGACTTAGCTTCCAACTTAATTAGTAATGGTAATAATCCTGTGTCTGCAAAATATTTGGAAACAATGTGTAGAGCATCTCTCTTTTCTTCAGCTAGTAATGGATATTCTTCTTTGTTTATTGTAGGATCCAAAATATACGCCAAAAAGTGAAAGGGGGTTAGAGCTTGAACATATCTGTTCTCAAATAAATGATATTGACGCAAGCTTCTTTCTTCTTCAAATTCAAAACTGTCAAAAATAGCCAGTAACTTTTTCCATATGTAAACTGCTTGAGATAAAAATGCACCTTTTTGTTGCATTGCATCCAGGGCTATAGAAATTGGTTTTAGCAACTGTAGATACAGATACAGATATCTGAAACTTTTTTAAAAATCACTGGTTCAATTTGATCTTTATGCTCTTCACATATTAATAATAATTTTGGCCACTCATTTACATAGATCTCAAGACAATCTGAAAGTGTATTCCATCGGACATCCTGAGGTAAGACCAATTTCTTGCCCCCTTTTTCTTTATACCAAGCATTTGGCAAATGGGTATTTCTGAAGTATTCCACAATATGTACTATATGTTCTTTTATCTGCGATGCTTCTAAAGCTTTGGAGAGCAAACTAAGTAAGTGTGCCGAACAACCATATGTAATTATAGGGTAATTGGACGACTCGGTAATTTTTTTCTTCATACTGACCATGTTGCTCGCATTATCTGTAACAATACTGGTAACTTTACAGTTATATTCATTTTTGCACTTATTTATTGAGTTAATAGCCAATTCGGCAAGATAGTCAGCTGTATGGGGATGACCAGATGTATCTATGCTTTCTAAAAGAACACTGTTTCCATCCTCTGCAGTCAAAACGACACAGATTATCGGTTCATTAGGTATATTGGACCATCCATCTAAGGACATGCAAACAGATTGTCCAGATAACTTGTTAAAACAATTAGATTTTTCTTCTTCAAATATTTCATTCAACAATTCATCGGAGTCGATCATCCAACAGTTCGTCTATTCAACTATTCGTCGAAGTTTGTAACCCAAGCTCATGGTTTGAAGAAATGGACAAATTCCAACGTTGTCCTTCCTGACTAAATTCCAGCGATTGACTTTGACTTACACCTTCTACTTGTGATGATGATGATGATGATGATGATGAGTGCTGTGTATCTAGATTATTATGCTGTAATCCTCTTCCTCCGCCACCTAATGTGATGGGGCCTTGTGGAGACTGTATGGTGAAACAGTGCTTCCTGCTTATTCTTTATATACTCCTTGGAACACCAATCACAAAAACCCATTGTTCCTCTTATAACTTCATAATGTTCACAATTTACACACATTTGACAACCATTGATGGAAAATGGACGAACAAATGCCACTGAAAGATCAGCTTTTGATTGCATAGCCGAACGAACTGAAGATTTAAACTTTTTGATTGATGATAAAACTGAAATCTAGATGGTGGAAGGTAACCAGGTCTTAGCATTTCTATGGCCTTTCGAACCTCGTTATTTTCTATAGCTCTAAAACTGCAATTTGTTGCGTAGACGGCTTAGGCTATTTGTCTGTCCAATTCTTTTTTCTTATCTTGTACAGTTCGCACAACAAAATAATCCAAATTACCGCTACTTCCACTATTTTCACGTCCACCTACACTTCCCTTTTCACAGTTATCGCTTTTCTGTTTCTTTGCCAACTGGATAATTTCACTCTGGCTAGTTCCAGGATGTGACTGACAATCACCATGCAGAGTTTCAAGACCACTGCTGATATCACTAGTTTCACTTTTGCAGGTTTCCCAATGACTTTAGTCTGTCCACTAGACCTTGCAATTCTTTACCACACTTTTTACATACTGCTCTACAACCTAGTTTGTCCACCACTTTCTTTTTTATAAAATGTTGCCAAACACTAAATTCCTTTCTGCCCCGGCTTGTCATGAATTCAAATGTTTTGATAGATTAACCCCTAAAGCAAAAATATTACTGATAACTAAAATAAGTGCGTATCGTTTATATAGCCGGATGTTTTCTGCCAGTTATTACAAGTCTCGACAAAGCGGCAAACTTGCAAAAACTACGCGAACGAAATTTGCATGTTAAAACTTCTCCAGTTTTGCTTCGTATCTGTACTATTCCTGCATAAAAATATTTGTTTACTTAACAAAATAAAATATAAGCAGTTAGAAATATTTAAAAATAATAATATTTGTAAACGATGGTAAATTTTTTTAAAAAATCAAAAAAATCATGATTTTTATCAACCCTGTTCTGAGCACAGTATTTATTAAATATTTTTGTAATACAGTTCAATATACGTAGGTACTTTTCAATGGGCTCATTAGACCCTTTTATATTGACAGGTAGTAAATTTTATGAGGGGTCATTTTAAAACAAAAAGATAACCTAAAATGGATCGTTTATAACATTAAACTTATTCCCTTATTCAGTCTTCTTTTGAGTCTTAAATTGAGTGGTTCTGGGTAGTTAAGAAAGGTTTTTCAACGACGAAAATGTCAAGTGAAACGCGCTTCATTGCAAAATTTCTCCTGACAAGTTTTGTTATATTTGTGGAGAATTTCTGGTGAAGTCACAAGCCAGACCATTTTCTTAAAGTCTGAAAAAGCCTATTTCATGTATTCTGGTGATTTAATCGGAGATCAAGACATCAAGACAAGCAGTGTGCTCCCATGTGTGCTGTGTCAGCTGTAGCATGTCATTGTTGCACTGATAAAAGGCAGCACTAGCGACAATATAATAAAATATCTTGAATCTTATAATTTTGTAACCCTAAAAGTAAATTTCGCCTTAACCTAACAAGGTATTGTTTTTCAAGATGACTGTGAATGCTACACGTTGTACTTTACAACGCTGGAACAACTGAAGATTTTAAAATTAAAATAGGCGTTCGCCAAGGATGTATCTTATCCCCAATGTTATTCAACCTGTACGTGGAAAGAGCATTCTCCGAGGCAACCTCAGATAGCCCCTTTGGAATTAAAGTAAACGGAATCCCCATTAATAATATCCGATATGCGGATGATACCGTGATATTGGCAGATGATGCATATTATGATCTCCAAGATCTACTAAATCGGGTTAATGAAGAAAGCCAAAGATTAGGCTTCAAGAGTGCTTTTGCCCCGATTCAGATTATAGGATAGATAGGGAAACGTTTCTATTAAATTGTGCGGAATGATACTGACTCCACGCTACCACGTTCTCTAGACCAAGTCTATCGCCATCACGTCATTCTGTCACAGTATAATGTAGGAAGTCAATATCGAGCATTCTCCTTGTGAGTGGCACTATAGAGTCATCGAAATATAGCTTAAAAGCTGTGTTACAAAGGAAATTTAAAACCATCTATACCAGTTGCTTTAAAAGGAGTGAATTCTAATCGGGATCTCAAAATGTTATGTATGTGCCCCTTGTAGACGCAAAAAATGTCTTTTTGTCTCCTCTTCATATTAAACTTGGACTGATGAAAAACTTTGTGAAGGCTATGAGTAAAGAGGGTGAAGGATTTAAGTACCTAAGACAAGTCTTTCCGCAGTTAAGTGACGTCAAACTAAAAGAAGGCATTTTTATTGGACCACAAATTAGAAAACGCAAGAACTTAGAGCTTTGTAAGTGTAGTGATGGGATTTTTAGGCAACAATTTGGATGCAAATCACGAACTACTAGTCTAGTCAATAAACTTTAAGATTTCTGCAAATCGCTTAGTTGCCAAATATCATTAGAAATTTACGTTCTCCATTGACCATTCCCATTTATCATTTTCTCCCGAGTATTTTGGTGCTGTTAGCGACGTCGTTTGCCATAGTATAGTGGCTGTAATTATGATGCTCTTAAATCGCAAATCGTAACATGATTTAATAAGTTCAGTGGTTATTTATAGAAAAAGTTAATGGAAGAATTAGCGTCAAGTGAGCTTGATTGACCATAAATTGCAATTGAAATATAAATTAATGCAAGTGTTTGATCACGGTCGAATTTAATTACAGGTTTTCCGAGTTTTTTACCATCGATTCTTACTAATTTGTGTTTCAATTTTTCATCTTTAAGAAATTAAGGGTGGGCTTTTAACAAACCTACAAAATTTCCGTTTTGTACTACGAATTTTTGGGGATGACTTTTTAATAGTTACACAGCGGACAATCCCCAAATACAACTCGTTTATAAAACCTTAGAAGCTGGTTTTTATGTAAATTTTTGCGTGCAAAACGAGCATTAAATTTAAAAATAGAGGCAGCCTCGCGTGCCGCGTAAATAAATAAATATACGCTCGATTACATTATTTTTTTCATATATAAGCAGCCCTAAAAATTTTATCATTTTGTCGTCGTTGTGCGTCATGAGGCTTAAAGGGTCCATTATCTCAAACCTTTGTTTTACTAATGCCATTGAAAACTCTGATAACAGGGTGTCCCAGAATTCATATACAGGGTGTTTTTTAAGTACTTGTACAGACTTTAAAGGGTGAATCTTTGACTAATTTTAAGATAAAAAGTTTATATGAACGTGGGTCTTTATTGGGTGTTTTGATTATATTTTTGTTCAGTAACATGGCAATTTGATGAAATTTGAGATACTGGGAGTATTGATGATAAGAAACTCAATTATTTACTTAGTTTTTTGTTTATTGTTAGATGTTAGATAGCGAAACATACAGCGTTGTACCTGGATTTAAATAACCATAACTTTTTTGTGTCACACTGTATGCCATTTTTAAGTGGATATACCTATTCTCCATTCAATTTTACATACAATAGGTACCTTACGTCTTTTATTTATTTGTTTCTGGGTCTTCTATACAGGGTATTCATTAATGATATGCGAATATTTAGGGGGGTAAATCTACATGAAAAATTAATGATAGACGCATCGCAGGAAAACAACTAAGGAGAGCTCTTATATTTTACATTGAGCGGTGAATTCAAAACTATTTTTTATTTGGGAAAAAACCATTGGCGTGCCATTTTTTTTTGACAATTTGCATTGTAAATTTCAGGTAAATGGCAATGATAGCTTTTAAAAATTCCGTATTTCAGATATTTAAAACCTACACACCCCGAATCGGTCCTAAATTAGGGTCACCCTAATTTGCATACGATAGAAAGACGAGTTTGGTAAATAAAAGTAGTGTGACAGCGGCGTTACTACAGGTAGTTTATTAGAATAATAAGTATAATAATATTTATACTTGATTATAATTATAGAGATAGGCAGTTCATTGAGATAGATAAGAACTTATATAGAAGTAAGAATAATGTGAAAATAGATAAATTTGAATAAATATTAATATTTATAAAAAAAATCTACTATGTACCGGGTGTTCCACCTAAGGAGGTTATCGGCTATAGGTATCTCAGAAAGTAATAACACTAGGACTTTGGGAAAAAATATATATCGATAAAAGCGGCCAAGAGAAATTGCTGGAAATTATTTTCAAGTTCGAAAAATGACCGCTAGGGGGCATAAGAGAACTTTCAAAATAGAAATGCCGATTTTCTCTTGATTTTTCTTAATAAAAATATGTTAAAAATATAAGCATTGTATTCTTCATAAAATTATGCAACTTTATGTTAGGAATCGTTTTTTTCTATTTTCAATAATAAAGTTGGTGGGAGAAGGTCAAACTTTTTTTCTTTCAAACGCTTATATCTCTGTTTTTGATAAACCGATTTTATTCAACTTGATCTTGAAAAAAAGCCCTTCTTTTCCTCTACACGCAGATCTATTAACTATACCATATTGATTCTGATGGTGGCCACTAGATGGCGTTTTTCCGTAATTCCTCAATGAATAAGGAGTTTCTCAAAAAAATCAAATGTTATGATATGACTTTTTCATCATATTTTATTTTAGGCTTATAAAGGCTATTAAATAGTGGAATAAAAAATCCAGGTCCGTATTTAAAATAAAAAAGTTGATGATGGTCGCTCGATTCCGAAACGTCGGATTAAAAAACTAGCCCCATCAGCTTGTAGAGGAGCAAAAGTTACTATAAGGAACTGACAACCGCAACGTGATATCTTTTGTTAAACTAGAGAAATTAGGGATAATAATAATTAATATGGACAAATTTTTTAAAACATTTATTAATCAATTAAATCTCTAGTTTAACAAAAGATATCACGTTGCGGTTTTTAGTTCCTTATAGTAACTTTTCCTCCTCTACAAGCTGATGGGGTTAGTTTTTTAATCCGACGTTTCGGATTCGAGCGACCATCAACTTTTTTATTTTAAATACGGACCTGGATTTTTTATTCTACTATTTAATAGCCTTTATAAGCTTAAAATAAAATATGATAAAAAAGTCATATCATAACATTTGATTTTTTTGAGAAAATCCTTATTCATTGAGGAATTACGGAAAAACGCCATCTAGTGGCCACCATCAGAATCAATATGGTATAGTTAATAGATCTACGTTTAGAGGAAAAGAAGGGCTTTTCTTCAAGACCAAGTTGAATAAAATCGGTTTATCCAAAGCAGAGATATCAGCGTTTAAAAGAAAAAAAGTTTGACCTTCTCCCACCATTTTATTATTGAAAATAGAAAAAACGATTCCTAACATAAAGTTGCATAATTTTATGAAGAATACAATGCTTATATTTTTAACATATTTTTATATTAAGAAAAATCAAGAGAAAATTGGCATTTCTATTTTGAAAGTTCTCTTACGCCCCCTAGCGGTAATTTTTCGAATTAATAAATAATAATTTTACATTTTCCCGAGGATGCTTCTATTCCAGTGATTCCATGAAAGCTTGCCTCGCGCTTTTAATATGTTTATCCTGCCATATTTTACCAACGGTATATTCTTGACTTAACCAAGTTTCGTTCATATAATAGATATTTTTGTTTTCCCTTCGAAACTGTCTCAACTGCCTTCAAATATCGTCGTCGCCAGCAGATGATTTCGTCTTTCTCTATTAAAAGTGATTTGCTGTTTTGAATTTTTTCATAACAAAAATTCATTTCCTTCAAAGTTTTCCATAGTTTCTCCTTGCCCATGGGTGGAATTAAATCATCCTTTTTCATTTCAGACGTTATTTTGTCCAAGGTAGGTATTCTTTTTCTAAGTAAAACGAGTGTATGGTTCTTCTGATGGCAGTCTTTTCATCTTCATTTATTACTGTTTATTTTCTTCCTGTACTTCTCTTTGGTGACCTTATGGGGCCGCGTTTATCCTCGTGTACAAGTCGGTATATTGTTGACTGTCAGACTCATCCAGTCATATTCGAACACATTTCAACTATTTTTGCAACTCCGAACGTTCAAGTTTGGTGGCGAAGAGCGTTGAACACATTGAGAATAATAATTTTCTCATTTTTAGAAAGCGCAATTTTACTACTCCGTTTCTCAGCAACAAATTCAGAAACACTAGCCATTTGCAAGAACGAAGTTTTCCAACAACTGCCGGAAAGTAACTAAACATTTCAAATTTTTGAAAAAGTGTAGTAGTAGTTTACTTACCTGTGCCTCACCTACCCGATCTCGGGGCCCTTGACAATAAACATAATTAAATAATAATAATTGGACTACACCTATGGAATACAGCGAAGACCACTCGGTTTTATAGTTCAATAATGATTAATAACTCTCTCGCATTAAGCAGCAGACTGTATCATTAATTTTTCATGTAGATTTACCTTAAATATTCGCAAATCATTAAAAAACACCCGGTATAACGTGGCGATGTTATTAATAACTTTTAAATGAAAAATCAATGAAACGATTTGGAAGTATCGCCTGGTGTATATGTATTTATTAAATCTATAATAAAAGCATGGCCAAGGGTTAGGTCGTTTAAATCCCATCTCGTTATTACCACATAAAACGGCCACGGTCAAAGAATATTGGAGCTGCGCAGTGGAAAACTCATAACCTGATTGTGGCGCTTGAATTTACTAGTTGTGTACCCTGCGATGCGAAAATCAAAAAAAGTTTTTTTGACTGGTGCAGACTGTTTCTGGGCACACCTGTATATAGGAATAAGGTTATCCATACACTGGCGTGCATGCATGGATTCTTGCCAGATTTATATCGATGATGAATTTTAAATTTCCGATATAACCAGGTCGTTTTATTCAATAGCATGACTTGGCCTTGTTCGACTCGTAGATAAATCGTGGGAAATGCAAGGATGATAATGGAATTCTTGATGAGACCCAGTGCGGAATTAATTAATTTGAATTCGTAAGGAAAGTAAAAATATTTGTCTTGAGAATAATTGCAGAATTCCAAGAATAAGGGGCAATAAGGGCTCCCTTGGAAGGTCAAAGCAAAGTCAACGGTTCTGCTCATACTTGGATTTTATTATACATTTATATTATAATGCGACGCAATAGTCGGCAATAAAAAATGTAAATCTCCTCAAATAAAGGGTTTGTTGGACAGTCAGACAACGTACCTAGGTATATTTTAATAAGTTCACCTTCAAAAATTACTTTTTTACGGTTTTGTTTGTATCTGCGCGTCATTAAAACTCCTAAACGGAAATACTTAATGACCTATCTCCGCTAATTACCTTTTTAGTTTATGCTTTACAGATGTTTGTTACTATTATTTTAATTGACTTGTTTACTTGCTAGCCCCGGCGGCTACGCCTGCGTTGACAACGGTTTAAAACTTAAAGCATGTTTTTTTGTCGTTTCAGATGATCCAGAAGAAATCGCATCACTGCCATACGAGTCCCTTTAGATTAACAAACAGCTCAGGAAAAAATGACGACCATTCTAGAATTGGAGAGTTGGTTGATTTACCAGTATGTCGTCACAGAGTGTTCGAACTGTCTTTGTAAGGAGATTTTTAGTTGTTTTATATAACACAGCCTACTCACATCATTTTTAAACCCAAGCACTTGGGAACGTTGCAAACGCATAAAGCATAAATAATGTTCCCAAACCCGAACTAACCATACTTAAGACTGCACACACCATATTTACTTTTACCGTTTGGAGCCTGAGATACTCTGCGATGCATGATTCCAGGTGTACCAGGCTAAAAACTATTTTACCTCACAAACCATGTTCATATTTACCATCTAAAGTCTTTAGAAAAAATGTAGGGAAACTTTGTTTGCAAACATTTCAAGAAGAATCCTCACAAACAATGTTTCCGGGTGGGTAGGAGTGCCCTTAAGGTGGCCGCCATGTTGAAATTAGACCTAAGTAAATGGTGTAAACATGCCCACTTTAAGGTACCAATGAATCGAACAAAAATGATAATTGTTGTTTTAAATTTAGGGGATTAATCGGGAAAGGAATAACACACACAACAGTGGTATTTTTTTGCCTAAAAACACACTGACATTTCCGGGTACCTATGTATTAGCCTTAAGAACTATTTTACTTTACAAGCACATGTATAGTTTGTCTAAAATTGTACCGTTGCCTTTTAGGGACATAAATCAACTAAGTACCTGATAAAATACCATTGAGTGGCCATAATGGTCGGTAAAAAACAAAAGAGAGCTTCATTAAATAATACAGGGTGGCCCATTCTCAACGCAGGCTTCCATAGCATCTCACTCTACAAGTGGGAGCCATACTAACATCAAATTCGCATTTCAAAAAACCCCTAGATACCAATTTTAGTTCAAATATTGACATTATTTCAAAAATTATTTAGAAAAAACAAAAATAAAAATTAAACTTTAACACCCTGTATATCCGAAACGAAGTATTTCCGGACATGGGTTTATAGGAACTTTTTTTCATATTTTCAAGCAGGAAAATTCATTCAGATGAAACACCTTGGATAATTTAGAAAGGAAATGTAAATATACAGTATAACATACCTGCCAATTATGATCCGACTCTGTCTATGTCATATGTTATTAGGGCAACGGTAGAATTTTGGACATACTATAACATTTAAAGTCGTGAACACACTTAGAAATATTTTATCTGCCAAAAGAACTTCAACAATGATGGTGATGTATTAGGCTTAAGAGCTATTATATTATATGATTTCACATTTACCATTTATTTGAAGTCTATTGTACACATTTTGGTTGCAAACGCGTTTTGCAAACACATCAGCAGGAAGTTAACGAACTGTGTAGTGTGTAGTAGGCTTAAAGTATCCACAATTCCGTCTATAGACCCACATGTAATTCTAACAATATCTTTATATATATGTACTTCTTTGTTCTATTATTTTAATGAGCATATGTATTTATCCTTTGTGGTTTTTGGACTTTTTCACAACATAAACAATTATTTGATCGCTTGCGTACTATTTAGATTCCTTACAGTATTTTTTTACATTGCACCCCATTTAGTTTGTTTAATATTT
The DNA here is from genome assembly GCA_963920685.1 of Polydrusus tereticollis. Taxonomy (NCBI): domain Eukaryota; kingdom Metazoa; phylum Arthropoda; class Insecta; order Coleoptera; family Curculionidae; genus Polydrusus; species Polydrusus tereticollis. The sequence goes on along the minus strand of OY987332.1, from coordinate 11,145,630 downwards.
TTATTTTTAGATTTTTCTACATCTATATTATTTTGTTTCGTTTTATTTTAGAATTTCGTACACCCATTTTACACCATCACACACCCCATTTGGTTATTTTTTTTAACTGCTGACGTTAAATGAAGAGGCCAGGTAAGTCGCTTTGTTTTATCTTACTTTTTGTATTATTTTTATTTTTGGCGCACTTACATCTCGTATATGCAATATGATTTATATGTACAAGTCGGGCAATATATAGCATGAGCTCTGACCTTCGAGTGCGCAGTAAAAATTAGGTAAGGTATCTCTATCGTACACTGACGTATCTCTGTCGTACACTAACTCTCTTTTTCTATCTTGTACGCATGTCAGAGAGCTTAATCTAGAATGCACGAGCTGTAAGTCGTATATTGCTTCGTTGGCGTTGCGCGTAACATTGTTTTAAGTGCTACTTTACCTACGTGGCACAATGGACAAGAGTAAAGTACCACTTAAAACAACGCTAGACGCGGTTTGGTAGTGCTGGCAGACGGTACACCTGACCTTTATATTCTATACCCATTTTGGATGGTCTGGCAGCCTTTGTGGACTACTTGGCACGATTTTTCTCAAAATCGACAAGAGTAAAGTACCTACCACTTAAAACAATGTTAGGCGCGGTTTGTTGGTACTGGTATAACGTCCCATTCATATTTAGTATTTGTACTGAATATAAACAGCTTTGTTCAACGAATTTAGTTGCTGACAAAGTTTGAATTAAGTTTCAGGAAGGAATCTTCGCTCTCTAAATCTACTTAAGAAATTTACTGACAATGCTGGCTTTCTCTCTTATTGTAATAGGTACCGTTGCATCTATCGCAAACTTGTCAAGTTAGCTAAGTCATCCTTCTATAAGAAAAGGATACTTAATTCTAGGAATAAGCAGAGGGAGAGTTGGTTAATAATAAATGATCTTTGCAGTCGTTCCTCTGCGTGTGGTCAGGAGGTTGGCATTGATGCTGACACTTTGAATTCTTTTTATTGCTCTGTGGCTGGAATCCTGACGCAGGGTTTGCCTATGGTTGGAGATCCACTCGATTTTATGCGGGATGTTTCAGTTCCAAATTCCTTTTGTTTGTTTTATGCCGGTGCTGGTGCGGGAGATCTGTGATGCTCTTGCGGAAATTAAAAACAAAAAATCCAGTGGGGACGACGGAATATCAGCAGAGGTTCTTTTGAGGTTACTGGTTGCTGCTCTCAGAGCTCTTGCAGTTGCGATTGAGCACTCATGGTCTAGCGGGGTGTTTCCGTTGTGTTTAAAGACGGCAATTGTCATTCCGCTACACAAGGGAGGGGATCCAAATATGCCATCTAATTTTCGCCCAATCTCTCTTTTGTCTACGTTGTCAAAGGTTTTTGAGAAGGTGATCAGGAAGAGGATGTGGAGTTACCTCGACTTGCATGGGCTGATTGATGGTGACCAGTTTGGGTTTCGGAGTTCTGTGGGGACTCATGATGCCATATTCAGTTTCCTGGATAGAGTTTATTCTGGCCTGAACCGAGGAGAGGCTGTGGCAGCGGTGTTCTGTGATTTGTCAAAGGCATTTGACTGCGTTGATCATAGAATACTGCTGCTGAAGCTGGAGCGATACGGGTTTAGGGGCTCTTCCCTCTTTTGGTTTGCATCTTATTTGGAAGGCCGCAAGCAGTCTGTGCTCGTCGGGGATACCAGATCGACGGCTTTAGATATTAAATGCGGTGTTCCACAGGGGTCTGTACTGGGGCCGCTACTCTTCCTCATTTATATTAATGATTTAGTACGTGTTAGAATATCAGGAAAATTTACCCTTTTTGCTGACGATACTTCCATCGTGTGGAGCGATGGATCGGTGATTCATCTGAGAGAGCGGATGGCTGTAGATCTGGTGGAGGTGAAACACTGGTGCGATGCAAACAGGTTGTGCTTTAACACGGCGGAGAAGACTCATGCAATGGGTTTCAGATGTGATTTGGGGGAGATTCAGTTGGGCATGATACCTGTTCAGGGTGGACATGTGTGCAGGTTTCTTGGTGTCACTGTTGATGACAGCCTTCGTTTTGAGGATCATGTGTATGGACTTGCCGGGAAGCTCTCTTCTGCATGCTTTGCGGTGAGGGCCGCCGCTAGAGAACTGGGTTCTGAGACGGCTCGCACTGTCTATTTTGCCCTATTCGAGTCACAGCTTAGGTATGGGATTCCTTTTTGGGGTGCGGGTGCTCACTATCTAACTAATGCCTTATTTATTATTCAGAAAAGGGCAGTGCGTTTTATTGCGGGGATCAGTCAGAGAGAAACATGTAGACCCTGCTTCCTCTCTCAAAGGATAATGACCCTTACCTCTTTGTTTATACTTGAGACAGCCGCCCTTATCTATAAGAATCGTAGAGCATTTCTGGGCCCCACCCCCCACTATGAGACTCGCCGGGCTCTTGACCTTCCTCTTCCACTGCCCATTCCATCAAGGGCTTTCACCCAGAGATCTCTAATTTACCAAGGAAGGAAAATCTTTAAAAACTTACCTTTGAATATTAGGACTGTTTCCTCGGTGCGGCTTTTTCGAAGGTCTCTTACAGCACTGCTGCTGGAGAGAGCATATTATTCTTTGGACGAATTTTTCGAGTGACGACTAGACAGTGCGCCTCCGGGTGTTTGGAGTATGGTTTTTCGGCTACCTTTATGTATTGCATCCTTACCTCTCGCTTATGATTAGGTACGCTTAATGATTATGCACATTATATATACACATTTTTGACTTGAAATTTGATTTCTAATAGTTTTCTATGTTTGTCATTAAGTTCTCTGTTCCCTTTTATGTTTTTTATTGTTTATTTACTTTGCTTTGTTGTTTAGTTTCTTTTACCTACTTTAGATTTTAATATTATTTGTATGTTTTTAATTCAAATGTATATTTTTTTAATATTTAAGTCTTATTTATTAACAATGCTTTGTCACATAAAACTTTGTTTTTTTTTTGACAATAAAGTATTTTTGAAATTGAAATTGAAAAATTGAAAATAAAAGAATAATAAATTATTTATTTATCTACATAATATTAAAATTCGAGTCTATTGTTTCAAGAACCTTCAGAGAATTAAATTTATTTTTCTAAAGATCGTAAAAATGTTCTGTAACAATATTTGTTCAAGAGACACTATAAAATTATATACCTAATTAAAAATGTATGAACTGGAAACAGGATCAGCCGAGCTTCTTCCTTGTTTTTATTGATATTTTATGTGATTATTGACTTCCTCCTGGTTGTAACCTATTTTTAGCTGTAGCCTATACAATGTCTTATTACAAAACATACATATGGGAGCAAGGAGAGGCCTTACATAATTTCTTAATCTGTTTATCTTAGATAGATAACAAGAATTAGACTGCGGGTAAATATTATGAAATATAGATAATTAGGACCAATGCCAGTGGCAGCTTTATTAAAGAGATAAATACAAATGTAAAAGTTGTATTTGTCACTGTGTATTGTATACCTAAGTAGATTATTAGGCTGAGAAATTGTTTTTCTTTTACCTTTACTCTATTATCGACCTAGCTCTATAATAAAAACAGCTGAATAATATTTCGTCTGTCAAAGACAATGGTAGGTATAGACATATGAATTCAGGTGCATAGGTAGACAACTGCATACCCTTTTCTTGTGTAAACAGTTGCCTACTTTGGTAATACCTGTCAGTTTGAGATAATAATAAAAGGTCAATAATAATTGTTTCTAGGGTTACTAATGGGAAAAAAGTTTGACCAAGTATAAAAGTGGTTTTGGGAATTTTTTTCACTTAATTTTATGGGTTTTTAAGTTTAGTAGCTAAATAAAAGTTCAACTGATTTAAAACCCATCGTGGTTTGCTTGTGTTTTATAAATAAAATATTAATTCTGTGAGAAGGTAAACTTAAATGTTAACCATAGTATAAAAATACATCCGGAACCACAACACATGTTCGTATTTTCGTCTATAGTATAGCATATCTTATTACGTTGAGATCCGTTCAAAAAAGTGCATAATAGAACTGCTGTTGTTGCTTTACAATGGAACATAGAATATTCAACAGGAAGTTCGAAACTTTTAAAGTTAAAAATAAGTTCGGATATGAAACGCCCACATCCGACAGCGGAATTTTTAATACGAATATCATTTGATATTGTAAGTTCAGGGAAATTGACAATTATTGTGAATAAAGTGCTGATAGCTGACCACCCCAGGCTGAGGTCATATTTTAACGTCATTTATTTAGGTATACTGCCACTCTCGATAAAATCCATAATCGCAGTTTAATATAAAACAACCGAAGACTGTCCTGTCAATATTTTATAACATATTATTGATCTTTATTCCGTAACTTCTTTGGATTTTTTTAAAAACTGAATACAGGTACGACATTTGGCATGTATTCTTAAAATTTTGCCATTTCCACCAAAATATCACTTGTAGAAGTCATAATATGCACTTATTCGTAACCTAAACGACGTTTCGTGGACGTCGTTTAACTTATTTCACCCATTGGTATGGCCGCATTTCGATGACGAAAAATTGGGCAAGAAATTAACAAATCTCTTCAAAACGGCGTTTGCGGTGTTTATCTATATACCCATGAAGTGATTGCTATGGTTTGTACATTGTTTTGCTCATAGTACTCCGGTAAATATTGAAAATTAAAATTAATCCATTAGGCGAAAGTTTACAAATTTTAAATCAATATTTACTGCTGCTATTAGTCACTAAAGGAATCTCGTAATGCATAGAATTTCGCGGGGAAAAGCAATGGTAGTTAGTTTACTATCTTATCGCTAACATTTCTAAAAGGAACACAGGTGTATAATAATAGTTATTATCGTTTGCAAATGCTTTTGACTCACTTTAAATTTTGCACAGTGTCGGTTGAAATTGAATGAATCAGTTTAGTCTACTTTGTCTCAGTCAATAATATAAGCAACGGTTCTTTTTGGTTCCAGTTATGACGGAAAGCACTTTCAAAGCCAGAGACATCGGTCTGAGGGCTCAAAAAAAAATTCTCAGCCGTATGGCTGGGAAAAATATAGCGAAGGTGTTTATTGATGACGTCACAGCATCGCTGTTGGATAACTTATACAGATTGGCCAAGCAATACGTAAGTAAAGCTGTCGCAATTTTCTTCAAGGGCGCAAAATATTTTCCTGAAATTCGCATCCACTGTTGCAGTACCCCGTAGATATAAGTTGTTTTTGTTTCAGTCAAATAACAAAAAAGAAGCAGAAAAACTTATTAAAAACATCATCAAGGTTGTGATTAAACTTGGAGTTCTGCACCGGAACAATATTTTGTCGGAGGCAGATCTGCGACTGGCGGAAAAGTTCAAAAATAAGTTTCGAATGGCAGGTAAGAAAAAAAATAACATTAGCATAAAATACAGGGAATGCAAGGACAAAAGGGGATGCTACAAAACAATCTTGTGGCCTTCATGTTAAGTTTTGGCGCAAGATGTGTGCAATTTTCTGCCAAATTTATCTTATTTTACTAACCAATTTCATTAACTTCTCTAATATAAGCCAATCAAGAACCAAGAAGGTATAGTTAAGTTTACATGTATGAAGAACAATCTGTCGTATAATATGCAAATTAGTTCTTTTGGTGCAACGCCGACTCACCGCAGGGTTACTATTTTATCTCAATATTTGTGCTAATTTCTTATTGGTAAAGAAAAACTATGGCCACCCTTGCCATAGCGACATTGCGTCTCACTGAACGCGAGAAGTTCGCTCCGAGACCGCTCAAGGATCCACTGTCTTTCCCTAACTAACCTGGTTGATCCAATCTACCTGCTCAATGATCCCCTGATTTACACTGACCCACTCTGTCCTTTCTTAACCAACCCGAATACCTAACTTATCCACTCAAAGGATCCCCTCTCTCGGAGGCAGCAACATTTACAATCAGGTAAAATCTGTCTTCACTCAGATTTTAAATGATACGTTTTACTTAAAGGTCAAAAACGTCAGGTCAAGAAGGTCCCCCCCCATTCAAAGCATTCATTAAATTAGTGTAAAAGCTACACCTCCCGGGAGTCTGATGGTTGTTGCGTGTTCTTGTGGGCTTGATCTCTACCTACATCTACTGCTTTTTTATACTTATATCTTCCATAGGAATGGCTATCATCTCCTTCTACGAAGTAGACTTTAGCTACGACCGTAACTACATCGTCCAAGCCCTGGACGAATCGCAAAAAATTCTCCACGCCATCATCTCGAAACATTTAACAGACAAGTCTTTAAATAGGGCGGAAAACGTATTCGCCTTCTTCGGGAACGAGGCGTTTTTGGACGCCATCTTCAAGAGGGACAGCGAGTACAGAGAGGCTTTGGGTAGGGTGGTTAATGATCTGAATAAGGCCATTGAAAATGGTGATCTTTGAATTTGTCCACGCACGTATTTCAAACAAGAGGGTATGAGGGTCCTGCTTTTTGGTTTTTGTTCAGGAGAAGTACTGAAAGTACCTTGAATTTCTCTTTGTACATTTTTTTAGTGTTTGCAGTTTTTGCAAAGAATTGACTTTTTAGTTGTAGTTGTTAGAATTACGTTTTACTAGTCGTTACCACTAGTCTAGAGCGATTGGACATTGTTGGCACGTCATCCAGTCTGTCGGATAGTAAAACTGTCCTATACTGACACATGCCAAACATACACATTAGCGTTGTGTAGTTTGCCTTATAATAATATGTTTTTTTTTAGCTCAAATAGTAGCTTGCCTCTTTTCTTATATTTTATATTTTTACCAAATTAAGCAACTATTAAAAAAAAATGATTTCTTGCCTTTTTTGACTCTATTTTTTTAGAATTTTTTTTATATTTTACTTAAAACCAAGGTTACTATTGATTCTTTGCCATATGTGTGTAAATTAATGTAATATTGACGGTTAAAAAGCCTTAAATATAATATGAGGCCACTCAATAATAAAACAAGTCCAGTAGTATATATACGTTTAAGTCTGTAAGTATCCCTGTACAGTAAGAAACGTTATTTGGGAACAAAATTAACTATTAGATAGTTGTGTGTGCTAGCAATAAAAGATGTGTCCATTTTGTGTATAATATGCAACTTTTATTTGCCAACATAAATTGATTAAATTAGTGTTGGTGGCTCGTTTTTAGTGTACAGGGTGTCCCATTTTCGACACTTTTATAGGATATCTCCGTAATTGCTAGTGCTATCAAAAAAGTAATATGGGTGTCATGTGCTCTTTTTGGGTCAAACTTAAAATGGTAAAATCAAAATTTGAAAATTTTCGTTCGCCCAAGAGATACGGGGGAAAATAAAAAAATTGACATTTCAAAAGTACCCTATATTTTCTTAGTTAAAAGTGATACAGAAAAATGTTTTATACAAAAGTTTCTTTATAATGGTTGTTGAATAATCTGCCGTTTTCAGAATAAGCATACGGCGTCAGGTAAAAAAGTTATCGGACCTAACCTAATTTTTTTAAATGGAACACCCCGTATATTTTAATTTAAAAAGATATCATTTTAAATTCTCTTTTCAAATATATAACACACCATGGATAATATCGGTTTCCTAGGCGATTTATTTAAACTTTATTACTTTGAAACGAAATAAAAGATTCAGATTATGGTAAAAAATAACGGGAATCATCGCAAATGTTCGAAAGCTGCTCCGTTATTTTCAATGCACTCTTGACATCCTTTTCGAACGGATTTTAAGGCATTCATGATGTGCAATGGTTTTATTTCTGCAAAGGCCTCATGACTTCTTTGATCAAGTTGTTCTCGGGTTAAAACGACTTCTTTATAAATTTTATTTTCCAATACTCCCCAAAGAAAAAAATCTGGAGGTGTTAGATCCGGAGATCGTGGTGGCCACCTTATAGGTCCATGTGTTCCTACCCAACGGTTTCTAAAGTGAGTGTTTAAATACTCTCTAATTCAAAGAGCGTTATGGATAGGGGCGCCATCTTGTTGAAAGTAAATCTCTATTACTTCATATCAAGGATATCGAAAAGGTTTGATTGGACTATGCCCAGATATCTATCTGCATTTAAAACGCAAAAACGCGATACACCAGTTTGTTTTCAAACAAAAAAACAACTTATATTTACCCCAAATCGACCTTGTTGGCGAACAGGTCGTAACATGTGGGGATTTGTGGAGTTCCAATGTCTCATTATGTCGGTTATGAATATCGCAACTTGTAATTTGCCTAGGAAACCAATATCATCCATGGTGTGTTATATATGTGAAAAGAGAATATAAAATGCTATATTTTTAGATTAAAATATACAGGGTGTTCCATTTAAAAAAAAATGAGGCTAGGTCCGATAACTTTTTTACCTGACCCCGTATACTTATTCTGAAAACGGCAGATTATTCAACAATCATTATAAAGAAACTATTGTATAAAACATTTTTCTGTTTCTCTTTTAACTAAGAAAATATAGGGTAATTTTGAAATTGTCAATTTTTTGATTTTCCCCCGTATCTCTTAAGCGAACGAAAATTTTCGAATTTTGATTTTACCATTTTAAGTTTGACCCAAAAAGAGCACATGACACCTATATTACTTTTTTGATAGCACTAACAATTACGAAGATATCCTATAAAAGTGTCGAAAATAGGACACCCTGTACGAGCACATATCGACATCTGCAACAAGGACTATAGTGTCTTATTTTGTGCGATTGCTAGAAAAAGTGATTTAAAGTCGTTATGTCGCTACTGGCAATTTTTTTTTATCTTTTTTGGTACATGGGGTACATCTTCGATATATTCATAACCTTATTCACTAGAACTTTCGCAAAAAATTCCGATAAAGACTATAGTAACTCAACTTACTATAATTTTGCTGTCTCCGGTCTTGATGAGATAATTTCGTTTACTCACGTTCACGCATGCCCACCTTCTTCGTTGCAGTCAAAGACATTAGAATTGTTGCAGTAGTCGATATGCAGAGGTCCAAGAAAAAATAATAATAGTTTTTTTGGTCCTCCCTATATTAAGGGATGTTTCTCTGTGTTTCGACGTGCAATGTTTGACCATAAACAACGCTTTGAAAAATATTATACATATCTTGTTTCTTTAAAAAGGCCTTTGGAAACGGTTTGAACAAAGTATTTTTTCACGATTTTGAAAAATTTTTATAATTCAATATTTAATCAATAAAAGTGAATATAGAAATTGGACCAAAAATGTAAATGTTCAATCAAAAGGGTAGTAAGGTAAAATAACATGTTAGGTGGATGAAACAAATTGTTTTAAAAACGAGTTCAAGTCTCGCGCTAGTCATTCCACAGGAATATTATGCCTCAGAAATTTACATTAAGTTAAAATTCTATATTCAAATCAACTAGATTATGTCGTTTTAGTATGCAAATGCATTTAACTCGCTTGAATAAGTACTCATGCATATTTATGACTCATCATGTCTGTTTATACACTAGAAGAATTAAATTATTTATCTTTTGACAATACTATTTTGTCCTTGCTTATATTATACTTGCCTAAGTTTGCTTATACCTATCTTAGCTTTTACTTTTAGTAAAAGCTTAGTACTCCTAATAAGTACATTTTGCGAGAATATACAGGTTTAGCAAAATATGTTTATTGCAACTTGTACTAGTTATAAATTAAATAAAGAGCCTGGAAATGTCCACTTGTACTGGCACCCTGTTTATTTCTCCGACTACTACTACCAAAGAGTAACACAACCAATGTGTTACTCTTTGCTACTACACACTGATAGTGAGTGGAAGGCATTTTCTCCTCTCTTTATTTAACTTATACGTCGTGCATTATGTTCTCGTTTATTCCCATTAAGCGGCTGGTTGTAATAACTCTTTGCCATTGCCTGTATACTTCAGTTTATAGTACCAAGATAATTCATTAGTCAGCAATATTTTTTCGAAAAAAGTATTGCCACACTTATACATGTAATGTACCTACCAAAAAATAATTTATGTAGAATAAAATCGGATTTCTTTTAGCATAGAAAGAGCTGGATAAATTGTGCGTTCTGTTGATAAAATGTTGTAAGGAAACAAAGATTTCCAACATGTTCAGCATTTTGTTTAATGTAAAGACTCCTTGTAAGTTTGAGGGTCTTCCCTGAAAATGGATTTTAAATATTGGACTGTGAATCAAGACTAGAGATGGAACGCACTTGCGTTGTGCCAGACATCTGGTCAAGCTACCAGACCAGCTTTCGAATATATGGGGTTGAGGACGAAAATGGTCAAATCGAGCAATAACTCGATAAATAATGGAAATATCGAAAATTCTTCCGCATCGATTAGCTAGGCCATTACTGAGCAAGGACGATATTATTTTGGCCTTTATCGCTCTTTTCGTCCCTGAGAACCGGTAGTTGGTCGGACGTCTGTTCCATCCTTAAAGAAGACACATACTTTTTCAGAGGTTTTTAATTTTCATTAATTAATAACGGCTGTTCTTTAGCATTTCTATCAACGTTATTTCAAACAACTTTAGTCAAAATTTTGTTTAAACTAAACACTGTGATTTTGTGTCAAAAACCAGGGGCATCCTGTGGAGGTGGTATATTAGCAGGAGCAAACATTCCAGTTTAGCCTTATCTCTTTTTAACTGTCTAGTTTTTAATTGATAATTTTATATCCACGTTCAGGAGATGTACCTATTACCAGCAACCAGCAACAAGTTTTTACATTAGACTGTATAAAAAATATCAATCATCTGGCACTGTACAGATGGCTATACCATAATTTATCTAGTTCTGGTTATATTCTCTTGTAAAACACATATATCTCTTAGTAAAAGAGTATTTAAATACTTTTTCAGATAATAGCTATATTCCATGACACTATACATTCTTGATCTCAAACTTTGCCTTATTTTATACTGCTTTAAATTTATGTTCGTATTTTAGTAGAATTTCGATTTATAAAACTATAATATGTAACAATGGAAAGTCTATTAAAAATCTCGTCTTTAACCTTGCCTCTAGGTATTGGAAAAAATCCCCTTTATTCTCAATGCTGATATCACTCTGTATATCATTTTATTATAGCAAATGTGAGTGTAATAGTTTTAGTTGTTTATACATTAATAAATGTTACTTAAAAAAATGTGGTCTTATTTTTTTTGTATTCGATAGACAAGGGCATCTGTCCTATATTGAGGCTAAGTTTTGAACACTAACACTTTAAAATCTACCCACTCAAAGATCCCTTGATCTCCATAAAATAAACTAACTACCACAGCCAATGGCCAACTTGTCAGCTACCATTAAAAGTTCTACTTGAACAGACTGTAGAACATTGTCGCCCACTTTTAAATAGTGGGTAGGAAATGCTGTATACAGATTTTCTTGAAATGGTCTTCTTCACAGACACTTTTACAAAAATACATCTTCAACTAAATCCTTACTTTTAGCCGATGTTTTGGGAAAGAAAACCAGCAAGTAATTTTAAATCTGTTTTTGTTCATATATTATGTATAAGTTTGTAAAAATGTACATTATTCCCACAAAGTAATTACTGTTCAATATTTCCATCCACTTAATAAATGCTGCTGTTAAATGTAAAAAGAATTTAAAATTCTGCGTCACCGTGTTAGAGGTAATCTAGGCACAAGGGATTCAACCACTCTAGCAGTCGCTCTTAATTTCATCACAACAATAAATCTTAATACCTAGTGAGAAGAAAAAAAGTTTGTATAAAAATATTTTAAACTAACCGGATTTGTCATGTGTTATAGTTCCTCCTTGTCAAAAGAGTATTTGGAATAATATTTATCCACTAAGGCCCCTACTTTTGGTCCTATCCTTTTACAACCTGTTTTTGAGAATATTTGGCTTGAATCTGGACCCCATTCAATAAATTTCATTACTTCGCTACAATACAATAAAAACAACATAGTAATCGATATTTCTTACTGGCAAATGTAGCTAACTTACTCTATATGTTCTTTCAAGGGATTATGCACTTGTCTCAATTTAAATTCGTCTTTAATGCACATAATTATGTGCGTTTGTTCCAATGGTAGAAAAGGTATATAGTGATCTATCAAGTTAGTTTTAATAGCATCAGCATGATGAAATCCACCTGAAATAATATCTCTTTAGAAAAGTAATACAAGAATAATAGATAGATTATATAGTTTTTCCTTAACAAACTGGTTGCCATGTCAAAAATCAATGGGATACGATATTATACATACTTGTTAATATCTTAGGACCAATCATGCAAAACGTGTCAGATTAGAAGCTTATTTTTTAATATTTACTACTGACATTTTTCCTTCAATACAAATTTTTACAAGGAATTACAGTTACTACATTGGTTCAAAATAAAAATGGCATACCACTACAACAATAAAAATCGTACCAAAAATATAGGAATACTGGTAAACACTTCCTATGAATGACATATATAACATTTTTCTGGCCTTTGATACAAGATAACCATCTCCCTTGTTAAACCAACCTTTTTCATTAAATGCTCCTCTTTGTATAAATGTTTCAAAGTCCGATAATGTCAAGTCTTCTCTTCTTTTGCCTCCATTTATGTACAAATCATGAAAGTGTTCATTTATTATATCTGAGCCAGTGTTGGATAAAAATACAAATACAGACTGAGTATAGGAAATACCCTCTATGTCATCCCGATAATCTATTAAGGGTATTATGACATCTAACACCTCCGGAACCATTTTGTCTACTTCGTCAAAAATAAATAGCTGGTTTGGACAATCAGACACATTGCCCTTTAGCCATGAATATAGGTTTCTCTGCAAAATTAATCAAATTCATTTAATAATATAACTTAGTGCATTTTTACTTGTATCTACCCATACTACTATCTATTAACTTACTTTGTACTCATCTAGCTTACTCTCTTCAGAAAAATGCATCCTTCCAATAAAGTGATGAACATATTTACTTTTTGTGCCTTTTTTATATAAGCTTTCAGTGATAAACTTTGCAACATAATTTTTTCCAGTTCCAGTCATTCCATGGAAACTTAGGGTCAGTGCCTTGCTACGTGGAAAATTGGGGTTAAAATGGGAAGATACAGCATCTACGGCTGTTCCTAATAAAGGTTGACCATAGACACGATCTGTTAAGTTTCTTAAAAGGCCTAAAATTGAAGAGAATTCTTCTATGCTCCTTGTATAACTTGTGCTTTAATATACTTACGGTCTTTATTAAATTTTATGTAGCCTTTATTACAGCATTCCTTAAAAAGGCATAAGGGATTGTAACTATAAAATGTGGGCATTTTTAAACTTAAACCCCAACTCCAACTGCATTGTATAATACAACAAAATATCACAATTGAAAGTATCCTATGAATATAAAGCACCATTGTAAAGTCACTCTTAATCCTATATGTTTGGGCTTATTATCTAAGGATTTTTCTATTATCTATAATTATTTAAAAACTAGTTGATTTTGGTAAACTCCATCATGGAAAATATTTGAGGTTAGATTCGAATCTTTCTGACTTCTGATCTAATCTGAACTTAGCCAATCTCTTTTGGAAGCAAGGGTCATTGTAATAGAAAAGAAGCCAGTTTTTAATATTATACATTATACCCTCTGCTCAGAATTCAAAATTAACCCGACTGAACTGTCCTTTGCAGTAATAATATATATATTGTGTACTGCTATAATTAATTCACGCAATATACGCATACAATCAGTATCCAGATCCAGGATATAATTTTTCAGTCAGTCAAACGAGCTGGCAAAATGCCTGACTGAAGGCAAAACTTCATTAAAGAAGTGATTGTTGTACGTTGTAGTGTACTAAAGTGTAGTAACCTAACCTCACTACTTGTGATAATAGTAGTTTGGTTTGGGTAGGGCTCCTTATCTTAAATTTCTTTTACCTGATTTTACACAAAATGGGTGTCCCACCACGATGCCCCTTCGAAAAAGAACTGCACATGAAATACCTAAATAGATTTCTGAACCATCAAATACCTTCCTTTCTAGCGAATATGGACACCAACAGGTAACTTGTTTTGAATGTTTTGCATAAATGTTCAGTCCACCAGTGTATTTTAATGCTTTTAGATCAGTGTTAATGTATTTTTGTTTGGCTGGATTGGACGTACTTAATGAAATAGAGCCTATACCTCAGGAACGTAAAGGGCAAATGATCGAGTGGCTCTATGGTCTCTATATTGAGAATGAAAAAGGTACTTTGTATAAATATTTAGCGAGTTCTGGCAGGTATAACAAAGTCAATTTGTGTTCTTTAGATTTAGCAAGTGGATTTCAGGGCTCCACAACACTAAACACTAAGGAAAATAAAGGATTTAACACCCCATATAAGTGGGGTCATATTGCAAACACATATTCTTGTCTGTTAGCTCTGCTGATTTTAGGAGACGATTTGACTAGAGTTAATAGGAAGGGAACTATTAAAAGTAAGGGGATTTCGTGTACTCCAACGTGGCTATAATTAATTCAAATCTAATATTTTAGGTTTAAGACCTTTACAGTTAGACGATGGTTCATTTAAGGGGACCCTAGAAGGAGCTGAGAATGACATGAGATTTGTGTTTTGTGCTGCCAGTATATCTTATATTTTGAATGATTGGAGTGGCATTGATGTTAGTAAAATGGTAGACTTTATACTTAAAAGCATAGTAAGTTACAAAAGGTATTGAGGATATCTTGTTTCCTAGTTAGTAGACATTTTTTAATTTTTATCTTGCTTTTATTGTAGTCTTATGATGGTGGTATAGGGCAAGGGCCAGACCTTGAGAGTCACTGTGGTTCAACTTTTTGCGCTGTTGCCTCACTAGCCCTAAGCAATAATCTGCACAGACTGTCCAAGGAACAGTTTAGGAATTTGAGGAGGTGGTTACTAGCAAGATTAGAAGCTGGTAAGTAACAAGAGGTAAGTTTTTGCCTCTATTTTTTGTATTTGGTAATTTTTTAGGGTTTAATGGAAGACCAAATAAGCCGACAGACACCTGTTACTCCTTTTGGACCGGAGGGGCTCTTAAAATACTGAATGCATATCAATTTATAGAGGCAGAGGATAATCCTGGTTTTGTGTTGATGACTCAGGATCGATATGGTGGATTTTCAAAATGGGTATGTTACATTTTATTTAAGGCTTCTCATTAATTTCTATTTTTCTCTACAATGAAGTGGTTGTACATGTACATGTACATTAAGAGGGTACTCACTTAAATTGCATAATATACATATTTGGTAAACCTTGGAAAAAAATAGTTTTGTTACTATTTTACCTGAAATAATACAGGGAATAGTTATTGTTATAAATTTACTATCTAGACTCTGGACTATACAATATTACTAATCATATTGGTTTGCAGACCTACTCTTGACAGTGTGCAATAAATAAAATCTATTTTTTACCCACCAAAGTGGGATATTTTAACCCACAACACAGAGACTTACAATTTATCTGTTTTGCAGGTAAATTCTGTTCCTGATCCAATGCACACATATTTCGGTTTGGCAGGACTTAGTCTAATGCACTACGACAACCTAAAAGAAATGTTCTGCCAACTGAACTGCACAAAACAGGTTCACAATCGCTTAAAAACACTGCAAGCCAAATGGAGCTAAATAGCTCCTTGTAGATACAAATTCATGTACTTGTGATTTATTATTGTTGTATACTTTTGTGAATAATTTATTTTGTATTTTTTGAGAAAATATATACAAAGTCTTTAACTGATTCATATAGTTTTATTTGGAAACGAATGACGGTACCCGCCAGATTGTTGAAAAAGTTGGCCAGCAAGATTCCCTAATTTGACACCTTTGTTTTTTTTTTAATTTACGGATAACATACAGGAGCATACATACTTGTGGATGTTTAATTACAAAACAATTAGGACATATAAGGTGTCAATATGACGTCAACTTACTACAGGGAAGTTTAAACTCAATCAAAACACACTTCTACCAAATAATGAGGTTTATATTTCAACTTACACTTACTTACTTATTCTAAAAGAATAAAATCACAGATATATTATTGTATATAACAAAATTTTGTGAACTTTGTAAACTAGTATAAACAATAAGCACACGTCAATTTAATGAAGATATGTGATGTAAGCCTTTTTAAGTAATTATAGGGGGCGCTCCCGTTAGTTCTGTAGGTGTATCGGCCTTTGTCTTTCGTATACGTTAAAAGACAGAGGCGGACATAGGTCAGCGTTTAGAGCACGCTTTGAGAGACCCCCAAAATAACATACTAATTCCAAGCAAAGAATTATTTTCTGCAATAACCTGACAATTTCCTACACAGGGATCAAATTAAATAAAGGTCGTCTTTCATGAGAGACTGGCCTTTATTCTCGTCAGAAGACAGTTGAACTGGATGTCAAGATAGCGAGGTTTTTCTCAAGTGCTTATATTGACAATACAATTATTATCTCGGCGTCCAGTTCAACTATCTTCTTTGACGGGAATCAGGGCCATTGTTTGTCAATTTTTTACTGATATTTCGTTGAAAAAACAAACTCAATCAATGAATTAAAAAAGTACATTTAACACAGGCTCCAATCATTTGCATAAAAATCACCACGTGTTGTGCTTTAAGAAAAAATATAGACATTAAGACAATATAAGAATTTTTTGGCATGGCATAATCCGTGAAAGTAGGGGCTGATGATGTCAAAAGCTCGCTACAGACTATCCGTCGATTGGTGATGTGTGATTTGTCTGGTTCACACTTGTTATAAGAATCACATTATTCAAGACTGCAAAGAATTTTGGAAGTCGCAACAATCTCTGCATACTTGGTGCCCAGCATCGAGTCGTTGTGTTGGGTTCCTGGTCATCACAACAAAGATGGCAATGAGTCTTCTGATGCATTCGCCGGATGGACTGAGCCATTACAACACAGTCGGAGGGACCTAAGAAATATTACTGCTCTGGTTACCAGACACGCCGCCGAAGTTGCAGAGACGAAGAAGAGGATAGTATTCAACACTTTTTGTGTGAATGCCCTGGCCTTGCAAGAAGAAGGTTTAATGCCTTGGCCGAATTCCTTTCTACAATACATCTTCCTCTGCTTAAAAAATTTAGAAAGGTAGATTTTCGAAAAGCACTTCTCAAAAGACATAAATGTGTATTTTGAATTTTGAAACTTTTTATATAGACTTTTATAAATAGTATTATATCAGTTTGATATAATGACGCTATTCAAGATTGTTAACAATATCATAAAGTGTGCTCAGCTGCTTAGTCAGGTGCCATTATGGGAAACCGTTAAATAAATTATTATAAATGAATCAATCCTGGACTACGTAGCCTTAGTTTGCAAAATAGGCTAATTACACCCCAGTACAGTAGTTTCGACGATAGTTAGAGAGAATCATCTTCAAGGTACCTCATTCTGGGGGCAGCGACTGTAGCTCTCTTAGGAGGCGACACTGTTTAAAATAATAATTCCACGCCATGTTTGATTTTGAAGGAACAAGGCCCTACATGCAAGAATCGCCTACAAATCGACGCATAGTTTGTAACGAGCTTAAAGATTGATGGACATCCGACGTTGGATGTCTATAGCTGAAAGGGATCATGATGACGACACGAACTACGAAACAATAATTCTTAACAGACGCTAGAGCTCATAATACTATGTCCTAGCGTTAACGAGAAATATTGTAAAAACCAAACAAACATCTTCACTAAACTAGATATTCGAAAATAGCTCTCACATAGGAAAAAATAAATTCGGGTTAATAGATGTTTAACTTTTACAGTATTTCGAGTTGACCAGACAAGCAGGTCATACAAACATGCACTCCGACATAACGGATGGGCTTTTAAAGTTTCTGGGTCATCAGTTGGGTCATCAAGTATGACGTAACAAAAGGATGATATAAACACTATGGTACACAACAAACCTGACGAAATAGGAAAGTCGTTCAAACTTAGGATGAGGTATCTTATACACAGTGTGGCAGTTAAATTCAATATCTTACTTTGCCTAGTTAAGGAAAGAACATAAGTACAGGTTTACAATATAAAGAACACTACCATACACTAACTTTTAGACAATAGTTTCATTTGTATTGTAAATCTTAGATATTGATCACACTGTATATTTCTTTCTTCTTCGTTCCATTCTATTGGACGCGACCAAGGAAATATCGTTTTAAATGTCACCTGTCAAAACATAAATCTGCATAAAGCCTCGTTTTCACGGTGATAGTTGCTGTCAAAACTGCAACTATCACAAAAACTGTCACCGTATAAATATCCTGCAACTATAGATAGTTGAGAGTGCAATACACTTTCGCGATAGTATGGACTTTGGCTCTGTTATGGGTTGTTTGTAGTGTGCAGAAAAATGGGTGATCGATTTGATGTAATAAAGCATCCGAGAGAGTATGAAAGGTTTCCATGATTATGGTAGAAAAACTCCACTGATTTGAAGAATAGAGTTAAGAGACACCATGCTGAAGAACTTCTGCCGAGTACAAATATAATTATAATTATATAAATTATAAAATATATATATATATGTATAAATTATGTAGAATAACTCATGTAACACACTTATTAGGGCATAAAGTTAATAGTTTCGTAGCTACAGGGGAAAAAAAATGTTTTACGGCTCTTAGTCAGCTCCTATCTCATTGTCATCCATATTGCTAGTCACACTTCATGACAGAACCAAACAGAACTTATCAAGGCGACTGTCATGAAAGTACTATCACCGTGGAAACGAGGCTTAAGGTTATGAACGTCTTTACTATCACACCAGTATTTGTACACGCTTAAGAATAATTAATACTCTACACAACATTAAAAAAGTCATACAACTATACTGCACTAATCATAAAAATAGTTTCGGTTTGTCTGTTCATTTACCATTTGAAATAAAAACATGTACAATTTTGAAATGGCAGCAATATACAGGCTTGGCAAATTGTTATTACAATAAGACATTCAACGGGAAGAAAGAGAACATAGGCCAAGTTAAATATGTAACACGCGCTGGCAGTTAGTTGTGCCCGAACCTTATGCAATCTTGGCATTTCCACTCTCTTTATTTACCTTATAACTCGTTCTATTTTCTTTCCGTTAACCGGTTAGTTGTAATAAGCATTTGCTAAACCTGTATACTCACGAAAAAATCTCAACAATCACTCAAAAATTGTGGCACTTTTCTGTTTCAAATGGTAGATGAAGGTATGTATTTCTTTAAACGCAACGCTACTTCATATCGGGTGGCTCTCCTTCTCACCCATGGGCGAGGGGGCCGAGAACAACCCAATATGAAATATCGCTACATTCTGATGAACGCACCTACATTCAGATCAAACTATAACACAGTTTGATGGGAGAGATAAAGACTTTTACCCATCACATTACATTAGCGTTCGGTGACTATAACTCTTTCTCTATTTTGGAGGGTTTCCCGATTACTGATTATTTGAATAAGCGCCTTCGCACGTTGTCCATTGCTCCAATATCTCACTCGTCCCACTCACACACACACACACACACACACTCACACTTATCCTAAACCACTAACTTTATGACACGACATCTATCTCTCTCGGCGACGCCAAAGCCGGAGGCACAACCTGCGGTATAATATTGTGAGACGGCGAATTACCCAGCGGCTGTCTCACTCTATTTTCGGCATTCTCCTGCGCCTCCGTCGTAGCCTGCTTAATGGCTTCCTTGTAGGGACCCTTTTTCCTTTTATTGTAACGGACCTAAAAGAAATACAACCCCCTAAATAGTGGTCGCTAAGCAAAATGCTTGTTATGACAACGGTTGGTATGGTGACGCAACCGTCACCTTGGCAACAACTGTTACGCCTAGCAACGGATATACTGCAATTTTATTGGTTCTTACCTTAAAGTTGTCCAAATAATGACTTAGTTGATCGCACTGCATTAAACTTGACGTCGATGACCCGTACCATGCGACGTGCGCTTGAGGCCCTTGGGAGTTGCAGCTTGTGATGGTCAGGATCTTGCCAGGCCACCAGGGAAATCCGTGGATTTTCCCCCAGACAACGTCGCCCACCAGCAGTCGAACACCTGTAGGTACACAACAAAATTATAGACGCTTATTTATTACAACAGCTCTTCTGATGGCCGTACCGTCAGCTCCCAGGGCGCTTGACAGCGTTTGCGCGTTGACTCTTAACATCAGCGGCGGGTTGGGTGGGGGAAAGTCCGGTACTTGTTCGCTGTGTTCGTCCGAGCTGGAGGTTGTGTCGTCCTGCGTCGTGCACGACGTGTATGTGTTGTTGAGCCGTTTCAGGTTGATCGACAGCTTCTGGGTGATGCACTGTTCTTTGGTTTCGTCTTGAGTGGAACTGCTGACCTGTGGAGGAACATACACGTGTGTAGTTTTCACATAAAAACCATAATTAATGCGACTTTACCTCGCTTTCTTTGTGTTTTCTGTCTTTATCCTCTCTATGTTTTTTCTTATGTTTCATCTTGTGCTTTCTCCTTCTAGGAACTGTAATTTCAAAAGGGGAAATCATATAACGAGGGGAATTGTTACCTACAAATTATTAGAAAAATTCCAATTAAAATATCGAAGGAATCTTTGTAATATCTATTTAGCTAACAAGTCCGAAAAGTGATACTTTTTCGACCGGGTGTCAAGTCATATTCTACCCTCACCCTTATATCTTTATTTTTAATCGCAAAAAAAAAATTCAAAGACCTTACAAAGGATGAATTGTTTCCTAACCTAAACTAGCCTAAATGAATCTGAAAACACGTTTTTATTAACTTGAGAAATATACAGACATATAATATATATATTTCGAAAATGGTCAAATCGAGCAATAACTCGATAAATAATAAAAATATCGAAAATTCTTAAAAGGACAATACTATAGAGAATTTTATTCCCAACTATTTTACTATCTTCACTTTTTGTAGCGGAATCAACAGGAACCGAGCTACACGTGAAAAGTACTTTCAGCCCTTTCGAAAATGGCCAAATCGAGCAATAACTCGATAAATAATAAAAATATCGAAAATTCTTAAAAGAACAATATTATAGAGAATTTTATTCCCAACCAGTTTACTATCTTCACTTTTCGTCGCGAAATCGACACGAACCGAGCTACACGTGAAAAGCACTTTTAGCCCTTTCGAAAATGGCCAAATCGAGCAATAAACTCGATAAATAATAAAAATATCGAAAATTTTTAAAAGTACATTATGATAGAGAATTTTATTCCCAACCAGTTTACTATCTTCACTTTTCGTCGCGGAATCAACAGGAACCGAGCTACACGTGAAAAGCATTTTCAACCCCTTCGAAAATAGTCAAATCAAGCAATAACTCGATAAATAATAAAAATATTTAAAATTCTTAAAAGTACAATATGATAGAGAATTTTATTCCCAACCAGTTTATTATCTTCACTTTTTGTCGCGGAAATCAAAAGGAACCGAGCTACATATAATATTAAAAAACACATAAATATGAAAAGCATTTTCAACCCACCCGAAAACGGTCAAATCGAGCAATAAATGCATGCCGATCTAACAAGTTGAGGTTGGAGAATGCCGGGGATTCACCAGTATATTTTAACTATTGCCAACACGCATTCTGATCTCTCGTATCTTAAAAACGTCTTGAGCTAATATAAACAAACCATATATTTTTGGCGTCAGGTACAATATAACTTGGCACCCCGCACCCCGCACAGTGTGTTATCTACAAGCCTGAGGAAAATTGCGATTAGGTATGAGATTGTTAACGTATTGTTTTACGCGTCAGTGTTAAAAAAACTTTCGGCACTTATGTCAGGGCTGAACAGTAACTTTTGCAGCATATGACCGCGGAAAGTAAGTTATTTTCGTTACGGTCGTAGGAAAAGAAACAGAAACGAATGTGTATCCTTTTAACGTTGATGCATTCTCTTGTGAAGATTAGTTGTGACGAATCAAGAGAAAACAGTTTTAGACACGTGCAATGACGTGCATACAAATAAGAAATATTAAATTAGCTAGTTACCTAATCCTTGTCTTGGCGATGCACCACCCAAAGTATATCTAGGACTGGAACCCCCTAGGGTATACCTGGGGGACGCCCCCGGGCTTGGCAAATACCTAGGAGAAGCACCACCTGCAAAACCAATACAATTCACCATCATCCATCAATGTAACCTCCACGACTAAAACTTACCCAAATACAAAGGACTTCCTCCAAGCAGAACCTTCCTCCTCGCCTCCTTTTTAGCCCTTCTCATGGCCTTCCTCGCAGCCTTCGTGTTTGGCAGCTTCGCATAACTGGGCACACTGACATTCTCTTCCGAATCATCGTCTGTGATACTGTCTGGTGTGGAAATTGGGAACATTACTATAGTCTGTAGTGGTTCGTGATAAGTGTCAACATATCACGGACTATGGCTAGCTAAATGGCTAAGTTAAATCACAGTTGTTACTGATGTGTTGTGCGGTCGTCTGTCCAATGACTGGACACTAATTGAAGTTATCACAAGCAAATAAAGGCTATTTGATGCGGTTTTATAGCTAACAATACCATGGAGCTGTGATATGTTTCAACATATCAAATAAAACAGTAACTACAAAGTCTACAAGTTTTCACGGAATATTTTAGTGACTTAGGCTTTGAATCAACCAGCATCTGGCATACCCTACTTATGTGACTGCTTGTTGGAATCAAATGCATTATTACTTGTAGATTCAGGACACAAAGAGTGTCAATTCTCTCTTAAGGACCTACAAGCTAAAAATGAACTAGCAATTCTGAGGTAGATAATAAAAATGTATTTAAAATTTCAAATATAACAACAAAAATGGTAAAAAATTAAATTAGGTAACCTATTTGCGCCGGGATCTTCAGCACGGTACCCTCCCCTTGCGGCCCGTAGGATATCTTTATCGTCCTTGTAGTATTTGACGTTATGTTGCTGCTGCTGGTCGTACAAGCACCTGCAGAGTTGGTAGGCTGAGGTTCGGAGGTACTGCTCGTGCTCTCATCGTCGGTGTTGCCGACGCTTTTTTTCTTTCTGATGGAATTTAAAAATATAGTGAGGTTGTGGTAGTTCACTAACAGTAAAAATAAAAAAGAAGAAAGAATTCTTTAGTAAACTGAATGTCATAACAACCGTTGTTGCTATGATGATTACCATGTAAAGTACTTCCCAACATATTTCGTTTGGCTTAATGACTGCAATAAAACCCCTCATAAACTCGGCTTTCGCTTTCACAAAGACGTATTAACCCACATTTATTTTTAATGCCAGTTTATAATAACAATACTAATTATTAACAACAACCTAATTATTAGGATATTTCTTAAAACTTTTTAGTTACAGGTACCTGTTTATATAGCTTATATAAATAGTAAACATAATATTCGAAATAGATTAGTACCTATCTATTTTACTTTGAAACAGTGTGCAACAAGTTAATATTAAAACTATGTGGAGACCTTGGGAATGTTTAGCTAATGCGATATCTAGCTACCCTAAACATTCCAGAAAGCATTTATCTTCTGACGCCAAAGTGATCGTAAAAAATGTATGGTTAACCATGTCTTAAAAATTGAAGACTCTTATATAACAACGCAACAAAACGAAACACATCCTCTTATTATAAATGTGGATGATAGTGATAGCGAGACTGAACTAGGAATAGATTAGATTAAAAACGTTTTATAATTACAATTAAACCTTCTGTGTTCTTGAGCTATTATTATGTGCATTACCGGTTTCATCTCGTAAAATTTTGGCTGGAGACCTTAATATTGATTTTTCTAAAAATAATTCTAGAAATGTCCTTGATTTAAATAATGTTTTTACTTCGTTTAATATATCAGTTCACAATCAGGACCATACTAGGATTACCCCTTACTCGGCTTCAACCATCGATTATGTATGTTCAAATATCGATAAGTCAAAATTGGTTACCTATACTTTTTCGGCGGGTCTGTCAGATCATGAAGCTATAATGTGCAAGATACCCATATATATGGTCAATAAAACTAGTCCTTATAGGTACGGTAGAATTTACAGTGGGTCAAATTTTGAAAGATTTCGTGTGAGCTGTCTAAATTTGAACTGGAGTGGCGTTGATGGCATGGGCTGCCTATCATTCAGCAAATTTCATGAGCTTTTGGTTAGTGTCTTCAATCAATCATTTCCATGTAGAAAAATAAAAATTAAAAAGAAAAGGCCATGGGTGACTAGAGGTTTAAGAATATCCGCAAAAAATCTAAGGTTTTTGTGTAAAGTTAGAAAGCTCTATTTTAATGACTTTATCATGTGTTATGTAAATAAATATAGGAGCATATATAGACGCTTATTGCGTAAAGCTAAGGAGCTTTACTATAATAAAAAATTGAGAGAATCTCGCAATAAAACTAAAGCAAACTGGAAAATAGTAAACGATCTGAGAGGCAAGAATAACTTAATTCAATCTAAAATTGAAATGGATCCAAACGTTATTAATACTTTTTATTGTACAATCGCGGAGCAACTGACCGCAGGTTTAAAACCATCTTGCGACGCTTTAACTTATTTGGAAAACGTACACATCCCCGATACATTTGTTTTGTATGGCACTAACGTTCTGGAGATAAAAAAAATTCTATCTGAAATAAAAAATAAACACTCCTCAGGACTTGATGGTCTATCTATTAGGGTTCTACAGAGCGTTCCTGATTGCGTGCTGCGAGCCCTTGTAAGAACTATAAATGATTCATTTCGAGTGGGCTACTTTCCCGATTGCCTAAAAACAGCACTTGTTGTGCCTATTCATAAAAATGGTAACCTTGATGATCCGTCAAATTTTCGTCCAATATCATTATTATCATCACTTTCCAAAGTCGTGGAAAAACTTGTAAAAAGTAGGATCTTGGAACACCTCTCACAATTTAAAATTTTAACGGATGCACAGTTTGGTTTTCAACACTCTAGGTCTACGACCGACGCGATATTTTCTTTATTGGAGAGTGTTTATCTGTGTTTGAATGAGGATGATGTTGCGGCGGCAGTGTTTTGTGATTTTTCGAAAGCCTTCGATTGTGTCAATCACCAGACGCTGCTGCAAAAACTAGAGCGTTATGGGTTCCGCGGTAGAACGCTGGCGTGGTTCGCATCCTACCTTTCCGGAAGGAAGCAGCTGGTGCAGTGCAATCAGGTGCGATCGGCCATTCGGGATATTGCCCGAGGAGTCCCTCAAGGATCCGTGTTGGGTCCTTTATTGTTTCTTATTTACATAAATGATCTGGCTTCTCTTAGCATTTCGGGTAAATTTACATTGTTTGCCGATGATACAACGATTTTCTGGCGGGGGAGGGAGACTGAGGATATGAGAAACATCATCTCTCGCGATATTCAGCGTATAAAGGAGTGGTGTGATTCTAACTCCCTATGCTTTAATATAAAAAAGACTAACATAATGTCATTCAAGTCATCATTGGCTTCGCTTACTATTAACGACCAAATAGTGCACAGTGCACCTTATATTAAGTTCTTGGGTATCACATTGGATGACAGGCTGAAGTTTCAGGAACACATAGTTAACCTTAATTCAAAATTAGCTTCTGCGTGTTATGCTGTGCGGGTGGTCTCTGGTGAGTTGGGTGTGTCATCCGCAAGAATGGTGTATTGCTCATTGATAGATTCTAGGCTGAGATACGGAATCGTTTTTTGGGGCCTCTGCAGTAAACAGCTTTTTAACTCTGTTTTCGTGCTTCAGAAGCGAGCTATTAGATATCTGCGCGGGGCGAAACCTAGGGATCACTGTAGACCTTTGTTCTTATCATTGGACATTTTAACCTTACCGTGTTTATTGATACTGGAAACCGCATGTATTGTCCATAAAAGACGGTCTCGAGATGTTTCTGATACACCTGAGTCATATCAGACGCGACAGTCCGGAAGGCTTTCGCTACCCATCCCTAGGACAACCCTTGTAAAAAATTCGATAATTTACGAGAGCATCAAAATTTATAACCATTTACCACAGACTTACAGAAATGTGGCCAAATTAAGTTTATTTAAAAAATTAGTTACAAAAATGCTAGCAAGTAAAGCATATTACAACCTCCAAGAGTACTATGATGACACGCTTTAAAGGGTAGAGAGAGAGAAGAATGCAAGGAGGAAGATGAAAAGTGTTATTTTTATGTCGTTTGTTCCCAAATTTAATTTATTGTCTGTTTCATATTCCATAATTGTTGAGTGTTATTTTTCTGTTTTTTTTTTTTCTCTTTATATAATATTTTGACTGACTTTTTTGACAGATAGTTTATGATGTCCTGATTTTGGGTGCCAAATCTTATTATAGTACATTTAGGGCTTTAAACTAATATATGATCAATATTTTTTATTACTATGTACATTTTTTTTGTCAACGCTTTGTCAATGAAATTTCAAATTTTGAGACAATAAAGCATATTTGAGTTTGAGTTTGAAGAGTTTATATGTAAATATATTTTTTTAAGTAGGTATATTAATTATTATTATTACTTTTACCTAAATGCTTGCCCTTTTCCGCACGCAAACTTTTCACATTCGTTGTGTACTTATAATAAATTAATATACATATAATACAAGTAATGGTAAAAATCAACATAATAAACATTGCTACTATAAGGTATTACTATGGCTTTTCATTTAACTACAAAATCCGTTCCTGTGCAAAGCAGTACCTAACCCTTATTTCATTTCATTTCAGTAATATAAACAGTGATGCCAGCTGGGGCCAGGTAGATTTCGCTGGTTGGCACGCTCATCGACAGTTTTATATGGGTAATTTTACCAATAAATTCTTTAAAAACGTAGGTTTGGCAATCGAACAGGTAACGGGGTTTATTTGGGTGTTTACAATATAATAAAACTATTATTGCAGTTATTAGCTCAAACGAAATATGTTCGGATGGACCATACCCAAATGAAATTAGTTGCACAACACTGAAAGAGACCAAATAGACGAGTTTCTATAAATGTACACTGGTATGTATTTTATTTGTTGCTTAAGGAAACTTTGTTTCGACTTACCTTGTTCTTCTTGCCGCCCTCAACACCTGCGTCTGAGTGGGTTGCTGAAAAACAGGCTGTTCGGCAATTTCAGGGGATGCTTTCGAGAAGTCTTGGGAATGTTCTTCGGAATGCTTTATAAACAATGGGTCCTCTTGGGGCTCATTTTCGATGTTTGCCAGTGGCTTTTTTGTGGATATTGTGTCGGGGTCTACCCAATTTGGGTTGTCCACTGTATGCAACACATTAAAATTTGATTTGAAACAGCATGAGTAAAGAATGCTTAGTATAGTGCCTAGTGGTGTTACATGGCTTTAGGTTTTGTTGGATGATTAGGTGCAGTAGATGCAAAACTCAGTATTTGGAAGTTAATAAAAAACTGCTTATATTTGTTTGAAGTCGGAGTTTTGTAATTAAAAAAATCTACAATATAAAGTAAGAGGGCCTGAACTTCGTTAATACTTATTGAAATTCATTCAAATTGTGATGAGATATACTTCAATGCATTTCTTTTAAGTAGATTATACGAGAATCTGCCAGAAGTAAAAAAAAAATGTCTATGTTTTTTAAAGTACATGCGTAATATTGTATACTTTATAGAGAGCCCTAACTTCGTATAATTTGTTAGAAGTTAAGGGGAAATTTTAATTTTAAAATTGTAATTAAAAAAAGTGATTCAAGCAGAAATTATACAATCATTAAAAGGTACTGGATAATAAAGTCTATAAAAACATGTTGAGCTATAAGCCTAAATATCTTGTGTAATCCTAGAGATGATGAAGTGAACCAAAAATGAGAAAGTTAAGGAAAGATGGAACCATTCTAATTTCAACTGCGATATGTTATGGTTGCTAGTACACCCCACAGCATAAATTTTGTCAAAGTGTTTATTAAAATCACCCTCTTTTTTTTTTAATTTGCAAATACTGAGTCTTTCATTTTCAGAAATTTTGTTGCAGAAACCATAAAAATTTAAAATTTGTGTAAAAACTTACCGGGTTCTTTGTCCTCTACTTTGTCAATTTTTTTACTAGCTTTCTTATTACTAATTTCTTCAGCTTCATCTTGGCTGTAGCCCCTTAATTTTCTCTTCGCGCTTAAATAATTTTTTACTGACCTAAAATTAGCGTCGTATCATGAAAAACAAATTAACTAAGCCTCACAGGTTAAAGCCTTTAACTGCATACCTAGTAACGGGGGCGTCTCGCGCCCTCCTATTCGATGGTGGCGGGGGACTACTAGCACTCTCCGAAGCCTTTCTCTTTTTTGAAACATTTTCTGAAAATTAATTTTATAGAATTATATATTATATTTTAGTCAGGAAAATGTCAATGTATCTAAACTTACCAGAATTTTCATTACAAATTCCTTTACATTTAGAACACAACACTTGTCTTGGTCTTAGTCTGACTGTCATTTTGGCATTTTTGTATTTATTGGGGACCTGTATAATAAAAACATTGTCATGTGTTCAATTTAAAAACTGTTAACTATTATGTAAATAAGACAATGCAGTCTTCCTCCACAGTTAATCAGCCAGATCTTAATTTTGCCATTATTAAATGGTAGAAACATTTTATCTGGCCTTGGAAATAAAATTAAAAAAATACAAGGGACTGAATCTTTGTCACTTAATCAGTTTTTTCAATATAATTCACAAAAACGCAACAAATCAAAAGAGGAGCTTCAATAAACAAAACTCCAAAACAAAGATGTGTGACCTTCTTCCTTTTATAACAGAGTGACTGTACAGGGTGTCCCGCTAAGGTTGGCGGGGTACGATATTATGGAAGCCTCACAGCTTTAGGAAGAAAATATTTTCAAATTTCCTAAATTGCTGTATCTTCTAAACCCCTTATCCAAATTTATAGAACTAGGGCTCATTTAAAAGAGAATTTCATACTTATTAAAAAACCTACTTTAGCCGGTCGCTAGTTTACACCCCACGTATTCCAGAGGGCGTTGTTAACCCAAAATTCAATTTTTCTTATTAAAAATAGAAAAAAATTTAGGTGGCTCACATCTTAACTCTTGTTAATAATGTTTTTTACTGATTAACCTTGGTGGGAGACCCTGTAGAGTATATAAGCTGCAGGAAACATTTAAAACCTAAACCAAATTTTAGGCTTATCTTCTTCAATAGTCTTTTCAATCAATTTCAAACTTTGCAACAATTTTTATCTTTTTAGAAATGGGTACTTATACTTTTTTTTATCAAAGGAGACTGAGTCATCAAATTTTAAGTATTTCATAAAAATATTACTTGTACTTTTTTCTTCTGTGCACTTGGATCTGTATAAATAAATCGTTGATTGACTGCATACAGTGGGTCATCGTCTGGCTTTTTTGGAACATTGAATGCAGGACTTAAGTGGGGTACTCCACAGGGCAGGTTCCTAAATTGAACAACATTTTAATTACTAATAGAAGTAATGTAAAAAGCATAAAGTTGATTTCTAGAGTTCTATTACACGTTCATGGGCTTGGGCTCCTAGGCATTAATCTTGCAATTGGGGGTTAGGCCTACTGCTGAATTTACTACATACATACAGGGGACAATTTACTATATTTTAAATAGCTTAAGAGACTCCCACATTCTTAATAATACGAAATAAACGTAAAAATTCATAAAATAAAAAGGGTGCAGCTCCAAAAAGAATGCAGTTTACAGGGCTTCCAAAAATGGGGGTTCCTACCTTTTGGTGGAGTCCAAAAGGACTCCTTTATATATTTTTAGGCCAAATTCGTAGGTCACAACTAAAATATCGGGCAGGGCTTCGTCTACAAACACCGAAATCCTTGTTTTTTTCAACAAAGTTATATCCCCATTTTGGTCGGCCATATTTGTTAAACTATCTGGAAAAAATCTCCTTTTGTGTTCAGTGCTAAACCCTGTATGAAAATTAAAGCTTTCGGTCGAGATTCAATGCAGATATCGTTTCGTTTCGGATTTATAAGTCAATTTTCACGTAAAATCCATTCAAAATGCACAGATTTGCTGTTTGAACACATAAAAATTAACAAAAAACCAACAAAATATAACCTCCAAAAAATCCAAAAATTGACATATCCGTTTCTTTAAGTTGGTACGGTCGGAACGTTTCCCTTTAAATTGTATTGTAATGTTGGCTATACATTCAAAAAGGGATGTTTCAAATATTAATTGAACACTTTGAACCAATTAAGAAGCTATTTTATGCATTAGGTATTCCAAAGACCAAAAACAATATTGTTAACTTTATATAATTTAATTTAATATAATACAATTTATATAATCTAAACTATTGTTTATTCTACAAGGAAGTTAGGCAACCAGTTTTACTGTGTACTAAATACAGAACCGTGAGAAACTCATAATGGGTGATCTCGCAACATGTGACGTCACAGTCTGTCTTTGCAAGCTTACCACCAGAGGGCTACAAACTACCCACTAACCTAAACGGAATGATTGTTATTTGCTGGCATATCCCGAGACTTTCTGTTTAGCAGTAAGGTCAAAGGTCATTGATTACGATTACTAATATATCTATTTAACATATATAAAAGAAAGACAACTTATAGGCTGTACATAAATAAATAAAGCCAATAATAGATTAAGCCAACTCACTTAAATCCTCTACCGTGTGTTTACCGACATCTTGGCAACAGAAATTTATTTTTACGAGTATTTTTATTTGATTTAAGCTTGCAAGTTCCGAAGAATTTTAGGTACCTATGCAACCTAAATCTTTAATTAAAATAAGTTATATAAATTTTCTAGCGGGGCGCCGTCTGGTGGTAGGTCGGCCCAAATAAACTTCTTTCGAGGGTTTTCTATGAAACATTCCATGTTTCATTTCTAATCTATTATTTGTTTTGTGCTTAAGATTTTTTCCTAACCTAACATTCCTGATTACTCCAAAAAACTTAAAAGCATTTTAAATTAAACTCTTGCCGTAATAATTTTAAACAATGGATTTGGAAAGTGAGGCGCTTTCAGATTTGTACGGCTTGCCCGCCGAGCCTCCGGAAATGCGAAACATTTGCAAAACATGCGAGTATGTCTAATGTATATTTATTGTGGTTTGAATGAGCTGCATGTATTAATTAACTTTTAGGCGCCCCCTGACTGTTTGCTACTGTAGTTCAGTCCCAAACCCTCCTCTGTGTCCCAGAAGTAGAATAATCTTGTTACAACATCCTGCAGAAGAGAAACGGTGCCTTAGAACAGCTCCCATGTTGAACCTTGGCTTGGCTTCAGGAAAGTGCCTTATTTTCAAAGGAAAACGATTTCCGGGACTTCACAACGAGTTACTTTCAATATTTCAGGACCCCAATACATTGTTGCTTTACCCGAGTCCTACTGCCATAGATATATCAGCAGTAGTGACCCAAGAAGTGCCTAGTAATGGATACAATTTAGTGATATTAGACGGGACATGGCCTCAAGCCAAGGCTATGTACACATCAAGCCCTGTTCTTCATAACATAAAGCAAATTAAGCTCCTAAATTTCAATACTAGCGATTATATCATAAGAACTCAGCCGGCTGATGGTTGTTTAAGTACTTTGGAAACTGGGGCACAGTGCTTGTCATTCTTAGAAGGTGATGATTCCTATAAAGAGCAACTGGTGGAGCCACTAAAGGCAATGTGCAAGTTTCAGCTTCAAAATGGGGCAGTGTCACATCAGAGCAAGGAGTTTTTGATTAAGAATAATTCGTATCCGAAGCTGATTGGAAAACGTTTGAATAGGGTTCTTAAGAATGCAGAAAGGTTGCATAGTGATTTTACTTAGTGAAGAAGAAACTAGTACAAAGTGTTTGAAAGCTAAATGTGGTACAACAGGTAGGTATTTTTAATTTTTTGTTATTCATTCAGTATCATAAGTATAGTGTGTTTATACAAGTTGTTAATATAAAAAAATCTATGTAAAAGAATAGGTACATTAAAACATACATATTTTAAAAATGGCATAACTTTTTATATTTGTTTTTGAAAATATTAAAATAAATAATATAGGTAGGCACAATTAAAATGTCTAAGAAAAATAAGTTCTAGGTACTAACCTAAACAATATGTTGAAAAACGCCTTGAGTTATCAATTCCTCACACTCGCTTCTTGGTAGATAGTGTCTACTATCCTTTTTTAACAACAAAACTGTTCCATCTGATAATTCATATTTTCCATAGTCAATCAAACATTTCACTTCAATATAAAGAGATTTGGGAGGTCTAAGGCTTAAGCCTAAATTTAAACCATCCTCACCTAGAATAAAAGTAAAAGTGTAGGGTTTTCTAGCTTAAAATTATAACTTTGCACATACCTATAGACCTCATATACTTTGCTAAGCTTCTAGAGTACTTTGAAAACCATTCAACTTCCTCTGCACTTAAATTTGTTTTGATATCAGCTGGAAGTACACTGCCAAATTCCCATCTCATAGTCCTTAAGGTTCTTAATCTGTTGTAGTGGTAAGCAATGAGGCAACGTACATTTCTTTTCACTGCTGTTGCGCCTACACGTAATGTAGGGTATAGAGCATTCGTGTGGTTTGCTATGGCACTTTCATTGGCTACTACTGCCCTAAAAAACAGATCGTATTTTTATGATGACCTAAGTTACGTTACTATGTAATTTTACCCATAGGCTTTGTTTTGCTCGTGTAGCTGCTTAATTTCTGTACAGACTTCCTTCACAGTGTCCGTCTGAAAAGAATTTTTTCATTAAGGGTTTTCTTGGATACCTAAATGCTTACGTTATAAGGCGGCAGAATTTCTTCACATCGGGATAATTCTTTAATTAAATTGCAAGCTCTTTCGCCGTACATCTTAGTTTTCAACAAATTTTAAAAATAACCTAGAAAATTTAATTTCCCGCGTTTTCCTTAGACGTGTCACTTCAACAGGGCTGCCGGATCACAATAATTGCTCCGGCCCCCGGCATAATGAAGAAGATATTGTCATACGATGTTCGACTTTTATATTTCATATTTATTATCAACAAAGACAGTTTTATTATAATTAATTCATGCGATGTGACACTTTTCGGTACTCCACGTCTGGCAGCAGGGCAGCACTGTTTTCCTATTTTAGTGTTGCTAGTTCCCTTGTGCCAGTGGGCAAACCTTTATTGTTCTGTGGTGGGTACGTTAGGCAATTATTTATACAATTTTAGTGTATTGTCAGTCACAGGATCATTTAAACTGTTCACAAAATGAATTGTATGTTAATTTTTTTGCAGTATTATC
The DNA here is from genome assembly GCA_963920685.1 of Polydrusus tereticollis. Lineage (NCBI taxonomy): Eukaryota > Metazoa > Arthropoda > Insecta > Coleoptera > Curculionidae > Polydrusus > Polydrusus tereticollis. The sequence goes on along the minus strand of OY987332.1, from coordinate 11,112,420 downwards.
TCTACAATTACCATAATAAGTGCTTATTGAGTACTTACAGAAAGCCATAAAATGCTTTGCTTCGTTGATGTGTAGCTGCATCATCAAAGAAATCATGTAATTTAAGCTTAACTGCCTGTAAACTCACAAAATTTGAGTCAACTAGTAGCTAGTGTATAAATCTTGGTCACACTTTCCGCCCCCGCACCCTACCGTAACTGTATGTCGGTGGTCGTATGTGTGTCATCAAAAATATAAATATCAGAAATTTTGCCGGGCCGAGCTTGAAAAATACTGAAATTATCATTTTTGTGGAAATATTTGTATGTACTTAAATAGTGCCAGAATTTCCAACAATATTCGAACGAAAATATCTGTGAAGTTATCTTGGGGCGTTGACGAGCATAACCTTAAAAAAAGGTGAAATATTTTCTGGATGTGGTAAATAAACTTTATAGAATAGGAAAACACTGATTTAGTAAAAGATCTGGTATAGCTACAACTACATTTTAAGATTTATAGCACAGAGCGACAAGCACTCATATCTGCTTTATCTTTAAAATACCTCTCCATATAAGCACCTACGTACTTATTTACAGTGCACAAAGGAATAGCTATAACTTTTTTAGTATTTAATCAGCAATACTTATTATGTGGAAAGCAGCCGCAGGCCAGCAGATCAGTATTAATCAGAGCACAGAGGATGATGAATGGGAAACAGACCCTGATTTTGTAAATGACGTTGATGAACAACAGCAGAGATGGGGCTCAACGACAGTGGAAGGATCTGGAAGAACCGCTGGCGCCATAGAGTAAGGAGCAGATATTTGTTATTCAACACATGCCATGGCTATATCTAACAGTTTTTAACAATTCAGCATTGTAATAAGTATTTTTGTTAGCATGGACAAACTAAGACGTGAGACTGAACAATCTGATGCCAATAAAAAAAAGAAAGCAAGAGAAGAGGGTAATGATAATGCTTCCTTTGGCTATGGAGGAAAATTTGGGGTTGAAAAAGACAGAATGGATGCCTCTGCAATGGGTCATGAGTATGTAGGAAAGGTAGAGAAGCATGCTTCGCAGAAAGATTATTCAACTGGTTTTGGTGGCAAATTTGGGGTACAATCAGATAGAATTGATAAGGTTAGTGTTATTTAAATATATGTTCCTAGACAGGTGATCACTGAACTACTGTAGAATTAGAGGCACCCTCTAATGCATTTATTTTCAGAGCGCTGTAAGTTGGGATCACAAAGAAAAAGTCGAAAAACATGCCTCACAAAAAGACTATGTGACAGGATTCGGTGGTAAATTCGGCATACAATCTGACAGACAGGATAAGTCTGCAGTAGGATGGGATCATATTGAGAAAGCTTCAAAGCACGAGTCACAAAAAGGTGTGCCAAAAAAAATTCAGTTAAAAAATTGAAATGTCACCAATCCTCTCTTTTAGATTATGCCAAGGGTTTTGGCGGAAAATTCGGTGTGCAAACGGATCGTCAGGATAAGTCGGCAGTGGGATGGGACCACCATGAAGCCCCCCAAAAACATGAAAGTCAGACCGACCATAAAATCGGTTTTGGGGGAAAGTTTGGCCTTCAAACTGACAGGTAAGCATTCTTGAATATAAAACTAATTAATTGTGAACCCAATAATAAGTTTTCTATGTACACACTTTTATTTAATGGATTCTTTTTAGGGTTGACAAATCAGCTGTTACCTTTGATGAACCTAGCAAAGTAGGGACAAACTACACCAAAGTCAAACCAGACATTGCAGGAGCAAAACCTTCTGATTTAAGGGCCAAGTTTGAAAATATGGTAAGTTTTATGCTGGTTTTACTTAGTTTGAGCTTTTGTTTTCAAATGAAATTTATTTAATTGCATTATATATACAACTGGTCAAAATTTCCGAATAATTATATTCAATTATGTTTTTAAATCACAGAATTCTGTAGTTCTTCTAAAGCCAGTGTTACACAACTTATCAATGTTTTCGTGAATTTATTCACGCATTGCTTCGCGAATTTGTTTAAAATAAAATAAAATAAATAAAATAAAAAATCTTTATTGTATCACAAAAAAAAGAATTTTTTTGATTACAAAGGTGGAGAGTACCGCATAGCGTATTTTAATATCCACCAGACAAAAAATATGTCGAAAAGACAACAACTCTTAAAACTAGAGAAACAATAAATTATCACAAACAAATTTTTTGATTTTAAATTTAAACGTAGGCATACTTAACAATTTGAAGTTACGTGGCAACGAATTGAATACAACTGCTGACAAATATAAAAAGCATGATTTAAAAAATTCCGTTCTATGACGGGGTATAGAGACTGCGTCCCTGAACCGTGTGTTCACCTGATGGATGTCTCTTCTTACTACCATCAGTTCAGTTAAATAAAGAGGCTCATTAGTTTTTATAACTTTATAAATAAGACTACTCAGGTGAACATACCGCCTCTGTGCCATATTACATTGGTAAGTGCTAACAACATGTTGACTGACATGATCCCTCCTGGACAAGCCCTGTACATACCTAACGCAGGAGTTCTGTACCTTTTGTATTCTATACTTATTGTAATTTGTAAGAAAAGGCCCATAAACAATATCAAGGTAGTTTGGTATGGAAAGAATCAAGCTTTCAGTTAATATTTTTTTCGTCTTACAAGGAAGGGTGTTCCGATATTCATAAATGGATTTAAGTTTGAAATAAGATTTTTGACAGATGTTATTTATATGAGTGTTGAAGGACAATTTTGAATCCATATATAAGCCAAGGTTTTTTACCTCACTGGTCCATTCCACGATTTCCCCTCCGATTCTAACGTGTAAGTGAGAGAGATCAATGTCAGACCGAGAATACAAAATGGCCTGTGATTTAACTGGATTTATGAATAGTGAGTTACTCGAAGCCCAACGTGAGATCCTAGTGAGATCCTCATTAATTAAGTAAATTGTATCATTGAGGCAAATGACCGGTGAGGGCAAATAAATTTGTAGATCATCAGCGTACATATGGTATTTAGTATTTTTAATATGTTTTACAAGATCAGCCGCAAAGATATTAAAGAGAAGTGGCCCAAGGATAGATCCCTGCGGAACTCCACTACCGGCAACCCCCCATTGCGATATCAACACCTCACCATTTTCCGTGAGCCTGACAGCCTGTTGTCTATTGTGAAGATACTCAGCGAACCAACCATCTGCATCAATTCTATAATGTCGCAACTTGGCCAACAACAGTTCTATGTTTAGACTATCAAACGCCTTTGTCATATCTATCAAAACAGCGGGGCAAGAGTGACCCTCATCAAATGCTTGAGTAATATCGCTAGTAATTTTTAGAAGTGCTGTAGCGCAACTATGGTTTGGCCTGAAACCTGATTGAAACTTAGGTATAACATTTTTATCCATTAAGAAATCCAGAATTTGGCCTTTTACTATTTTTTCAAGGATTTTTGATGCAGCAGGAAGAATACTTATAGGTCTGAGTTCACTTAGACTCGCTGGGTTACTCACTTTAGGCAAGGGCGTTATAAGAGCCATCTTCCATAGGTCGGGTACAGAGCTTGTCTCTAAAGAACTATTTACAATATTTATTAATGGTTTTAAACAGTATGGAAGATAAGCTTTTATCATATTAATAGTTATACCGTCATTTCCCACTGCGCCACTTCTAATACTAAGAATACAGTTTAACAGATCTTCCTCGGTTACCAACCTGAACTTAAATGGTTCCCAAACAGCAGCTGTATTGAGAAAATCATCGATTATCCCTGGTTCAATGTCTATTGTTGGGATATTATTCAAAAAATAGTTATTTATTAGGTTGGGGTCTTTTAAATTATTTGGAATTTCTTTTGTAGGTTTATTAACTACTTTCCAGCTAGACATTTTATCCCAGAGAGTCTTGCTTTGATTTTGTCTAGCACAATTATTAATTTCCATTGTAAAATAAGCCCTCTTCTATGCTTTTACTGCTGATGATACATAATTCTTTAATTGAATATAATAGCCTCTGCTTTCTGGTGATTTTTTTGATTTAAATTTATAAAATGCTTTATTTTTAAGTTCTATCATCTTTTTTAAATTATAAGTTAACCAGGGGGGCTTTGATTTTCTCAATTTTATATATTAGCTTTTACTCTGCAATCAGCTCAATTAGTGCTAGATAACTTTTTGAGTATCCTATGCAGGCTGCCATTGTGATTATATTTTAGTATGGCAGCATTGAATTCCCTAAGTTTATGGTAGGTTTGCAACAGAATGAATTGTTTAGTTCAGGTTATACAATATAGTGTGTCTATATTAGCTCAAAACGTTTTGAATATATGAGTGATCAAGTTTTTGAAAAGCTATATTTAATTTTTGTTTTAAAAACAAAGGCCCCATTACCTTTTCTTACTATTAAATTACCGTCTATAGAGGGTAATGGAAACTAAATGCAACAAGTTTCAATATGACATTGTCTAGAATGTCCTGGAAATAAATCCTACGAACAGAATGCTTTTATTTCTAGATTGTTAGGGAATTATAATAGTTGCTTCTCAGACTGTGATATAAGGAACTGAACACTCTTCATTTTTAATTTGTTATTATGTTTTATATACACTTTGTACTTTGTAATACCAATTTTTATTTTATTTTACCTGTAGGCATACCATTTGGAATGTTATTATTTCGTAGTGTATTGGTAAGCATTGGTTTCATTTCAAATTTCCCGCGATAATATTTAACGTGTCAGAATGACGTGGTGGTGATAGACTTGGTTTAGAGAACGTGGTAAGACCAAGTCAGTATCATTCCGCACAATTTAATGGAGACGTTTCCCTATCTATCCTATAATCTGAATCGGGGCAAAAGCACTCTTAAAGAATCTGAAAGATCAGATGGTATCTAGACGTCTCTCGAAGTTCTGATATCGTCGCATGTAGCCATTAATTAATATTTTTAGTACCTATTCAGATGCACGTACAAAACAACTACTTTCTCAAAACACTTTAAATATATTGGAATGGAAAAGAAAGTGATACTTCACAAAAAGAGCCTTAAATATATTTACAAAGGAATATTTACATCTAGCGAGAAAGAGGTTTCGAAACTAAAGCCCAACTAGATATTATACAGTATTCAAACAAGTCGACATGCGTCTAACGAAAATCCCCAATAAAAAGAGAATAATTAATGAAAATTAATTTCGAATGTAAAACCCCCAATAAAAGAAATAAAAAAAAAATAGAACAGAATGAACTACCAGATGGTATACGTCTTACCCCAAAACACTGATTAATAAACGACAAGAGATTAAATTGAACTTTATAAAATTAAGAAAAGGATCACTTTACACGAGAATTAGTAAGTCGACCAAAGAGTTCGGTAAAAATCTCGGAACCGATTCTACTGCGTTCTCCAAAAGAACTTGTGGCCTTAATGCCACACCCCTTGACTCCCAATATCCCAACCTTTCAACTTTAACCCAATCAAAAACTCCCAAAAATAAGTAATGGTCGTTTCCGCGTCCCATGACTGATGGTACTTTGACCAATTACAAGGGTAATTGTACTTCTATCTTTTTAAACCCTCATTGATCACCCCCTTAATATTATTAGGCTATTCGCCGATAGATGGCTCACCTAGTCCACGAAAAGGATATAATTTAAAATATTAATTTCCTCTCATAGAAAATGACTTAAACCTATAATTTATACAAAACAACAAAGTCCTAATCTAATTATACCTAAAAAGAGTTAGAAATGTTAAAAAAAAACTACAAAGTCGTTTTTAGGGCAGATACCGGCTTGTCTCGAAGTCGCAACTTTATCTATTTTTCCTTTAATATCAAACTATATGATTCAATTCCCGCGCATTCTTTGTTTTCGAGAACCGTTGCATGTAATAAAAACGCATGTGTTCTCCAACTTTCTAAACTAAACCCTAGTGGGTAAGGGTGCTTTCTAAGAAAGGTTCTGTTTCGAGCAAATTTATGTTTTATGTATCCATAGAGAATATTTTCTTTTAAATTCAAAACCTGTCGATCTTAGAAATATTTATGGTTATTTGCTTTTTTTAGTCAGGAACCATAACGAATGAAATTAGGTCCAAAAAGGAATTAGGTCTATATTGAAAAATTATGGAAATTATTATTTTTCTGCAAGAGCTTAAATGCGATGGTTGTTATATGTTATTGTTACCCCGATAAAACGAGGACTTAACCCCTAAGTAAACGGTGAAAACCGCAAACATGGAGTACACAAAGACGTTTGACTCTCTGATCTGGAGACATCTATGGAAAATACTTCTTGAAATCAGCATAATAAAGGTTTTCTTATAGAGCTCAAAAGATAGCCAGCCAAGCTCCGAAGCGAGCTCTGCAGCTCCCAAAGCGAGCGTCCACGCCAAAGCAGCACTTTTCACGCAAAAAGGCCTGGAGAATTCCGTGCCTCCAAGCCCGGAAAAGCCTCGGGATAAACAGACAATCCCAAAACAGATCGATTCGTCTAAAACGGCATTTTTAACTCAAAATTCTAGCTCAGGTAAGGCTGTTGTAAAAATATTGTTCTATACAGAATACAAGGTGTCCGGTAAGTATATGGCATACTCTCGGGATAGGGGGGGGGGGGGGGTCAAAATGACCCTAATTTATCATAGAAGAAAAATTGCCCTTAAGAGGTACCCAGGGACTTACCTTTTTGACTCTAACTTTTGAACCAACATGAATTATTTAATGAAATTTATTTAATTGATAGTCAATAACTTTCTTGTAAGCTAGTTTGCAAATATACTTTAAACCAAGAAATTTCGAATGTCAAAGAAAGAAAGAAATAGTAGTTATACAAAAATAATTTAAATCAAACATCAAACTAAAAGGAATTTTACTGTTGTTAAACAAAAAAAATAAGCAATTAACAAACCCTTATGGTCCTCCTACACTTACGCAAAAATTTGTAGAACTGACAACACCTTAGCGATAGACCGTCGAGGCTCACCAGCAATTTAAAGTGCGAACTGAGACTCCGAGTAAAAAAATTAATAGAGCAGCTTATTAATACAAATTTAGACAAGAACAGCAAAGAGTTAAAGGTTCGCCAATTGGGTGATCCCTTATCAGCTTTAAAATCAGTTGATGCTTCAGGTATGCGATATTGGAAATCGGACAGCGGCGTCGTGGCTGGTTGAAATGATTTACTGTAATTTACACATTTCATTTTCTGCTATAACTGTGTGGTTTTAGACAAGTAAGTTTTTACTTGTTACCTAGGTATATTTTATTATATCAGGTTTTTGGCGACAATTTGAAACAGAAGGTCAAGGTGAATTATCGCAGGAATATATTGAGTCGGTGCCAGAGTCGGCCATCAAAAGCGAAATAAGTCCGGAATTAATAAACAAAGATTTACATGTTCAATATCAACGCATTATTTTAAACATGTACGATGTGTTTAAAAAAGAAAATCCGGGAAATACTGAAAATACGCTTTGTACAAGAATGTACTTGTAATGAATTAACACAACTTGGGTTTTATAAGAATTTATAACGTTAGTTATTAATATGGGGACTGTAACCGGTCATTCCATAAAGCGCACACCAATAAATCAAAAACTCAAAACGCCTGACAATACTACAAGGGATTTTATTCTGCGAACTATTTACAACTTTTACGATGATAATATAGTGCCAACTTTAGAACTAGTTCGTGATAAATTGCGAGGTTACAACAACATTGCGTGATGTTTTGTTAAAATGTGGCTTTAAACATAAAAAATTAGATAATCTAATGGTTATAATGGAATCCCCGTATATCATTGAACTACGAGAGGACTATTTGCGCAAAATAAAGGAGTACTATGAATTCGATAAAAGTATAATTTATTTAAATGAAACTTGGTTTGATACTTATGATGTTGTTAAGTATGGTTGGGTAGACAGTACAAATTTTCCTCTCGAACACGCCGGAAGTAATGATGGGTTTGTACCTAATGTGTTGCTCTTGTCAGCAAAAAATATCACTCGATAATCAATCTCCAACTTTAAGCGTAGTTGTCCTCGATAATATTCGACAGGTAATAACGAAATGGATGTATGGAAAAATTGCGTAGCTCATGTTATAAAAAAAAATGAATATTCTGTTTCACCACCGCCACCTATAGCGCCAGTAGTAATCTAAACTGGAAATGATTCTACTTCTGAAGATTCCAGTCATTAAATTGTTTATGAATTTTAAATTAATTATATTCGTTCAACACGTATCTTAAAAACTTGTTAACAGGCGATGTCACGGGTACAAGCCTCTTATCGATATTAACTATATTTTTAAATTGTTTTTGGCAAAATTAGCATTTTTCGTTACAGAAAGACCATTTTAAGGATATTCTCTGCAAGCGAAGTCACGGGTACAAACCTTTTATCGATATAAACTATAATGAACAAGCTATAATATACACTATTTAATCTTATTAAAAATTTACAACAATCCGCATTTTAACTATTTGGTAGAAGCGACGCCTATGGTCAGGAGTTTGACGCTTTTTTATGTCATCAAATTAAGCTTGGATTAACTATAACATAAGGTATTTAAACATAGTAACTAACGGCGGATCCAGAGACCTTTCTTGGGGGGGGGGGGGGACTAGGGGAAGTTAGACTTGACTTTTACTTTTGGGTGTAACATTTTTCTACTTTACTGGCAAAATCTATTAATTCTGAGGTCCAAGGGGGGGGGGGAATTAGGGAAACCCCCCTCCTCCCCGTGGATCCGCCACTGATACATGGCACCATTTAATCTGCCTTCAATAAAGAACGGTCCAATGAGGTGATTCCCAATAATCCCCGCGCACATGTTAACCATGAACCTTTGTTGGTGCTTTGTCTGTATTGTTGCACCGGGATTTTCTTCGTGCCAGATATACAAATTATGGCAATTTATTACTCCGTCTCGGGTGAAACCGGCTTCATCCGTGAACCAAACAATACTAGTAAAATTCTATTTTCTATGACAATTTAGGGTTATTTTGACCTCCTCTTAACGCTCCTGAGAGTACGCCATATACTTACCAGAGACCCTGTATATTCTAATCATCCTGTGTCGTTTATTAGAGCCTCAATCGCAAGAGAAGCACATTCCACAAAAAATCAACCATACCAAGATTGCTCAGTTTACGAACGCTCAAGCGGAGGTTGAAAATACCAGCTCAAATAGTGCAATAAAAGAAGAATTGGAGTTGCTGAAGCAGTTGCAGAGGCAGAAGCAAGAGGATCCGGAAGATTTAAGCGAAGATGTCAACCGAGGCGTGGTGGATTATGACACGTACGAGGATGTCGAACCGCCCGCGCAATTCGTACAACAACCGGTAAGTTACAGAACATACAGAAACTTGTTATGTATGCGCAGGTACAGGCCCTACTAAAACCTTTTTTAAAGGAACCTGTACACCAACAACAACCACCAAAAGAACCAATCCATCAACCTTGGAGTGAACCGGTTCATCACCCTGACGCCCTTCCTGAACCTTCACCCACTGCTGAACAACCCGAGGCAGAATATTATAGCAGTGACGACATTGTAGATACCGGCATCACTGCCATTGCTCTCTATGATTATCAAGCGGCCGCTGAAGATGAGATATCTTTTGATCCCGATGACGTCATTACACATATAGAGAAGGTAACGTTAACCTGTCACTTATGTCATAAATCATAGTCACAAATCAATCATTTTCTGCTTTAGATCGACGAGGGATGGTGGAGAGGCTTATCCAAAGGAAAATATGGGCTTTTCCCTGCCAACTATGTTCAGTGCAATGACTTATAAAATGTTTTATTTAAACAAATGACTTAAGTACACTAAAGCACATAATATGTCAAGTAGTAAAACAATGAATATTTGACAGTTGGTCATGGCCACTCCAGATATATGTATTATAGGATTAATATAGTTTTTTATGTCATGTTTAGTGCTTTAGTTACTTAACAAATATCATTGTTATACAGAAAAAAACATATTCAAACTGCGATGTACTTAATTTTCTATGAATTATTACTATTTTTAAATGTCGAGGTATTAACTTTGGATTTTATCAGATAATTGTTATCATGTTGATTATACTTTATGATAGACTTAGTGAACAAAGCTTCAAGATGTAAACATTCATTATATTCATATACAATAAATTTTTGTATATTTTAGAAAATGTAGTTTTACTCACCATAAGTACCGCAATAAAGTGTTTATATCAAATTTACATTGCTTCCTTATGCGGGTAACCGCATAACAAAGACTGAAGACGATAACCGGTATTTTTTAATTTACAATCAAATTATTTTTAAAAATGCCCCAAAATGCAGGTTGACATTTGCTTAAAAAAATGGTGGCGTAAGACGTTTTACAAAAAAACAAAATGGCGTCCATAAAACAAGGTATGATGCCATTCTCATGGGAAAAGCAGTCTCTTTTCAGAATCTTCCAAGGCGTATTTTCACCGGCTTACCAAAAGAAGGTAATGTGAAAAACGTGCCTTTAAGCACTGAAATTTAAATTATTTAATATGATATCTACCATGAGATTTGGATAGGTAGTGCCAGGTTGGTCTATGGTAGTGCTTTAAACTACTTTGTTTCGAAAACTGTCAAGTGGTTGTAGCTTCTTTTTGTTTATGGCAATACAATTTAAAAATTCATTTTGGGCTTGTAATGTGTGGTTTCCAAATTTTGCAAGGTTCCGGGTGCTTTCTATGACCCTGTATAATAAATTAATCAGGAATCAAATAGCCCAATATACACTCTCTTGTGCATTTGGTTGCCTATAAGATTGGGGAATGGATTCAAAACACGGATATCATTTTCTAAATCCGTGACACCAAATTAAAATGAATAGCTTACGTTATCGATATGACCATTATAATAATGAATTCTTAAGACATTATTTTGTCAAAATACAGCCACAAACAATAAAATCGTTAAATTTTGACTTCATAACTTACTGAACTGTCCATGTCCATATGATGGCGCCACCTACTACCGACCTTCCATCTCTTTCCCGTCATTATTTTGTTCCATTTTATTTTCAGTTTTCTCAAGTAGTCTGTGGCGGTCAGCCATGTTGGGTAGTGTCGGCGAAAAAACTGTTTTCACGTAAAAAACTCTATATTTAATCAGTGTTTGTGTCGTTCAGTGACCCCCGCAATTTGGATTAACATGACGACCCTCACGGAAACCATGAATTGGGGCACGGAGCTCTGGGTAAGTTCAAAAACCGATGAGTGAATGTAGGCAATCGCGTAACGAGAAAAAAATAAAATTACCTTTACGTTTCTATGGAAACGTACAATTGCATTGTCGCGAATTAAAGTGCATTGTTTCATACAATGTATTCCGATGCTGGGCCAAGAAACATTTCAAAGTTTTCCCCAGATGTCGAGCCTTAAAACTGGCAAAATCGGTCGTTTTTCGGTCACAGGTTAACCGTCTGGGTTTTGAAACGGTCAAATCTCGAAACCTGTCCTCCAAAGGTGACTAACAAGTCTTTTATGTATCTGGGCAGGTGCTATTAAATATTCAGGTGAAACACATCCAAGTCGCTGTACCTAATTTGATTTTATTATAATATTTTGTTTTGGTTACATGTCCGTGACAGGTGACAGTAGTTGTCAATTAATTGTTATGACTGACAGGAATGGAACAGTGATTTCCTCAATTGTTTTTTAATGTATTTATTCAAATACATAATTTTTCAATCAAAATCCAGTTATGTTAATGTGAAATATCCGTATATCGGAAAGTGTAATATTTTAAAATACGTACGAGACGTATGGTAGGTAGAGAGATATCCTCGATTTTTTAGGATTTGTTTTAAATATTCATGACTGCGGCTAAATTCCTAATAACCTCATAGTCTTTTAGCTAGTGTAACGGCATCCTAGAGGTTTTTAGGCAAGATGTTGGTACGACTTGTACTTCTTGTACCAAAGAGTGACCCAACCTTGTACCTATTATTGGGTTTTAACAGTAGTTGTCCTTGGTTTTTAAACTGTATTTTTTATTTTTCGGCGTAAACCCTTAAAAAACTGTATTTTTTCTGATATTACCCTACTTTCAGTTTGTAGGTATCTAATGTTGAGAAAGAAACAACACTGCAATTCTGTTCTTTTGTTTCAAATTTCTTGGGAATCATTATTTTTTTGTTCTTATGCAAGACGTGCTGTTTACATTTAGCAATTGATTTGAAAAAATCGAAGCACGTATAGAGGAACTTTCTTATCTTATTTAAGTAATATTATTTAAACGTCCATTTAAACAAGGCTTTTTATGCCTTGCGTGCACTTGATAAGAGACGTGACTGTCATAAAAGACTCGGATTTAGGAATGGAATGCTGTTGCATTTCTAAATTCTAATAAGGGAAATGAAATACCTACGGGTAGAACGCAGATGACGTCAGCATATCGACATTGGTATAGGTACATATTTTATTCAAAAAAGTAATATTTCCAGGGATATCGCCTAAAAAACGCGCCCCTTTCGGAACGCCACCCTTAAGAAAATAGATGACGCGTGGCAAAGGGACGAGATTCTCATTTGTTTCAAGGGTGACTCATCGTAAACCAATAAAACGTGCAAGGTAACTCGATTTCGGCGAGGGAATTTCCTTCTTTTTGGTCGGTAATGGCTTGCCCGCTTGAGTCATATTTTAGGATAAAAACACGTATTTTTTCGTTACAAATGGAGCATTAAAATAAGTAGGCAGGTTCTAGGAAATTGTTGAAATATAATAACAATAGCAGGTATACCTACTAAATGTTGAAAATGCAGTAAAAGCTTGGATATAATATACCGAGGATCGACATAAAATAAATAAAGGTGGTTTTGGTTTAGATAAGATAGGAAAGGTCTATGAAAAATGTCAACAATGATTGGGTTTAGTTTGTTTACATGGGCGATACGACATTAGATCAATGCCAGGAAAAATGGTTTTTGCTCTTCGTTTGTTTATTTTGATTTCATGATATCATGACGTTGAGTATCAAATTACTGACATCAAATATTGATTGTTTACAAACTACCTACATATTACTTATTATAAAGATTTCTACTTTTAAACAGAGTTCATTTCAATTAGATTTTTTCAAAACAATTAGGTATTTTACTATTAAATTTCTTCTTCAATTCTGAACAAAAAAGTTATCTTCAATTTTTGTCCTATAATACCTACCTAATGTATTATGATCACTTTTTGATACTATCTCTGCATCTCAAGAATAACTTTTTAATGCTGGTGGATTACGTGTCATATTATATGAAAAAGCAGAAGATGCATTTAAACAACATCTGAAATTAGTTACCTACCGAATGGTGATGGAAAAAAGATACTTTTTACCTTTAAATACTTTACTTCGTCAAACAACGAAAATCGTATCCTTGAGAAGTTGTCTTGTGATTATGTAGTGTCAAGAGGACATTGATCGGACCTCAAAATCAGATCTGTGTTTAGGGTTTAGAAGATTTAATGATTTTTTCGTTTCATTGACTCTACTATACAGTGTGTCCAGAAAAGTTCTAGACATATGGAAATTTTTTTTATTGTTGATTTTACGAAAAAAAGTTATTCTTCATAAAAAGTTCTGCTTGATGCGCAAATAATATTGACATATCAAAACTTAAGATATCATGTACAGGGCGGCAAGAAAGTATAGAAACACAGAATTACGTTAAGAGGAAAGTACCCTCAACTTTTATTTTAGAGAAAATTGTTATAAGAAAACTTTACTAAGGACTACAAAACGTTGTCAGATACAATTTTTCGTTGAAACATTTTAATTTACAGGGTATCATCAAAAAGCCTTTGGAAAATATGTTTTTATTTTATTTCTTTAACAGTTACCTGCAACAATTTTGCAACAACTATGTGCAATACTATAGTAACGAATATTGACATGTTAGTCAAAAATCATTTACTATTTTTCGACTTATTCAAGAGTTTTTCGTTAGTTTCGTCATGGTTGTAAAGTTAATGCTGCAGGAGAAAATAGAATTTGTACTTATCGTCGGAATTCACTATAAACCTATTAGGGAAGCCGCACTCATATTTAATACTAGACACCCTGACAAAATGGTATGTAGAGCCACTATAGCAAACGTAATGAATACCTAAATTTAAAGTTACTGGTTCCGTCGAAAATGTATTTAAGAAACAACACAACAAATGGTCTACAACAGAAGAAAAGCAACTCAATGTAATGCAAGCGGTTATCGAAGACCCGAAAATTTCTTGAAGAAAATTGTCAAAAACTATTGCAGTTGACGTCAAGAAGTCTACTGCTAGTAATATTTTAAAAATAAGTAAGTTTCATTTCATCCATATAAACCGAAATACATTCACAAGCTTCTTCCTAGAGATTTTGAATCCCGTTTCCTATTTTGCGCGTGGTTCCAAGGCGAGTGTGAAGTTGCTCCTTTTTTTTTGCAAGAAAAATATTATTTACAGATGAAGCCATGTTTACTTCCAACGGCGTGGTATGCTCTCAAAATTGTCAGTGGTGGATGGTGGAGTGACAACAATCCAAATTTTATAATCGAATGCCGTAGTCAACATATTCATTTAAAACCAATATTTGGTGTGGCATTTTTAATGATCGGATCGTTGGACCATACTTTTTCCGACAAAATATAAATGCTGCCATTTACCTGACCAGTTGTCTCAATTTATTGACGAACTGCCGTTAAATATAAGACGTACAATTTTGTATCAATATGATGGAGCCCCATGCCATAGTACTAACACAGTAACTGGGTATTTGAATGAAGTATTTCCGCACCGTTTGATAGGCAGACGTTCAAATATTCCTGGGCCAGCCAGGTCGCCTGACATCACACCCCTGGACTTCTTTTTATGGGGCCGATTAAAGAAATGGTGTATGGGCATAGACCTTTTCAGGATATTGACTATCTTGAAGCAGTAATAACAAACTGTGTCCAAGAAATTACTCCTAATATGATACAGTAAGAGAAATTACAAGACGTACTATAGTTTGCATGGAAAAAGAAGAGGGGCATGTGGAGACATAATTTTTCATTTTAAACTATCTGTTTCTAGATCACTTTTTTATCATGTAATTGCTAAAATATTGTTTATTATTCACATTCACAATTTATTTTTGCTCTAAGGAAATTAAATGTTTTTAATATTCCTGATGGGTAGGTAGGTTGATTTTAGAACATGAAATAATCTCGCATTATTTTTTTACGTAATTGGTTTCCAACAAGAGGTAATGAATGCTCAACGTGTTTTTGATGGTACCCTGTAAATTGAAATATTTCAACGAAAAATTGTATCTGCCCACGTTTTGTAGTCCTTAGTAAAGTTTTCTTATAACAATTTGCTTTAAAATAAAAATTGAGGGTACTTCCCTCTTAACGTAATTTTGTGTTTGTATATTTTTTGCCGCCCTGTACATGATATCTTAAGTTTTGATATGTCAATATTATTTGCGCATCAAGCAGAACTTTTTATAAGGAATAACTTTTTTTCGTAAAATCAACAATAAAGAAAATTCTCATAGGTATGTCTAGAACTTTTCTGGACACGCTGTAGAACTAAAGAACTAAATCTTGGCATAGACAGAATTTAGGATGTTATAAGAACATCTTCTTGAAGGTTAAACGATTAATATGTTGTCATACCAGATAATAAATAGTCGTAGAAAACATACATATATATTTCCAATCAATGACCTATTTAAACAACACACAAAAACAGATATTTTCTATAATTTGGTAGTCATTATTTGGTGTTCAATGTCCACCACGCAATCAGGTCGAGTAACTGTTAAATAATCTTATTTTAATAATATTTCCATATATCTGAATTTTTTATTCACAATAGTCATTTTGTAATGACAACTCCATGTTTATAGATTAATTATTTAAGACAACCTGACCTAGGTCTTTTTCCCGTTTGGTTTTAAGTTGGTCGAAATCGAGGTCAAAAAGATGAATATTTTAAATCCTATATTTGGCAAAAGTTGTTAAAGAAATTACTTTTGCCAGCTATTTAAAAATCTACCGAATCTAAAATAGGTTCAGTGGAATTTATTCGAGGTATAGGGTTCGCTTTATAAATATAGCAACACTCAAAGGAAATAGGTGTACGATTTCAACCCTCTGTGATCACAGAAAGTCGTTTTTTTATTTCGGAGCAGTGGTGCATGAAATAATTTATCGGTTGAAGTTGAAAAAGCTAAAAAATGGTTCCCTAACCTCGTAAAGGGAAGGAGAATAATATTCAGGACAATATATTAACAATAATTTGGTAAAGTACAGTACCTCTAAAATGTTGAACTCCCTGTGTTGGAACCTCTTCTATTTTATCAACATTGCTGAACCTTTAAACAGATAAAGTTTAGAATTGTTAAATTAGTCACCTCAATAATTCTCATATATACTTCTGTATTTCAGATATTTAAGACCTACACATCCCGAATCGGTGCTAAATTAGGGTCACCCTGATTTGCATAGAATAGAACGACGAGTTTGGTGAATGAAAGTAAGGTGATAGCGGCGTTTCTATGGGATTTAATTCACAGTGATATAGCGGAAGGCGAAGTATCGTTATATTTCGTTGTGAAGCGGTTTCGCCGACAACAAATTTTGTACAAAGAGGTTTATTCAACTTTACAGTCTCCAGTAGCTTCTTTTTCAGCGTATCTTTATGAAATGGCTTCTTATTTACATTAAGCCAATGAATAATGTCATTTTTTTTCCAAGAAGATATTTTTTCGGATCTTCTTGAGTGGTAGCTGGCATTATCCATGACTATAACAGACCCAGGAGGCGGAATAAGATCTAGCATTTGCTGGAAGTATTCTTCAAAGTCTCCAGTCCGTTTTGAAGTAAATGCTAGTAAGTAAACTACCTGTGCCTCTACCTACCCGATCTCAAGAACCCTGATAATAAACATACCTAGTGTTGAGAACACGCTGAGTGTTAAAGCAAAGTACGCCACTGATGGAATTCTTGGAAGTCTAATTGATGTATATAGTGTATATATAACGCTTATGAGCTATCGCACGATGCGATAACAAACGCTGTGCTGTCTGCGTTTTTATTAGTTCATCTCTTTTCCTCACGTATACGTAAATATCCAAGATTCATCATAAAACCCACATAGTAACAGCGCGGCATTGTTGTCATATGTAATCAGGCGCTTCACCAAAAATAATCACCTACCAAGCTGCGTGAGGAAGGGAGACAGACGCGAGAAGGGATGAGGCAACGCAGCCTTCAGACGGTCGCCAAGCAGAGTTTGGCTAAACGCATAAAATATAAGTTTATCAAGGGACTGTTCCCCGAAAGTTCGGCGGTGCATGCCGCACGACTGCTTTTAAAAAGTAAAGCACGTCACCGAGTGGAAATTGTTCACATTTCTTGTACTATGTAGTTAAAGTTAACAAAATCAAAGTTCAACAAGTTAATACAATGTGAAAGTATTGAGTATTATGGAAACGTATGTGTGAATGCAATTTGAAGTGTAACTAGTAATTTGATGTAGTGTATTCTCAGATAGTGGGAAATTATTAAGTGAATATTGTAAATAAAACGTTAGTGCTACCTTACGAATAAAATGCTGTTGGAATTAAATACAGTGTTTTATTAAATCGACAGATCTACACCAGAGCCAGCTACTCAGCCTACGGATACACAGTAATAACAAAATAAGTATTAAAGGCTGAACCATAGTTGCTTTTAAAACACCTAGGTACAATAATAATAATTATTGAACTACACCTATGGAATACTGCGAAGACCATTGGGTTTTATAGTTCAATAATGATTTATTACTCTCTCGCATTAAGCAACAGGCTATACCCATTAGTATTGAATAAAAATTGGCACACGTGTTGAATGGCCGCCTAGGTCTCCAGACCTTACACCATTGGACTTCTTGTTCGAACCTAAAAATGAATGAAATATTTTTGGATTGTTAAATCATGAATTTGTTCATTACTTTATGTGCACATTGTATAATATGCGTTGTTAACATTGTTAGCATAATTGTATAAAAACAACCGAACGGCGTGACCTCGACCTTCGTTTTCCCAAGTCTGCAAAAACGTTCCTCGCGATGGCGATACGTGCGGTTTTCTCCAAACGGCGATTTCTTTTCCCTTTTAAGGCGATTTTTGTTCCCATGCCTTAAGTTACGTTTAGAATTTCTGTCAGTATTGGACTATTGAGTCTCATATTTCTTTCTGGCTAGTTTTCAAAAACATCGTATTGGTAAAACAAATAATGATGTCTGAAAACTACTAAATTAATAAAATACATTGTGCTTTATGGAATTTCAACTCTTATTCTTAAAATTTATTTAGTAAAAATTTTGTAATATATTCAAATTGTACAACTGTTTAAAGACCCGAGGAATTAGCTGGGTGTGTCCAGCTGGAACTTTATTAATCTTAATAATAATCTAATCAACTTTAATATATTCTTAAATATACCGTATTAGTCACAAGTAACGCTGGTTAAAAACCGACGATTAAAACGACAGAATATAAATTTTATTGTCTTAAACATGGACAACAAATCAATGGAGACAGAGTTTGTAGTAGAGGTGTAATATTTTATTTTTTTTCTCAAGAGGTCTTCTTCAAGAGTGTTCCGCATGGCTTAAAATATTCTTAGAACAGACGCTGGAACTTGTGGAAGAGAAATTGGAAATAAAATACATATATTCAGGGTTGAAAGGATTTAAATCACTTGATTTTTTTCAATTTAAATCATGATTAAAATCAAAATTTCTGATAAGTTATAATTAAGAGAAAATAAAAACTTTCAGTTTTAATTAATGGTTTATTATATCAAAAAAATAAAAGCACTGTATCAAAATAATGTTTATTTTAGTTAATTGTAGTGCTTGTACAAAAAAACTAATTTTGCAGCTTTTTCCCTTCCTAATCGATTTCTGAGTTTGGAATGGACTAAACCAAATGTTGAGAAAATTCTCTCGACTGATGCAGAAGAAGCAGCAGCACAAAGTAATTGTCTAATTATGAAGAACTCTTTTTGAATAATGGGTATATTTGGTTGCGACTTCCACCAATCTATAGGTTTTACATTCTAAAGAATATCATCATGAAACATAATATTAGTGAAAGGTTCTGATCTGGCAAGAAACTTGACTATGAGTGGTAGTAAACCACTATTTGGATCTAATTCTTTAACAGCTTTGAAAGCAACATTTTTTTCACTCTCTGTTAGTGTTTGCTGAGTTGTTGTTGAGTCAAGAAGATATGCCAACAATTGATATGGGGTTATACACTGTTCATAACACCTTAAATTTTTGCAGTTGATTTAAAGTTATGTCCGTTTTGTCAAAATGACTAATGGCGGACGCATCTTTATATAAACAGTGGAGGGTTTTCTTGTTCTGACAGAAATTTGCAGCTCGGCGTTTTTCGACAGGAACTATCTTCATTAAAATTTGAAGAACGGTGAGAATAAAATCAAAAACGTGTTGAAAATAGCAACTTATTTATAGGAAAAAATAGAAATGAAAATAGAAAAAATCAAAAAAATCGCAATTTTTTATGTTTTTCAAAAAACAAATTGTTCTTCATAAATAATGACACATACAATAAAATAATTTATAATAGGTCTTAATATCGTATCAATTTCATATTCAATTTTTAAGAATCCCATACATTTTCTTTGGTTTCTTTTCAAGCTTATATTTTATTTAAAAGTTTCACCTAATGGATACTGATAGGTTATTTATGTTCCTAAGGTTGTATCCGATACTTTGAGTTTGCTTTTAGACCCTTGTTTACTTGTAACGTTTGTTTATATTACAAACGTCCTTCTTTGAAGGTGCTATATTTTTACTGCATTAGGTTTGTCAGGTCAAAAAATACACTGCCTAAAATCAGTTAATTTAGTCCCCCTTTGTTTGTGATAATTAATTTGTTTTTCGTTCATATCCTGCTGAACAAAAATAATTTCTTTAAACTTGTAATTATAGGGACAGGATTTCGTTGCTTTGATTGTTGTTTTTTTTTGGGGAGACAACATTGCTAATACCTACATCTCATAATCTCATATATACCTGCGGTAAGTATAGTCATAGTTAGGGCAACTTTTACCATCGAACTGTGATATTTCCTATGATAAATTCACTCCTACAATAAAATGTCCATTTGACCTTTACATTTTTATCACTTTGACATCGATAAAAAAGGTGCATCCTTTTTTATCCCGATAAAACCCTCTCCAGCTAAAATTTAAATGGTAAAAACCATAGACATCGTAACTATTAGACCGAACAATAACAAATAAACGTGTTGTCATCATTGTATTCCAGTGTAAAGTAAATCAACATTCAAGCTGCTCCCCTCCACTTGGTTTGCCAGACTTACGCCACAGAAAACGTAGTTTTCTGGGCTTACTCTGTTAAAAGTATTAATTTCTATGATTTACTAGAATAACATGATGTGGGAAACATATAACATTGCCTAAAACCTTGTAAAAAATCTGAAGTATGGCAACGCAGCAAAAAAGAATCCGCCCAGATCCCATCATTTTCGTGGCCACCCGCATCGACTCGGCATATCGGATGTTCCATTCATTTGTGACAGCGTTTTTCTGTGGGTTTTCCTGGAGTTTTGTCAACCTAACCTTTATTGTTCTGTGGTTTCGTCCCATGCATATGTAAAGGCAGCGTAGTCCCCACTCCCTACCCCACCTTGCTCCTCACAGCGTCTCGCCACCAAACGATTTTGGCATCACAATTTTCTAGCATTTATGAATGGCGTGTCGGATCTATAGTTACGATGCCTATGGTAAAAACCTCTCCAGCTCAAAATCGAGTAGCTTTTCTTTTTCATTGCTCGGCAACCTGACATATTGTAACAAATTAATTTGATGATGTCAAACATTTTTTAACTTTCTTTAAGATCGGATAAACTTTTATTTTTTAAACTCAAACTAGATCACTTTTTAGCAATTCAAACTCGAACAAACGGTAATAGATCATCAATAGAATCATTTCGTTTGTTCTCGTTAAATTTCTAAGCAATCTAGTTTTCGTAAAAAATAAAAGCTTATCCGATAAAAAAAAATTTCTTGTGGTTTTACGTATAACAAATCGCATCAAACCAAATGTCAATGTTCAAATTGTACGTGAATACACTATACAAATAAAAAACGTACTTTACTTATCGAGAAATGCAAAGAGCTGCGACATCATGTATTTCAAAATCCGATGGGACTTCCTGAGTAGACAAGGAACTGTTGACCTTTTCTAGAAATCTTTATTTCTGTGTGCATGTGCATCTACCGGAACAATGATAACTGGAACTGAAATGACGATATTGTCTCGTTTGTTATTTTATATTTAGATCATTGGAAAACGATTACATAGTTTCAAATAATATGACGTCGCCTCGTCAAGTTCATTTATGACTTGTAAAATAGACCACTTTCAAAAGTTCGGTAATTGTGGACCTCCCTTGACTTTTATGCAACAACGCCCTTCCTCCCAAAAACACCACTTTTATCGTAATATCCTAGATCTATCCTTTTTTATTGCTAAGACAATTTTTCACCACATATATCTGAAAAAAATTTTTATTATGGCTTCAATATCTTCCATGTTTCATTAACGTGCGAATGTCTGGACAGAGTGGGGTGAATCACTCTGGCAATACATTATGTGCACAATCCATAGAAATCGCCAGAGATCACCTTCGAAATCGCGATGATATCTCGGAAATCGTGTCCCCAGATGGTGGCAGCCAGGGGCCTCCTTTTCCTGGCGAATTCTTCTCAGTCGCCGAGAACACAGTTTTTAGAATAAATTAATGGGCTGGAGGCCTGTAAAATGTAAAATTTCTTTAAGTAAGAATCAATACTACGCATACATAGTAAATTAAGCGAATATTTGTAATTTTATAGTATTGCTCTGAAATCGAGGGATTTCTGCAGTAAAGTCCATCCGAACAACCTGCTTGAATGCCTTAACGACTGGACTGAAAATCACGACAATTCACAACCAACAGACATAGTCTACCTCGACTATGAGAAGGCATTCGACAAAGTACCGCATAACCTGCTGTTAAGAAAGCTTGAACACTTTGGTCTGCGAGGACAGCTGCTGGCTTTGATATCTGACACATTACACCAGAGGTACTATCAGATGCGAGTTAACGGGATACTTTCAAGTCAACACCATGTTAAAAGTGGGGTTATCCAGGGATCTGTGTTGGGTCCATTGCTCTTCACGTCTTACCTGTTTGACCTTGCTACCCAGATCGAAACCAAAATAAAATGCTTTGCAGATGATGCAAAAATCTATGCAAATCCACTTCTCAATACCAACCAGCTTAAAGCAGACCTACATACAGTGGAAGATTGGTCAGGCAAATGGGGCATGAGGCTGAATGACTCAAAATGCACGGTGCTAAGAATCGGACCAAATAATCCAAACGAACCCTACATGCTAAATAATAAAGCATTAGCTACCGTCTCAGCACAGAATGACCTGGGGATCATAGTTACGTCTGACTTAAAATGGGAAAACCACATAGCAATAATAGTGAAAAAAGCCAACGCATTTATTTACCTAATAAAGCGAGCTTTCAAAGATCACTCATCAGAAATGATAGGTCAACTCTACAAGAGCTTCATCAGACCAAAGTTAGAATACGCTTTTGCAGTGTGGAACCCGTACTTCATCAAAGATATTGAGCTTCTAGAAAAAGTACAAAGGCGAACAAGCAAAATACCACCAGAGCTACGAGATCTGACGTACCCAGAGAGACTGGCAAGGCTAAACCTAACCACCCTCAAGGAGAGAAGACACAGGGGAGATTTGATAGAGACTTACAAAATAACGAGTAATTATTACAAGTGTAACATTCACAACATTTTCCACCAAAACCATAACCAACATCTACGCGGGCACTCAAAAAAGCTTGAGAAGGAAAGAACAGCAAAACTGCAAAGGAGAAATTTTCTATGTAACCGGATTGTGTATTCGTGGAATGCTTTAGAGGAAGAGACAGTGACTGCGCCAAATACAAATGCATTTAAAAACAGAGTAGACAGAGAGCTGAAACAAAATGCTGACAGAACAATACACTACAGTGCTTGAGGAACAACAAACAAACATGCTCAAGGAAGAAACAATAGCTTCATCGGTTTCACCGCCTGCTATTGGAAATACATGATGATGATGATGATGATGATGATGAACATATTTCGTTTGACCTAATAACTGCAATAATAGTTTTGTTATATTGTAAACACCCAAAGAAACCCAGTTCCCTGTTCGATTGCCAAACCGACGTTTTTAAAGAATTTCTTGGTAAAATTACCCATATAAAACTGTCGATGAGCGTGCCAACCAGCGAAATCTACCTGGCCCCAGCTGGCATCACTGTTTATATTACTGGAATGAAATGAAATAAGGGGTACTGCTTTGCACAGAAACGAATTTTGTGGTTAAATGAAAAGCCATAGTATTACCTTATAGTAGCAATGTTTATTATGTTGATTTTTACAATTACTTGTATTATATGTATATTAATTTATTATAAGTTTGCGTGCGGAAAAGGGCAACTCTTCGCACGCATTTAGGTAAAAGTAATAATAACAATTGATGTACCTTTCTACTTAAAAAAATATACTTACATATATACAGAGAAGGTTTAATTGTAATTATAAAACGTTTTAATTTATTTCTAATTCAGTCTCGCTATCACTATTATCCACATTTACAATAAGAGGATGTATTTCGTTTTACTGTGTAGTTATATAAGAGTCTTCAATTTTTAAGACATGGTTAACCGAATTTTTCCAGCTTTCATCTGGAATTTCATCGAAAACTTTCTTTATTAGCTCTATTACACTGCGACTAAGAGTAGGTGTAGCTTGCATTGTCCATCACAATAACACTGTGTTCTGGTACATTTGAAAGCAAACTGTCTTTAAACCAGCTTTAAAAAAGAGCGGCGTTGGTATCTTCATGATAGTCCAGACTTGAATCCTTTATATTTTTTTGCCGACAATAATAAACAATTAGGGATCCATCCATTCTCCCAACCTGCATGAATTATTGTTATTCGTTTTCCTTCATTTGAAAAGGCTTTATTTTGGCATTTTTCAGTTAAATCAACCCATCCCTTTTTGACAGTCTCATGAGTGTCAAACCACGTTTCATCCAGATAAACTATTGAACGTTTTTCGGATCTAAACTTTTTTATTTCCCTAAGGTACAGAAATCTTATTTTTCTTAATCTTTCGGACTCCATAATAATTTGTCTCTTGTTTATTGTCTTATACTTAAATCCCATCTTGTGCAAAGCGCGGTGAGGACTTGTCCTGCTACATATGATATCGTTGTATCGTCAGTTGTTAACCGTGTTTTTAAAGAATCCAACGTGGGCACAACATTTTCTCGATACATTTGGTATATTTTCCTGCGAATAACATCTTTGTCACAATCATCTACGCATTTCATTTTTCCGGTATCTTTGCGAACTTTTTTTTTTAAATGTCCTTTTAGCATAATATCTCGTACCGTCGATAATGGAACTTTCGTCATTTCACTGGTATTTTTAACGGCAATTACTTTAGGGTGGCCGCTCTTTAGTAACGATTCACATACATTTTTCACGATCACTTTGGCGTCAGAAGATAAATGCTTCCTGGAATGTTTAGGGTAGCTAGATATCGCATTAGCTGAAGATTCCCAAGGTCTCCACATACTTTTAATATTAACTTGTTGCACACTGTTTCAAAGTAAAATAGATAGGTACTAATCTATTTCGAATATTATGTTAACTATTTATATAAGCTATATAAACTAAAAAGTTTTGAGAAATATCCTAATAATTAAGTTGTTTCTAGAAAACCTTAATTAGACAGTTTATTAATTTTGATAACAAATCAAGTAATGCACCTATCCATTGATATTATAAACTGGCATTAAAAATAAATGTGGGTTAATGCGGCTCTGCGAAAGCGAAAGCCGAGTTTATGAGGGGTTTTATTGCTGTCATTAAGCCAAACGAAATATGTTGGGAAGTACTTTACATGTATATTTTTGTGGAAATGATTCACCCTTCGGCTCTGGCCTTCAGCTTGACCTCTGCTAGTAATGAAAAATGTTGACAAAGACATTTAAAATATAGGTCTTCGGGTCCACCAAATTTTCTTTCACATTTTTAGACCATAGTTTATAAAGCAAAATATCATTAATTGATATAATGTTTTATTGTATGATTAGGTACTTTAATACCGGGGAACCAATAATTTACATAATACTTTCAACCCTCGTTAACTTGGGAACCAGTTTACATGTACCCAAATAATCGATCATATAATTTGTGGTTCTCTTCGTCCTACGCACAAGAATATTTAAATTATTTAAAATAAATTATGCGAACTTATAATATAAAACAAATTGCTTGCTTAACATTCTACAGTCGTAGCGTAGCTTGTAACCGCTGTCGCCAATCAGAAAAAAAAAACGTTTTGGTATTTCATATAATTCCTACGTTGTTAATCGTGTAATAATTTAAATATTACTGGTTAGTAGACTTATAGGTTATCGGACACAAGGTGAAATTATTTTACTTCACACTGCTCTGTCGCTCGCGTTAATTCGTTGGTAAATATCCGAGTAAACGTCCAAGGAGTTAATTAGAGTCTGGAAAAATTATGACAAAAAATTCTTAAACTTAAACGAAATAAATTCATGAAGCTGGCCCCAAATTTAAAACTGAAAAGGTATTCATTATTAAGTACGTATCTTCGGCTTCGTTTATGTACCTAAACATAATAAAACGTGAAATGTAGCCAGTTCTATAAATAGGCATGTTGTTTTCTTGTTTATTTTTCGTTGAGAGAAGCCAGTCGGCCACTTGGCTACACGGTTACGACGTTCTGTGTACTTACAGGGCTTTTAACCTTACTTTTCTTATTTTGCATTTCGTAGCAGTTCCGAAAAAATCCTTCAATTTTGGTTTTTAAGGGTTCTTGTTCGGCATTAAAAATGTACGAAACCCCCTGTAGTAGGTTTAGTACAAACTCACTATACTCCGGTGCCAAAATAATTGGCAGTGACTCATTTTTACCGGGGTGTGCAAGACGTAAGGGGAACGCCAATTCCAGGGGCGTGTCATTTTAAACAATAATAATTCAAAAATTATATGAATTTTTTGTTTATTATTATAATTTATTTACATTTACTATAATAAGTATAATATTATAAATTAAACTGAAAAATAAATTAAGCTTTTACATTTGGTGATCTAATGAAGTAATTAGAGAAACTAAATTACTAATTGATAATAATTTGGCAAATTATATTCCACGCCGACATTAAAAATTGTTATAATGACAATACGTTACAATTTTAAATTCATTATTTCCATTACAGCGATTATTCACTATCTGACAATGAAAACAATTCATTACTGTCGCTACTGCTGTCATCTGCAGGATTTATAATAATATGTTCTACCATGACTTCAACGCACACATCTACAAGCCCCACATTTTTTTTCTACGCCCTCGACATGTAATACGCACTTATGCCAATCTGCTGCTTGTACATTCGCTATTGCCGTTTTTAACAGTTCTTTAACATCTTTTAATTTAAAAGTTTTATTTTCACGCGTCACTTCGCCTTTTATGTGTGCCCATATAAGGTCGATTGGATTTAGTTTACAATGGTAAGGCGGTAAACGTAATATTGTAACACCTCGTTCACGAGCCATTTCATCCACTACATATTTCGTATATTTTTTTTTGTGAACTCTTGCAAGATCGAGCAACTGCACTTTTAGCATTTTTTCGCCAAATGCCATATTTTTTTCTTCGAGCCAGTCAACATACTTTCCTTTTCGCCACGCAGAAATTGGCAAAGCTTCCACACGACGGTTTTGATATGCATGGTGCATTATCCATCACGATTACCGACCTACGTTCAATACGCGGTAAGATGGATTTAAACCAATCTTCAAACACTTCCGAGTTCATATCCTCATGATAATCACTGGTTTTACGAGATTCAAACACGTTTAACCCACCTTCAAGAAAACCAGAATCACTATCACTCCCGATGTGGGTTATAATTAACCGACGACCCTTTCCTGAAGGAGCTTTCAATCCAGTGGACAGTCCATTGATAAAGGCGTTACGTGCATCTTTAATGTTTAGATCTTACCAAATGCAATTCACAGTATGTCCTTCATTTAACCATGTCTCGTCCGTAAAGTAAATTGTTTTCCCTGCACAGCAATATTGTTGTATTTCTTCTAGATACTTTCTATCCCACAATACGATTTCTTCCTTTTCCACCGAAAGACTTTTGCGATTTCGTTTTAAGAATCGAAAATTCAATTCTCGTAGTGTACGCATTAGAACTCTTCGTGAATTTTTTTGCATATTTTCATCCCTTTCAATTTCGGCAGAATTTTTTTTTTAAATTCGGAAGTTCATTTCGAAAAAAAAATGCATTTATTTTCCGACGAATAGCTAACTTTGTTTGCTGATCAACAAAAATCTTTTTCCGTCCTCTTGTTTCCTTCTGATCGGACACTTTAGTATTCCTATTGTCCTTGATAGTTCTGTAAACAGTCCGGCAAGATGTCTTAGTCAATGTGGCACAAAGTTCTGCTGCATCAGTGAATGATATTCCACTGTGTACTTAGAATTCCCTCATACACATTTTTTACCATTGTACGCTTCCAAGCTTTTAAATGACGTCGTTTTGTAACTTGTTGGTTACTATCACTTGAAGAACTCGCCTGCATTATAATATTTTGTGCTGTTTTGAATAACCACCAATATAATAAAACTGAATTGCTAATATCCTCTTAATTGAAACTTGTCTACGATACTGAACGTTGGTTAGAGGCGATAAGCAAACCTGTGAGCGCCTTTAGACATGGGTTTTTTCTACCTGCGTTGCCAAATTAAATTAGTTTTATTTAATTTTCTTAAATTGCAGTGGAATGCGTAGGTCCTTATTTTGCTGCAAATTTGTCCGTTATTTTTGTTACCTCATCGACATTTACCTGCTATTTCAATACATATTTAAATCAGGCATAGGTTGGCCACGCTTTTCACAACTAAATGTTTTTGATACGTAAGTTTGTGACACTTTGTCTAATTTAAATTCACCCTCCATTTCTCACGATCCATAATACGAATAGCGAGTACTAACCGGAACTGAACTAATTTGCAGCACTGAATAATCGATCTTTTGTTCCAAACCCTGCCGTATATGTTCGGCCGTTGGCTATTTTAAGGAGAAAATGCGCTGTCAACCGCTTTTAAGTTTTGTGACGCTGTCAGTGCTCGGCGGATGCATAGAATAGGAATGGGCGGATGGCTTGATCGTGTCTATACGGTTTATCGATATCGATATTCAATTGTAATTATAATACACTTTAATATGTATTAATTGGTTGTTTTGGTTTAAAAGTTTGGTGGTTCTGCAGCCCTTATACAGGAGCCGCCACTGTGCGGAATGTTATTCACCACTCGTTATGATGTGAAGAGAGTTCATTAGGTTAACTGTTGACTTTAGCGTTGCCCACAGTCCGGAACGGCCTAACGAAGAAAGATCATTTGCGGCTTGCTAAGAATGTTTCTTTTACGCGCTTTGTAATTTGTTACCAGCAAAAAACTCTATTGAGTATTTATAATTTATCCATCAAGGTTTTTTCGCCATAAGCAATATGTGATAAAGTCGCTATAAAATCTATTGAATATTGATATAGATGATTCTGTTTGTGAAGACAACCAAAAATCCTGTGCGCTTTCGGACGATATAGAATCTGGAAATTTGGCATGCCATTTAAAGTAATGTCACCCCGAGGGGTCAGCCACCTCCCCCAATGACACTTATATGCTTAGTGAATAGACCTCGGAAAAATGTTAGTACTTTCCCCTCTAGTAACTTTTATAGGTTAGTACTTTCCCCTCTAGTAACTTTTATAGAAAGGAAAATTATATAATACCTACATGCTACAGGAAAAGTATTTTGCAATAAAACTTATCAGAGAAGTAATTATTCATTGCATAGGTTCCTACACTTATTAACTATGTATCGAATGGGTGATTCTTCAGTTGTTCGAAAACGGACTAAGCAAATTTGTACCAACATCTTTCTGTGTATTTTTTTTTTGTTAAATAGGTAAAAAAGGCACATGGTTGTTTTCTTGCAAATTCTAACCATTTTTTCCTAAGACAACCTATGGAAGTGTCCACTTCAATCGCCAACACTGTTGAAAAGTACTTTTCAACATGTTTTTTGGACAGATAGTGCCAATTTTATAGCAAAACTATTTATAGTAGAGATTATTTAAAAAGAGCGAATGGGCAATAAAACCTGCAACAAAGAAAGATACAGCTTTTAACCATCTTTCTTTCTTCTAAACAAATCATAGGCATGAAATTAGCAAGTACAGTATAGTTAGGTGTGAGAAATTAAAGCGAAACAAAGAACCCTTTACCAGGTACACAACAATTCAGGTACGGGCGAGGAATTTTGGGGTTTATTCGACATTGGAGAATATTTGGTGGAAAATGTTTAACGCTGAGACACGGAAAATTATTTTAATTGTTTTGGAGTATTTTCAAAATGAAAAAGAAAATATCCTTCAGCCAATTTCAGCTGTGAAATGCACTTCAGCAGCCTCTAAGATTAGTGAGAAAACTGTAGCCAGGATCCGAAAGGAATATACAACAGGAACCTCTTCCGTGGATGGCGTATTAGACGCTTATGGACCAAGAAATTATGCGATTTTTATATTATATAATATATAAGGATTGAATATAAATACTTATAATAAATTACAATTATAAAGTAATAAAAGAACATGTAGTCATAATATTCAATTTCCTTTTTAGGCTAATAGAGAACAGCGTGCCCCAAAAACAAGGGATTTAACTAAGGCAAGGAAAACTTAAATAAGAAACGTAGTTTACAATATGATTGCCACGCATAAGTATGTCACACAGCAAAAGCTAAAAGAGGAATTGCATACCAAACAAATTATTGCTTTTGATTTGTATGAAAACAAAGAATACCCTGTAGCATTCTTTGTTGCACGTTTTATTGGGGTTTCGGTCTTTTTAAATAATCTCTACTATATCTCAAAAATAACAAACAGTCGCAGTTTAAAATTCAACAATATTTAACACCAGCGTTGAAAGAAATTAA
This sequence comes from Polydrusus tereticollis, assembly GCA_963920685.1. Classification (NCBI taxonomy): domain Eukaryota; kingdom Metazoa; phylum Arthropoda; class Insecta; order Coleoptera; family Curculionidae; genus Polydrusus; species Polydrusus tereticollis. The sequence goes on along the minus strand of OY987332.1, from coordinate 11,082,208 downwards.
GACTAAATATTTTTTGGTCGTAGGAAGACTATTGCACATTTCTCGTCGCCAAGAAATTTTCGCACACTCATGGGATTATCGCACTTGTGTGAAAAATGTCGTTTTCTGCACTGGTAATATAATATACTTTTTTCCACTACTAACCTATAACTTCGCCATTATTGACCGATTAACGTTAGAAATCGTTTTTCTCTACCTAATAAGTTATTATTGACCATGGTCAATAATAAGGCATTGAAATCCATTATTGACCGATCTTCAAGAATCTATTTGAAGGCAGGTAACTTGATTTTTTGATTCTACAACCTGAATTCATAAACATGAATGTGGTTAGGCAACCAGATAATTATCGATACATATTAGATTACTTTTTATTGTAAAATATCGATACAATCAACATTTTTTCTGCTTCCATCCTTAATTCTGGAGGTGTACACATAATAATATCACTAACATTTTCTTCGCTCATTTTAAAAAAAAAAACCGAAAACACGTGAAATCTGATGACATAAATGAACAAAAATTGACATTAACAAAGCCACCTGACAAAACAACAAAATATTGTGCCGATTCCAAAGCGCAGGTAACTTGATTAAAAAATATACTTATACCTACCTATCATTTTTTATAATTATTAATACTATAAAGATAAATGTCTTATAAAAGTTTGTAGTAGTGGAAGAAATATTATATTAACCACGGTTTAGACAGCTTATAGCCCTCGCGTCTTAAATCCCTCGTCGCTCCGCTCCTCGTGACTTAAACTTGCCGCTCGGGCAATAATGATGGCTGTCTAAACCTTGGTTAATAATATACTATTTTTTTTATTTCTGGTTGATGTGTGGCACTGTGATAGGTAATTTACTCGCTTGATTAAAACTACTTGTACCACATTATTTCTTAGTAGGTACTTTTCCAGAGGCTCTCTTAGTTATTACTTTTTTTTAAAGACGTATTTCCTGGCTTTAATGAACAATTTATATTATTTAAGCATCACATAATCAACAATATAAAAAAATATTGTAGCATTTTTTAATTTATTGTTTTTTTATACAGGGTGGCGCACCCTATACCCCTTGTTGGTATTCATAATAATTGTATCCCTAAGAAGTACAATTTTGTTTGGTGTGTCCATGTGTTCATGTTGACGTTACATTGTTGTCAATTTTTGTGATACTGATGGTTCAATTATTACGATTTTTTTTGTGATCACGGTTGTGGATCCAATTTTGTATATCGTTTGGTAATCGTTCTTAGTGCACTCAAAATAATAAATATTCTATTAGAAAACGCTTGTTTCTCTGTTGGAACTAGATAATTTTTATAGGTTACTTTCTATGTAAGTATGTAATATCAAAAATTCTCGATTTTTATAGAACTACCCAAATATTTAAATAAAATATTAATATACCACTCTGTAACAGCATACAATTATTGCAGGCTACATACCAGAAACTTGTTAAATAACTAATTTGCTAATAATTAATAACAATTTCTGAAATATTTTTGTAACAAAAAACATGTTATGGCTAATAACTGATAAAAACAGACCGTTTTATAAGGTCTATGGGATTTCAGATTATTTACAGTTGATAAATTAGTTTCGATAGCGAAAATAAAATATTTAGCAGTAGATTTGGCTCAAAAAGTGGTAAAATATTGCTTAATTATTATGAATCAAAAAAGGTTGACAGTAGTACAATTTTTTAATAAATATCACCTGATTTGCCAATTTCTAAAGCAGAGAAGAAATAAATAACAGGTTTTCTATTGCAGGTTTCACATTTGTGTAATTTGCCGTGTATTTCTTCATGTATTTTATATGTGTATTTCTACACGAAATCAGCTGTTTTACCTTTGTGAATTTCTTGACAAAATTTCAGTGCTGCCAAACCCAAAATTTTGAGTATCGTGACAGGTTCGAATCAAACGTATTATCATTTATGGTCTATCTTTAAACACCATCCCATAAAATCTATTGTATATACATTAAAGAATCTAAATAATCAGCATTCTTTAAATAAGTTCACCCTGAGCTTATCGCAAACCATTGTTATATTTGAGGATTTACCATTGATTTTCACATTTGTAAATCAAGAGATAACAAGATGGGGGAGGGCCCGGGAGGGGGCATTTTTATACGCTCTTGATATTGCCGAGATGAGAGTATATAGGATCTAGAATCAGCGAAAACGTGGTTACTTACGTGTTCCCGTTTACTGCTTTGGATGCAGAGACATGCATAAATGCCGATATTGTTTGTAAAAATCTATATAAGGGGTAAATATTTATAATACCAACATTTTTATAAAAAAAAAACTTTCGTTCGCTTACGCACGTACTTACGTAAACTAATCTGGTTAAATCCCAACAAACTATTAATGAAAATATACAATTTTACCACTTTCATAAATATTTTTCATGAATGAGCGCAAGCGACAGCATTACAAATCAATGAATCAGTTTCTGTTACTAAGAATATGCTAAAAATCATGTTGTTTGAAAAGATTCTGTTAACAATAATATATTAAGTGTGTGTAATGAATCATTTAAGTGCAACGGAAAGCTAGAACACTGACATGCGATTAGGTTTAACTTTTATCTTGTTATTTGTATGCTTTTGGATCGTGTGATAAAATAGGGAAATATCGCCATTACATCATAACTCCCACTCCGGCACTGAACAACCTGAACTAACCTACAACTTGGATCGTGAAATCAAAAGTCCTAATTAATTAAGGGCAATGTTAGTCATAATGACTGGTGTATGTATATTCTTAAATACCAGTCATTATGACTAACAAGACTTGTCCTTATTTAAAGGCAAAAGTAGTTGGAATAAATAAATGTTAATTATGTCTTCATACCACAACTGTATAGTCTTGGAGTATCTTCCTTTTAATGTCAAAGATAAGACAAAACATGTTTTTTGCTTTTCATACATTTTAACATCATTCCTAATAACTTTTATACTTATCAAACAGAGATTGTTTAGAAAATCGTCAATTTATGTCAAAAATTAAAGACACCCAGTGATGGTACTAAGCCAAATATTTGAAACATACTTACTTTTTCTTGACTTGTTCAGAAGTTTGTTTTCGGTTTAAGGAAAGGAATAGGGACAACTCTGTACACGAGCTTATCTTAAGTTTGTTTTTAATTGATATATCTTCCCAACTAACATACCAAGTGCAAATAGTCTGCATGTGCTAACATTTTATAATTTGATATTAATAAACAACCTAGTAATAAATAATTGTCAACCCCGGCCACTTTATTGATAAAGTATATAAAAAACTTTTAAACAAATCACGCGCCTTTCATTTGTTAGCATATTAATTATTATTTACAAGTAATAAAAAAAATTGTAACCCTAGTTTTAGCTTAATCAGTATAATTTTGGGCTATTTAGGGATTTATATAACATATTAACATATTTTTGATATTTGCAGGCTAAAAATGTAAACAGTTAGAATAAATAAAAATATAACCAAACACTGTTGCCCTAACTTTGTTTAAACATGTCTGCCGTAGTTACGGAAAAAACCATGGCTGGAAAATTAATAAAACCGTTTATTTTAATAGAACGCCCTATTAAGAGTTTTTGGGTTTGTGAAATATTTTTATAAACCAAAAGGTTTTAACTTAGCTTACTAAAGCTACCAAAAAACTATTAGGTTTCAAGGAGCCTTTTCCAATTATCGTCCAAAGTAAACAGTATTTATGATAACATATATTAAGGGTAAGACTACTTAAGAGTTATTCGTTTTATTGCTTGATCGTAAGGAGTACTTAAAAACCATATTTTAAAACTCCCATAAAACCCAAAGATTTATAGATGTCTACCACAAAACTTAAAATATTTAAAATCCTCTATAAACCTTAATGAGTTTATTGTGGTTTTGAATAATGCAGCAATTAGAGAAGAGAGAAGAGGTAGATCAGTATCGGGCACTGTATCCACCGGACAATAACTAACGATATTTTTTCGGTGATGTTACGTACATAATTTTTTCTAGAACGGTCGTTCTAACTTGCATGCACTTAGATGTCATATTTGTTCAATTAAACACACACAGAAGAGGAAACCGAGTATACATATTTACTATTTTTAACGATCTAACGGCCAAGCAAGTGGGTCAAAAGGAGTTGTTAGTGCCAAGAGTTGCCGGAACAATTAGCACTGTGATGATTTTTATGTTTTATCGGCCGAAACGAAAACATTATAATCTCGAAGGCATTGAGGAATGCAACGGAGATAAATAAAACTCGATCTTGTCTTGATAGATGGCCACGATTCAATGTCTTGACTAGTTTAAATTGAGACAGTCGTGTCAAAGATAAGCTCGTCTTTGTATTATGCTATTAGGCACTACTAGATGAACTAAATAATGTGACGGCGCCCCCCTTGTTTATATTTAACTCGGCTGCATTTATTTTCAAGAAGCACTTTCAAATAAATGCATAAGGAAAGAAAGACCCTCTATACTCTGTTTGAAATTGGGAGACAGTAATAAATGAGGATGAAGTGGCCATTCCATGGGAGTACCTTGCCTGTCTACATATTTAATATTAATTCTTAGAAAAATTTACAGCAACAATTTCTGAAGATCGTTTTCAACATCAGGTCTCGTTGAATGTTTGGGTTGGAATTGTGGGTGACTGGCTAATTGGACTAGTATTTCTACCAGGTGCGTATCGCAACTTTTTGGAATAAATGTTACCTTCAGTTTCTGGAGGATGTACCATTGGCAAGAAGAAATACAATGAGATGAAATGACCCTGTTGTTTTTGATAAGAGTCAATGAAGACAATATTGGATTCTTGCATCCTAGCTGGAGAGTGTTATTTTCAGAAGTTGGAGTACGTTTAATAAACACACACATAACAGTTTTTAAAATTGTGTTATAAAAAGTTGAGGGGGTTACTTTGGACGTACCCTAGTTATCAAACAACGATGTTTTCAATGAATTATAGCAATTTTCTAATACCAACATCAAACAATAACAAACGACTAAAGATTGGTATAGATGACTTCCAACCTAATGCATTCAAAATAAAGCAGTAATGATGCAATTATATAAACAGGGATTGAATTAAAAAAAAAATGTACTTACTTTAATAATTTTTAAGTGGGTCAGTCTCAAATAAGTCCTTCCTTTTAAGGAAAATATTTTTGAAAATAGATAGTTGAATAACTTTAATATTTTGCAGAATTCGTTGAATATACTTGTTTCGAAGAAGGAATTAAGTATCAGCAGTGCACTTTTTCCAATATTTAGCAATTTATAACTAATTTCTGAAAGTAACATAATGTGACTTTGTCACATATGTTACTTTCCTCCTAAATTAGGGATGTATCACATAAATATCAATAATTTGAAGTAAGAATATTATACAAAATACTTTATTACAGTAAAAATAATAAAATGAACATAAAAATAATTGGTAAGACCTAATCAAAACAAGAAAAAAATTAAAGGTAACTCAAGTGACATTGGTAACTTATGTGACTAATGATTTAGAAATTATAACTTCGTTTAATCTGTTGCCAATCTTCTTCCTTAAAGACAATAATACGGTCGGTAGCATGCGTCGGCTTATCAAGATTTTTAAATTTTATGTCTTCTATTTTATACCAGAGTTTGTCTTCTTTATTTGGCCATATAAATTTGTTATCCCCAATTTTTTTTAAACAGTTCACTTGATATGAAGGTGGTTCTTCAGTGGTATCAATTTGGGTGATAATACCTGGATATAAAATCTCGTCATATGAAGTAATAACCCAATTGCCGATTTTAACTTCGTCATCATTATTAATCTTGGACTGTTGCGAATTTTCTTTGGACAAAAGAGTCACCGTTTTCATGCCATAACAATCATCAACAACGGGTAATTTTTTACAAAAGCATGAGTAATCTCTTATGAAAATAGTGTCCTGTTTTTCCAAAGAAACAACCTGGTGTGATTTCATAATCCCAGGAACTTTTTTAACTAAGACGCCTTCTTTTTCTTTGTCCATTAGTGTAATATTATTTTCCGCGATTAAATACATTTTTATTGTAGACAGTTTTTGGACTTTGTCAATTAATGACTTTGCGTCAGTTATGTCATTGCCTTTAGCGACCAGATTATCGCTAATTCTTTTTATTCCTGCACCCAGTCCATCTGGTGCCCCTTTCCCATGCGATGCTTCCGAGTAGTTCCAAGAACCATACTTAAAGCCCATTTTGTGAAAAAAGGTTTTAAAAAAGTACAAGTTATCTTTATTTTTGTACTGAGATGCTGGACCGTCGCTAAAGAAGTGGACCGTTTCAATATTTTTTTCTCGAAGCTCATCTAAAATTGGCTTGAGATGAGCCCATATAGCTGCTGGATCGTGCCTTCTGGAATCCGAAATAGTACAGTATGCCTTATGTGTAGCGTTTTCTAAATACACTATAACCGTGTGAAGAGAAACTTGTTTGTGGGACGCTCCAAAATGCATAGACTGAATCTCTGAACTTAGTTTACAACTATAATTTTCAGAAAAGTCCATATGGATAGCTGCTTCATCATAGCATAACTCGTTTTTACATATTGTGCTTTGTTTATATTGGTGCCGGTGACGATACACATGGGGACAAAATTGAAGTTTAAATTCTAAATTAAATATCGTAGTTAACTCTGAAAGATTTCCCTCCTTTATTACCTTTACAGTTTTTGAAAGTTGTACTGTTTTCTCATTTTTTTGGATTTCACTTTTTTCAATTTGCCATTCCATCCACTTCACTGTCTTGTCTAAATCAATAGCTTTAGTAATCACCTTTTTATCCTTACAAGTCTTGCACTGATTGGTCATACATTGTAAAGACTCTTCGGTACAGTTTACCAAACTACATAGGCCTTCAAGATTGTTAGAATTTATCATCCTCTCACGATGTAACGTATTCAGTTTCATTTGCAGATTGTCATGCTTTTTGCAAAGGCACGTATCCCTATCGGACAATTTGGCGCGTACTACCCAGAATGGACGTAGTCTACAAAATGATGCAAAGCTAATTTGTGTTTTTGTTTCTTGAAGAAATTTTTCATGTAGGATCTTCAAATTTTCAACAAGCAATCTTTTTTGTTTCTTTACACCTCTGAATGTTATCGTCTGTTTTTTCCCCGGTGTTTGGACGCTATTATCGTCTCTAACGAAAAACTGTTTTATTTCTAACTGTAATTTCCTAAATCTTCTTCTTCCTGTCATATTTTTTTTCGGATCAGCCCAAACTCCAAGTTTCTTTCTAGCGAGTTTCTGTAACTTATACTTCTTAATACATGGCGTGTCAAGAATATTGGCAATTTTTTGTTTAAACCTTTCATTATTAGAATTTTGGTAGGAGCTTTGCAGTTCGTGCACAACGCTGCTATGAAACAAGAGATTTCTCTTAACTGTCTTAGGAAGCGGCGGTGTAGCTGCTAGTTCAGTATTTAATTTACTCAAAGGAGAATTCGAAGTTGAAACATTAATTTTAATGTTTTTCTGTCTCAGTCGATGTAATTTGGTTTTATATTTAGAAACTTTTGTTTTAGCCTTTACAAGATCCTTTTCTAATATCTTAATACGCCGATAAGCTGAACTTCTATCTTTTCTGACCTTTTTTCTTCCCCTTAAAACATTGGCTGGTTGTGCCTCATTATTTAATGGTGGCGGTGTATTTGGTGGAGTAATTGCCAAAGTTCTTTCAAGTACCTGCCGTTGCTGCTTTCTTCTCTGACGACTCTTTCTTTGCCGTTCTTTGCGTTTTTGCCTTTATTCCCTTTCAGATAAATCACTAATAGATTTATCGATTTTTAAGTCTCTCCGCTTTTGAGCGGTTTCTCTCATTTTCTTGAGATACTTGGCACGTTTTTCTGGATCAGCATTTACCCGCTCCCTGTACCGTTTTTGCTTTTCGGCAGGTGTGAGTGCCATTTTCTGCAATAAAATATTGCTTTTTAATTAAACTGGAACACAAGAGAAATGATTTGTTGTCACAAAAGTTATTACGGTCACATAAGTTACCATTCGACCGGTAACGTATGTGACGGTAACTTATGTGACAAATCTGCATTTTTCATGTTGCTACTTTAATCTTACATAAGCTGGCAACGTTTAAGATTCTCCTGCCAGAAGCATGAAGTTTGTAGGTTAGGTTTACTACGATGAAGTTTAGATAACTTATATAATTTGTTAATTATTATAGTAACATATGTGACTAATAATAAACATACTTACCCGTTTTCGAAGATAAAACCTTATTTTTCTAATATTACAATCTAAATAATCAAAATTTGTCAGCTGTACCGGTTTACACACTGTCTTCGGTTGTCTTGGAGAAAACACCTAACTGGACCAGTGTTGTCATTTCTCATCGAATTAAAATTAAAGTTAGAGTAACTTATGTGACTTAAATTGTGGTTACAGCGATTTAACCTTTTTTAATAGGTAACATTTTGACATAAAAAATAAAACTGCTATACAAAAACGAAGAAACATACTGCCTATTTTAAATTGATAAATTATATTTATTAATTTTTAAATACTTATTGCCTAAAATTGTATCGCTAGTTATGACGGCGAGTTGGTTACATGTAACTTATGTGACATTTTCATAGGTTTTCAAACTTAAAAAAAAAACTGCAGATTTTTTTTTTATTATAATTAAGTTTCTGACATCCTTTAATAATTAACTAACGTATAACGAAAAATCACGATATTTGAACATACATTTTTGAAATAATAAATGAATACGCCAAAGGAAGGACTTATTTGAGAATTAACCAAGTAATCCGTAAAACTACTTCGTTTACTCAAAGTATGGCGTCATTTTCTGCTTTTTACAGCTCTTATTCAGTCTCTAGCCCGTACTTTTGCAACCCACGAGATATAATCGAATTCATGAAACGCACACACGCCATATCTCAGAGCCACTTTCGACTTTAAAAGTTGAATGTCTGTTTTTGTGGATAGTTGGCCTGCCAAGGTCAGGTAAGGTTAGTAATCCGGCAACTGAGGACCTCCAAACCAGGCTCTTTTTTCGTTTCTTGATTTCGTTAATTTTTAGGGTCAAATTGCATACTTGTTTGGGGTGGATAAAATGTATTTACGGCCTATGACGTAGGATGCATTCTCAGGGTGATGAATAATAGCAAAAATAATTTTTCAAGATGGTGGGGGAAGCACAATCCCTCGCGATGTCACTCATTAACAACCCTTTAACAATTCGGACTGCTATCTGTGGCCTGTGGTATAGTCTATTACTTAGTGCGAGAGAGTATAATAAATCATTATTGAACTATAAAACCCAGTGGTCTTCAACATGTAATTATTGAAATAGAAGAAAGAATGTGGGAATCTGATAACATGCTAGAAAACACTGTAGAGTCCCTTATTATTTCTCTGGACCCCAACAACGATAGTTCATCGGACTACTCGGAACATGATGACTAAAATTTAAAAATTAAGTTGTTGTATCGTACATAGTAGATTTTTTTTATAAATATTAATGTTTTTCCACTACTAACCTATAACATCGTTACATCGCCATTATTGACCGATTTTTAACGTTAGAAATCGTTTTTCTCTACCTTATAAGTTATTATTGACCATGGTCAATAATAGGGCATTGAAATCCATTATTGACCGATCTTCAAGAATTTATTTGAACGCAGGTAACTTGATTTTTTGCTTCTACAACATGAATTCATAAACATGAATAACCTGAAAGGTGATTTCTTGTGGTTAGGCAACCAGATAATTATCAATACATATTGGATTATTAGAGATGCTTGATATTGTAAAATATCGATACAATCAACATTTTTTCTGCTTCCATCCTTAATTCTGGAGGTGTACACATAATAATATCACTAACATTTTCTTCGCTCATTTAAAAAAAGAGCGGAAAACTCGTGAAATCTGATGACATAAATGAACAAGAATTGACATTAACAAAGCCACCTGACAAAACAACATAATATTTTGCCAATTCCAAAGCGCAGGTAACTTGATTAAAAAATATACTTATACCTACCTATAATTTTTTATATTTATTAATACTATAAAGATAAATGTCTTATAAAAGTTTGTAGTAGTGGAAAAAATCGTCGCTCCGCTCCTCGTGATTTAAACTTGCCGCTCGGGCAATAATGATGTCTGTCTAAACCTTGGTTAATAATATACTATTAAACTACCTGTAGTAACGCCGCTGTTACTACAGGTAGTTTTTATTTCATTCACCAAACTCGTCTTTCTATTGTATGCTAATTAGGGCGACCCTAATTTAGGACCGATTCGGGGTGTGTAGGTCTGAAATCTGGAATTTTTAAAAACTATTATTGCAATTTACCTGAAATTTACAATGCAACCTTTAGGTTGTCCACCCTGCTTGATGGGTCCTGTCACTCCTGTCATTGTAAATTTACATTTTATTGCTCTCTCGCATTAAGAGACAGAATATAACAACTTTGACTCTAAGCTAGCCCTCGGTGCCTGCACATTTTGTTGCGGCACATGGGAGTTTAGATAGGGGGGGTAGAAATGATACACTTCTTCTCTCTCACGAAAATAGGACATAAGGAGATCAGCATAATAATAAATCTAAAGGGTTTTCATTAGGGATCCTAATAAAAATTTGAAATAAATTGAACAGACAAGGTTTGAAATGTAACTAAAATTTTGTTTTGCTTTCAATACGTCAGTGTGGCATTCGGAAGACCCACTTTTCTAAGAATGGTGTTCGGGTGGTTCTTTCCAGATCATCCAGGGTTTGTGGTTTGTGGTCGAATTTTTAACCTGTCCTAAATAAATATGAAGAAAAATATTATGAGTTTTATGTGGTAACCTTTTGCCCCTATTTTTGCTGTTGCCATATCTAATTTCCCCAAATATATGACAATTTTTTACAACAAATTACCATTCTTAAATACTTTTATGTATCTAGTGATGACAACATTTGAAATCGTTAGATCTTGTATGGATTTCGTAAACCTAACATCGAGCCAGTTCGAATCTTCTGTTCCTTTTTTTTTAAATCAATTTGATACTACCGGATTGTATTACTTGGTTGTCACTTTTTCTCTTATATTTAACCTCATTTCATTTCCCACGTTTTGCGGAAGTACCGCGGTTGTGTTCGCACAAAGGTTGTATGGAATCTTCTTTTTAAATTTTTTAAAATTTTTAAACGAATAAAGATTTTTAAATAAAAATTTTTCTAAGCCTATCAACACATTTTATTTTATTATAAATAAAATTATTATTTTCTGTTATTATTCTTCTAAAATATGGGGCAAAGCCCCATATTATCATATAAGCTAAAAAATAAGATAAACCACTCTAAATTTAAAAAACCTTTCAAAATTTTACATAAAATTTTTTATCAAATAAAACCTATGATTTGAAAAAGTAAAAGAAAACTTCTCTCCTCCAGATGTCACAATCTTTCTTTATTTAACTTAATATATGTGTTACTCATCTAAACTTAACCATACAAACTCATGATTCTTAATTTTTTTAAAAAACCTTCCTTTAATCGCCTACAGAGGTCATAATCTTCTATTATCATACTTAAATATGTTACACTTATCTAAATTACAAAACTCAATCTTAACTTTACTTCTCATTCCATATAATTAACGATTTAATACACCAAGTCTCCAGCCTTTCTGTTGTACTCATTCATTTGAGTCAACTTATTTCGATGTTAAACTCGATGTTGGGTAAGTCCTTCTTTATCTTATTCTTTTCATTCTCAAATTTATATTATCCTTTCAGTATCCCCTGAAGATGAGTACTTAAGTACTCGAAACATGTCGGGAACTTAAAAAACATTTTTATGTTAACAATTAAACTGTGGAGGAAGACTGCATTGGTTTATTTTATATATGACAAAGTGTTATACTGCCATAAAACAGATACTTTCTTCTATTTTAATGCAGGTGGAAAAAAATTTGAAAACTTGGTCTCAATTTAACTACGCACGCAACTACAATCACACAACTTTTTAACCTTACTTTAATTGCTTTCTTATTATTTTTTCTTGGAAGCGACTAATTAACATATAAATTAAATCAATTAAAAAATATTTAAGTAGGCATTTCGAACATGTGCAGCCTAATATGGGTATGAAGGTATAAAAATTTAAAATAACTCAATACCTAGATATATTGTTATAGCAAAATTGCTTAGGGATTTTAATATTTCCTTTTGATTCGTGTAGGGTATCAGATTTGGTTTCATTTAATATTGTATAATATTAAGAGAACATTCTACTAACTCACTGCACGCCCCTCGAAGTGAGCTTCCATCCTTTAAAATATTTTTTTTATACTTATATAGTAAAGTTTACATTATATCTTTGACCTTTACTGCAACAAATCAACTACGTGATTAAACCCCATGAAAGTGAAGATCAATTATTATAATTATAATATTTTTAAGACAATAAGAATTAATGAAATAGTAAAACATACACTAGGTACTTATATAAAAAAATTTTGACAAGTTATTATGATAAAATTTTACAATGTCACGATTTAGACTAAGTACACGTTAATACAAGATTAAAATTTAGTTTAAGATTTAAATACAGTACACAGAAAAATTTTACAATAATTCTACTTTACTCTAAATTTAGTTTTTGTCACTATTACTAAAGTCTGTGCGTTTTAAGAAGTCCGATATCGGATTAAATCACCAAGGGATGTTATCGCTTTTAAAACAGTAAGTCGGTTAAGTTACAATATCTTCGCACCTTCGCTATACTTGATCACACCGAATATCCCACTGGTTTACTGTATTCTATTATTGGGCGAAATCAGAGGTTTCAAAACAAAATTATCTTAGAATTACGCGTTGAGTATAAATAATAATTAAATAGATAATTAAATTATTTTGCTATTATTATAGTTAAATCTATATAATAATCGCTATTTTCCAAGAACCAATTAAAATTTGCTCAAGTGCGGGATGGTTAAATATGTTAAAGATTTTGTCAGGTATATACTCTTCCGATAATGACATTATTTTGGGATTATTATAATTAAATCTTCATAATAATTACTATTTTCCAAGAAATAATTAAAATTTGCTGAAGTGCGGGATGGTATGTTCTACTTTATTTTAAATAAGTAGTTGTGCTTTTCACTTTTAGTTTGTTTCTCATTGTGTATGAATTAAAATCAGTTATTAAGCAAAGTTATGGAAAATGTTCAGCAAGGTGGCACATCGCCTAGAAGGCATTTATCTCCAGGTTACCTAAACTAATTTTTTATTTACTTTAAATTATTTTATTTAGAAAATGTAATACATCAACATCCAAAATTACCTTCAATATAATTTATTGTTTGAGAGCCACCGACATAATGCTCAAGAGGTTTTATGGCTTAGCGGACTTCTTAAAACGCACAGACTTTATCTTCATCTAGACTTATTGTTAGGGGTTGAACATTAGTACTCATACACATATAAATCTTGACTGCTCATGAAACGTGCTAATTTTTGCACAAACTTTAAATGAGGATGCACCCCCTAAATATTTTGTCGCAAATAACAGGGTTACAGTAATCAGTATCATATGTGTCGAACTAGGTTTCATCCAAGTAAATAATCGGCCTTTGCTGATCTCTGTAAATCTTAATTTTTTGTAGATATTCGGATCGCCATTCCCGAATTCTACTGGATTCCATTAAAACTTGTCTTTTGTTAATTTTTTTAAATCTAAAACCCATGTGTTGGAACGTTATGAAAGTGTATTCCATAACGTTGTTCTGCCACATTTATCGCCGGTTTCATCCTTTTCAAGCCTCTTAATTAAATTATCTAATGTAGGCACGCTTTGTTCCTCGTATAACTTTTGTAAATTTTACTCCGTATTATATCTTGATCATTTCCATCTACCTTCGAAAAAATGCCAGTATCGGTTCTTTTTTTCTTCGCTAAAATAGGATTATTTACAATTTTCCATACAGTTAATGTTGGAATTTTTGTTAATGTGGCCGTTTCTTTTAACCCTGCTTGCTTGCTGACCGCACGTTCCACGAGAGTTGAATAAACATTGTTTATAACTTCCTTAGTTTCCACAGAAAAGTGTTTTCTGCTTTTCGACGGGGTTATCTCCTGAGATACATTGGGCTTGCACATATTTTCCATTACTCACACACGATTAAATAAACGCTGTATTACACACGAAGTAAGAATAATTACTAAGCTTAAAACTAACTAGAGTGGCTATAATATATACAGTCTTTAGAACATAATTTGTTTTATGGGATTAACCCTCTTATTTTGAATCAGTTTAAAATCACCAAACTATTACTTTAATAATGAAATTACGTGTTCCGGATTTTTAGTTTACTTTAAAACATTTTTAAGTACGGACCATAATTTACCTGCATTTATTCATTCATTCATTGTTTGTTTATGGCCACCCTTGGATAATCCCATTCAAAAGCGAAGTGTAACTTTCTTATATCTCTGGACAGGCTTTAACTACAATTTCAGTTTGACCATAGTGGAATTGGCACCGATTTTTGAGGCCAATCCTCAGGTTAAGCTGTAACCTTAAAAGTAATCCGAACCTACAATAACCGGCATCATTGAATCAAAAAGCAATTTTAACTGAAAAATAAGTAGATTTTAATAACACAAAGAGGGAAAGAAGAGATTTGATTTGTCTCGCAAAGATACCCATGTTAACTGTAGTGTAATTGTTGAATCGAGGTTTACCGGATTATGTAATTAGTTATGATTGGTCCGCTTATAGTGATGTCATCCATTATATCATTAGACGTTTACTTGTCTGGTTACTTTTGTAATCCCTGTACGATGATTTGATTGATATCGTTGTATTAAGAAATGAAGCATTTTTTAGGTTGTTGCCATAATATTAACATGTGGGCGTGTGTCAGTGTAACTCGTGATTGTTTTGTATCTACAGAGTGTGCCAATAAGGACTGACTTGTCTTGTATTTTTGGAAAAACCCAAAATGGCCAATCGATATATTTTTTTATTAATATCTCAAAAACCCTTTTGCCGCTTTTTGGTGAAATTTGGCAGTGTTGACCGACTTGTTTTAAAATTTTGTATTGTTTTCGGGTTAAGCAGCTAAAAATACAACTTTTTTGTCTCCTGATGTTTTTTCATATCTTACTTCGTTTCCGAGAAAAAAAAATTTTGACGCTTTTATTTTTTTTTCCATTATTTTTTATTTTTAGTGCTCGACTGATTAGTGAATATGAAACCTAGCGCAGAATGCTCGTTACTCGGCACAAATTTGACCGAGCACTCTATATACAGGGTGTTTAACAAGTTGGTGACAAACTGAACAACTTATTCGTAAAAGGAGAAATTCCAGAATAAATTTATTTGATTATTTGCATTTTTTTACTTGTTTCCTTGTAAGCCTTTGACCTTACGCAACATCAGGAAGGGAACATTGGCTCCACATAATATATGCAAGAATGCATTTTCCCAGGGGTCAATGGTTTTTAAATTTATATCACGTTACAGACGCATTGTTTGCGTGCCGGTGAAAACCAGAAGCCTGTAATTTGTTAATGCCCTTGTTACCGGGTGTGTTTAAGAAATATTGACGTTTGGTTGGGAACTAACCCAAACTTTGGGGATTTTGCAAATGCGCATCTTATTTCATTGTCCAAATCACAAAAACAACAACTATCAATTTATTTTGTTACATTTAGGCCGCAATTATCAAGGTCTACATAACTTTTATGGCAACACTGGTATCTGTAGAAGTTATCTTGCAGTTAGAGTTAACAGGAAATTGATAATTTGGACTTTATCGCGAATAAAAAGTGTGTCATCATCTTATAAAAGTCACAAAGGACATTTTTAAACAGCTGTTCCTGTGGTTCAAGTTCATTCTTTTTCATGACTGGCTTGATGTTTTTTTTTTTATTATTGGAATTCTTTGTTTGTGTTAATCGCAAGCCCGTTAAGATATAAGTTCATTACTCCACAAGAAGCTAAATACGAAAATAGGTACTAAAGTTATTTTTAAATGAAGAAGAATCTTCATTTATTGACAGCAAAACATATTACTGACATTTTTTTTTTGTTACAGGATCAGTATGATAATCTTTCCATACACACCATGAAGGGAATAGATTTTTTAGAAAAATACGGACATTTTGTGAGGGATCGAGCTACAATAGAATCGGAATATGCTTATAAATTAAGGTAAGAAATTCAGTTTCTTTAAACCATAAAAGCTGGATTTATAAACTCGGAAAGTTGGCGAGGTTGAGGTTCAGTTGGTGTTCGAAATAGGAGTTCAATTTCAACTAAAGTTCCATTTATACACTCGTTCATGTTGTTAATGTAAAGCTCATGTAAGGTTCGAAAACTTACCGGGTAGTTCGAGATAACCAATTTTTATGCTCGGAGTTCAGAATATCTAACCTCACAAACTTGATCATAACTTCAACCTCACCAACTTTTCGAGTAAAGGTGGATTTATAAACTCGAAAAGTTGGTGAGGTTGAAGTTATGGTCAAGTTGTGAGGTTAGATATTCCGAATTCCGAGCATAAAAATTGATTATCTCGAACTACCCGGGAAGTTTTCGAACCTTACATGAGCTTTACGTGAACAACATGAACGAGTGTATAAATAGAACTGAGTGTTCTCTTTAGTTTAAATTGAACTCCTATTTCCAACACCAACTGAACCTCAACCTCGCCAACTTTTCGAGTTTATAAATCCAGCTTTATTCTACAACTTTTGGCGCTAAGTCTTGATTCGACTTTGATTGTCTTTCACAGTTTGACATGTGTCAACAATAATACGAGGAAACAATACCTTGTCACTTAACGATGCAAATTTATAACAGAGTCTCGTATCAATCAAGGTCTTGTTACAGAGTTAAGACCGAGAAAAGCAGTTTTGCTTTTCTCGGGTAAAGATACGTTGTAATGTAACGGTGAAAAATAGGCATTCAGTGATTGTTACGAGATTATGCTACAATTTGTTGTTACAAGTAGCTATTTTAACTAAACAAAAATCAATCACTATAAACGATTTATTGTATTTGCCGAATATTTTCTTGTTGTTTCAATTGGCTTAAAATAGAATATACAGTAGGGATATGCTGACTATAATAAAAAATAAATTACACATTTCTCACTGCTTTTCTGCAAGGAAGCCAAATTTAATGTCAAAAAATATATAGGTCCATTTTTTTTTAAATGGCAACCCTCATCTATAGCCACACAAGTGAATTGCATTTTGCGATCCGATTCCAAAAACGTATTTTTATTTTCAACCGTTCCGGAAATACGGGGGTTCCTAAATGGCTTTCATCCTTTTTGCCTTTTAAAAGTCTCATCCCTTGAATAAACAGACCTTTTATGCTAAAATCCCCATTTTTTTTCTGGTTTGTCTTAATGAAAATGTTATGCCAGGTATTTAAAGTATAATATTATACCAGGTGATGCATGGCTTAATTGAACATAGGAAATCCCATCTAAATTTTGAGGTGGCTAAATATTGGCTCCCCTGTACATTTTAGAGAAAAATTGTATTATAATTTTTTAAAGAGGCCGATATAATAAACCCATGTGCCAAGTTTGAATAAGTTTTAATTAGCCAATCCTAACTTATTCAATTAAATGTGATGACAAAATTACGAAATTTTCATGGTTTAGGTAATACAGTAAATTATTATTTGGCATTGACAAAAGGAAAAGTAGCGTCAGTGACAACATTTTCATTGAAGGCGCTTTAATTATAGCTAAATATGAGCTATTCCATTAGGAAAGAAGTAACTATGATTAAGTGGTATTATTCAGGAAACAGTTTAAGAGTCTGAAATGTTTTCAGTTGAATTCCCTGATAAGCATATCCCTTTTATTTCATTAATAAAACTTATAATTCAATGAAAATATTGTCACTGACGCTACTTTTCGTACTGTCAATGCCAAATAATAATTTGCTGGTGTTTGCTGTACTAAACTTGGTTCAGCCAGTAATCCTGCAAGATGGCCGACATTCATGTGACAACAGTCATATATCAGCTATTTAATTTTTAGTAAGAATAATATTGGCAGCAATACAATGGCGAGCAGCTGTTTATGGTCAGAACCGGACTTAAAATTGTAATGAAATATGTTAATTTCCATAATAATGAAAACATTTTTTTTAAATATACAGGGTATTACTTATCTTAGCGAACAATCATAAACATGGAGGTCGGTATTAGCGTTTTTAAAAACGAAGTTTTTCGTAGTGGGTAAGCGTTTATCCTAAAAATTAATTAAAATTAATTGATTTGCCCGTACTATTACAACTATAGCAGCGAAGAAGCAAAGCCTGACCTGGCCTGTGATCGTATAATGGTTCGTGTTAGTTAGCACCGGTGTGTGTCTCTCTCTTGCGAGGAACACGAGGAAACATGATAGATATACGATCTAGGTACCTAATAAAAGTTGCTTTTGTTTATGTTTGGAATTTAATTTTAATAATTTCTGGTGTGAAATCCTAGTAACTTTTTATCTTCCTTTAAACGTGATTTGAGAGCACTGACATGATTTGCCCGTCGCCATCTTGCAGGTTTACTGGCCGAAAATACTATACCTAAACTATGAACATTTTATAATTTTTGCCATAACATTTAATTGAATAAATTAGGATTGGCTTGTTAAAATTTATTCAAACCTGGTAGGTATATGGATTTATTATATCAACCTCTTCAAAAAATTATAATACAATTTTTCTCTAAAATGTACAGGGTAGCCAATATTTAGCCACCTCAATATTTACATGGGATCTGCTATGTTCAATTATTAAGCTATGTATATTATGCATAATATTTTAGGCACTCTAGTTTATTTCGGCCAACTATGGGGTAAGGTAGTAGGGAAAGTAAAATAAAGGGAGTTTGGTGCCACTAGAATCTGCTATTGCATTTCTAGTTGAAGTCAATGAAATGTAAGAATTATTAAGCATACAGAAATTTAAAAAAATAAAAAAAGAAGGTTTTTCATTGTTATTTGTTTGATTTTATTGTCGTTTAAAAATTGGCTGCAACTCATGGCCAACGAAAATTTATTTTTGATTGAAGTTAGAGGGGCGAACGTCGGTGGGGAGCTAAAGGGTGTGGTCGGGAACCCTCCAAAAAAAATTCACAAAATGACGGAGTAGAGGCGATTTATATCAAGAAAAGTGGTTTTCGCGATGGAAAAAGAACTGAGTGGTTACGGGTACACCGTCCCTGTAAACTGTGGCGACCTGGTGTGTTGTAGTAGAAAACCGAACAACCTTCTTCATGTTTTTGCTTTTATATAAAAGTACATATACATAGATACGTGTCCTTTTTTTATTTTGAATTATTATCTAATTGCACCATTATAAAGCAATTATTAATAAATACATTACAGAAATATTACAATCTTGACTGCTATTGTAACATACCATCGATAATAATTTATTTCTCAACATTACCGTGCAAACAAAGATTTTCCTGCATGTACAATTGTATTGTTGCTTGTAATTTTATTTAGTTATTGGAAAATTAATATTTATTATGTTCTCATCGAATTACGTAAGAATTCTTCAAGTGATATAACCGTTCCGTGTTGCTGATATCAAATTAAATCAGCAAATCATCGAAAGAAACTGTATATTAAATTAATAACATAATTCGTGTTTTATAAATACCCTAAGAACGGTGGCGACGAGCGGGAACGGTGACGAAAAGTTTTACAAATCGATCTTTAGTCCCTGGTAGAAAAATACCAATATCTCTAATATATCAAGGACGCTGCGTATATCAATGATTGATACATAAATACTATTAAAACTACATATTCAACATTATAAAGTTCAGCCAAAATTTGTTATCAATTTATATAGGTATTCAAAGTTCTTACAATTCACGGGACAAACGAAGTTTGCACTACGACAGCCACAGTGCAACAATTTCTTGTACCTCTAGTTCTGTCCCGCCTTACTGCATCTACAACTAACCAGACCTACACATAGACTTTTTATATTCGAAAGTCTATGGACCTGCAGGAATAGGTTTTTTCCATGAACATGTAGATAGGTTGAAAGGACTTAACATTTTTCCAAAAAAAGGGAGAGAAATGAGATTTCCTAACGTCGCGTCGGGTACCTATCACTAGTATGCGTAGAAAAAATGTTACATAGCTATATGGGATGAATTTGTCGTCTTCGCCATTTAAGAACAAAGCGAATTAATGAATATTTAAACGCGGATAACAACATAGACAATTCATCTTAATTGAACAACAAACATACTATTCATTCTTTCCAAAGAACTAAATAGCACAGCATAGTTTTTTAAGTACTATTTTGTAACTGATTGGAAATCTAGAAACAAGTTTTATATTGTCCCTAGCCAAAGATTGTTACGAAAATCGAAACGAAATTGATTCATGGTGTCAGTGTTCACTGTTCATTGTTCATGATCACTGTTTGCAGACAAGTTTTTTTAAATGCTAACCGAATAGAACCGAAAGAATTTGGTTATTAAATCTTGCGTAAAGGTTTTATTACACATGTGTAGGAATATTGGTATATTTAACGGATTTTCTGTTTATTTGTGTGAATAGGGTTATGGCATAGATTGGGTCTTAAGCGAAAGCAACATTATTATACAGGGTGTTACCTAAGGAAGCACAAAAAATTTAAGAGCGTATTTTTGAGCCAATTTTATGGAAAGACGTTCATATAAACATGGCTACGTTTCCATTATACAAAGTTTATGATAGTGTAATTGATGGCTTTTAAGGCCCTATGTATGTATGCATTCTAAATTTAAATAATTTATCTTTATGCGTTTCGTAGATTTTGACAAGAAAAGGACATTTTTTGTAAATTTTGACACCGTATATTGGACACAACGCATTGGAGACCATATGGTTATATAGTTTATCTTTAAATGGCGCGAAGTAAAAAATGCTCATTCAATATGCAAAACGCATACCTGGGTTGGGTATCAAGGCAATTTAAACACCATCCCTCAAATTCTATGGTGTTTTTTTTTTTTTTGAAAACATACTTTGTTTATTATCATAAATTTTTACAACATATTACAACAATCTCAAATCAGTGCTAAAGCTCTGGCCTCGAGATAACATATTATAAATTCTTAACATTGTATTTAGTTTTTTCCTAATATTAATTTACATATGACTCAATTTAACAACCAACAACAAGATGTATCACTTTTCATTTTATTTCTAAGAAAATTCTTAGTTTTTTAAGGAACACATCGTAATTTTGTATTAATCTTAGAATTTCTGGTAGAGAATTGTAGAGTTTGGTCGCACATTGTATTGGGCTATGGAGCCCTAGATTTATTCGATTGGAATTTACATATATATTATTATTGTTCCTCGTATTGTGACCATGTAGTTCGCTGGTAAATGTTATATTTGTGTTACTTTTCTGTTTATGTAATATTATTTTATGCATAAGTTTACCTTGTTCAAGCATCAATACCCTGTCCATTCTACTAAGACCCAGCTCACTATATAGGGTATCTGTACTTGTAAGTATATCATAATTAAATAAAACTTTTAAAACCTTGTTCTGTAGGATTTTAATTTCGTTAAACCTAGTTATGCAACAGGTTCCCCATACCGGCAGTAGGTAGCGCAGATGGGACAGAAAAAAGGCATTATAGATGTTCATTTTTGTTCTGTGAGATAGGTAATTTCGACATTTATAAATTATGGGGATCATTGGAATAATTTTATCTTTAATTTTATTTACATGGTTTTGCCAATTTAGCGATTCATCAATAATTAGACCAAGATATCTTATTTCCCTAACCATTTCTAGACTCGTATGATTGATAACAATGTTTAATCTGTCAACCCGCTTATTTTTTTGCTTAAAGAGCATATATTTGGTTTTGTCCTCGTTAATTTTAAGCTTGTTATAGTAGAGCCAGTTAAGATATACGTCAAGATCTTCATTGGCTTCCAGCATAAGTTCATTCACATTTTCTCCTGTGTATACTAACGCTGTATCATCAGCAAATGCAAAATATTGAGCCTTTAGGTTCGCACACCCAAGGCTCAATACATATAAAGAGTATAAAAGAGGGCCCAGGACAGAGCCCTGGGGAACCCCATAGGTGTTTGTTAAGAAATTACTCTTTATATTGTCTAATTGTACATATTGACATCTATTACTTAAATATGATTCAATAAGCATCAATGTAGGTCCCCCATTACATTAAAGGATCCAAATAATGAGCATTCTTTAGGTAGGTTCACTCTAAGTTTATCGCAAGCTATTGTTATATTTGAGGATTTACCATTGTTACTGGGAAAATCCGTTAGCCAGGAGCGTATATTGGGGAAATTTTTAAATTAAAAATCTTAAACATGCCTATTCTCCTAAAATTGCATTATAATATATTCGTAGGTATTTTTAAATCCACCATTTTATAAGTCGTGCTTTTTCTGGCGACATAAGTTCGATCGGGTTTAATTCGCAGTGGTAAGGAGGGAGTCCGAGCACAGATATTCCTCGTAACTTTATTTCATACAATTGGCTCAAGAATATGATCTTAAATTTTTTGTACTTACTTAGGAAACACCGTATATATTGAAGTTTTTCTATATACATTTTTTCCGGGCACCCCACGTCACTTTTTTAATGATCTTGTTGAACTCTCATACGTAGGATCCCCTTAAAATCTATTACACCATTTATAACAATGACTTAACTCAGAGTCATAATGGGTCATAAGTACTCTTAAGAGTTAAGTAACTTATGAAACAATCTTCTTTGTTTTAAATTGCAAATTTCCATGCAACAATGGTGTTTGTCGTGTTGTAGAAAAATATATGGGAGGAGATTTGGTTTTTGATTTCTTGTTGAATTGTTATTAGTTATTGTACTTTGATTATAAGAATATTAAAACGGTTGATTGTGTTTATTATTAACTAGAATCCATTTCTCAAATGACGTTAAATCCGAACATCTTGCGCTGGTGATTTTTACCGATGACTATGTAGTTCTGTCTAAAGGTACCTAATTTGCGATAAGTATTTATTAAGTCCATAACCACTTTGTGGGCGATTTAAAACCAGAAATGAGAGAACGACATTTTTAAGTATGCCATTAAGGTACTTGAAAGATACTAAAGCGATAAAATGTGAACCATAGTTATTGTTTCTATTATTAAAGTCAAGAAAATGGTATGTTATACGAGTTTATGGCTTATTTTATTATGGAATATACGCCTTCGGCTTCCCCTCGTTAATTTATCCTCTGTATGTCTGTTTGTCACGTTGAAAGATAAGTTATAAAAAAAACGGTACACTGTGCTAGTTAAGTAGTTTAGACCATTTCACCACCAGGATTTTTTGCGTGCAGTATAAGTCGAACAATAGTATGTTTACCGACTCTTGAACATCAACATGTCAGAATAAACTGCTTGTAAAGTCTCAAAGTTTAACTGGAACTGGACATAATTTTTCGCATCAAATAATAAAAAAAGTTACTTACCTAGCCTGGTTGTTTACATTATGAATAATTATTCTAGATATCTCTCTGATGATTCAAATTAATTAATTAATTCCAAGTAATTGTTTTGCATTTAATTTAACCTAGACATTATTTTTTAATATGAAAGCTGTCTGTTTATTGTTAATGAACCAGATTTGTTTATAAGTCGGCTATCTTCGTCCTGTTTACTTTTTTAATGACGGCTTGATGGCCAATTTAATAATTATAATTACTTTTGCAACAAGTCGTGATAAGGAGTGTTAGCTATGAATTTATTTGCTTACGCGTTTCTATGGTTTCTTTTATTGTTTTGAGAACATGCAATGCACGGATATGTGAGTCTTTCCAATAATTTATCTTAAGATTATGGTTTTTTGGCAGCTCTATCGTTCAAACCGCCAAACGACACTTGACAAACCACGCCTACGATAGAGAGTTTTCCAGCCTTCTATATAAATATACAGAATTTTTTGACTTTACAACTTGTATTCGATCATATTTCTGGGTACATACACATGCCAACGACATAGCGTGAGCGCGTAAAAATTCGTTCTCCGTTCAGCGAGATTGGTGGTCTTCATACCGAATCACCTGGAATAAGTACCTAGACTCTAATTAGTTTTGATAAAATTGCTTTCTAAAATTCCAAGTAAATGGTATGGCTGTACTTACATAATTTTAAGCTTAAATAATTTAATGTTAAAATATATATTTGAGGACAAAACTTGAATTTAATGTCGATACTTGTACTTACTAATTGTGCGCAAATTTAAAAATTCAGGCCTATTTAAATCTATACACACCGAAAAATCTTGCACGCCCATGAGTAAGACGGTTTTGATTGATTTATTACTCCGCATCATTTAAATATAACTATAAAGTCTGTGCGTTTTAAGAAGTCCGATATCGGATTAAATCACCAAGGGATGTTATCGCTTTTAAAACAGTAAGTCGGTTAAGTTACAATATCTTCGCACCTTCGCTATACTTGATCACACCGAACATCCCCCTGGTTTACTGTATTCTATTACTGGGCGAAATCAGAGGTTTCAAAACAAAATTATCTTAGAATTACGCGTTGAGCATAAATAATAATTAAATAGATAATTAAATTATTTTGCTATTATTATAGTTAAATCTATATAATAATCGCTATTTTCCAACAACCAATTAAAATTTGCTCAAGTGCGGGATGGTTAAATATGTTAAAGATTTTGTCAGGTATATACTTTTCCGATAATGACATTATTTTGGGATTATTATAATTAAATCTTCATAATAATTACTATTTTCCAAGAAATAATTAAAATTTGCTGAAGTGCGGGATGGTATGTTCTACTTTATTTTAAATAAGTAGTTGTGCTTTTCACTTTTAGTTTGTTTCTCATTGTGTGTGAATTAAAATCAGTTATTAAGGAAAGTTATGGAAAATGTTCAGCAAGGTGGCACATCGCCTAGAAGGCATTTATCTCCAGGTGAACGCCGTTTGGTATTACAAGTGGAACGTTATTTTACTTTAGAAAAAGATAACTCGGGCCCGTTAGAGTCTGTTTTGGCAGTGCAAAAACGAACGTCTGATGCTTGCGGCATTTCAGAGAAGACCTTAAGAAGACTTCGAAAAAAGAGTGAAGAGGATTTGGACAGACCATATAAAAGGGTTCGACTCCATTCAAAAACCTTGGATTTATCCCAAGGGATAAGACTCTCTATTAGGAATATTGTTTATGATATGTATAAAGCCAAGGAATATGTTACCCTCAAAGCTATTCTTGAAAAGATAAAGCAGAAAAAACTTTGCGATATTGGAACTAACAGTTTGTCCATCATCTTAAAACATATGGGTTTCAAATATAAAAAAACGAACAACAGAAAACTGCTTTGCGAGCTGTCCAATGTTGTTTCGAAAAGATGGCAATTTTTAAGGGATTATTTAAACAACAAAAAATCGGAATTGTCAAGACAAGTTGTTTTTCTTGTCAAAACATGGGTATTTGCAAACGGAACTTCAACAAAAAAGTCTTGGCAGGATGACTCAAACCATTGTTATTCAAGTACCCGTGCAAGTAATGGAAAAAGGTATATTATATTACATGCTGGTAATGAAGAAGGTTTTGTTTTAAATGCCAGTTTGATATTTTCATCAACAAAAAGAACTGATGATTATCACGGCAATATGGATGCTGAAATTTTTGAGCATTGGTTCGAGGAAAAACTTTTAAAAAGTTTAGAAAAACCTTCCTTAATTGTTTTAGACAATGCCTCTTACCATACGAGACTCGAAGAGAAATTCCCTACAAGCAGCTGGAAAAAGGAAGAAATAAAAGAGTGGTTGTCAAAGAAAAACATAAACCATGAAAATTTATATTTAAAAAGTGAACTTTTAAGCAAGTGTAAAGAGCAGTCATTTAAAAAAAAGTATGTTGTTGACGAATTAGCCCTCAAATATGGACATCAAGGTCATCAAGTTTAGAGATTCCGCCCTACCATTGTCATTACAACGCAATTGAATTGGTATGGGGTATAAGCAAGAACTATTATGACAAACATGCCTGTAAAAATATCGGTAAGCCTAGCGTTATAAAGTTATGGGAGGAGGCGCTTAGCCAAGCGGGCAAAGAAGAATGGCGGAAATGCATTGAACACACAGAAAAAATTATTTTTGAATCTTATGAGACAGAACAGGTTATAGACGAAGTAAGACCGTTAATTATTACGAATGATGATGATGATGACGATGATGTTGATTCTGATGAGTCTGAAAGCATGGGTGAAATTTCAAATGCAGAGGAAGACTACTTTTAGTAGTACCTATCTACAAGTAGGTACGTTCTGTCGCAAGACTACAAAATCGGTTCTTTTTAGAACCAAAACTTTATAAAAAAGAATTCGTAAAACTAATTTGTCTGAATACTACAAAAGCTAAAAAATTATTATTTTTCTTTACCTAAACTAATTTTTTATTTACTTTAAATTATTTTATTTAGAAAATGTAATTCATCAACATCCAAAATTACCTTCAATATAATTTATTGTTTGAGAGCCACCGACATAATGCTCAAGAGGTTTTATGGCTTAGCGGACTTCTTAAAACGCACAGACTTTAGTTTGGACCATTTTTTTAACACTCGCCTCATCAGTTCTGAGGATCCATCCCGCCAGAGCCTTAACACTTTAGAAATATGACCGTGAATCAGTGCTAGTAAAGGTTAGATCAAATGAAAGAAAATAAATGATTTAAAGTAATTTTTAACTAACTAATGTTCATCATTACTCTTATGAAAACCCTCATTCCATTGTAACGACCGAAAAACGTAAAAGCAGTAAAAGGTTAGGTTTTCAACTTGTCTATATCGTCCAAATAATCTGATCTAACATAGATCCTCCTTAAAAAATCAAATTTCAAGATATCCAGGATGTCTAGGTTGTCGTCGATAAATATTTCGTCTTCAACATCCATTTTTAATGATTTTAGAACAGTTTTAACACAAAGTGATAATTTTTAATGTCATGTAAACTATTTTTTTACCTTAGAAAATTTGGCTTAACTGCTCGAGTTTGTAGGATCAACTTTAATCTAGTTTACATTTGTTTTTACGGTGGTGCATACCAAAGAATTATTTAAAGCCGGATTAAAGAATAATCTGGATTAAGGACAGGTGCTGCATACCGCCTCAAAATATGTTTAGGAGCAGCGTTTTTTTATTTCTCGGAAAAGTCTGTACCCTAAGTGAGGCTTTCTTGCCTGTAACTAGATTAAATTAAATTTAAAACAGTTCATGATGAAGTGGATATTTCAATTACATGTTATTTTTTTTTTAATTGGCAACAGTAAGTTAAAAATCAGTTCATTTAAGTTCACATATAGACAGCACATGCGGTTTTTTAAACATCAGATAAAATAGACCTTGAGATTAAAGATTATTCGAAAGTTCAGCCATGAAACAAATATGGAGTTTAATAATCATTGTTTTCGTCCCAATTAATATTGAAATTATGTGTTTGTCGGATATTTGTTGATATTTTTGTTTGTAATTGTAAAGTAAAGTAATTGCTTTGTAATCTAATCATAGGCTCATAATCATAATATGTCCTTCTAGTTGTATAAAAATATATTGCTTTGTAATCTAATCATAGGCTCATAATCATAATATGTCCTTCTAGTTGTATAAAAATATCAGCAGCATACTGAGAGAACCTTGGAAAAATTAAAAAGTGTAAGAATAAAAGACGATAAAATTCCATTCTGATGTTGTTCAAAAACACAATACATGCTTTTACATTTAATTTACACAATTCAAAGTGTATTGTGAACTGGGGAAAGTTTATTTTCACTGTTTTTACGTGGTGTTACATAAAATGGACAGTTTACGAATTTAGAGTAACAAATTAGCATGTGTTGAGGTGAAATTATAACCTGAGTCGTTCAAATTTATTCAATGTATGCGAATTGGCGAAATTAGCTAATCCTGATATCTTTAATTGCGTAATTTGAAATCTGAATTCATAGGTGTTACTAACATTTATATTTTTCATTAATGAATGAATACTTAATAATATATGGTGGGTTATGGAATTAGTTGAATATATTTTAACCAGCCATTCGTTCCATGGGAAACCAGGTGTATCAAAATGAGAGTGTATAAAAAATACAATTAATATATCACGTTTTTCTATTAAAAATAATTGCCACAACACAATGTCTTTTAATGTTTTCGTCTGGCACTTTTGTGCCTATGACGTCACTAAAGTCGGAGGTTAGTTATTATCCTAGACATTTTTGTACAATTTTTACATGCGAAGAGATTTCCTAAGGTTTTTACAACATTCAAAGGTGGATGGATGACAATTCTGAAACTTTGACAAGTTGAAAGTAAAAGAACGTCTCGACTTTAGTGATGTCAGCGGCTGGCGAGGAAAAATGAGGGTGTCCCATATGTTAACTAACTAAAAATGTATCGTGAAGCCGTTTCAAGTGCTATACAAGAAATACAACAACAGTTCTACAAACCTATATTAAGCATAATAGACGTATAGATACCTTAAACTAATAACAAATTAAAGAAAATAGGTGTCCTATTTAAAAAAAATATAATACAGTAACAAATGTAACAAATAAGGGTCTTAAAGAAAAAGAAAATTAAATAATAATAATAAAGGTCTTTATTTACACATCTTTTTTAAATACAATGGTAATATATTTATATGGGCGAGGTTCAGTTCGGTCGGTATAGACTAGGGCTCGGAATTGTATTCGAATAATTCGAATATTCGACTATTCTAAATTCGAATTTTTTATTAGTTAAAAGATTCGACTATTCGAATATTCGACTATTCAAATAGTCGACTATTCGAAATTCGAAAATTCGACTATTCAAATAGTCAACTATTCGAAATTCGAATATTTCACTATTCGAATATTTCAGTATTCGAATATTTAAATATTCGACTATTCGAAAGTTGAATATTTGACTATTCGAATATTCGACTATTCAAGTATCTATTCAATTGATTCTATTGATTTTTTGTGTTCAGTAAATACATAATCATTTTGTTTAAGAGTTTTTTATTTATTACAGAGTTCTCAAGTTCTCATATCTTGAAATAATTTAACAGAATTATTTATTTGTCATCTTACTTTATTCGACAAAATGCACATTATTATTATTCGATAATTTAGATATTGAAAATGACTACATAATACTTAAAAATGTTCCTTTATTATGTTTAAGCAGTTAAACCACTTCTACCGTGATTAAACAACTGTATTTCGATATTTAAAGAGACGACTATTCGAATATTCGACTATTTGACTATTCAAAGATATTCGAATATTCAAATTACCTATTCGACTATTCGAATTATTCGACTATTCGAATTATTCGACTATTCGAATTATTCGACTATTCGACTAACATACCAAACGACTATTCGAATACTTATATTTTAAAAATTCCGAGCCCTAGTATAGACTACACAGGCCGTCTGGCTTTCTTTGGGCTTTTATTTTAAACTGACATACGTAAACTCAACAAAAAGAAACAAAAGGTAGTCAAATATGTTAATAAACATAAACTGCAAACCAAATTGCAAACATAACAAATAAATTATTTGTAAAACCTTAAACAGAAAATATATACCAACATAATTTAATAGGATTGATTGACGATTTTATGTGTTCTACTATTTTATCAGACTTTTAGTTAGCCACACTTTCAACCTAACTGACACTAGCTTACGGTTTTAAAGAAATTAAAATAAAAATATTACACTCTTAAGTTCAGTTACTTTACTAGTGGTAAGTTGTATAAATAAAACATAACTCTCTTCAGCTTGTACTATCAACTACTATAAAAAACAAAATAACATCATAATAATACAGTCTATTAATAAACATATTTATTATAAAACTTACCTGTCGTACTTTTTCAACCAGATAAATAATTTAGAATATATAAATTAGCAGAAAACCGAAAAACTGCAGAAGTTGCATCACCCAAAACAAAGAGCATTCGAAATGGCCGCACGCATGCACGTTCTTTGGTCGGCTGCATCGCGTGATGATCGGTGGTCTGGTAAACGCGTGACCCGAACCGTTAATCTGATTTGGTATTTGTACATAGTTGCGTGTAGTTTTAATGTAAAATTACATGGAATTGAGAGTTATTACATAAAACCTTGTAAGAATAGACTCAAAATGTATTTTTACCACGCACTGTGTTAAATATGCACTCACTGATATGTTCAAATAAATTTTTTATTATTTTTGTGTACAAAAACTGTTACCTTTGTTTACAAGATGATGTAACATTACCGGACCCTGTACTCTTATAAGTTTACCATATTTAACAGTAGCGGCCGCTAATTATCGATTACCGGAGTCATTGAGGCAAGGGTAGAATTTTGGACATACTATAATTCTAAATTGAATTTATTGGTTTCAGGCGGCTGGTCAAGAGCTACCAACCGAAGAAAAAGGACGAAGATGACTACCAGTAAGTATTTTATTTATTTTATTATTGGTTTTTCAACAACCAATTAACTTTTGTTGACTTATTCAATTTTATACGATTATCGAATAATTAACACTTTTAAATTTAAAACCTTTCTTTCACAAGTATTTATTTATAACCCATCTGTTTCTCGCATAATAGATTTAAGAAATTATAATTAATTAAACAAACATAGATAATATGGTCAATATGGATATATTATAGTTAATTTATTTGTTGTTTTAGTCTAATGAACTTTTTTTGGTAGGTATGTAGGTAAACCACAAATTATACAGGGTACACACAACTCATCCAAGATAGCGTGAGATATGAAAACTTTGCTGGATGCGTACAAACCAGAGAAAGAACGCATTCGGAGGAAAAGAGTGGCAGGGTCGCGCGATCGATCGGTGTTGGTGAATGAATGAATGTCAAATAAACCCCAAAATTCCTCGGCCGTGCCTGAATTTTTGGGTACCTTGGAAAAGGTTCTTTGTTCCGCTTTAATTTCTCACACTTGACAAAGAGAGGCAATGTAAGGGTTGGTACTTGCTAATTTCATTCCTATGATTTGTCTTTTTAAATAATCTCTACTATAACTATACTCAGCTAGTGTACGCCTCTTGTTTGGATTGTCGGCCAGCTTCACGCATACTACAGATGATTCATAATTCATTAAATCTGATACGTGTCACTCTTATTTACACAGTACCCACATTTAACATCTCATTACGCAGCTAATAAATAAATAATAAAAGTCGCATGTTGACATAATAATTTAAATGTTCTAGTTTCGCCATGAAACGTACCGTTAAATTGATATGTACTTAAGTACGCATACCAGAACGAGTAAAATTAATTTCTCATCGAACTTATAAAGCGCGAAATTACACGTTTGGTGGCATAAGTTGGCCAAAAAGTCATTATATTATAATACAAGGTAAAATGCGGATTTTGTGCTTGATGCATTCGGTACTTTTTCCAGTTGCCGACTGTGGTAGCTTGCATTGTCCATAACAATAACACTGTGTTCTGGTACATTTGAAAGGAAACTGTCTTTAAACCAGCTTTCAAGAAGAGAGGCGTTGTTGATAGTCCAGACTTGAATCCTTTATATTTTTTGCCGACAGTAATAAACAATTAGGGATCCATCCATTCTCCCAGCCTGCATGAATTATTGTTATTCGTTTTCATTTATTTGAAGGGGCTTTATTTTGGCATTTTTCAGTTAAATCAATCCATCCCTTTTTGACAGTCTCATGAGTGTCAAACCACGTTTCATCCAGATAAGTTATTGAACGTTTTTCGGATCTAAACTTTTTTATTTCCCTAAGGTACAGAAATCTTATTTTTCTTAATCTTTCTGAGTCCATAATAACTTGTCTCTTGCTTATTGTCTTATACTTAAATCCCATCTCTTGCAAAGCTCGGTGAAGACATGATATCGTTGTATCGTCAGTTGTTAACCGTGTTTTTAAAGAATCTAATGTGGGCATAACATTTTCTCGATACATTTGGAATATTTTCCTGCGAATAACATCTTTGTCACAATCATCTACGCACTTCAATTTTCCGGTATCTTTGCTGTGAACTTTTCTTTTAAAATGCCCTTTTAGCATAATATCTCGTACCGTCGATAATGGAACTTTCGTCATTTCACTAGTATTTTTAATGACAATTACTTTAGGATGGCCGCTCTTTAATAACGATTCACATACATTTTTCACGATCACTTTGGCGTCAGAAGATAAATGCTTCCTGGAATGTTTAGGGTAGCTAGATATCGCATTAGCTGAAGATTCCCAAGGTCTCCACATACTTTTAATATTAACTTGTTGCACACTGTTTCAAAGTAAAATAGATCTTCTACTTCGAATATTATTTTTACTATTTAAATAAGCTATATAAACAGGTACCTGTAACTAAAAAGTTTTGAGAAATATCCTAATAATTAAGTTGTTTCTAGAAAACCTTAATTAGACAGTTTATTAATTTTGATAACAAATCAAGTAATGTACCTATCTATTGTTATTATAAACTGGCATTAAAAATAAATGTGGGTTAATACGTCTCTTCGAAAGCGAAAGCCGAGTTTATGAGGGGTTTTATTGCAGTCATTAAGCCAAACGAAATATGTTGGGAAGTACCATACTGGGTTGTTAGTTTGATAGTCTAGCATAAAATTCATATTTTTATATTTTTAAGAAAAACGCGGAAACACAGAAATTGATCTTTCATTAATTCTGGACCTTTTTCTCTTTCAAGTCGGGCATTGCCAACTTATATTAGTCATTGGGACCTTTTTCGGCCAAACTCAAATACAGAAATGGATTTGAGGAAAGCTCTGGATCATTTAAAGGGGGGTGTTAGCGTCATTTTGGACTTATTCTTCTCTCAGCTCAAAAGGGCTAGATTTGTCGAGGCTTGCATCGTTAGTTTAGTTTGTCTTTATTGCCATCAAATGATTTTACGATGCAAAAGCCACGTCCAAAAACATGGATCTTAGATCCGTTAGAAGTATAGGTTAAAATAAAATTTGACACAGTCGCAATTATAAAAACCAACTTAGGAAAATCACAAAAGTCTATAAACATACAAATGTACAAAAATACACAAATTAAGAGAGAAAGTTTAATGAGTTATATTGTTTTTCCAATGCATAATTTACCACCTTTTTTCTGAAACGTACAGCACTTGTGATATCCCTGATTGGCTTTGGGAGCATCTGATATGCTTTTACTGCCCTATAGTGTGATCCTCTTTCAAAGAATGTTGCTGGAGGCAGCCAATTCTTATGGAACCTGTAGGTGAAATCCGGTGGTGATTGCACATGTTAACTTGTAATCTAATGTAATCAGGGTTGAAAGGATTTAAATCACTTGATTTTTTCAATTAAAATCATTATTAAAATCAAAATTTCTGATAAGTTATAATTAAGAGAAAATAAAAACTTTCAGTTTTAATTAATTGTTTATTATATCAAAAAAATAAAACCACTGTACCTAAATAATGTTTATTTTAGTTAATTGTAGTGCTTGTACAAAAAAAAAATAATTTTGCAGCTTTTTCTGTTCCTAATCAATTTCTGAGTTAGGAATGGACTAAACCAAATGTTGAGAAAATTCTCTCGACTGATGCGGAAGAAGCAGCAGCACAAAGTAATTGTCTAACTATGAAGAACTCTTTTTGAATAATGGGTATATTTTGTTGCGAATTCCACCAATCTATGGGTTTTACATTCTGAAGAATATCATCATGAAACATAATATCAGTGAAATGTTCTGATCTGGCAAGAAACTTGCCTATGAGTGGTAGTAAACCATTATTTGGATCTAATTCTTTAACAGCTTTTAAAGCAACATTTTTTCACTCTCTGTTAGTGTTTGCTGAGTTTTTGTTGAGTCAAGAAGATATGCCATAAATAATATGGGGTTATACACTGCTCATAACACCTCTTAAATTTTTGCAGTTGATTTAAAGTTATGTCCGTTTTGTCAAAATGAGTTTCTAATATTTCTAATTCTTCCACAACGTCTGAAAGACTGGTACTGTTTCTTTGTAGTCTATCTATTGCGATAGAGATAGGCTTAAGTATTGTTAGGTAATCTTCGACTAATATTTTTAAGTGAATGTTGGAAACTTTTCCTCATATAATATTGTCAATTTTTGTTTTTGTTCTCTTCAGCAATTTTGAAAAGTATGGGCCATGACTTAACGAAACCTTCTAAACAGTCGGCAAGCGAATTCCATCTGACATCATTTGGCAAAACTAGTTTTTTGTCTCCTTCTGTGTTATATGCTGCAGAGACAAAATGGTTGATACGGAAGTATTTGGCAATGAAAACAACATGTTCCTTAATATCCACGATTTAGGTTTATTTATAACAACTAACCTGAACTAACCTAAACAACAGTTTAAATCAGTTTCCATGCTTCCGCTTTTTTTTTTTAAATATCCTATAGAAAAAAAATGACTCTTGAACAACTCTGTATACAGGGTAGGCCAACAAGGGCGCGTCGGTCAATAGTTGCTAAACCGTTGAACTTATGGGAAAATTTTCTTAATAAAACTTATAACGTTTCGCCTCTGCTATAACATAAAATTATTTTTAAGAATATAGGGTGTCTCAAACAAGAGTAATACCAAAAACTATATTTTTGTTAAATGGAATACCCTATATCTTAGAATATTTTTGAATTTTACATGAAATAGCCATTATTTTTTAATAAGTGCATTATAAGTCTAAACCTAATAATTTCCGAGATATCGACTTTTGAAAAATGCCATTTTTTGAAATATGACAGCTTCTAGGCTTCTAACGGTACGTCTTTGAGTAAAACGGCTTACATGCCCCTATCTTACTTTTTTATTATCTTCCCAAAAACATCAACTTCCGGTAAAACCGGAAGTACTGTATTTCCGGCCTTTGAGTTACATCCGGTTTAACCGGAAGTTGACATTTTTAGGAAGAGAATAAGAAACTAAGATAGGGACATGTAAGCCGTTTTACTCTAAGACGCACCGTTAAAAAACTAGAAGCTGTCAAAGTTTAAAACTGTCATTTTTCAAAAGTCGATATCTCGAAAATTATTAGGTTAAGACTTAAAAAATAATGGCTATTTCATGTAAAATTCAAAAATATTCTAAGATGTAGGGTACCTATTCCATTTAACAAAAATATAGTTTTTGGTATTACTCTTTTTTAAGACACCCTGTATACTTGAAAATAATTTTAGGTTATAGCAAAGGCGAAACGTTATAAGTTTTATTAAGAAAATTTTCTCATAAGTTTAACAGTTTAGCATCTAGTGGCCGACGCGCCCTTGTTGGCCCACCCTGTATATACAATTCACGAGCCTTTTGTACAAACTATTTATCACATTGCTTAAGACATAATATCAACACCGTTTGTGTACGCCCTGTATAAAATGCGGTTTCAATTAATCATTGAATTAAAAACCGTGAAATTTCTGACTATTTATGGGTTTTAAAGGAAAATACACAACTTTTAACCTTGACTATAATTATTGCAATTTTCTCTGCTTTACTTTATAAAAAAACGTATTAGGTAACTTATCATTCTTATATTATGAAATTAATCGTTGGACATTGATCATATTCGCTGTAAAGTCTACATTATGTAGTTATATTTATAACATTTCTTGTATTTCATGTATATCGGATTGCCAGTTGTTAAAATAAACATAATGCGCAACTGCAGCGAGGCAAAATAATAATATTGCCTCCAAGGAAGGAACATAACGACATAAGTAATATTCCAATACTCGATGAGCATTATACCAGGGGTGCAAAAGTGTAGTTAAATTAGGACATACATACATACAATATTCGGAATTGATTAAAACATAAGTAATTTACTTTTCCCGAAACGAAAGTAAAATATCACACTATAGATGCAGACGTCTTTGTTATTATTAACATAACAAATTAATTAAAAATAATTTTATAATTTTTAAGGATATAACTCAGTGAAAGCTCTCCGGTTCATTGTTTTTTTTGACTTTCGTACGTTCGAACCATGGGAAGGAAGCGCATTAGATTGATTAAAATTTTAATTAATTTGCGTTTTATTATTTTTTTTGTATTTGTTGAAATAAGTATGTTAGATTAGGTATTAGAACGTAACAGCCATTAAATACGTAAATAAATGAAAAGGAAGTAAACTAATAAAGTTATTAAGTACTACTCAACTGACAGCAGCTTTTTGGTTGTAATATTTGCCGTGGTGCTGGAAATAAATTGCGACGAAGTACGCAAATAAATCGATAAAGTCCGTCTATCTATCTTACAAACTCAGGTGTGAGGTGTAAAATTCGTCCACCTGATCTGGGTACTCCAGGTACGGATCTATTTAAAGACTATTATATTATTATATTTTCTCAGTAAACCTCTTAAAATAATTAGGGTAAAATAAAATAGGTTTATTTTAGTTATTTAAATATGCTGATTTTTGGTTTTAAAATTCAGTTAGATGTTTGTATTGGTTTAGACAAGAAGTTATTTGTTTGTGCCAATTAAACGTGATATCTAGCCCTATTTCTCAGGAACTATTCACTCGATTTAAACGAGCAAGGTCGCGCTGGGAAGGCAATTGAATTCCCTTTAAAATAAGGTATCACTCCATGCACCCTCCTTTCCATTTAAGGTTTTAAGGGTGAAAGCCACCCCGTCGTAGGGGTTCAAGCAGGGGGGGGGGGTGAAAATAGCAAAAAATTATGTCCCCCTGAGAACTAAGGTTCCCGTGTTCGAGCGAATTTTGATTTATTTATTAAAAAGAAAATAAATCTGGGTGGAAAGTTTTCGGTGCGCCACCCTGTATATATTATTATCTTAAAGCAGCGCAAACTTTTATTCTATCAGCAACGAGTGCGTCCCTTTCATTCGATCGCCCGCTGGGTCTTATCGGCATTAGGGATTAGCATTTATAATGAGTTTGAAAGATAGATAGACGGACTTTACCGCTCGTATTTTCCCCATTTCTTAATATTTTAAAAGGTTAGGTAATTTTCCCGTAATTCTAATGCCTAATAACAATTTCATCAGTGTTTACGACAACATTTTTTAAATATTTACGCTTGTGATAAGGTTGCAGTAATAAAATTTACATTGCAATAAAAATATTCACTTTCAATTTTATGGGAAATTTTTACAACGGAACATTAAAAATAACTGTTTTGCGCGGATAAAATTATTATTAAATTTCTTTAGTATTATTACTGATGTGAATGAAAAGTGTATTATTAATTATATGGAAAATCACGAGGTGTGTAATAAATTCCTGCTAACTGTGATTAAATAATGTTGCTCACCTGTAAAGCTAACGGCACAACAAATATTTTGTTTAAAGAGGGGTCAGGTTGGTATAGTAAGCAATATTCGAGAATCTAGTGCCTTAGCAACTCCAAAAATAAAAACGGACGAAAAGGCAGCCAAAACTTTTCATTATCCTTGACGAAAATTGCGGAAATAACAAAGCGCTTAAAGAAATCAAAAATTCAAAAATAACCTGCGGTGCTATTTCCGTGAGCCAAACAAAAACCTCGTCGCGTCGTACTTTCCAAGTGATTCCATAAAGTGGTCGCACTTGATATTTTTAGCACATAAAATCGTATTTTTAGATGGCAATCCAGTTTTATGGGCGACTTAAATTTTGTGAAAACGCCCGAATTTCACGGATTTATAAGATTTTTAGAGTTTTTCGCGTTTCGAAAACAGCATTTTACACCCACTAAAAATTAATGTTCGCGTTGTATAGTACAGTCTAACAAAACTTCACTGAAACATCAAAAAACCGCCGGAGATACACTCCGTAAACACGACATTTTTATAATTTGCCTAAATATTGAATGTTTTTGATGTTTCAATATAACTCTAGCTACCTCAACTTTTTTTTTTAATGGCAACCAAAAAGTCTTCAGAAACTGAATCCCATGGAACAAGAAAAGTAGGTATTTGCACAGTTTGTTACGGTAAAACCAACCCAAATAAGTTTATCCCAAAACTCGGCTCTGATGTATACCTCAATGAAACCATCAGTAATAATTATGATTAACCCATAAAGGATGGAATTTATTTTTTTGTTAAAAAATTTAATTAAAAATCATAAACATGCCTATTCTCCTAAAATTGCATTATATTATATTCGTAGGTATTTTTATAACATATTATGAAAACATTTAAAAAATCGTATTAACTAATAAATAACAATGGGTGGTACTATTTTACATAATATAATTACAAAAACAAGATATAACATAGAATCTTACAAACAAAGCATTTTCAAAAATCGAATAATACTATGTCGTTATGGCTTAATCATAGTCCGATTCGGAAGATGAACTTTGATTTACATCGTTTATAATAAGCGGTTCAACCATTTCTTCGAATAATGTATCTAACTGCCATATTTTGGCTTCTTCTTCTATCGATACACTTTTTCCACTTTTCCGCACTGATTTTACCCATAGCTTCATTAAAGAGTCTTTTTAAATCCTCCATTTTATAAGTCGTGTTTTTTCTGGCGACATCTGTCTTAATTTGAGCCCATATAAGTTCGATCGGGTTTAATTCGCAGTGGTAAGGAGGGAGTCCTCGTAACTTTGCCATTTCATCAACTACATATTTTTTTAATGCATTTTTATATAAATTGGCTAGTACCAATAGTTATTTTTTTAAGGAATCTAATGGAGATTATTTTTGTCTTAAACTTAGCCATTCTGTTATTTCACTTTTACGTCTTCCGTCAGCCTAAAGTGATAACTGGCATTATCCAATACAACTATTGCATCTTTTAGTATAAGATCCAACATTTGCTCGAACCTTTCTTCAAAGACATCGGCATTCATGTCTTCTTGATAGTCTCCTGTATTTTTAGATTGGAACATCAGTACACCATCTTTAACGAAGCCTTTAGAACTTCCAATATGGGTTATAATAAGTTAATGTCTCTTTCCAGATGGCGGTCTTATCCTGTGGACAATCCTTCCAAAAAAGCTTGCTTGTTTTTGGAAGATTGACGCCAACACTTTTTTCTTCTTTTCAAAGTTTATATATCGTTGTTTTCAAAACGTTAAGCATATTTGCTGTTAATTGCACTGCATTGTCAACACTGAAATCCGCATTCTTCCTTTTAATAAAATTGTAACAGTTAAGAATTATTTGTTTTTCATTTACTGTACATGGACCGACTCTAGGGCGTTTAGGCAGTTGTTGAAAATTCTCCATATTTAATTTTAAAAAAAACTCGCACTTCACACTTTGACTAGTTTTACTGAGAAACCAACACCCAAGGTAGGTATGCATAGATTATAGATATAAATAGGTGCATTATTCTAATAGAGGCACCCATAATAACCAGGATTAGGTACAAAAAAAAGGAATAAAATTATTAGAGCAGAAGCGGAGTAAGTACGTAGACTCTTAATTAGTTTTGATAATATTGCTTTCTAAAATGCCAGGTAAATTGTACATAATTTTAAGCTTAAAAAAATTAATATTAAAATATTTATTTAAAGACAAAACTTGAATTCAATGTCGATACTAATTCTGCAGAAGTTTAAAAGTTCAAGCCTATTTAAATCTATACATGTCGAAAAATCTTGCATGTCCATGGAGAAGACGGTTTTTATTGATTTATACTTCGCATCATTAAAGATAGACTATAGCTCAAACTACCGAATCAAATCGTACGTATTAAATTCATATATAAACATCAAAAACGTCTAAATTTCATTTTCATTTCATTTAAATAACATAATTCCTTTCTTGATAGACTTTACTTAGAAAACAGCAAACTTAAAATAAGTTCGTGTACACAGTTGTCCCTCATCCCTCAGTCAGACCCCATCCTTGAACGCATTTCGCCGTCTACGGCTCATCGGCAAGGCTCCGGGTCTGACGAAAACGTAAGGGACCTCAAAAGTGCTTTTGACACAGAAATGTAATTAAACAAACGAGAGGTGCAGCACGTGGCTACATCTTGTGGCAACCACACGCATCACTTGTTGAATGGAATTGGAATCTTAAGTAGGGTTTACATTTTACGCTAGTACTTTAAAGGGTTAAAGCGTTGATATATACGGATTGCTGACGCTCAAGTGTACAGCTTTACTTACATTGATTAATTTGTTTCAGATTTACTTCGTGTAAGGCGTTCAAAGTACTGATGAACGAAATTAATGACTTGGCGGGCCAGCACGAAGTTGTAGCCGAGGATTTACAAGCAAATGTGATAAAGGAACTTACCGCCTTAGTTAAGGATTTAAGGGAAGAAAGAAAAGTTCGTATCGACGGTTTTTAAACTACTTGCATTTTTTTAACGTGGTTCAATGTACAGCCGCTATTATTTTTACTGGCATATTTTCACTATGGGTGCCAGCCCATACATTTACCCCAAACATGTGTTGATGATTTCCAATTCTCATTTCATGGCGGTTGACAGTCGACCAGTAATGGGTATTATGTCGATAACTGAAACCTTTAGGGACAATGCCAGTGAAGCGAATAGAGACTTTACGGTGCCGTAAATTTTTAATACATTTTAAAATTGTTTTTAGAAACAGTTACAAGAAGGTCATCGGCTGTCACAAACATTACAAGCACAAATTGAAGGTTTACAGAGAGCCAAAAAAGCTTACGACAAAGCGTTCAAGGAAGCGGAAAAGGCGATAGAAGGATTCCAAAAGGCGGATGCGGATTTTAACTTGTCACGAGCAGAGGTAAGAGAGGTCCGAAAAACACGGGTTAATTGTTCAATAACTTTTTAAATCTATCGCGCGATAAATTCCAGTTTTCGAAAAATTCTAATATTCCTACTACTATACCAGGAGCAACTACTTTCCGCACTCCTATGCGTGCTGAAAGTTCTGTTAACACTGACGCGGGTAACTTCGTAAACTTCAACAGGTGTACACATGAGTCTGTGGCTACAACGTATCGTCAACGGCAAGTACAATCTTTTAAAACATAGGAAATTATGTTTCGGTATGAAAAAAAACAGCTTCATGATTGCATAACTTTCGACTGTTGCATCACTACTCCACTGACACAAATATCAAGCCGCTTGTTTTTGCGAGCGGCACGCGACCTTTTCCAACTCTGTAAACTAACAATAGCCACCTATTTCCCTTTAATAGTGCCCTATGTTGTCATATGCCATTTCAATATCAAAATTAATAGGGCAAGAAGAAATTTTGAATAATATTGAAATTTTATTATATTATTAAAATAAAATACTTTT
This sequence comes from Polydrusus tereticollis, assembly GCA_963920685.1. Classification (NCBI taxonomy): domain Eukaryota; kingdom Metazoa; phylum Arthropoda; class Insecta; order Coleoptera; family Curculionidae; genus Polydrusus; species Polydrusus tereticollis. The sequence continues at coordinate 11,040,941 of OY987332.1, read as the reverse complement.
AGTTTCTTAAATAAATTAATATTTATTTGCAATTGCTAATAAATATTAAATTATAATTAGGTAACGGTATGTGGCAACATCGTAAACAACTAAACGTTTTTTGTCCGCATTTTTTCGGCAGCTACAGATAAATGTGTCGAGCTATACCTATATCGCGATGTTCTTTACGCTCGCTCTTGCTGTGTCTGTTTCTGTGCCTTTTCCACGCTAAACTGCTTCGCGTCGTTCAGTCTACTGCTGCCGCGTGTGGAAAATAATCAGTTTCCGCACTCTTCGGGTAATTAGCTATATTTTTCTATATCCTAGCTTAAATTAACTAAAAAACATACATATAGTTAATGCAAAACAATTCCAGTTGCACCTCAAACTCTTTGAGTAATGTCAGTTATCAGCAGTGTTGCCAGATTGTAACCAATGTAACCGAGTGAGGGAATTACACTGTTTTTTTAAACAAACAAATAAAAAAACAAGATAAATTTACATATTATTATATAAACACAAATTTATTTATTTTATTTTAAAAATCTTCGAGGATGACAATATATACATAAATTGTGTCGGAAAAGTACGTATAATAGTATAATAACTTTCACCATCAACTTTAGTGTTAGTTGATCTAATACCTCTTTTATTTTCGTCTTGCCAAGATCGACTAATTGTCCCATTATGAAAAATCCTTATTCCATCCAAAAAAAGTGGATTGGTGCAAAGATTCTTCTTTTTCTTTCATATATTCTTTCAAAAATACTTCGTTTGAAAGCTACATGAGTAAGTTTCATAAGCCCTCGCCTCGGTTAATCTTTTTTCCCATCGGAAGCCTATTTCCTTTCACAGACTTCTTAAAAAGTTAAGACAACCATCAAATAGTTCTCTGTCTTTTAAATTTATAATAATTAAGTTTTGGAGTGATACAACTTGTTTCGTACATTCCATAAATAGTGCCAGTAATATTCAATCTTACCACATTTACAACTCTCTTTGCATGAGAACGTTTCTTTTTAGGTGATTTTAATAATTTATTTTCCTTACCTGACGTTTGCTTACAGTGGAAATATTCAGGTTTAGGGCAGCTGCTACACGCTAAAAATTAGTAAAGTATAAATAAAATTTGTAGGTCTTAACATACTCTTTAAAGTTACCTCTCTAACGGCTGTCTCTTGAAAATAGCACCAGCTATATAAATGCTTCCGCATTTTTCACAAACGGTAAACAACGTAATCGGCAGAGATACGTTTGTACACCTTTGTTCTTCTTAAAGGAACAGTTTTTTTATTGCTATTCATAAAAAGATCTGAAGTTTTTGTTAAAAAATACAAGCACAACAGCAAATGTAAACAAAACGTCAAAACAGGCCCACGAACGAGCTGGCGCCACCGTAGCGTTGACAGTTCTGTTGCCAACTGTCGACCCATAAAACTTAAATTATATTAATTTTTACAAGTTTAAATTAACCAAATATTTGCTAGAAGTGGGTTAGTATCGAAGAAGAATACCTTGAGTTTTTAGTACAATCAATATCGCATGAAATTTTAATATTTTTTGCCCAAATTTAATTTCCTCATTTTTTCTTACGCATCTTTGGGACATTACTTCTCGGAGAATTCTATAGAAAGGGATTTAGGTCAGGGCTACTGAGAGGCCACGTTAATCTTTCAATATTTAAATCATTCATCAGACTATATTAGCAATATGTGAAGTATTCACAAAATTACAGCGTTTTTTTTTAACCGACACTATGATCTTTGCAGACTTCTGACTTCTGAACTTTTTGTTGAAGTTTTTGTTCGATTGGACCTGGTTATATTATGTTTGAACACCACGAGATGTCTCTTCGTGTTACATACCATCGTTGGCTGTCGCTTACTATGCTTTTCTTGCGTTTTTAGGAGTCCATATGTATTTATTAATTTTTATTAGGTCGAAAAGCACCGATCAAATATGGCGCATAAAACGCAGGCATGTGACCAGGCGAAGAACGAGTATGCTGTTCAGCTTCAACAGACGAATCAGCTGCAGAGGCAGCACTTTCGATCGGGCCTGCCGGAAGTTTTCAGGCAGCTGCAGGAGCTTGATGAGAAAAGGATAAAAAATATCAAGAACTTTATAAGGGGTAGTGTGGACATTGAACGGAACGTCTTCCCTATTATTAACAAGTGTTTGGATGGGATTTTGAAGGCCGCCGACATTATCAATGAAAAAGAGGTAAGTTGTTGTGCTAAGAGCAAATTTAATTCAGTGGATAGTTTACGAATCTTGTTTTTTCAGGACACACTTTCAGTAATAGAAAAATACAAATCCGGTTTCCAGCCACCTGAAGATTTTCCGTTTGAAGATTTGTCCAAAGCGGGTAGCGATACGGGTAGTTCGAACAACATCAACAACATTCAGATCGGGGGGAAGGTGAAAGATGGCGGGTACACCGTCAAGGGAACGATCACGGGGAAGGCGATCAAGAAAAGGGTGGGGATATTTAATATATTTGGGAGTCGAGGGGTAAGTAACTTGGTTTTTGTTTTTTTATTCTAATTTATTTTAAACTAGCTTGTACGTCTCGTAGTATTGTGTCCCAGATAAGAATACACTCTACAGGGATCTCGTAAACCATCGGACATACAGAGATGATTAAATTAGAGAAAAATTGCGCATTATTGAACTATAAATCGTCATGTTTTCAAATTTCAAAAATTCCTATTATATCTGAAGATATTCGGGAAAACCCGAATTTCTGTGATGTCGTTCTTGTTGTTTTCTGATTCTGTTTGAGAATATTTGACATTCCACACTAAGGCATTTAAAAAAATAATAAGGAAGACTATTGGCAAACAAAATTCTTAAAAATTTATCCTTATTCACAAAGAAAAAACTGAAAGATACTGCATTTTAATAATAAATAAATAGTAAAAATACATTTATGGGTAAAATATTTAAAAATTTAAATTGCACTTTAGGAGTTAAATCCGCATTTTTTAAAAGAAAAAATGATACATTAATAACACTACAAACTCATTAATTTAAATTGTTGTTTATGTTGTTGCATATTACGTCGAAACTAAAGATTTACGTTTTTATCTATTGCTGTTGGTTGGCAAAAACTGGAATAGTTGTACCAATGAACATATTATGGGATTGCTTTCTCAAAATAATTTATTTCTACATTCGCTTTGAACAGCATCAATTCTTGAGTCATGTTCCTAATTTGTGCCTCTTTTACCAATTTTAATTTAATTTTCTTCTCCCCCCCCCCTTTTTACTTTATTACTTTTCTTATTAAAATTCTGACCCACCAAATATAAATCATTTTCCCTCTTGGAGTTGACTCATGAAACGTTGATTTTATTGAATTTTCATTATAGACATCTATACATCATATCATAACTATAAATGATTCCATTTAGAATTTTGTCCTCTATTACAATTTTTACATCTAATATCCTTCATTGCTAAAAGTAGCATCATGTTAGTGATTATCTTCTGTCGAGTCCATTGGCTGCATAAGGTACACGTTATGACCATGTATTGTTGAACCACTTCGTTCCCTCTTTTAATTTGTTTTAGTTTGTTTATTTAGGTACATCCTAAAAAACATAATTCTTAATTACTTGGTTGCTGAAGATGACTTTAACTAAAGTCGAAACTACTACAACCTAATGTCAAATTAAATTATGTACACTCTTTAACCCTTATTTCACCCTAAAAGGACAAATATATTTTATTTTGGTGGTATAGACAGACCTTGTTTTCTTTAATAATTTATTTTTTATAAGCAATTAATCGTCCGATGAAAAATACGAGGTTCCGACCTTGCTGGGGGGTAGGCTCAAGTCGCCATCTTAAATGAAAGGTGAAAAGGACACGTTTTCGCGAAATAATTCTGTAACGGTTTATTTCATGAGAAAAATGTTGAAAGATATTTGTAGGGGGCGAAATATCACAAATTTTCAAAAATTTCGAAAATATGCTAAAAGGAAACAGAATGAGCTAAATTCTTGAGGTATAAAAAAAAAGGTCTCAGTACATTCACACTGAAATAATCTTATAGAAAAATATATCCCCCCTCTCCAAAAAAAAATAAAAAAAAAGAAGAAGGTAACAAAGGTCAATTATCTCATCATTCAATATTTGGACTGCCCCCCCCCCCCATGTACACTATTGATGCAACACTTACAAACATTAAAGCGGTTTGACGATTTTTGGAGTAAAAGTTTCGTGGAATTGAATCTTACCTCGACTGTATCTGAGTCCCTTTCATACTTACAAGAAAACTATAAATACAAAAACTTTCCTCTACAACTTTGTTTGAAGATTTGATTTATTTTGTGACAACGTGTTTTTTCACCTTTTATTCGAGATTGTGGCCCGAGCCTACCTCCACCAAGGCCGAAAACTTGTATTTTTCAGTTTCAAAATCTTCTCTACCCCGAAGCAACGACCATTTCATTAATTGGACATATTGTTCAAGTGTTTTTGCGGATATCAATTAATTTATTGGTGGAACTGGGAATAGAATGTAAGTCTAAAGAAACACCTAAATATACAGGGTGTCCGGAAATATACCTGGTGTAAATGAAATTTGTTGTACTGCCTTATGTTTTTCATATTTTATTCAAATTTCAGTTTCACCGGAAGTTTCGCCAAATTCTCATTTTTAAATGACAACCTATATTGTTTTATTGCACAATCGTATTCGTCTTAAAATTACTTTTTCAACGACATACAACAAGTTGCCATTTACTTTCAAAATGGCAGCGCAAGAAATTGCTGTTATTGCTCGATTTGACTATTTTTGAAGGGGTTAAAATGCTTTTCACGTGTAGCTCGGTTCTTGTTGATTTCGCGACGAAAACTGAAGATAGCAAAATGGTTGGGAATAAGAGTCTCTATAATATTGTACTTTCAAGAATTTTCGATATTTTTAATATTTATCGAGTTATTGCTTGATCTGACTATTCTCAAGGGGGGTAAGAATGCTTTTCACATGTACCTCGGTTCCTGTTGATTTCGCGACGAAAACTGAAGATAGTAAAATGGTTAGGAATAAAATTCTCTATAATATTGTACTTTTAAGAATTTTCAATATTTTTATTATTTATCGAGTTATTGCTCGGTTTGACTATTTTCGAAGGGGTTGAAAATGCTTTTCACATGTAGCTCGGTACCTGTTGATTTCGAGACGAAAAGTGAAGATAGTAAAATGGTTGGGAATCAAATTCTCTATAATATTGTTTTTTCAAGAATTTACAATATTTTTATTTTTTGTCGAGTTATTGCTTGATTTGACTATTCTAGATGGGGTTGAAAATGCTTTTCACATGTAGCTCCGTTCCTGTTGGTTTTGCGAAAAAAAGTGAAGATAGTAAAATGGTTGGAAATAAAATTATCTTTAAAATTGTACTTTCAAGAATTTTCGTTATTATTATTATTTATCGCGTTATTACTCGATTTGACTATTTTTGAAGGGGTTATATGCTTTTTACTTGTATCTCAGTTCCTGTTGATTTCGCGACGAAAAGTGAAGATAGTAAAATGGCTGGGAATCAAATTCTCTATAATATTGTTCTTTTAAGAATTTTCAATATTTTTATTATTTATCGAGTTATTGCTTGATTTGACTATTCTAGATGGGGTTGAAAATGCTTTTCACATGTAGCTCGGTTCCTGTTGGTTTTGCGACAAAAAGTAAAGATAGTGAAATGGTAGGGAATAAAATTATCTTTATTATTATACTTTTAAGAATTTTCGTTATTTTTATTATTTATCGAGTTATTGCTCGATTTGACTATTTTTGAAGGGAATGAATGCTTTTCACGGGTAGCTCGGTTCCTTTTGATTTCGCGACGAAAAGTGCAGATAGTAAAATGGTAGGGAATAAAATTCTCTATAATATTGTACTTTTAAGCATTTTCAATATTTTTCCTATTTGTCAAGATATTGCTCGATTTGATCATTTTCGTTGTATGTCGCTGAAAAGGTAATTATTGTGAGTAGACTACGATTGTGTAATAAAAAATACAGGTTGCCATTTAAGGGTAAAAATTAAGGTCCCACTGAAACAAAGCAGTATCTCAAATTTGAATAAAATATCTACCTATGCCCTATGCTGCTCTGTACAATTATTTAGTTTACACCTGGTATGGTTCGTTGGGAGAAGATTCTACATGTTACACCATGAAATAAAAGTTTATATGAATATAGGTTTTAGGCAGATTTAAACAGGAGCGGTTTACATGTAATTTTTTGAAACCCACCCTGCAAACTTAGGTATAGGTATATTCATATGAACTTTTTTTCACATCTAGAATGTAGAACTTGAAAGGATATGAACCCAATGTACTGCGTATAAACTTTTTCTTCCCTTTTATCCTTTTCTGTATCTTATTCTTTTAAAGTAATGTTGTTTTCTTTATTTTTATTTTCCCTCCCTTACCTTTGGTGATGCCGTGTGTGTGTTATGGCTCCGATTTTGACAAAACTTGATAGTAAGTAACTTTTGGAATCCTAGAATTGTAGAAGCATCGCACAATTTATGCACTTGTTTTTCATATTAACAAAATTCTTTATGTCGCTTAAAAAACGCCTGCCATATGTCACACATTAACAGACTTATCAATAAGATGGCTTATACTTTTGACCCAATATGTATAAAGCCCAAGTGGGGTCATTTGGCATTTTTATATTAGATTTTGTAATTTTAGTGTGAATTGCAAAAAATTTTAACTTTCTGACGCCTCTAAAGCCTTTAAAACAATTTACGAACATCGACTGTGACGTCACTATCTCCTATAGCTGCCCGTTACACTTGCTGTAAATGATTAGAAAGACAGGTGGCCATTTATTACATCGCCGTTTCTGTTGCTGGGTAACAGAGTTGATATCGACAGGAGACAGAAAAAATAATTCTTAATAATCTCTTTTTCTTTTTTCTAAATAAGTGTTAAAGAAAGTGTAGTCTAGAACTCAATGGAACGGCATTTCCCTCCATTTAGAAAGACCGTTGCGTGGGAGGTAATGGCGTCACCAAATGACCTCATTATCAATACCCTGTTAGCGATAAAAGCCACAAAGCTCCCTTCTCCCTTGACAACAAGGTTATAAATAAGGCCCAATTTATCAATGTCCTGTTAACGAAACGGCCACATATCTAACTTCCATGATAATAATTGTTCCAACAATGGTATTCTTGGCAGTTATCTTGTAGTTCGAGTTAGCAGGAGATTGGTAAGTTAGACCTAAAGTAATTACAACTTGCTTCTCTAAAAATATTCAGTATTTTTATGTATACAGTAAACGACAATAATTATTGTAATGCATAAACCTGATAAATAAATAATAATAACTAAATACTTTATAAATTTAATTCTGGGTACCTTTTTGAAGGAAGTTGATTTATACAAGGGGAGGGGGCACATGACGTAAGGCAACAAGACATGCATAATTTTGTAGGAAGCAAAAATTTTAAACATTTTATTAATGCATGTTTGTTTGTCTAAAATAGAAATTGTGTTTTGCTTGTTTTTTTTTTAACGAATTGATCTGAGAGTCGATTAAAGTAATTGCGGTTCCCGTGTGTTCAGTGGCCTTTTTTTTCAATTGTTTTTACACTAATATTACAAAGATTATCTACTTTATAACTGTTTGATATAAATAGCACCTTCACTGCCTGGCTTTGTGTTCTAATGAATTGTGAAGCATCTTGCCATATTATTGTTTTAATTCATCATTTTACACAATGTACTTCTTGATTTTTGGTGTATTGTTATGATTGCAACTCCATATTATATTGTCATTAATTTGCCAGGGATGTATTCGTATTGTTGTGGAGAACGCACAGTGAAATCAAATCGTGTGATGAATCTATTATTTATTTATTAAACGTCTTTATTTGCAATGTAACAATTGAAATTATTATAATAAGGGTGAAGTTTAACCCATATCATAAAGTTATTCTACCACATGATCATATTATGTCGAAACGAGTTCGTTTGTTTATTCAGTGTATGTTTGGCAGAAATATATATTTTAAGGATGTCAAAAAAAGCCTGCACATAAAATATTCCAGATTTTCTTTGACACCCTATACACTTTAGTACACTTTGCAGAAACCAAACTTCACAGTTTCTCTTCTACTGCCGTTTAACTAAATCAATAATATTTTATAGTTGAATTACTTTCAAGATAGACACGATCAAAACATTTCAACGTCATCGCTTTAAAAATCGAACAGAATCGCACTTAAATATCGAAAATTTATTTTCGCAATAATGGCTAAATGATCGGGAATGTGAGATTATGATGCTATATTGTAAGAAATAGAAAGTATGAGTGGGTGGGAGTGCAAAACAAACATGTAAATTAAAGGATAAAGCTAATAATACAATAATAACACCAGAAAGTAAACTAATTCCGATCCTGTCAAAAATCCTTGACATTTTATTAGCGATTACCAAATAAGAACAGACAGCGTGGCAATGTCCCGCCTATATCATCACGTGGCAATGTTTAGATCGTGTCTATTTCGATCTAAATTTTATACTTAAGAGTTTTTTGACCACCCTGTTTAGCTGAACACATTTCAACACTATATACACTGCCCTAAGCTAATGCTTTGTATTATTTTCATGCGTACAGAAGCTTACCGAGGTCTGTATGGCGATAAAGGTATGTGCTTCAAGATGGCTTCTTTTGTATCATTGTTGTGTGTCTTGTCTGTATGTGTATGTAAAATCTGAACTATAGTCGCCAATTGGCGACTAGAATTCACATGTTTTTGTGGAGTGTATCTGTTATTTTATAATAATTCTGACAAGAGAGGAAAAACCGCCAATAGTTGTTATTGACATACAAAATATTTGTCCATTCCTCCAACCAATGGTACAATAATGTCAGGAATATTAAGGGGTCGTGTGGAAGTTCCGCGGGACTCTAGACACATAGTGATAGACGATCTACCCTTTCTACTACTAATCTTTTTAACAAGATTCAGGGTGTTGCACAGATTGCAATCTAGAAACCCACCCTTACTTCTGGGATTAAAACCCATACCGGCCAATGGTCAGGAGCAGCTACTAAATTCTGCCAAGCTGTCAGATGCGTTTTAGCAGCGTTGCCAGTTCTAATAAACCCTTTTTCTGACACAAGCAGTTTAAAATAACGTTGGTGGTGTGTTTTGGTGTATGGCACTGGTTAAAACCAAATGGCCAGAAAATAACGTTGACATTTGGGAATGTCAATGTTATAGTGCGCTTGCATTCTAGTGTTACTCTATTTTTGATGTCTTCAATACTTTCAAGCGGGGTTCTATAAACTTGAGTCTTTAAGAGGCCCCAAAGGAAAAAATCGAGAGGAGTAAAGTCTGGAGATCTTGCTGGCCACTCTATTGCACCTTGTCTGCCATTGGTTAAGCCACTCACTAGCTGGTAATGCGTAGTGGGGAAGAGCTTTATCTGGCTGAAAATGCAAATTTTCTTCATTGCGTTCCAGGGTGCCATTTCCAACGTTCGTTTTTTAACTTCGGGTTTGTTTTTTATTAGCAAACAGTCGGCTTCTTTGTTGTTGGTTGTCTTCTCTTTAGCGCACCACAGCTAACAAGCGGTAACGTGAGTTTGGAGTAGAGGTCATCAGGAAACATCAATAGTTTGAGATATCTATCGACATGTTTTTGATTCGATGAAATCTGTTTGGTTGTTTGGTTTTTTCTCTACTTGATGTTCTGTATTAATCGTATGTGTATTTCAAAAACCTGCCCCCAGTAATTAACAAATCTCCCATTTTGTTTCTAGAACGCGACAATGACGGATGGAAAGGAGGACCTTAGCGAGCTACCGCCGAATCAAAGGAGAAAAAAACTGATCCAGAAAGTGGAAGAGCTTCGGACGAAGGTAGCTCAGGAGACAGCCGCCAGGGATGGGCTCATGAAAATGAAGGGGGTGTATGAGGCCAATCCTGCCCTTGGAGATCCTAGGACGATAGAGAGTAAGTGATTTTAAATTATATTGATATGCCAATTCTTTGTTGCTCTTTGAAACGAGTTAGACTATTGCTTGCCTTTATTTATAACTCAAAGATCAGGATAATACCTACATTATAGAACTGAGCTGTCGAGATCTAGCTTAATTGCTACTCATCTGAATGAAACGATCAAAATATTCAAATAATCAGATCAAAGAACAAAATCAATATTTTTATTATTTATGGAGTTATTGCTGGACTTGACTATTTTCGATGGGGTTTAAAATGCTTTTTACATGTAGCTCGGTTCCTGTTGGTTTTGCGACAAAAAGTGAAGATAGTAAAATGGTTGGGAATAAAATTATCTATAATTTTGTACTTTTAAGAATTCTCGATATTTTAATTATTGCTCAATTTGACTATTTTTGAAGGGGTGAAAATGCTTTTCACGTGTAGCTTGGTTTCTTTTGGTTTTGCGACAAAAAGTGAAGATAGTAAAATGGTTGGGAATCAAATTCTCTATAATATTGTACTTTTAGGAATTTTCAATATTTTTATTATTTATCGAGTTATTGCTCGAATTGACTAATTTCGATGGGATTTAAAATGCTTTTTACCTGTACCTCGGTTCCTGTTGATTTCGCGACGAAAACTGAAAATAGTGAAATGGTTGGGCATAAAATTCTCTATAATATTGTACTTGCAAGAATTTTCAATATTTTTATTATTTATCGAGTTATTGCTCGGTTTGACTATTTTTGAAGGGGTTGAAAATGCTTTTCACATGTAGCTCGGTTCCTGTTGATTTCGCGACGAAAACTGAAGATAGTAAAATGGTTAGGAATAAAATTCTCTATAATATTGTACTTTTAAGGATTTTCAATATTGTCATTATTTATTGAGTTATTGCTCGATTTGACTATTTTCGATGGGGTTTAAAATGCTTTTCACGTGTAGCTCGGTTCCTGTTGATTTCGCGACGAAAATTGAAGATAGTAAAATGGTTGGGAATAAAATTCTCTATAATATTGCACTTTCATGAATTTTTGATATTTTTATCATTTATCGAGTTATTGCTTGATTTGACTATTTTCGAAGGGGTTGAAAATGCTTTTCACATGTAGCTCGGTTCCTGTTGGTTTTGCGACAAAAAGTGAAGATAGTAAATTGATTAGGAATAAAATTCTCTATAATATTGTACTTTTAAGGATTTTCAATATTGTCATTATTTATTGAGTTATTGCTCGATTTGACTATTTTCGATGGGGTTTAAAATGCTTTTCACGTGTAGCTCGGTTCCTGTTGATTTCGCGACGAAAATTGAAGATAGTAAAATGGTTGGGAATAAAATTCTCTATAATATTGCACTTTCATGAATTTTTGATATTTTTATCATTTATCGAGTTATTGCTTGATTTGACTATTTTCGAAGGGGTTGAAAATGCTTTTCACATGTAGCTCGGTTCCTGTTGGTTTTGCGACAAAAAGTGAAGATAGTAAAATGGTTGGGAATAAAATTCTCTATAATATTGCACTTTCATGAATTTTTGATATTTTTATCATTTATCGAGTTATTGCTTGATTTGACTATTTTCGAAGGGGTTGAAAATGCTTTTCACATGTAGCTCGGTTCCTGTTGGTTTTGCGACAAAAAGTGAAGATAGTAAATTGATTAGGAATAAAATTCTCTATAATATTGTACTTTTAAGGATTTTCAATATTGTCATTATTTATTGACTTATTGCTCGATTTGACTATTTTCGATGGGGTTTAAAATGCTTTTCACGTGTAGCTCGGTTCCTGTTGATTTCGCGACGAAAATTGAAGATAGTAAAATGGTTGGGAATAAAATTCTCTATAATATTGCACTTTCATGAATTTTTGATATTTTTATCATTTATCGAGTTATTGCTTGATTTGACTATTTTCGAAGGGGTTGAAAATGCTTTTCACATGTAGCTCGGTTCCTGTTGGTTTTGCGACAAAAAGTGAAGATAGTAAATTGATTAGGAATAAAATTCTCTATAATATTGTACTTTTAAGGATTTTCAATATTGTCATTATTTATTGACCTATTGCTCGATTTGACTATTTTCGATGGGGTTTAAAATGCTTTTCACGTGTAGCTCGGTTCCTGTTGATTTCGCGACGAAAATTGAAGATAGTAAAATGGTTGGGAATAAAATTCTCTATAATATTGCACTTTCATGAATTTTTGATATTTTTATCATTTATCGAGTTATTGCTTGATTTGACTATTTTCGAAGGGGTTGAAAATGCTTTTCACATGTAGCTCGGTTCCTGTTGGTTTTGCGACAAAAAGTGAAGATAGTAAATTGATTAGGAATAAAATTCTCTATAATATTGTACTTTTAAGGATTTTCAATATTGTCATTATTTATTGACCTATTGCTCGATTTGACTATTTTCGATGGGGTTTAAAATGCTTTTCACGTGTAGCTCGGTTCCTGTTGATTTCGCGACGAAAATTGAAGATAGTAAAATGGTTGGGAATAAAATTCTCTATAATATTGCACTTTCATGAATTTTTGATATTTTTATCATTTATCGAGTTATTGCTTGATTTTACTATTTTCGAAGGGGTTGAAAATGCTTTTCACATGTAGCTCGGTTCCTGTTGGTTTTGCGACAAAAAGTGAAGATAGTAAATTGATTAGGAATAAAATTCTCTATAATATTGTACTTTTAAGGATTTTCAATATTGTCATTATTTATTGAGTTATTGCTCGATTTGACTATTTTCGATGGGGTTTAAAATGCTTTTCACGTGTAGCTCGGTTCCTGTTGATTTCGCGACGAAAATTGAAGATAGTAAAATGGTTGGGAATAAAATTCTCTATAATATTGCACTTTCATGAATTTTTGATATTTTTATCATTTATCGAGTTATTGCTTGATTTGACTATTTTCGAAGGAGTTGAAAATGCTTTTCACATGTAGCTCGGTTTCTGTTGGTTTTGCGACAAAAAGTGAAGATAGTAAATTGATTAGGAATAAAATTCTCTATAATATTGTACTTTTAAGGATTTTCAATATTGTCATTATTTATTAAGTTATTGCTCAATTTGACTATTTTAGATGGGGTTTAAAATGCTTTTTACGTGTAGCTCGGTTCCTGTTGATTTCGCGACGAAAATTGAAGATAGTAAAATGGTTGGGAATAAAATTCTCTATAATATTGCACTTTCATAAATTTTTGATATTTTTATCATTTATCGAGTTATTGCTTGATTTGACTATTTTCGAAGGGGTTGAAAATGCTTTTAACATGTAGCTCGGTTCCTGTTGGTTTTGCGACAAAAAGTGAAGATAGTAAATTGATTAGGAATAAAATTCTCTATAATATTGTTCTTTTAAGAATTTTCAATATTGTTATTATTTATCGAGTTAATGCTTGATTTGACTGTTCTCAAAGGGGTTGAAAATGCTTTTCACATGTAGCTCGGTTCCTATTGGTTTTGCAACGCAAGGTGAAGATGGTAAAATGGTTGGAAATAAGATCCTCTATCCGATGAAAATAGAAAAGTGCTTATTTTTGACCTGTACTTTTTAATTTTTTTGCAGGTCAATTAAATGAATGTAGCCATAGGTTAGAAAAACTGCAGCAGGACCTTGTTAGGTATCAAGGGTTTTTAGACGAAGCAATCAAAGGTATTCAGTCAGGTAAGTCATCAATACACGGTGCTCTGCAATAGTGATTCAATTTGTTCTCGGATTTAGGTAATCAAAATAATTCGATAACGGGAAGTCCTCGGTTGCTCAATGGAGGAACCCGAAGGCATAGGAATAGTGGAGGTAGTGCTGCTGAAGAGGACAGTCTTAGTAGGTAAGTGAGGACGAGAACATACAGTCAATTCATAAAACCGTTTATTTATCACGATTGTGATATTGACGGACTTTCTGTTTAGGTCTGCCAGTGATAGTAGTGTAACGAATCCAACTCTTAACCATAACAAGAGAAGTGCCCCTGGTACGCCTCAGTTGAATCATGGGTAAGTTACACGCAATTAGAACCCCCATTGCTTTCTGGTTCCTGTGGTGGCTTCTTAATGTTCAGTGTGTAGAAAAAAATGTGCGGCATATGGAATTGTTCTTATATGCGCTGCTTATTGTACAGTTTTTTGTAAACACACTGTAGAACGCTTCATTGAAAAGTCCGAAAATCCATTACATTCCATTTCGAAAATCATTATCGTTGTGGGTTTACTTTTAATTTATTTAGGTACAGGGATTTCAGAGATTTTGTGCCATATCTACACGGTTTTCTATAAGAGATACAAGGAAACTCTAAATGTAGAGTTGTCGGGATATACAGTGTGGTCATTTAAGTGTGCAACATATGGGAATTTTTTTTATTACCGATTTCTCAGTGCGTGTTCGATAATCATATTAGGTGCACTTGGAATGGTTGCAAGTCAGACGGCGTACAGGGTAGGTCAAAAAATATAAAACTTGTACAAGAATAAAGTACCCCTATTTCAGAAAATTCAGCAAAATGTTATTAAGAAAAGTTGTTTAGAATTAAAAGTTATGCATAGATTTGAAAACGTGTCCTCCTGAAATAAAAAGAAATATTTTTTTTTTGAAAACAGTAATTTCCCAAAAAAAAAATTTTTTTTTTATATTTACCCTAAAGACCTCTTAAAAATAAAAAATAACAACCATGCAGATATGGCACAAAATATCTGTGAAACCTTGTACTTTTTTACGAAAAATAAAAAACTTTGCTTAATAAACATGACATTGACAGTATAAAAATTGGCGTAGCATATACAAAGTGGCAGAAAAACTAAAACGTCTGTAATTACCATAAGGGAAAACTACCCCCTTGATGTTAACTTTAGGACAAAATATGATGCCTTGAAAACTGATATAATAATATAAACATCAGTGTTGACACGCAGGGCTTTATTTCCTCTTACGTTCAATCAATTTTGTGGTATATTTCCACAGGCGTGCGACTCTCTGGTCGTTTTTATTGCGATTGGAAATTAAACTCGTGGTAAAGCAAAATAACTCTTATTTAACATACTGGCGAATTAACACATTATAACTTTTTGCACAGAGATATGCACACTTAGTACCCGTACTTAGGGTGAAACTTCCACTTTTTACATAGAAATTAGTACACTAACATTCCTAAAGATTTACCACTTGGTACAAACAGTAAAATGACCGCCAACAACCAACTTTGGTTATTCCTTTTTGACGGGACGTATTGCTAGCTTTCTTGCTCAATCAACAGTGACTCTTAATTCTTGATCAGCGCCCAATGCAGCGGCTGGAGTCGCTGCACGCACACCCTATGACACGATTCATTCATCTTTTTTGGCCGACGCCAAGCTTCCGCCAACTCAGTGGGCGCATTTTACAGTGAACAAAATTGGAGCGTGACAGTGGTAGCCAGCCGCTTCCCTGGGGCCGATCCATATTACATCATCTCTTATACCTACTATGTTATGAATGAAATCGTAAATTTGACATGTTACGCCTACTATGTTGCAACTAACCTAACAGTCCATCTTTGGACAACTCATTGCAACTTTTAGGGCTGTTCCCCAACAATCAGGTCAAACTGAGATAATTTATGAAATAAATTGAATACAAAACTGCGCTACAACTAAAATATATTGTTATTAATTAGGAGTTTCTTACACCAAACCATAAATCAATTAGGTAATTAACAAGGTGAATATCCCACTTATTGTACTATCTCCTCCTTCTCTTTGATAGTTTTAAGAAAAGAATTGTAAAATACTAACTTACATACAGCAAGCATTTCGTATCCCACTGCTTTGCTTGCAGTCATACTTCTTGTAATGCGATATAAACTTGGACCCCTTTAGGGATTGACTTTTGAAAAACCCTTCTTTGTGCACGTCTCTACAAAAATAAAAATGTGACCTAAATACTGATCAGTCAGCAACTTTTATTATTATATAAATCGGAAACTTCTTCCCTTTCTGACATACAATCACTAGTTTAAATACCTCCCAGGTAACAAAGATCTTATCATAATAATAAAACTTTCGTTGTAGCCCTGATGAAGAGACTGAGAGCCTCAAAACGTAGTCATTTGACCTAAAGAATAAAATATTGTCCAGAAAGTTAAAAGTCAGCTTGTCATTCACTATGCTACGTCACTTTTTATAATTTCAATATAATTATTTATTATAATTTTACAAATATCAACTATCAGGCTACTAATAGACAGAAATTTACAAAAATTCACAATTATTTTGGTTTTTACATACTATGCTACCCAACAATGGATGAGATAAAAATATTATATTTTGCCTCTACATTATTGATAAAACTAATGTCTTGTTTATATCGTTTCAATTTCAAATAAAAGGTCTAGAATTCTGACAACAAATTCTCAAATATATTATCTGTCTAACTGACAAAATCATCAGGTAACAAAAACATATACAGTTCATTTGAAACTAAACTTTCTAAACTTAACATTCTCCCCGCTAGTAATTTTCTAAACTTAACATTCTTCCAACTTAAGTCTACATACTTTCGAAACGGGTCTTCGTTTTACTCCGGTACGGGTCTGTACATCTACTACTCTTATTCTTCCGTCTTTTCCAGGAATAGCTGCTGTTGCTTACCAAGTGATAATGCCTCTTTTTCAAAGGTAAGCGTTGCTCGTTCGAGTTATTGACCTTATTCACAGTGGTGCTGACACTCTGCTTCTTCTTCTTCTTCTTCTCCACGTGATCGGTCGTGCGTCTCTTCTTAGTAACCTTCTTCAGGATCTTGAGAATCTGTTCCGGGACGTTCTCTTTCGGCTGCTTAGTGGCGATCGCACAAAACTTAACGAAATCCACGATCAGTTTCTCAATTTCTTGATTTATTTTCGGGTCGAAAGAAACGTTCTGTTTCAGAAGTTTAAATTTCCTTTTTTTGTGCTTGTGCTTATGTTTTGAGTGGAAGATCTTGGGCACTTTGAGCGTGACACTCTTGGCTTTCAGGTGGGTTTGTTTCGTTGTTAACACCACCGATTTGCTTCTTGCTTTACCTTTTAAACTTTGTCCACTCTGGTCGTGTACACTTTTCACTTCCACAGGCTCATTCCTGTCTTTAGGGGGCCGTCCGGATCTCCTACTAACAGAAGGCCGTCCTACTTTACGTCTAGGTGGGTACAGCACCCTGTCCGCGTTCGCATACAGCACCCTATCGAATTGATTCGATGTCACGGGAACTTTTGTGGCGGGCACTTTTTCCAGTGACGAATTTCTACTGCACTGCTTTTCCTGCAATGATTTTCTACTGGACTGCTTTTCTGGAGAACAATTCCTGTTGTGATGCTTCTCTTGTGATGCTATTCTACGAGATCGTTTGTCTTGTGACGACGTTCTACTGTCTTGTGGCGGATTTCCACTACTAGATTTCTTCTCCCGTGACAAGTTTCTACTCGACAGCCGTTCTTGTGACACATTCCTACTGGGCTGTTTCTCTTTTGACGCAGTTCTACTTGAATGCCTCTCCCGCGACGTATTTCTGCTATATAGCTGCGACGATAAGTCACTTTTTGCAGTTCTTTCTAAGATTTCTAGAGCTGTTGTATCCGATTTACTCGATATCTTTGAAGTACATACTCCGAATGACTCTATAGTAAATGGATTTTGAACTAGGTCATGAAGCTTGTTGTAACTCTCTTGATGGCATATATGGAAGGTAAACTCATTTCTGTGGCATAAGGTACTTTTAGCTCGTCCATTAACAATCCATCCTAAAGTGGTTTTCGTCGCTATCGGTGAATCTAAAGGACCTTCGCAGACTTTGCGAGCTACAGTTAAATGAATATTATCTTGTCCAATTAATATCATCGGTCTTTGTTTAATTTCAGTAAAGGGAATATCGGTCAAATGTGAAAAGCTTCTCATTTTGTCCGCATATATGTGCTGTTCGGGTAATGCCAGATTATTTATAGATCGCACACCAGTCATTTTAGTGATACGAGCATTTCTGTGAATTCCAGATATATTTATGTCGAAACATCTCGAATTTGTATGCGTCGATTTCATGTCATTTGTCCATTGGACACAAAGTGGTACATTTTCACCTCTGACACCTAAGCGATCAGCTAAAGAACTGTCCATCAGAGTGACTGTTGCAGCTTCGTCGCATAAAGCAACAGTTTCTATTGTTTCACTGGGTCCATGAAGCAACACGTTCACCATCCTCAACAGTACATTTTTGGAGCCTTGACCCATTGCTAAAAGCGTCTCACGAACATTACTTACATTTTGCTTCATTTCTTCAGGTTTGTCTTTATGTAGAAGTTTATTATGTCCTTGTTTGCATCCGTTAATATTGCAAATTTTCCTTTGTTGGCATTTGCTTGTTTGGTGTCTACTTTTAAAACAAGAAAAACAAAGTTTTCGGTCAGTAATAAATTTCCAGCGTGAGTCTATATCTTCTTTTTCAAATTTTCGACACTTTTCAATTTTATGGCCATTTTCTTGACAAAATGTACATTTTTCTTCTTTTTCTCGTGTCGTATATGCAAATTCCTTTGGCTTTAACCTATATCTGTTTTTCGGTGGGATAACAAAGCTTGCTGCATTTGAAAGTTCCAGCAACCAATCTGCAAATACTGCTAAGTCTGCATTTCTGTTTTTCATTATAAATTCTCCCCAGCGAAATTTTAGTGATTCAGGCAATTTTTGTACTAAGTCTTTTAAAAGTTGTGGGTTTTGAAGATTACTTATACAATTTAGGGATTTGATTGTCGAAACTAAGCAAGAAATTTGGTTGGAAAATTTAATCATACCTTCATAATCATTTTCTCTTACAGGATGTGTCATTGTTACTTTATACATAATTGTTTCTATAATTTGATCTGGTCTTCCAAAGCGCATTTCCAAAGTTTTCATCACTGTATCTAAACTATGTGGTGAAATTAACATTCCAATTACTGCACTTCTAGCTTCACCGCGTAGGCATTTCTGAAGCTTAATCATTTTCTCTTCATTTGTATATTTGCATGCTGTAGAAATTCTAGTAAAATGTGAAATAAACAATGGCCAATCAGCAGAATTTCCGTCGAAAATGGGAAAATCTCGTTCTAGATATCGTCTGGAATCTGGTTCTTCATTTTTCTTAATGTTTACAATATTGGCTAAGGTTTCACATAGTATTTCAATGTCTGTTTTGTCTTTTTGTCGTACATTTATTTCTTTTGATTCAAATTGGTTTGGTTCACAATTTTCATTACTAAATTTTTCTGGTAAATCATTAACCCAATTTTGAATTTTATCGGTGTATGTTGTATATGTCGAAACACTATCAAAATTTTTGTCCGACTTTTTACTCTGTGTATAATTTGATTCACTTACTACTTCAGCTTCACGTAGTTGCTTTTCCATTTCTAAAACGTGTAGTTTTTGTTTTAGAACTTCTTCCATTACACTTTGTTTTTGTTTAAGAACTTCTTCCATTACAATTTGTTTCTTCTGTTCAATTTCTAATGCGATTTTCTTTCTCTCAATGTCAGCTATGCTTTTGGATGACTTAGAAATTCTCGTATATTCCGAACGTAAATCTTTACTCACAGTTTTCTTTCCTTTAGACTCTCCAGCAGGTGTTGTCGAAGGTACAGCTGTCAAAGGTCTGGTCAAATTGTCATTATTATTACTTTTTCTAGCTGCATTACTTCTAGTCTCACTTCTGGATACTCTATAGTCGTCATCTACACTTACTTTTGGTATGTCTGTATTTACCTTACGCTTAGAGGTAATTTCTGGCCAAACAAAATTAGGATCTAGGTGTCTTACACCTGTCTGTCGTCTACCTGAACTTTCCATTAAAGCTGACTTTTTTTTCTCTCAGATTGTTTTCTTAGTGGACTGTAGTCTTTTCCAACGGGCTTTTTCTTAGTCTTTCGAAGGACCAATGATAAGACTAATGTCTTGTTTATATCGTTTCAATTTCAAATAAAAGGTCTAGAATTCTGACAACAAATTCTCAAATATATTATCTGTCTAACTGACAAAATCATCAGGTAACAAAAACATATACAGTTCATTTGAAACTAAACTTTCTAAACTTAACAATTATGTAGATTTTTTTTCCTAGTTATTTTTTTTTATTTAACTTTACTTTTTCTCAATTTAATAATCGACATACTTGTTTAGGTTTGTTTCACTCTAACGTAGGTTATGGCAGGTATGTTAAAAGCTCCATAATACGAGTACAAATTAGACAAACTTTTATTTAAACTTAATTGTAAAATGCCATGTTGTATTGGTGGTTAGAATAAAATACTCCAGATATTCCAGCTTTTATCTATCCAAATTTACATTATTTGTATTCACGAGTTTGACTAGTTTGATCATTGGCAGCATAAAAGCCGCTGAAAGTGTATAGAATAGATTAAAAGAAAAA
Source organism: Polydrusus tereticollis (assembly GCA_963920685.1). Lineage (NCBI taxonomy): Eukaryota > Metazoa > Arthropoda > Insecta > Coleoptera > Curculionidae > Polydrusus > Polydrusus tereticollis. The sequence goes on along the minus strand of OY987332.1, from coordinate 11,020,577 downwards.
AATCGTTGGACGGAGTACTTTTTGCGCCAAAAATTGAAAAATAAAGTTCAGAAATTACCAAAATAAAATTGACCTACCTACAATTTTATTTTTGACATGTAGAATACGTTTTTCGACGTTTTAGGTTTCTGCCAGTCGAAAACCAGTTTTCTATTGACCTAACCCTGAAATTGACAGTAGTTTTCGAACTATTTCAACGCGAAAACTCTGAGAACGTTTTAAGAAATTAAAGATTGCTTGCAGTGTTGCCAAACTTGACTGGTTTTCTTTCGCGAAAGAAATTATACGAAATGATTAACAAGAGCAACACGATCAATCCACAAAATTAATACAACATGAATTGATTCATCTAGTGGCGACATGGAAGTTTGGCCTTGAGATGGCCAATCAGAGGGCCATAATTTCTGAGATTCGTACTACTTGTTCGCGCCAGGTGGATGTAATCTTGAACCGAGATTACTATGTTTGATGGTTTACTATATAAAAATAGTTTATCCAGGAATAATTTTGTCAATTTAAGATCACACTCCCAAAAATAGTTTAACTAGGGCTTATGGATGAGATGGGAATTAAAGTGTAAAATGTAAGAATAGTTATTTTCGATTTACCTTGTTAAAAAATTAAAAATGGACGTTAATTACACCAGCCAACAAATACAAAAAAAATTGAGACTGATGTCATAATGGCTGTACGGGGGAGTTTAAAGCATCCTGATTGCGAACAACCAATATTTTCCACCACGTATAGATTTTGAGTTATAGAATGTATCAGATATTTTTGTTTTATACAAACATTTGTATATATAATATTTATACATAAGTTCAAACCAAGAAAAAAAAACAAGATCATTGTTAGTATGTCCTGGTCTAATAATGACCACTACTCGTGCTAAACCAATACTGATGATCCGACGGCCGGCCAGCTGCTTTTATAGCCGTTCCGTACCTCTGATATTTTCTAGAAATATCGGGTATCGGAAGTTCGAGAAGGGACTGCATAATTCTCGTATACAGGGGCCATCTATAAGTAGATTCGGCTACGGGGCAGAGCGAAATTTGGAATTGGGTTTAAATAGGTACCTCCGTTATTTTAAGCCCTAAAGGCTTGAGACTTCGTGGTTGAGGTGTCATCCCTAGACGTCCCCACGCGGTGTTGCCAGATTGTGCACAATTTCCCTAACTTAGGGAAAACGTAAATTTGACAACGTCGCGCTCCGGTATATTACAAATAACTTTTTAAAATAATGTGATTAAAATACTCATTAATATTTGCTGAAAAAAACTATAACTAAAAAATCTTACGTGTTGGGAAGTTTCTACCATCATTTTTGCAAATTGGCTGTAAGCTAGTGATTGTATTGTATTAAATATTTTATCTTAAAACATTTTTTTCTGTATTTTTAAGATGTTTTTGGAAATACGAAGGCTTTATTATTAAATAGTAATATGTTAAGAACTTGTGGTATTACATAGGGATATAAAATTAATTGAGTAACGTTTAACAACCGATATAAAAATTTTGTTTTTTGACAAAAATGCTTCATCCAACGATTTGTAACTTACAATGGTAAGCGCTCATTGGCTGACATCACTTTCTCCAAATTCAATATGGATTTTCCGCGGCAGATCTTTCGCCATCATCAATCTTTAATCATCGTCACATTTAACCCTCCCACCACCCGTTGGCGCTCTCTTCCTTCCGCTTTCGTTTAATTCGCCCGTATTTGACTTAGTTGTTCAAACAGTCCCGAAAGTGGTCTCGGAACGTCGCACACGTCGCTGCACCACGCCGATTCGGATCCCGACCACGACCAGTACGACGGCACCCACGGCGGCGGAGACCCGGAGAGCGAGTACTACGAGGCGGACATGCTGCCGTCGATCGGGGTGTGCAAGGCGCTCTATCCCTTCGAAGGTGAGTGTTTAGTTTAGTTTTTTTTTAAGTCCATCTGAACATATTTCGTTTGACCTAATAACTGAAGAAACCCCGTTACCTGTTCGATTGCCAAACCTACGTTTTTAAAGAATTTCTTGGTAAAATTACCCATATAAAACTGTCGATGAGCGTGCCAACCAGCGTAATCTACATGGCCCCAGCTGGCATCACTGTATATATTACTGAAATGAAATGAAATAAGGGGTACTGCTTTGCGCAGGAACGGATTTTGCAGTTAAATATAAACAGGTACCTGTAACTAAAAAGTTTTGAGAAATATACTAATAATTAAGTTGTTTCTAGAAAATCTTAATTAGACAGTTTATTAATTTTGATAACAAATCAAGTAACGTACCTATCTATTGTTATTATAAACTGGCATTAAAAATAAATTTGGGTTAATACGTCTCTGCGAAAGCGAAAACCGAGTTTATGAGGGGTTTTATTGCAGTCATTAAGCCAAACGAAATATGTTAGGAAGTACTTTACCTGAACCAACATGAAACTAGTTCACTTTACAGCGACGAGCGAGGGAAGCATACCCATGGGCCAAGACGAAGAACTCCATCTGATCGAGCTGGATCAGGGCGACGGTTGGACCCGAGTACGGCGAATGGCGGGCGAGTGCGAGGAGGGCTTCGTGCCCACGTCGTATATAGAGACAACGGTGTATAATACTTAAAATTTACAGAGTGTTTTTAGTCAGAGGACGCCTACGCAATAGGACTCTAGTGAGAGACCAGTTGATTCAGCTTCGATGCAATATTAGTGAAGAGTTTAGCGGGAAATGTGGGAAGGGGATCTGTCAAATGTTGTGGGTTAAGCGGTCGTGGTGAGGATTGTACGGTGTGTTTTCAACTCCGTTCCCTTGCCGCAAATTCTTGTAACAATTGGTCGATTTGACATGTTCGGATACTGCTCGGTTTTCCTGGTATAGCACCGAGTTTTTTGTTTTGCCTGCGGTGTCTTATTAACCCATTAGTGCGTAAGATCGGAACAAATAGAAAAACGAAGAAATTTTTGAGAAATCTTTATTAAATAATGCAAAAAAAATATAATTATAAATGGGGATTTCACAATTATATAAGACAAAAATTCAGTCCCTTTACTTTTCCATCCTTTACCCTGTAGAATGAGACTTTTCATCTATAGGTGCCTGTTGGCCGCTGCCTTTATTTGCTTTGGCCAAACATAAACTGTTTACTGTATTTCCATAGGTTGCGTGGTTCAAAATATGTCAGTTGAAATAAAAGGCTTTTTCTCACACAAAATTTATCTATTTACTTCTGTTATTGGTCTGCGTTGCAGCAAATACGGTTTTAATGTTACATCTTAGTATGATAACTACTTACTTCATTAAATCCGCTACACATTCTACTTCACTATTTACAAACTATAATATCGGGATACAATATTACATTCTTAACCTGTGAGAATTTTTCGCACAAGTTCCACAAACTTCCGACTGCTTTTTCTAAAAGCTTAACTGGACTCGAGTAGTGATATAATAATTACATTATTACATCTTCGGTATGTAAGTCCGCGAATTGACCGACCTATTTCATGGCTTGGATACCATAGAAATCAACTAAAACTCGCGCAAATTACCGCGAGTGAGACCGTTGCTACTTACAAGGCTTGATGCGGAAGATACCGGAGATAAATTAAAAGATTGTAGACGGCGGCGTTGCCGTACTTTCTTTACTTTGAATTTATACTTGTTTTTGTTATTAAACTATGCAACTAGATAACTAAACCTTTCTCCAACAGTGCCTGTGATAAGCGAGCTATGTTCTCCGAGGGTTGCTCACTTTTTCGCCACACTGTATAATATTTGACAGATTCCCTAGGGAACCATGCTTTGCATGTGTCTTTTTTTTAAGTTATTGATTTTTAAAACGAAGTTCTTACACAAGAACATCCAATGATGATTTATAGTTATTTTTGTATTATATTTATTTTCCTTGTAAAGTACCTTACAATATTGAACGGTGGTACAGTCGCAATTGATCAAAACTCCATTCTAACCTCCCCCCTTGTACGTCCATTAACTTTTTTATTTTTGTATGGTATTAATTGCTTTAGCGAAATGTTTATTGTGAAAAGGGCACTGCGATGTTCCTTGGCTTAGCACAATTTCTTAGGATCCTATAGGAAATACTGTTATACAGGGTGGTCGAATTAAATCAAGCTGCAGCAAAAAGCGAAGTCCATTTATTTTTATATATTTATTAAACCAAAAAGTTTGGGTCAAATGAACTAAAGGGAAATTGAAATATCAGTCGGATATCTCCGCTTTAAAGTCCGTCAGACACGGTGCAATTTCTGTATGTATTTCTGCATGTATTTTTATGCAAATTTAACTGTATTTTTAGGAATATTTTCGACAATTTGTTGTATTACACTAATCTTAGTGGGGTTAAAGAAAAATGCAGATATGCAAAGACAAAGAGAAAAATATGGGCGAGGGATTGGATTAGAAGGAGAAATGAGGTTCAGAGGGCACTGGCACTGTCCTCACATAATGCTCAACTCGGGTTAGAAGATGCTAAATCCTATTGCAATTATCTAAGAATTCCGGAAAGTATTCTCAACATGCTGTTAAATAGAATTGAATGTTTTGTGCATGGAATTCAAGTTCAAACAGGGAATTTAGTCAACATTGGCAAATACTTCCCTAGCTTGACTATGGATAACTTTGCCTTTTATATTCATTTTACCAACAGCTATGTTCATGCTTGTAAAATTTCTAAAGATGTCATAATGACAAGCACCTTGCCATAAATTTAATATTATATTCGATAGACAGAGACAAGACCAGTATAAGGGCACAGGTGATCATTTGTGGCCCAGGAATCTGCGCTTTATTAGACGTGGGTTGCCAAATTTACCAAAATAAATGATTAATTAATATTTCTTAAATATTATCTTTACCGCTTTAGGAGTATCTATAATAAATTATTATTAAGCGATTATTATTTGTAATGTAAGGGGGGAAATAAACGGGATATGTATTGGACGTATTGTTTTATGTAATATATTTGAATTACGTACAAATTAATATATTACGGCAACAATTCGTTTTGTAGCTGTAGTCTTGTGCATTGGACTATAACCTTCCCATGAGAAACTTTTATTTGGGCTTTCTCAGGAAAATTTATTCCTGATAAAAGTTCTAGCGCAAACCAAATTTAACTTTGGGGGCAGCAGATTTCATCTAAGATCCACAGGGGCGGAAAAAATACAAAAAGCTGGATCTGAATGAATAATTTTTCAAAACTTCCACATTTTTTTGTTTAATTGTCGGCTAGAAATGCAGGTTCTAATTTTTTGACTATTTTAAGGTGAAAAGTTCATATTAATTATGGTCTACAGAGCTGAAATAAATCAAGATATTTTTTTAACAATAAATGGACTTGAACAGAGAGACTATAGCAAATAGTTGGCAGCTTGTTTGGTTGATCGCCCTGTATCTTTGTTGTTGCATTTACGTGTGATCGATTTTTTTATATATACAGGATGTCTAAAAAACTGCGATGTTTGTATACAGGGCTGCATGGCCAATGAAAACGAAACAAACCCGGTTTTTCGGACCCTAGTATTTTAAAACCTTTAAACTTAAGCTCCTAGGGGTGCGGGCTACACCCCTAAAATTGAGGTATTACTTCGATTTCAACTTTTAGGTAAAGGGGTTGAAGTTGCGGGTTTAAAAATATATTGGCCCAACCCTGTATAATTTTTCTATTCTGCCAAACAATTTTTTTTTTTAATTCACGAACAAATTTGAACAAACCAATGTCAGTATTTGCTCGATTTGTCTTTTAGACACCCTGTAAAAATCGTTTTTGTACATTATTATACTTAACTTAAAATTGAAAAAATATTAATTAGTTCTCAATTTTTAAATATTACTTGTTGTAACATACACCCCCTTTAGGTTATTATCTAAAAACTATTTTTTAGATTTTTTATATACATATTATACATTATCATTAATTATAATTTATTTTTGTCGCCATTATCGGTTTTTCGTGAATATTGCCAAATCTTGAGGGAGAAATGCGTGTCGCCTTTTGCTCAGAATAATATATTATACATAATTGATTATTATGTAACTTTTGAGGGCAGGAATTATTTTAATCAAAAATTAGCTGTGTGTTTTTATCATTAGGTAAATTACGACCAAATGTACGCCGAAATGCAAGGTAAGTGCTTCAGTTAACATAATATACAGAGGGGGTTGTGCAGTGTGAAAAACTTTTTTTATTAATATCTCGGAAAGTTTTATACCTGATAAAAACGTTTGGATATAAAGTTCGACTTGATAATCTGAAATATTTTCACGTTAGCGTTTTACGTATTGCGTGGACTTGCGCTCTCTAATGGTGCCGTCTAACGTTACCCGAACCGAGCCGATTCGCTGCCGAACCTATCCGATTCTAAATTCGCCTGACTTGATTTTTGAAGTTTTTAAAAGCCGTATTACAGTCGGCAACGAATTGCAGCAATACTTTGACCTTGCAACTCTATTGCTGCAATTCAATTGCAGGACTGTAATACATCGTGCAAGTCGTGGTGCAAGTCCATGTTTTTAAAATGGCAATATGAGCATAGATAAAGGTTTATAGGGGGAATATGAGTACCAACACCAACCTCTAGAACTTTATGCGAAATGTTAATAAACTTTCTAACCTCTAACCAAGAAAGTCACTAGAAAAACACCAGAATTGCAAACGCACTTGCAACAAAAATCGATCCCGACCGATCTTTTGGCAATAGCAATAGAATTGCCAAATCCGATCAGCTGTTTTCAACTGCGCATGCTTATAAGCAAGAGAATTGCGACTTGCCGATAGACTTGCCGACTGTAATACGGCTTTAAGTTATTTGTTTTTGATTCTAACCTAAAAAAAAATCGGTTTTAGTTTTAGTACGCGTCTTTTATGTGCCGGTTCTTAAGTTTTCTGTTCTGGTTCCAAATTATTAGGTTTTGTGTTTTTAAAAACAACACAAGCACGTTCTTTGTCGATGCAGTCCCGTTTCAGAATTCTTAAGTGTTAGTTCAGGTAATATCAAATATCTTAGTAACCATAAAGGTGCATTTTTATAAAATATAAAACTTTTCGTCACCCCTACCGTTCAAGTTCCAACATGGCCAATTTTCCTTTGTGTTTCCAGCCAATGGGAAGAGGGAAATTTGTCCGGTGATACAAAACATAGAAATATTTTCCATATTCCTAGGATTTCAGGGCCTAACTTTTATCTCATAATTAAAAAATAATATTAACTACTGGTCACATTATCCACTTTTTAAAAAAAAAATAACAGGTATCCTAACCCCAAAATAGGTTACTGTTCTCGCGAATTCACAAAGATGCAGCTTGCGTGTTTTATAAATCAACCTTAGTCTTAGTTCATATAGATGCGAATCACGAATTGAGAATAATGCTCTGATTGGTCAATTTCTTTAAAATATTTGAAATTGACCAATCTGAGCATTATTCGCAATTCATGTTTCGCATCTATATGAACTAAGTCTTAGACTATGAAAAAACTTTATTTAGATTTTGTATTTCCCTTTGTTTAATGATTCAAAAATTTAAATTGTGTGCAAAACTGCTACCATCCAACAAAATCAAAGTTTTTTCGAAAAGTTGAACATAAGTACAAGTTTTTACAAATTAAGTACTTAGTTTGAAACCAGTGTTATACAGTGTGTGTATAAAGTCTGGAAACGGCTTAATAACATCACAATTTATTGGCCGATTTGAACCAAATTTGGTACAGTTGTGTAAGAGGATCTGACGCACCGAACGACGATATTGGCGTTGTTGCCAGCTTTTTAGTTTGTCTGGAATTCGACCGAATCTTACCATGTATATTTTTTCATTTATAGTTTTTACTTTAAATTTGTTACACTTTTGGTATAACATGCGTTGTTCCTAATATCAGTAGTTTTCGAAATAACGAGTACAATTTAGAAAAAATATATTTTTTATATTAAATGTTCAATCTGTTTATCCTGTACAGCTTGACAGTGTGCTAATTGAAAATAAAATTTTTCAATTGTGTTGTAAATCATTTCAGGCGTTATTAATTCAAATTCGTCCAAAATTCGACGCTGCAAATCGGCCAAATCTTGAGGTTTTGTGGTATAAGCTCTGTTCTTCAAGTGTCCCCATAAAAAGTAGTCGTTAGGCGACAAATCAGGGGACCTAGGTGGCCACTCGACTGTACCCCTCTACCGATCCACATATTCGGAAAAGTGTTGTTCAAAAATTCGCGCACGTTTCGACCAAAATAGGAAGGAGCTCCGTCTTGCTGGAAGAATGTACTTGCATAATTTGGACCCATCACATTTCGTATAGTAGGCACTATTTGCGTTTCCAAGAGCTCAAGGTAAAGTTGTGATGTCAAACTTCCATCAATAAAAAATTAACCAGTCTTATGGTTACCCAGAAGCCCAGCCCACACATTCAATTTTCAGGGCGTTGTGTATGACCTCTCTCATCCAGTGGGGATTTTCATTTGCCCAAAACCTACAGTTGTGTCTATTGACTTTACTATTTAACATAAATGTTGCTTCGTCCGAAAATACTATAAATTTGAAAAACTGGTCATTTTGGTCAAACCTTGACATCATAATATCACAAAATTCAATTCTTCGCTCATAATCATCTTCTGATAACTCTTGAACTACACATGTATTTTGAAAGGGTGATATTTTTTTTATTAAAACATGGACGGATTTGAAGCAGACGTCACTTACTTGGGAAATTCTTCTATATGAAGAAACAGGGGCTTCAACAACATGTTGTAAAATATCTAAACTTTTCTCTTCATCTACTACTGCTGGTCGCCCTGATCGTCTCCTATCTCTACAATTTCCTGTTTCTTCGAACCGTCGGACAGTTTTTAGAACAGTTGCTTTTGAAATTGGATTTCGGTTTGAAAATGCGTCATTAAATAGATTTTTAACCTCTTCGTAAGACCTGACCCTATCGCCATATCCTCTCATCATAAGAATTGTAATTCTTTCACTTTCAGTTAAAGACATTTTTGCATGTAAAAATGTCAGCTTTGATGACTTTACATTAAAACTGAACTGGAGTTTTATTTATTAATAAATAAAACACAATTTGTTGATATTTTTAAAACACGTTGTTATTTCGAAAAGTACTGATAATATGAACAAAGTATGTTATACCAAAAGTGTAACAAATTTAAAGTAAAAACTATAAATGAAAAAATATACAGGGTGTTACGTTTAAAAATATAAGATTCGTTCGAATTCCAGACAAACTGAAAAGCTGGCAACAACGCCAATATCGTCATTCGGTGCGTCAGATCCTCTTACACAACTGTACCAAATTTGGTTTACATCGGCTAATAAATTGTGATGTTATTAAGCCGTTTCCAAACTTTATACACACACTGTATAGACAAACTGTATATTTTTGAAATAAGAAATAAAGGACCTACAGTTTTGGTAAGATCCTGTCCTGTAAAACCTCGGACTTTTTTTTTAAATGCCTGTAAGAAAAACATTTAGTTATCCGTTAAAAAATATTGAAGCGTACATTTGGTCAACGTTATTTTTGCAAAACAAATAGTCTACTGTCAAGGTTCAGACGGTGACTTATCATTTTCATCATCATATCATCGCTACAAATTTAACTGTATAATTTTCAATTGCATATCTCATCAACATCTCATCATAAAAATAGGAATTAAAAATGTATTTTATTCATTATAATATTAGCGTTAGGGGAATATATTTAACAAGAAAAAAACTGCATTATCTCAGGAACAGAACGAGGAAGAAATTATTAGTATTATACAAGATTTAGCAAACATGTTGCACCATATTCGGTATGTTATCGGAATTTTTCCTGGTCCTGTTTTTGCCCAAAATTTCGTCAACCTATAGTATTGTCCTTGAAAGTTTTTAAAATAGAAAGTCTTCTCTTGCTCCGGATATTATTCAAGTAATCTGTGTTTGTATATGACTGAACTTGTATAAAATATAGCATTATTATAGTAATTATGTATAAACAGATTTTTATTTATGACTTCCTCTTTTAATTGGGATATAATATTGATTTTCAGATATAAGTACCTATGTTGTCAGAGCTAGATCAAGAGAATATTACAAAATGTTTATTTCAAAATTATCCGCTGGTAAGTAAATATATTATGTTTTAAATTCATGGTGAGCAAGAGTCAAAATGTTTATACTGAGATGCGGGATGTTAAAAGTTTCAAAAAAACAACGTTTTTACTATAAATATGTCTTTTTATTTAAACGTCTCGGTGAACTATTTTTACACATAGCCGTACAAAAGCCTTAAAAGTTAGAAATTACATTTATACACTTTTAAAATACGAAAAGGTGGGGCAAAAGCCTAGTTTCGTGGGCCTAAGGAACTACCTTTAGCTCCTATTTCTATTCCAGTACGTTCGCTTTATTAGAAAAATAGAAAGTACAGGTATATGCTGTTGCCAGATCAAAAAAAAAAAATAAAATCGCCAGACGTTTTCTTTAAAAGCTGCCAAATTTCTAGAAAAGCTAGCATCAAGAAAAAGGACTAACCTGAATTTTGTTTTTATCGGTCAAGTGCCGGTAGGAGATTTGAATCCAGAAAAGGGCAGTTTTGTTTAAATTAAAACCATTGAGAATATATGTTCTTTACATTTTTGGTGTTTGAGTAAGAATTACACAGCTGCATTCTTCTAAAGTTTGATTAAAGTACAATTATTGTCTACAAAAATGATGTTCAGTGAACGTTGTATTGGCAAAATTGCTTTTCCTTAAGCAACTGGCGGCTGATTGTGTGACATTACTTTCACTAACTAAATATTTACAAAAAATATATTTTACCTGTGATGTAAAAATGGCAAATTAATTTTACACCTAACGAAATATGTGTTAAGAATTGATGAATTGTATTAGTAAAGAGATCTAATTTAACTATAGGAACAGAATTTGTCCTTTTTTGCTACGAATATACCTATTCTAGTGTCACAGACTGCAAATCCTGGGGCATTGTACTTCTGAATTAATGGGAAATAATCCAGAAAGTTGAACCCAACGACTTAACACGGGTGGACGTCATTTGTTTGCGCGGCAAGGCGCCAACAACACGTCATAGTCATATGTTCTATGCAAAATAAGCGTTCGTTTACATCTCGTTACAGTTGGTCATTCATAGATGTGCAGATATAGCACTTTGTGGTCTGTTCCCTTTCGTCAGATGCTAGCCTTACTGACGAGCCGCGATACAGTGAAACGCGTCTGGGGATTGATCTAGCGAAAGGGAGAAAATGCCTGCCATTATTGCGACACATGTCCTTGCAGGTTCCCTCTATGGCTTCTGAACTTCTATAAGTCCCTGTTGGTTCTGGGCTCTGTGATACGTTCAAGCGCCGCGAGAGGTCTCGCCTACACCGCAGTTGGTCATAATCGTTTTTATCCTCTCAAAAGTATAGGTCAAGTTCGTTTTGTTGATTAACGTTTAGGACAAAACGCATTAAATACCCCTCTTCATGCCCCGCATCGATGTTAAGTCGTTGATTGGAACACTATCTCCAACTTCCTTCCACAATAATATTAATTAAACAATTAAATATACATACTAGTAACATACGAGAAAAAAAATACAGACAACTGGGGCCTAATTCTGAAGTGTCGACGATCCAATTTTAAAACTAGCATAGTTTAATATAGTTTTTATTGTGCTATACGATATCTGTGTAAGGCTAGACCTAGAGACCTAGAGATTCGTGTTGGGCATTTTTTTTTGGCCCAAAAAGTTTTAATATTAGCGGAATTATTTATTTTGGAAAGTGTATTTCTACTTCATAAAAAATTAAAAACGAAATCCAATCCCAAACAATGTATGCAACACGAAAATATTTGTCACGATCCTTCCAATTCCAAGGACAGCTTTATCTAAAAACTCTATAATTTAGCAAGAAGTTATTTAATCATCTACCAGTAGAATATAGGCAGATTGTCTCGGAAAAGCAATTTATTATTACTTATTATTTTAGCTTTTTGCAACAAGTATTTTTCTTGATGTTAGTTTTTTTCTCCTCTTTTAGTCCTGCTGTCATTAAATTTGTTACTTTTCTTTCTTTCTTTGTATTTGGACCTTGATTGCGATCTATTTTAATCTTGGTTTGTGATGTGTAAAGGGTGGAATATATGCATTTTTGTGCATATTTTGTCAATTTTATAATAAAATGCATATTTTTCCCTAATATTTTTATGTTTTCGGCGTTATCAAAAAATTAAAAACGCCCGGTCATGAAAACTCGTAGACTCGTAGGTTTAATGTCCAGTCCAGCACTTGTTTCAGGGATTTTCCAATCTGAAGATAATTATATAATCATTAATATTTACATTTTGGTTATACAAAAGGTATTTATTGGGGGGTTTCCGGGGTTTGCAGGTATATTGTTAGGGGTTACTTATTGTCATTTAATAATGCCTTATTACCTGCTTAATAAACTGTATTTATATCGGGTTGTAATACGGACTTCTGTTTTAGTTTGTCGAAAGATTTCAGTATTTTCAGTGTGAAACTAGTGATCCCAAATTTGTGTTCAAAATGTCCAAAGTGGCGAAAACGTCTTCGTGGATTAAAAATTTCCCAGAGTTAGAGTTTAGTGGAGAAAAATTATCTTCTGTAAAGCTTGTGCAAAAATGATTGTTTGTGAAAAGAAGTTCCAAATCGATCAACATTTAAAAACACTGCTGCATAAATCAAAGTTACAAAAAATGAAATCTGAGCCAGTTCAGCTGAGTGTAAAAACCGCATTTCAAAGTGTTGGAGAAAAATCGAAATCTGAAAAGGAAATTTTTCAAGAAGACTTATGCAAGGCTATGGTCGCAGCAAACATACCCTTAAAAAATTTGCAAAATACGCAATTTATAGGATTCTTGCAAAAATATTGTCTGACGAATCCAGGCTTGGAAAGAAGAATGTCCATTCAGTATACGAAACCGTTTTAGAAGAAATTAGAGCTTCACTGGGTGATAAAAATTTTTACATTATTGTTGATGAAAGCACAGATGCTTGCGGCAGATATATCGCACATCTTATGATTGGAGCACTTCAAGAAGATAAAGCAACAAACCCATATTTAATAGCTTCTAAGCAGTTAAGACAAAACTAATAATGTGACTGTAACCCGATTTATTCTGCAGTCTCTATTGAGCTTTTTCTTACAAAATCCAGTCCTAGATGAGAAGTTTTTAGTGCTTTTGTCTGATGCGGCACCGTATATGGTAAAAGTAGGCCTAAACTTAAGAATCTTTTACCCCAATATGGTACATGTGACTTGTCTTTTACATGGAATAAACCGAGTCGCAGAAACCATCAGAACTGAATATCCTTTAGTAAATAAGCTAATTTCAAATGCAAAAAGTGTTTCTAAAAGCACCTCTAAGAGTGCAGATGTATAAGGAGAGATTACCAGGAGTTAGTTTACCTCCAGAACCTGTAATTATCCAGTGGGGAACATGGATTAAGGCCGCAGATCATTTCGAAGCCATTAAAAACTAATTTTGGATTTAGATGACAATTCGTAGTGTGTTGTGCAAAGTAAAGAGTTGTTTAAAAGTGCAAGTGTAGTTAAAGATCTTGTTTTTATTAAGGTTAATTTCAGTTTTATACCGGACATAATATCCTCGTTAGAGAGTAGAAATTTAGGTTTAAGAGACTCGATTAGTATTGTTGAAACTTTTTCCGCTAAATGTAACAACATTCCCGGTAAAGTAGGAGGTCAAGTAAGGAACAAATTGCATGTAACTGTTTTTTCTCAACCAATTCCGTGTTTATGAAGCAGCTTCGCGACTCAATTTGAAATCTCGAATCTCCAATTTTTCGAAAATCTTAAATAAATAAATAATTTTTTTTCTTTTTTTGTTTTGCACTTCCGTACATGATCAATTCCTGTTCTTTTGTTTCAATAATAATTACTTATTAGTATGTAGGTATGTAACTCTGTGTTAGAAATATGACTTTACTTTATTGTATTTTTTGTGAAATTGGGCTTTGCCCGTTAATTAATAAAATAAAAATAAAAAAGAATAAAGGATTTAAATACTTAACTGCAGTAAAAAGCATATATGAAGGTAAACTATCCAACGAAGTTGTATCTTGGCCTTTTGCAGTATTGTCCGATTACATCAGTAGATGTTGAAAGAAGCTTCTCTTTGTATAAACATATTTTTACTGATATAAGACAATCCTTTTTAGTTGAGAAATATTTAGTAATAAATGCCTTTTATACAGTTTCAGGTTAAAAAATTGTTTACTTTTATTTTTCTTTGTTTTTTTTTTGCATTTTTTTTTTTTTTTAAATAAACATCTTTTTTAGAACCCAGTGTGTTTCTATAACCTATTTTACTATAATAAATTAAGAAATATTGCATACCAGTATGCATCTTTGGTCAAAAGAATGCATATAACTGCATAAAAAGTGCATATATTCCGCCCTTTAGTGATGTGTAATTGATGTTTGCTTAGTATGGAACTACATTTTATATAGTTTTACCATAGACATGTTTTACGTTTTGGGGTTGTTTTGTTAATGAGTTATATGTAATTCTTAACAATAAAGCATTTTTAGTTTGATAAAGATAATCCAAGTTTGCTTAGTCATAAGAAGAAATATATTAACCAGAAGGATTTTTCTGATGACCACATCGTTCGAAGCCGTTGACCTTAAAGCTTATCTACCCCGAAAATATCAGTGAATGTGCTGTATTATAATATTTTGCGAGTTTAGGTTCTATGTTGTTTCTTTAGTTTTCGTTGTGTGGTTTCATTGACTTTATATTAACAGTTTTGTGATTTTATGACAGCGTTGTCATGGACGAAGAAAAGAGAGGAGTAGGACATGCTTGAAAAGGATTTTTTACAAGAAATCCTGGTTAATATATTTATTCTTGTGGCTTGGTGTCTAACGCTCTAAGATTTTTTTTGCCTTATTTGTAACTACGCCAGCTTTCAATTTGAATCGTTGTCATGTCGACATTGCTGATATCACCCCTGTTATCATTAGGTATCTACTTTTTTAATACTGTGCTAGTAAACTTAACGCTTTTAAAGCTAGAGGCCTTGTAGATAAAATATAATAAATTAATAAGCACAACTACATTATCACAATTTGGTTTTTAAAAAAATATTGTTTGAAATTTTTTTTAACTAACAAAAATGATTCCTAAGAAAATTTTTCTTCGATCTATCATTACTATGATGAGTTACTTGGTTTTCCAGTTGTATTGACCACCTTGAAAAAATGTTATTTAATATTTGGTGGTTAAAAAATGACAGGCCAAATTCAGGAGTACTTTCACAAAACTGTGCAGTTAATAGCAATAAAAATAATTCAACCTTTTTTATATCTTCCTTATATAGCTACCTATTTTAATATGTAAAAAATACTTCACAGCTGTACTATAAGTATTTAAAAAAATATAACAAAGTAAATCACTTCCTTATAAAGAGATAATGGGGGAATTTTAATACTTTTCAAATCACAAATAAGTAGTATTTTAAAATAATTTGCACAAAAAGCAGGTTTGATATGATTTTCTCCCTAGTAAACGTTAGAGCCATTGCACACACTTACATGATTTCAGTCCAAACAGTACACTCTGGAAAGTAAGTCTGTGTGAGCTATGATTCTTTTATAAAAATTATCATTGTCTATAGTTTTATAAATAAAATAAATATTTCCTATTGTAGTAAGTACATAAACCATACACAAAAGCACCTTTTAACAGAGATGTGTTTAAACCCAGGGTCACAAGAACTGATTAGCAACATCTTGCTAAAGTGAAAGTTTTAAAGAAAGCATGATACCACTAACCTGAGAATGATTAAAAACCCTTAAATTACTTAATTTACTGCCTCATCACCCCCTCCACTACCGGCACAACATGAAATCCTATTTTCACCTTGTTTTTTCTTCAAATCTACAGTGTCATTTACAACGGTTTCATTTTTATCAGCCCTAGATTCTAGCCTATAACAAACAAAGAATAATTGACATTTTAAAGAACTACCCCTGCGGCTGTGTACCTATAATACAATTTTGTAATTCACATACCTTAACCAATGTTGCACTGCCAATTTAAAAGCTTCTTGTACGTTGCTGGCATTCTTAGCAGAGGTTTCTATACATGAAGTTATACTATTCTCATTGCACCAGGTTTCCATTTCAAGTTGTGACACTTCCCTTTCTTCACTAGGTACATCTGACTAAAAAAAAATTTCAAAAAAAGGTTCTGTTGGTTAGTTCAGGTTAATATAATGTCTTACCTTGTTCCCTACTACTATAAATGGTATTTGATTATTCTCCTTAACATCGGCGTAATATGAAAACTCTTTCCTCCATAGCTGCAGGTTTTTAAAGCTTGTCTTATCGTCAATTGAGTAAGTTAACATACAAATATCACTGCCTCTGTAAAACGGAGTTCGTAAGGTTTTAAATCGTTCCTGGCCTGCCGTGTCCCATATCTAAATAATTTGAAAGGAAATAATTTAATATAGGACAAAGTATTTCTATTGTCAACATACTTGCAAGGTGTAACTTTGTCCATCAACTTCCAAGTCCTTGTTCAAAAATTCAACACCAATAGTATGGAAGGAATGTTCATCAAACTGGTTGGAGACGAACCTGTTCATGAGGCAACTTTTTCCCACCCCACCGTCACCCAATATTACCACTTTCAGAAGAGGGTTCTTTGTTGTTGATCTCATGTTTTTGGAGATTCGAGAGGGATACTTTTAGGTCAAATGAATTGTTGAATCATGGTAGAGAAACTAAAGGTAAAAGAGATTTTATCTAAGTTTATTTTGATTGAATGCAATCTCCCGTTTTTAAGAAGTATGATGGTTTATATCATTTTATTGATGACTTAAGTTGTTAAATAAATTTAATACTGTGATAACGATATCCGGTGATAAAGCTACAAACGAACTGTTTTATATAGGTACCCCAATTTTATAATTTCTATTGTCAATAAAATGTTTTAGGACCTATACCCTGTACCAAACAGACAACAGTTCCTAAGGGGCATAAATATTATGTGCTAACCTTTGTTCCTCATAGATCTAGATCAAAGTATTTTCTTAAAATCCTTGATAAGGTGACAATTGATCATTATGCACTTATTTACAAGGTTGATCGGTTATATACCTACCTGCTGATCATGCAAAATTTAAATTTATGTTGCTATTAATTGTTAGAAAAATGTATTTTATTAAAACTTACGGTTAGTGGAAACAACTTTCGGTAGCGTACACACTTAGGGCAGATAAATACTTTAAAATTTACTAAAAAGCTAAGAAAATAGTCGTAGTCGTAGTTCCTAATTAACTTGACTTAAAAAGCGTGTCAAAACAAGGTATGACTAATATATCGTAAAAATCTTAGGTAAAAATCATATGTTCAGAAAGTAATATTGGTAATTAAACATGATTTCTGTTGTTTGTAGTTAAAGCCAGAAAAGCATTGGAAGAAGAAAATAGGGATTACTTGTTCCTGCCTTGAAACGTAATGGCATCGTTACCGATAACGGTAAGAACATTTATTTGATAATTAATCTGGTTTCGATTTTTATTAACGTTCAGTGACGGGTCTAGGGGGGGCTATAGGGGCTGAATCTCCCCCCCCCCCTGAAACCCAAACAGTCTTCACCGAAGACTCTTCGGTGATTTTTTTTTTGTGCAGCTCATACGTTTCCAAATGCGCAATAAAATGTGTTAGCAATATATTATTTCCTTATTATTATTTGAATTAATTATAAATTGTTTCTTTGCCTTATATAGCTGAATTAAAATTGTATAGGGCATGCATTGCTAAATCTCTCCAGACAGAACTGAACCCAACACGTCTCTAATCGGGCTCCATTTTTTGCCGTAAGATGTCGCATTTTTGGAGTTTTTTAATTTCCATTGTTTTTACAACAGACTGCATCGCTGCTCAATCCCGTTTTTTTTATTATCTTTTTTACCGTTTTTGACCGACAGACTCGGACAGAACAGACGCGTTTTACAGTTTCGTAGCGAAATTGAGTGCGAATTAATTCTAGTTTTCGGGATATTTACGGTAAAAGGTTAATAGATAAAGAGGTAAAAGTCAACAAACTGTAAGCAGAGGTGTGCCGATTGGTTAATCGCGATCTAGTGGCTCGTGAAAGTGAAAATTGAATTACCCAACGTACCTCGTCGAACTACAAACATTCTGCGGGGTAGTTTTGTTGTGCGCCAGGATGACTTGACATAAATCAACTTAGTACAGCCAGGTAGGTGATTATTATTATGTTTATTTACTTGCGAAATATCTTAAATAGGATGTTAAATATATTTGGAAATACTGTATAAATCGTCCGCAAAGGTAATTTTAGCATAGTTTTTTCAACATATGTTATGTTCACTTGCTCAGGAAATGACAAAAAAATTCTTGTAGTACAGTCGGGGTTACGGTTCTTTTTGTTTCGTCGGGTGAAGTAACACGGAGTGATTGGACAGGTATTGCGGTCGGTGACTGTACTTTAAGCTGAAGGTCGCGGCTTTGGTCGATGGTCACGTGATCGCGACAGGACCGTACTAAAGAAAGAAAATATGTGTTACAAGTCTGTTTTTGTTCGCCTCCTAAATATTTTATTTACTTATAAGTTTTAATGTGCAATGCGGCAGCAGGGTTAAAATTTTGAGTAATTTTTTGCATACACAAATTTTGCCACTTCCACTAAAATATCACTTGTTGAACTCGTAACATACCCTTCGTTGTTAGAATAAACGAAGGCTGTCACAAAAAAATCCTGAAAAAATATCGAAAATCGTAAGAAAAAGGAAAGATTTTGATTGACTGACGAAAACAGTTATTCCCAAAGGACGACCGTTCGTTGACTGGTTGGTGCGCTGTTGCCATGTTTACCTACTTTTAGTACAGTTGGGAATGCTAATTGGGGACCGGTAAATAATATTTTTTGAAATTTTACTTAAAAGAGCTAGTCGACTGTTGGACTTACGCTGTAGTTGGAATATCCTATATTTAAATAAGAATAAAAAACATGGCAACAGAGCTAATTTCAATTTGTCACACGCCCGATTATTGTGATTTGGTAATTTCCCTACCATTGTTTAGAATTTATTTGAAATTGCAGTTTTGTCCTTATTTTTTGGATAAAATGTTGTTAATATTTTGTGGAGAAATAGTTTAGTGCAAGTTTCATCACCGATTTGTAACAGCAAGCAACAAAATCCAGGAAATTTCATAGAAAAATAAACAAACCTGTATGAGAAAAAATGTTAATATTTTTGTTTCAAAAACTAGTAGAGAGCGACGCAAAAAACTTCAGGTTCGTGATCAGCGCCCTTAACATAGGGTGTATGCAAAGAGCAACTTAAATATAATTTTTAAAAAATACCTAAAATTTAGTAGGTAAATGAAATACAATACGATTTTTTTGTTATTTTTACCGCTCTTTTATTTACAATACTGGACTTGTGATACGTCATAAGAAAGGTAATTTATTATGCTATTTTTTGGCTATAAAATAATTGCATATTGCTATTTAAAAAGATTGAGTAATTCCGCTTTATTCTTGTTTTAAATATGACCCATCTAAAATATTTTTTACAGAAGCATCTTCCTGAAACAAATTGACTAGATAATATTAAACACGTTAAAATATACCACTTCTAAGACACTCTTACAGAGTCATGTTTTGTCACCAAATGCATGGTCATATAAAAGCCAGAAAGCCATCTTTAAAACAAATGATAATATATATAATATGGATACGTCAATGTAAAGGGAATTTTCTGTAGAATTGAAATATTGAATCTCGTATTGAATAAAAATTATAAGTTTCTATTTAAAACAAAAAAAGTTTATACCACTTCCGGTTAAACAACATTGGTCGTCACACGTTACACCAAACAATTTTTCGAATCGTGAATAGGATAAACGAAATTACAAAGAGTCAAAATTTGTTTTTTAAAGTCAGTATTGCTTCATAACTTTTTTATTAGTACCCAATCTGATTCTCTTTAAATATGGCAGACCCATTACTATAATGTTGTGTTATGATTTTTTTGTTCCGAATTAGACTTAGTAAATCCTTCAGTGTCAAAGCACCTTAGGAGCCCTAGAGCTTAAAGTTTCATAAATTTAAATAACTCACAATTGCATTAAAAATATATTTTTTAACGCTTGTTGTCAGTGTCTAAAAAAATGTCATTTTATGGCACTAGTGTTAAAAGTGGATTATTTTTAACGCTGGTGCTGGAAATAAATACAAGGATCTTTGTAACTTTTATTATTAACATTAACATTTATTGTACAAATTGAGCAACCAGAAATATTTTTATGCCAAAAAAAAAACACACATTTGCCGGATGTGAAACATTTTTAAATTTAAAGGTTGGCCATGGAAAACAGATTGTATTTGAAAAGATTAAATTTACGTTAGTCGTCAAGATGTCAGAAAATTCGAGATTTAATTATATTGCAGTGATAGTATTACATAGTTTTGGACTTAAAAAAATGTGTTATAAGTGTTTTAAAACATGTTTTCTTTTAGTAGACCTAATAATTTTTCAACGAATTGCCGTATTTATTTGATAAAATTTAACATACAAAAGTCATTGTAATATTTCTAATGACCATATGAACTAAATTCCTATTAAAAATGGGAAAATATACAGAAGATCATAATAATGCAATATTTAGATATTTTATTGATTCCAACACCTGGTGAACCTCGCTGTCGGTGCCTGGTACAAATCATGCGTTATAACAAGGTAAAAAAGAACATGTTGCAACATCACGTAATAAGAACTGACCAATTCAAGATGCCGTCCTATCTAGAATATCGGCTCTTCTCAGGTGTGCCCGGCACCGACAAAGAAAAACAGAAAAGCTGGGGCTTCGCCACTCAGCTTGACGGTTTTCGAACAGGTAGTATCGAGCAGGCTGGGAGGCGCTGCAACGCCGGTGAGCGTATCGCCGAATCGCCTGTTTCGAAAAGGAGTTTTATGTAGTTCAGTCAAATCAGAAAGATGAAGGTCTAGGTTTGTTGTCTTTTAATGCTGTTGTTTTTGTGGGGGAACAGAAACACCTTATTTAGGCGCGCTATCGGTTAAGGTTAACTTGGGATTGTTGTTCGTCTCCATTTAAAAAAAAAATGTCGGTCTTTCTCGTCAAAGATCAAAGCACGACATACTACTTCAGGGCGGTCCTTGAATAAGGCGAGGCGGGAAATCATCCCCCGTTATTGTACACCCAGATTCTTTCATACATATCCCCCTCTTAGGGAAACGTGTCAATCTAAATCAAAGCCAGACATGTGTGTATGTGTTTTTTAAGTTTATGACTGGTTGAAACCAGGTGGCCAGCTCGTGAGTTCATATTACTTTTCCTTCTTTTTTTATCTACTTAATTGTTTGTTTTTTTTTGTTTCTTTGTTTTTTTTTTGTTCTTTTTTTGTATTTTCTTTGTTTTTCTTTTGTTGTTTTTTTTTTCTTTTCCCCCTTTACAGATCTATTGTGCTGTTTATAATGTTTTTATATAATACACTATAAATATTTACATTATTTAATAAGGTAAGGTAGTTTAAATGAAATGATTGCGGTACAGATTCTCTGAAGTTGTCAAATAATAAGTTTAAATACTTTTTTTACGCTGCTACATTTTAAAATAACGTGGGTATGTTTAGGAGCAGAGCCCCCAAATATGCGAACAGTACTCCAGCGAAGTTGTTGGGGTGTATAGAGGTTCTTAGTTCGAAAAAGTATTCCAAGCTTCTTAGCAATGGCCTCAACTTGACTATGCCAAGACATATGACTATCCAAATCGACGCCCAATAAATGAATTGATGAAGCCAAGGGAATCGAGTGTCCCGCTATGACTATATCCCGTTCTTTAACATTAACTTTTTTAGAAAAAACTGCCATCTGGGTCTTTTTAGCGTTAAATTCTTCTTGGTTACTGTCGCTCCAAGACAGAATTTCTTCCAGGTCTTTGTTGAGATGTGAGACCTCTTGCTGCCTGCATTGGCAGCCTATGTCCGATGTATTAAACCATCGAGTTTTGGGGATTAAGGGGAATATTTCTTTGGAAAACAATCCCTTGAATCATTATATTGCACTTGCCAATCATAAAACATTCTTTCTTTAGCATTTCTCACAATATCCGAGTGAGGAACTTTTAAGTTCGAATTATCGTTTTCCATCTTCGTAGCAACTTTTGCTAGTTTGTCAACTCTTTCATTAACTGTTATTTCCACGTGGGCTTTAATCCAAAGTGCAATATTTACAGAGTTTACTATGTCTTCCAGTGCACTATTTATAGTCTACGCAATATTTTAATTCCTCCAATATTGCCCATTATTCTGCTGTATAAATTGATGCTTCATTAGGTAGTCTAAATTGTTTCCAAATATTTTTATTTTTATGATAAAATGCGCATCCAGTTTTTTTGTCGATCTAAAATATACAGGGTGTTAATTAATGTCATGCAGATATTTCAGGGGGTAATAGTACTCGTCAAAATAAGAAAAAAATGCAAATATATGCATGGTATAAAACGCATTATTTTTGTTATACAGGGTGGCAAAGTTTCAATTTTTTTACTCGTATTTTGCAAGAGACCAGAACGCTAAACAAAGGAACAGAGAGTTCAAATTTCATACCGGAATTCATACAGGGAGCTCCAAAAAAAGTTCTGAAAGATAAAATTGTAGCCGATTCAAGAAAATGTAACACCCTGTATACTGCGACCGACAATTTTGATACTTTATTGTAGAGATTTTAAAAAATTGTTGATGTTCCAAATTTGAAACAATGATCACAGAATATAAGAGAGAAAACGCAAAATACGAGAAAAAAACTTTGCCACCCTGTATAACGAAAATAACGCGTTTTAGACCATGCATATATTTGCATTTTTTTCTTATTTTGACGAGTACTATCACCCCTTAAAATATCTGCATGACAATAATAAAATTAACACCCTGTATGCTCATGATTTTGCCGTGAGGTACCAAGATCTTTAATAAAATTTGATCATATTACATTTTGATCATTGTTTTCATGACATTTGATTATTATTTTAGGTTAAATCCTCTCTTACAACGTAAAATATTCTACTAAATTGAACAAAACTTAGACAGTTTCATGTCAGTTGCATGTTGGCAAAACCAACAAAAAAAAAACACCGTTTAAATCCTATTTTTAAGATAATTTCTGTGTAAAAAGATCAGCCAAAAACATGGCTACCCTTTCAGCAGATCGCTAAAAAAGGTGTATTTTACTAAATAAATCCACTATATTAGATTCAGTTCTAGGAAATATTTATTTCACTAGCCAGACGAAAAGGTATAATATCCAACAAGTGAAAATATGCAAATTAGTTATTTTGATATAACGCCGACTTACCGCTCGGTTACTATTTTTTTTCAATATTTGTACTAATTTCTTATTGGGAAGGAAAAGCTATGGCCAGCGTTGCCTCAGCGACATCGCGTGTCACTGAACGCTAATTGGTTTACCCGGGAGACCGGGTAAATGTAATATAATGCGAGAAGACTAGCAATTGCTTGTGTAAACTGAGCTGCTTGCCACAGTAAGTAACTGCACTAATCTGCATTTTTCTGTGCTACAGCTATAACATTTGAACCCGCGCATACCAGCGGTTTGTGAATATGCTGCCCAGCTAAAATATCTTTGAGACCGCTTCGCGGCGGCTGACAACCTCGTATCAGTCAAAGAAAATAAATCCAGCTGGTCGCAGTGGTCGCACACAGATCCCAAAATCCAATAGAACGCGATTTTTTCCTTTCCATATGTCCTTTAATTATATACATAGTGTTTTGCGAATCGATCTTTAATTTTGTTAAAGGGCAGTGACCTCGGCCAATTTTTTTTTCGTTTCGGCTTTCGTCTTTTTTCGCGTGTTTTTCAAAGGACGCCACGATTATAGTGACCTTTGTCAAAGCCGTCTAGATTTTGTTGATTTGAATTAATTTGCCGCGTATTAGCGGATTTATTATTTCATCATTGACACCGTTAAAAGGTATTTATGACTTATTTTGCTATTTATCTATCGCTTTTAGAACTAACTACATATTTCCTTTTGATCAAAGATTAAGCGGCTACATTTTAAACCTGGTATCGTAAATCAATAATAATTATATCACCGCCACTGATAGGTAAATTTATTTAATCATCGATCGTCCTCGGCCTTTAGCAGTATGTATGATGAAGTTCGCCGTTTAGGGCCGTTGCACCGAGTGACCTTGGGGTGTTGCAGCACGTGACTAAGGGCCTTGACCTTTCGCCTCCCTCCTCCTTCACCCCAGTTTAGAGGTGCAGCTGTAAAGCCGCGATGTCTGAGTTGTCTTGTCAGGAGCGATAGAGGGAGACAGAGACTGGGGTTTTAGGGGTTGTAACTTGTAACGGGTTTATTTTTTTTATTCCCTTTTGGGGGATTTAGTCGGTCGATAAAGTGCATTTCGTCGAAGCGTGGTGCAATTTGGGGCGTGGAAGGTGGGGTAGGTTAAGGAACGAAGCATAAAATTGCTTGTATCAAGAACAATTTTAAACACCATCCCTTAAAATCTATTGCGTTTACATTAAAGGATCCAAATAATGAGCATTCTTTAGGTAGGTCCACCAGGAATTTATCGCAAGCTATTGTTATATTTGAGGATTTACCATTGTTATTGGGGAAATCCCTTAGTTTTTAAATTAAAAATCTTAAACATTTTTTTTTTAATTATTTATAAACATCGGGCTAATCAATGATGATTGACCATATTCCTTATAACATCTTTATTTAGTATAAAATCTTGAAATTATATCGACAATTACTATCTGACAGTCTATTCAAAAGAGAGTGACTTACTACCTGTCTGGTCAGATTTGTAGGTTGAATCTTACTAATAAATAATGGGTGGTAGTGGTGGTACTTTTTTACATAATATAATTACAAAAACAAGATATAGGTAATACAGAATCTTACAAACAAAACATTTTCAAAAATTGAATAATACTTTGTCGTTATGGCTTAATCATAGTCCGATTCGGAAGATGAACTTATTATTTACATCGTTTATAATAAGCGGTTCAACCACTTCGATTATTATATCTATACCTGCCACATTTTGGCTTCTTCTTCTATCACATGATCGATACACTTTTTCCACTTTTCCGCACTGATTTTACCCATAGCTTCATTAAAGAGTCTTTTTATAAGTCGTGTTTTTTTTTTGGCGCCATCTGTCTTTATTTAAGCCCATATAAGTTCGATCTTGTCGGTAATTTTTCCGTCAGCCTAGAGTGATAACTTGCATTATCCAATCCAACTTACTTACTGAACGTCATTTATTAAATCATAATAATCCAATCCAATTATTGCACCTTTTGGTATAAGATCCAACATTAAATTTGTTCGAACCATTCTTCAAAGACATCGACATTCATATCTTCGTGGTAGTCTCCTGTATTTTTAGATTGGAACATCAGTAGATCACCTTTAACGAAGCCTTCAGAACTTCCAATATGGGTTATGATAAGTCGATGTCCTTTTCCAGATGGCGATCTTAATCTTGTGGGCAATCCTTCCAAAAATGCTTGCCTTGAACTTTTAATATTTTCATCCTGCCGAAATTTAGTCACAGTGTGGCCTTCATTTAGCCATGTTTCGTCTAGGTAAAATATTTTTTTGTTTTCTTCTCTGGCTTTTCGGATGCTTCTTATGTAATTTCTTCTCCAACAGACGATATCGCTTCTGTCTATTAAAGTTGATTGACTATTATGTTTTTCCACCGAGAACCCATTTTTTTCAAAAATTTCCAAAGCGTATTTCTACACATAAATGGGTAGTCCTGGTCTTCTCGGATTGAGGACAAGATTTTCTTCTTTTAAAAGTTTATATATTGTTGTTTTCCCAACGTTAAGCATATCTGCTGTAAATTGCACTGCATTATCGACACTGAAATCCTCATTCTTCCTTTTAATAAAATTGTAACAGTTAAGAATTAATTTTTTTTCATTTACTGTACATGGACCGACTCTAGGGCGTTTAGGCAATTGTTGAAAATTCTCCATATTTAATTAAAAAAACACTGACACTTTACACTTTGACTAGTTTCACTGAGAAACAAACACCCAAGGTACCTAGGTATGTATAGCCAGGGCCGTAGCTAGGCGTTACCCATGGGGGGGGGGGGGGGTTAGGTAAGAAAACTCTGGCAATTTATTAGAATTATTATTAAAATTTACGGTGGTTAACAAGGTAGAACTGAACATTCGTTGTTATGGGGGGATGGGGTTTGAACCCCCTAAACCCCCCCTTATCTACGGCCCTGTGTATAGCTATAAATAGGTGTATTATTCCAATAGAGGCACCCTTAAAGGCATAATAACCACACAATTAGCAAACAGGTAACCAGGATTAGGAACAAAAAAAAAAGGAATAAAATGATTAGAGCAGAAACGGAATAAGTACCTAGACTCTAATTAGTTTTGATAAAATTACTTTCCAAAGTTCCAGGTAAATGGTACGGCTGTACATAATTTTAGGCTTAAAAAATTTGATATTAAAAAATATATTTGAAGACAAAACTTGAATTTAATGTCGATACTTGTACTAATTCTGTAGGTATCTTGCACGCCCATGTTTTGATTGATTAATACTTCGCTTCATTTAACGATAGACTATAGTTTTTAATTAATTGTAATATAAGTTCCTACTTGTAATCTTAATATTATACACACGCCTTTTTTGAGAAACAATATTTGCCCTTTAATAAATAATATTTGACTACCTAAATCAAGGACGAAATTAAATTATTTTTATGACTTCATCATACTGCTTTGGTATGATTATACAGTTAAAATTAAGTAATTGCAATTATTTAATTGTAATTGCTTCAATGCACGCAGCAAGGTTTTTATTTTTAACAATAAAATTGAATTGTTTAAAAATGTGCTTTCGTTTTTCATCTTTTCCTGTCTCGAACCTTCCAGGCAAAATATCAATTTTAACTGTATTTATTCAATACTCAACATTCATCTAGGTTTTTATCATTTTTATATGTTATTAGGTTTTTTTGGACGGTTTACATTATCAGTAATACGGTCAGGGCCATATTTTAAGACCTTACGTTAGCAATGCTCATCTATTTTCTTGTTTGATTACAAATACGTATCAGTCATCTTACCCTTGTTTCAAGAGGTAATTCCAATATAAATACAGTTAAATATATTTTAGAACTTGGGGAGCATTTATTTGTAGATTGAAATACCTATACACTAACGATTAAAAACATTTAAAAATGGCCTCCCTCCGCCATATTTGTGCCACCAATTAATACTCAAAAAAATATATTTCAGTTATGTAATGGGCAAAAATTAATGTCTGAATATTGTGAATTAAAAGTTTTACTGTCTTATGCCCTCAAGCGCTGTTGGTGTTTAGTGTAAATAAATACTTGAGAATTATAACTATATGACTAACTTCTTCTAATTTTAGGCTTCCAAGGTTCCTTTTTGTGTGTTTTTTAATTATCTTTTCTTAATTTTTTCGGTATATATCGTCGCTTGGACGATGCCAATGCATGGTATGACCTAATATTTCGGCTTGCTGATGATGATACATATCCGACGGTGATTCATATAAAATGTTTTCGAAATTCGGTTTCGTGTGCTCCGGAAATTGTCTGAATTTTTAGTTGCACTTGTTATAAATCTGAAAACACTTAATATTTCCGAAACAGTTGAAGATAGGTATAGGATATTGTACATGAAATATGTTTAAAATTTTCTGAAGGATCCAAAAATTGAATAATATATAGGGTGTTGCATTTAAAATAAGAAAGTTAGTATTGGCCACTGTTACATGACACACCCTGTATAAAAAGTTTTTATTGAAAAAGATGCGCAACTAGAAATACCAATCGACGTGTCCGAGCGTTTTTTCGGACACACCCCCATGTATTTATTATCGAATTTATTCCATTTGGCTCATACACACTGTATTATTTACATATTATATGATAAAATTAACTAAAGCATAGTTGTTATGGTGGGCAATGAAAACCAACACTTTTTTAACCAAACTAAACAACAAATAGAAGTTACTTAAAATGGTCAAAAGTCAAAACAAGGAAAAAAACAAGGTATTCATTCAACTACGTTCAGCAAAAATACATATAAATACTAGGGCTGGTTGATTATGAATTTTCACAATCGATTGTTGATTGTTAAAAATAACTCCTGATTCCTGTGTGATAGACGTGTTTTGAACTTTCATTTTCTTTATTTAAGTTTATTTATTAAACTGGTAAATCTCTAGTTGTCTTCAGAACTAAATTCACCTATTCTGAATACTATTCACCTGAAGACGACTGGAGATTTTCACCAGTTGAAACGTTGTGATCAAAATAAATAAAGGCAATGGAAGTCCAAAACAGTCCCTAACATTCAAACATATAATAATAATTATATTATGCAGTATTTCTAACTTTTGGGAGAGCAATAATATATCTTCCTGAATTTTGTAATTTATTTATAATATAATCTCTCCAAAATTGCTAAAAAGGAAGAGTTTCTTTTCTGCAAATTTTGATTTTTAAAATATTTAGAAAGTCCAGTAGCCTGGGAAAAATAAAACTATGGAAATGCGATTTTAAATGTCAATTTGTGGTCGTGTTGACATTTTCCTTTTGCAGTATCTTCCAGATTATGATGAATATTTCCCTCATATATAAAAAATCTCATAAGAAGTGTGGTCTTTCGCAAGAATTACAGCGAATATTTCCCTCATATATAAAAAATCTCATAAGAAGTGTGGTCTTTCGCAAGAATTACAGCGATTATTTACCTCATCCATTATAAAAGCGGGTTGATTTTCACCTGATTATTCAGCGATAATCTCCCGCTCTCAGGTAAAAATCACCCTTGTCAAAAGTGAAAATCTCACCCGTCAGAAATTCAGCGATAATCTCCCGCTCTCCGGTGAAAATCACCCTTGTCAAAAGTGAAAATCTCACCCGTCAGAAATCGTTAGTTTTTTATTTGGTAAATAATCTTCAAAATACATTTCGGGATTGGGAAATAATCAGAAAATCATTCTCAGATTTTTTGCCATTAGGAAATCGCTCTCGGGCAAGCCCTCAAGCGATTTCCACGGCAAAAAATCTTCGGAATGATTTTCGATAATTTCCCTATCCCTTAATATATTACTACAGATAATTCCACAGTAGAAGCGATAATTCCACAGTAGAAGCGATAATTCCACAGTAGAAGCGATAACCACGGTTAGCGCAAAAACTTTTATTATTGAACTTACTTATGTCAATCTGCGACATTTAAAAAGTGAATTGATTACAAATCAAGATTTAATTTAATTTTAAGTATATTTTTAATAAATTTGTTACTTATTACGTAATTTATTGTACAATAATGTTTTTTTTTTTAATATGAAATACAATTTTTCGGGAAATATTCCACCGAATACCACTCGTGCATCAAAAATAACCAGATAATTCTGCTTTCAAGCGTGTTGTAGTATTGTAACTGCATTCGGTTATTTTCATTTTTGATTAAATCTCGAAAAAGCCCTCCTTCTACGAAGTCGGGCTCTTTCGGATTTATTCAAAAATGAAAATAAACTCATTCAGTTACAATACAACACGCTTTCAATCAGAATTATCGGTAATTTTGATGCACTAGTGGTATTATACCCGAAAATTCCTGTGTTATTAAAAATTTGATATTATTCTGCGGAATTCCTTCAATTAAAATGGTTAGTGTATGCGCAAGACCAACAACATGTTAAGAAAATCGCGAGTAAGAATGCTGAAATCGTTTGTAACTTAACTTCATTACACATAAAGGTTTTCATTATTTACCTAGGTTATTACTTTTATTATCGGTATTTCCCTGGGTAGAGAAATTTTACTTCTCATTCGAGAAATGTAGTTATTAATGGTGATTTTTCAAGTTAATAGTAGAAAAACGTAGTTATTTTCCCTTATAACAAGTCATTTACAATTTCGAACTTTAGTTCTTTGTACTGGAAACGTGCAATATGAAAGGTCTAATCATAGTGTTTTCGAGGGAATCTTAAGGAGAATGATGTGCTCGCCATTTTCGAGTAAACAACTGTTATTCTTAAGAGTTATTTTACAGCTTCGCTATGCTTTTATCACTTTAAATATTAAAATGCTCTAATGTTTTGTGTTTTGCCTATTGATATTGTATAAAACTGATGGGAAACATTCCCAATGCACGCGAATATCTCAGGAAGAGAATGAATTTAGTCAAGGTTATTTAAAACGTGTACTGATACAAATTGTAACACATGTAATATGTGTATCTTATCTTAATGTTTGTGTAATTCCTTTTTTAATATATTGCGTTGACTTCCTGACTTAGCTCTGGGCAAGGTTAGAGGAAAAAAATGGCACGTATGAATTTATATTTTTTTTTAACACTAAGGAGAAACCCTTAAAAGTCTGTGTACGATATACAAGTGTCAAAGCTTTATTTTTTTTTTGTTTTTTCTTGATTTATTTTATTTGGTAAAGAAAACATTTACCTATTCGACTTGACTCAAGTGTCATCCACATTTGTGTCAAATGAGCGAGGATTTTCGTATTTAAAGTGCGTTAAAACCTATTCCCGTAAAACAAGTAACCAGCGACTGTCAAGTTTGTCACAACTTCTAAGGATACCATTGTTGGCATGGACCTAAAACGTATTTTTCTAAGCCTCCAGAGAGATCAGAATCAGAGTAAAATATTTATTTTTAGACAATTTTTAAAATACCATCAACCGCAAATTTAATCAAGGATAATAATTAACCTTATAGAATAATGAATATAAATGACGAATTTAGCAAGGGTGCTAAGTGTTGCAACATTTATCATTTGCTTTGCGATATCTATTTGGTATTATGTACACATATATGATATATTTAGCGTCGCTCGTTTTGACAAGTGACATTTGTTGTATTGTTTAGGTGCCAGTAATGGCCATATTATGAACGTGAAACCGAATATTCTCGTTTTAATATTTATTAAACTTAAATATTAATATTTTTTTAAACGTCTGTTACGCAAATTAAATAAGGATGTTCGGTAACCTTATAAATACATGAATTTGTTATGGGTTCTTCTTAGCAACCAAATAAAGACAACCGTGAGCCGTGAGGACGACCTAGCTGAATCGAAGCGACAAGAGTACAACGTCCCGTTACATTAGTTTCGCAGAGATGGACTCATTTTTTTTCTGTGGTGTCTAAATAATGTTCGTTGGTTGTTTGTAGTTTATACTGGTCTTGTCAGAGTGTTGTTTATGTTTTGTCTATGCAATCAGAGGTGTGTTAAGATATGTTCTATTAATTTAAAGAAATAGTCCATTCTCGAAGTGGAGTTGAAATATAGGGAAGGGGGAAAAAAAGTCAAAAAGTCTTTCTCCACTAATTTAATAGTGAGCTATTAAAGGCTCAATTTTAAAATTAAATTGTCTCTACATGTTTCGAAGGTAGTAACCTTCATCTTCAGGAGACCAAAGTAGTGCTGCAGTTATTATTAGCAGTAGAGAGAAAACTGTTGGTAGAAAATGACGTTGATGGAGCTTTTTTTATTTAAAAATATTTTGACAACATATTAATAATTGAATGTAATCAGCATGCTAAAATTGGAATTGAAAGTGGAATGTTATATTTAATTCAAAGTTTCTGAAAAGACACTGTCAATCTGTGGTCGAATTTAAAAAGGGAAGATATTCGTTATTTGAAAATCATAAGTCAGGATATATAAAAAGGATCTTTTGGACATTCTAGATCTTGTTAGAGAAAGATTTTTGTTTGTGATTTGTTTTATGAGAAATTATAATGTTGAAATTTCATTTGTAAAATTAGTTATTGGAGACCTAAGGTCCCGTCACCTTGCGTTATGTTCGTCCCATTATGAAGGGAAAACAATAGAATTTGATTTAAAATAAAATTATTAAAAAAACAGATCTTATATTTTATATACCCTTAAAGATTAAAATAGGGAGACGAACACAATTTTAACTGTGTTTTTTTTCCAAGAAGACGTTGGTATTTTTTCGGATTTTCTTGAGTGGTAGCTGGAATTATCATACAGACCCAGGAGGAATAAGATCTAGCATTTGCTGGAAGTATTGTTCAAAGACATCACGTTCCAGTCCGTTTTGATTTAAATGCTAGTAAGCCGCCGTCGACAAATCCATTTTTGCTACCAATGTGATTAATTATTAATCTTTTACCTTTTCCCAAGGGTGTTTTTATTTCAGTAGACCATCCTTCCATGAAAGCTTGCCTCGCGCTTTTTATATGTTTATCCTGCCATATTTTACCAACGGTATAACCTTCATTTAACCAAGTTTCGTCCATATAATAGATATTCCTGATTGATGATTTCGTCTTTCTCTATTAAAAGTAATTTTCTGTTTTGAATTTTTTCATAACAAAAATTAATTTCCTTTAAAGTTTTCCATAGTTTCTTCTCACCCATGGGTGGAATGAAGTTATCCTTTTTCATTGCAGACATAATTTTGTTCGAGGTAGGTATTTCTTTTTTTAAGTAACGCGAGTATATGATTCTTCTGATGGCAGTCTTTTCATCCTCTTTTATTACAGTTTCTTTTCTTCCTGTACTTCTCTTTGGTGACCTGATGGGACCGCGTTTATCCTCGTGTACAAGTCGGTATGTTGTTGACTGTCCGACTCCAGTCATATTTGAACCAGGGTTGGAAAAATCATGGTTTTTTTGAAGAACATCAAAAATTGCGATTTTTTTGATTTTTTCGATTTTTTCGATGTTTTTTTCTAGTTTCATTTCTATCTATTGTTGCCTTTAAACAACTTGTTATTTTCAACCCGTTTTTGAATTTATTCTCACCGTTCTTCAAATTTTAATGAAGATAGTTCCTGTCGAAAAACGCTCAGAGCTGCAAATTCCTGTCAGAACAAGAAAACCCTCCACTGTTTATACAGGGTCGTTGGTATGTATGGAAACGGTCGATTATTTCTTAAAGTAAAACAGTTAGCAAAAAATATTCAAGACAAAAGTTTTAGGGTTTTTAAAGGTCTATTGAAATTTAAAAGAAAAAGTATACAGGATGAGTCGGAAAACCGTAGAGAAACAAAGTTACTTTTTTTAAAATGGAACACCCTATATCTTACGACATTTTTAAACTTTACGTGGATCATCAATTATTATTTAATAAGTGCATTATAAGTCTAAACCTCATAGTTTCCGAGATATCGACTTTTAAAAAATGATATTTTTGAACTTTGACAGCTTCTAGCTTTCTAACGATACATCTTAGAGTAAAACGGCTTACATGTTCCTATCTTAGTTTTTTATTATCTTTCTAAAAGTGTCACTTCCGGTTAAACCGGATGTAACTTAAATGCCGGAAATACAGTACTTCCGGTTTAACCAGAAGTTGATGTTATTGGGAAGATAATGAAAAAGTAAAATAGGGACATGTAAGCCATTTTACTCTAAGATGTACCGTTAGAAAGCTAGAAGCTGTCAAAGTTCAAAAATGTCATTCTTCAAAGTCAATATCTCGGAAACTATTAGGTTTAGACTTATAATGCACTTATTAAAAAATAATTGATGTTCCACGAAAAATTCAAAAATATTCTAAGATATAAGGGTGTTTCCATTTAAAAAAAAAAGTAACTTTGCTTCTCTACGGTTTTCTGACTAATCCTGTATACTTATTTTTTTTTAAATTCTAATAGACCTTAAAAAACCCTAAAACTTTTGTCTAAAGTATTTTTGCTAACTTTTTTACTTTAGGAAATAATCGACCGTTTCCATACATACCGACGACCCTGTATAAAGATACGTCCGCCCTAACTCGCAGTATTTGATAATTGGCCGTCTAATAAGCAGCGCGACGCATGACTTTTGCTGTAAATTCCTAAAGGTTACCTAAAAATCTGCAAATAGTGTAACAATGTCAACAATGGATTTGGTTGATTTTAAGGAACATGTTGTTTTCATCGCCAGATACTTCCATAACAACCAACCAACAGAGAGTGAAAAAAATGTTGCTTTAAAAGCTGTTAAAAAATTAGATCCAAATAGTGGTTTACACTCGCGTCTATAGACAGGAATATCACTTTGGCTTCCTGGCTTCTGCATGCGCATTCGGCTTCTTTCGGAGATACCCTGGCGGGAATTTCGAATGGGGATTTGTTGGTGGCGTCAGAAATAGGCGCATGTCGGTCGGAAATGTCAAACAAGATATTATGTTACGTAACGGATTGGAACATTATATTGCTTAACTCAACTAAATAATGCTGTAACTAATAATTATAATTATAGACTTTATTGGTTAAACAGGCGCTAACACGGCATCTAATCCACCTTTTTGGTTCCAATTCGCCCTTTTCAAGTTTACCGGCCAACTATTTACCAGCCCTTTTTAAGTCGATCTACTTTAAAAAAAAATAAAAGAGTTATAAAAAACTAAAAAAAAGTCATAAAGAAAAAGTGCCCGAAACGGGAATCGAAGCCGGGACCTATAGCATCACACCCAGATGCTATAGCCACAGTACCACTCAATTGCTTTCAAACTTCAGTTAATCTAGTAACCGTAGAATAAAATTTTATTTTTTTGATATAATAAACCATTAATTAAAACTGAAAGTTTTAATTTTCTCTTAATTATAGCTTACCAGAAATCATGATTTATATTGAAAAAAATCAAGTGATTTAAATTTTTGATGTGTGGGGTAACATTTATGTTAAAATCAAATATTATTTAGTTGGTCTTGACAAAATACTAAAGCTACTGATGTATTTATTTCTTTGGATGAACCATATTATCATATTAAATTTAAGTCTTTGATTGAAAATTGAATGGGCTTTATACACTGTTCTGCACCTAAAATTTAAATAATTGAATCAGATGATATCGTTCTCTAGATTAATGAAATTCATTGACTTAAACATTAAAGGGAAAATGCACACAAATATTGTGCAAAATTCCACTATATTTATAATTTTTTTTTGGAATAACATTTTAATAAGTTCAACTAGGGCTTCCACATGATACAGATAAGATACCTAGGTGTAATAAGGCCCACCAGACAAATTGTGCATTTATCGGGTATTTTAATTTAATTCTACGTTGAATTTTAACATTACATAAAATATTCAGATCAATAAGTTGTATAATTAATATATAATATTGTAATAATTTTAAAGCCTATTTTGTATAAACCTTAGACCTCAGATATTCAAAACTTCTTAATCTTAAGATACATAATTAACCCAGTTGCACAGCCATCAAAAACCTATGAGATACCGGAAAATATTAGAAATCTCAAAAAATATCACCAATTCGAAAAACATAAAATTACATTTAGGATTTGATTAAGGATATATCCGACATTGTTTATATTGTATAAAATGTTTTTGAAGCCAGGGCTACAGGCACTGATTATAGAAATTATTCCTTCTAAGTAAAATGTATTTAATCCAAACGTTTTTTTCAAAAAAAAAAAAAAAACTGAATTTTAATTTATTTTTTTAAATTGTCAAATAAATTTGTTCTTTTTAAAGAGCTCCCAATCTGGCAACTTGTTTATTTTTTTCCACATATTTTTTTTAGTTGGACTAATTCCTAAAACTTTGCTTTCGGAACTATAAGTCTCTTCAAATAAAAAAGCCCATGTCAACTTTAAAAATAAATAACCCTGTATATCCCGCCGTAAAAGTCCGGTCCTGTGCTAGCAAACACATTCTGCCAGCACCTCCGCATAACACATTTAA
This sequence comes from Polydrusus tereticollis, assembly GCA_963920685.1. Classification (NCBI taxonomy): domain Eukaryota; kingdom Metazoa; phylum Arthropoda; class Insecta; order Coleoptera; family Curculionidae; genus Polydrusus; species Polydrusus tereticollis. The sequence goes on along the minus strand of OY987332.1, from coordinate 10,984,783 downwards.
AAAAAAAAAGCTAAGCCAGCTCAACTCTATAAACAAGCAAACGTTAGATTCACATTCACAAAACTACGATACATCAACAAAGACGAGGAAAACGTCATGGAATCTCAGGTACGTTCGTCGAATCATCGTACCATCGGCAACCCATCTTTTTCTGACACAAACCTACGTATCGGACTCCGATGAAAACCCGAAACAAATGAAAAGCTCAATGAACACACCAGCGATGGTACCGAGGGGGGTCGGGGGGGAACGAGGAGGAAGGGTATTAGCGTGTCCTCGGAAGGTCGACCGCGGCGGTCTCATTATAAATGCTAATAGAGAGGGGCGCGGGAGGGGAACGAAGATAAGCGAGTTGTTTTTATACATAGTGTGCTTGCCGAAATAATGAGAGGATGGATAGATACTCTTTAATTTTTTGGCGTGTTGGAAATTTTTTTTATATGAGCTGAAAGGCTTGAAATATGAAGATCCGAAGTAACATTCGGACTTTTGTGTTTATACCCTGGCCATTCTGGATTAGTAAAAGATTCTGCTTTAAGTCACCTGCTCATTATTTAATGTAATGGTCGCGTAGCAACCGCTCCGCTAAACATTCATGTATATCACCGTGGTCGATTTTTATGCGATGCCCGTGTGGCAGCCATGTTATATATGGTGTCATGACCCTACAGAGTACTCCACCCAGATCTCGGCGGACTGCATTCCGAGCTACCTAGATAGAAATGCAGGCCTACCTTGAATCATCATTGGCGTGCCACACCAGCGTTTGATGCGAGGCGCTGTTTACAGCAGTGGTGGCTTGCCGGCGCGTCAACAAGGGGCAGCGGAATATTTTTTTATGATAGTGGCCAACAACCTACCTGAATATTGTCGCTGGTTGACAAGACTTGCCTCCACGGTGTAGTTTGCGCAAAGAAGATGGAACATTATGACAGAATTCATCTTAGAGAACAGATATCGCAGATAATGTGATAATTTTGTTTTTGTTACACGTATTTTTCTCATGGTACACGGAAAAAAAAATATTAAAAATAACCAAAAATATAATAGTAGCTATATTTTATAGTTCTATATAGGACAGCCATATGGTATATTAAGGAAGACTAAAATTATAGTAAAAACGAGTAAACATTTTTAATAGTTACTACAAACATATATAGGAATAAAAAAAATCGTTACAGTTAAAACTATTAAACATGAGTGCAAATAATATAAAAATATGTTGTTGTTTTTTTCAAGCTTCTATTGTTACGATTATAATAATTATTTGTAAAAATTACCAAGCAGTTTTGCACATTTGAATATTGTAAATTTTGTAATATTTTTTCGTAAATTCTATTCATTTTAGTTGAATTTGTACCACCAACTTTTGTTATACTAATTAAATATTTTAGTAAATATTTAAAACTCCTTTTGTAGTTTCATTTAAATATTTTTGTAACATTTTTTATTTGCTTTTACACAGGATATAATGAAATATATTTGGTCTTGCTTTCTTGGTCGAAACTAAGTCTGCCAGATTCCATTCTCCTAATAAAACCGCCAAACTCCACATAACAGCACCATAATACCATTAAACACAAAATCAGAGACAAAGTTAACCAGTTTGAACTTAAAACACATAAGAGTAAGAGTTAGAGGTATGACCCCTTTGATGGCATAACTGTAAATGCGACGGCGGCGGCTTTGACTATTCCTGTAAATTATTTAGGAGTTTTTACTATATAGTCATTTAGTAAAATACGAATTTTCCTACGAAAGTTTTGTAAGCGCTTCTATATTTTTTGATATTTTTCAAATATAGTGATATAAAAATTCAAATAGTTTATTGTTAACCAGTCTTACTATAATTACACCCTTCTAAATTCTATTAGAAATTTTAGTAAAGAAATACAGTAATTTTTACTAATTTTCCGTTATAACCAGTTTTTATGCTTGTCTCTTCATGTAATAAAAAATTATAAAAGCCACAAAAGGATTTAGTAAAATTCACAATACAGTTTCTTACTTTTAAGTAAAAAAAAATGGTTATTCAATTTAACCAAAACGCATTTGTAAAATGTAATATATACCTTAGTAGTGGCATAATTATTATACTATGTTATATAAAAAAGCTTATCATATTTTTTTATAAATTTAGTTTACAATTTTATTTTGGTAAAGACTGATATACATATTTATATTAAGAGGTTTTATAGAAAAATATACTACTAAACTAAATTTACAATACTGTTTTTTCCGTGTACAATAAACTAGATATCGCGCAGACGAGGCGTGGCTTAGTGACGTCATCGCGTGAGCAGCTTTAAAGGTTATCTACCTCTTGCCGCATGATTTTAATGGGTGTTTTGATATTTAACCAGAATTTTCACTAATTCTAGTGGTATTGGGTCGGGTTTTGTTTATTTATTTGAATAAATCTCCGTAATATGAGGTGTGCTATGTATGTGATGTGGATATCCAGAACTTTAATAAAAATATAAGGTGTTTCACTTCTCCTAAGGATAAAAATAACAACATTAGAATGAATACGTGTGTCTTAACGTAAAGACAAACTTAATGTAACTTCCGCACGAACGTACTCAAAGCATTGTAATAAAGATGATTATGTGCGAAATTTAAAACACCAGTTAAAGAAGTTGGAGAGGGAAAGATATCAAAAATGATTACATAAAGTTAAATTAATTTTAATACAGATTTAATTTTATATATTTTTTCTTATAAAACACCTTTTTTTTGCTGTTGTTAATATTACAAATACGAAAACCTTTACAATATAGGTATACGTACATATACCTTTAAAGAGTTTAAAGCATAATTGTTCATATAAAATTGGTTTTATGGGAACTATAAAATCGTTAAGTGTACCAAATTTTACCTAGTTATTTTTAAAAACAAAATAAAAAACAATAAGTTTTTAACACCCTATACTTTAAAAACTAGGCTTTATCAGCAAATTTTATCATATTATTCTGCCTGGGCGACAAACTTGCATGCACGAACAAAGTGCTTTTTTCTAGTGTAAAAATCAAAAGTCATAAAGGGGGTAATAACTAAATATAAATACTGATAATCATATTAATTTTTCATTTTCAACTACCCGTTGCACAAAACTTTTTAACAGCAAATAATACTAAAACGCTTCAGTAGGTTTCATTAAAAATAATGACTTTTTAATTAATTTAATTCTTTATTAAATTATGTTTCTGTGGAGCTAGCTCTGAAATATACATACTATCGTATGTATAGTATGTTTTTAGTATATAATCATAAAATACCGTCCAAAAGCTAATAACAACCTGCATCTTCATAAGCAATTTAAAGGATCTCTCACGCGATGACGTCACTGCGCGCACCGTACGAAATTGAGACAGCTAGATATCACACTACCTTGTTTATTTGTACCAGGAGCGCGACGTTCACACAAGGCGCACTTTGATGCACGCCCATGGATTGTCCCTGTTGAAGGAGCTTAACCTATGGCTTCGCTTGCCCCTTACGAATACTGCGTACAAACTCGGTAGATGTACTTTAGTTGAGTCGAAATGGTTCTGTTATATTTACAATTAAAGTCAAATTTTACAGATATTTGTTTAAAAAATTGCAGACAAGACGTAATTTACGCAACTAAAACAACCATAACCAGCGTTTTTTTGCGAAAATTCATGCACTTGACCTTGCTACGATTACGGCGAGGACAATAACAATTTATTAAAATAATAAGGCAAAACTAATCTCGATTCTAACCGGCTTTTTCCACGCTTAGTTTCAACTCGAGCCTGAACGAAACCGTAAATGAAGTTGTCGTCCTTGCCGACAACCTCTCCGCAATTTTTTTTACTCTACTTTTGGTTTTATTTCTATTTAATTAGATGAGAATTTCGGGTGCTTTTATAAGGCCGACGGTTTGTGGGAATTGCTTGAGGGAATGTGCTTTTCTAGTTACTTTTTTTTGTTGTCTAGTTTGGTCTGACAGAACAACCTTTTTAATTTGGTAAGATTAATTTAAAAATTATTTTGCCCAAGTCTGGGTTATCTTTATACACAGATGAGAGAGGAGGAGGTGGAGGATTAACATACTCGGAAAAAAAACAGGGTTCATCTGATCCTGAAGATAACACCCTGTAGGGTTTTCGGCCTAGGGCCTGGGTGAAGACGACAGTCCATGAGAATTATTCCAATAGTTACTGAGCTGAGGTTTAGTCTGGTCTGGCTCTTGTATGTGAGTCTGTTATAATTTTAAAGAAATATTCGTTTAATATAAACGTAACCACTGTTTGTTTGTGCCCATTTACAAACCATTGTATACACGTCCGTCGTGAAAAGTAAATTGCTGCACTTCTAACTATCAGGGGGGAAATTTCTTAAATACGTTTTTTAATAATTCTCTCCAAAAAATAGTCTGTAGGCATAGACTTTTCTTTAAATACTCCTCATAAGAAAAAGTCTAAAGGAGTTAGATCTGGGGACTTTGGTGGCAAAGCAAGGTCCCGACCTTCGTCCAATCCGCATCTGTGTGGGGAAATGTCTGCTACTCTTGCAGAGGCCCTACAATTTGTTTCTAATAAAAACACCTAATCAAACGTTGATTTTAAAATAATTCTGCAATCCCGCCCGACACAATTAGGTACTATAACTATTTGAGCAGGTATGCTCCATTCCACAATAATTCGTTGATTTCCCGACCGCAATAAAATTTAAACCCAGCCATAAATAAGTGCCTTTTAAAAGGGTACATGTCCTGATTACCTACTAATTTCAATAGTTTAGGTTAGCTATTTTCAACAAAACAACAAATATAAAATAATAGGTAAGTAACTTTATTTTAATCATGTAATTAAATAGCTATTAATATTTATACAAAAATACTAATCTAGAATATTATAATATCATCTATGCCTAAACTAATTATTAAGGGCCTTACGTTACTATTAATTATGTTATTATATTGGTATATTAGGTAGGTTAATGGCAAATTGCAGGTGTTCAATATAAAGCAGAGTCTTTTCATCTTAGTTCATCAGTCGTTTGGTGTTTGTCAAGCTGTGCGTTAAAGGTATTTGCGTGTGTGTTATCGAGCATCCAAAATATGTCAGATCTGTGTGAAACTTCAGATAATATTGCTTCCGGAAGTTATGGTGTAACGAAGAAAAAACATTTATCACTTGATGCCAAAAACATCATAAAGAACGTTTACTGTACCCTTTTAGAAAAAGGGTATGACCGGAGTGCAAGTTTTAGTGAAACGAGTATTTTGACCAAAGTTGCATTAACGACAGTAAAAGATATAATGCCCAAACCCATCCATCCAATAATTAATAGTAACGTAAGGCCCTTAATAATTAGTTTAGGCATAGATGAAGACGATAGTGACAGTGAAACAGAGCTAAATATAGAGTAGGTTAAGTTAAATATTGTATTATTATAATATTGTAGATTAGTATTTTTGTATAAATATTAATAGCTATTTAATTACATGATTAAAATAAAGATGCTTACCTATTATTTTATATTTGTTGTTTTGTTGAAAATAGCTAACCTAAACTATTGAAATTAGTAGGTAATCAGGACCTGTACCCTTTCAAAAGATCCGGTGCCTACACAATAGATATTTGTCAGGCAACTTATTTATGATTGGAATTACGACTGAGGGTTGTCATTTTAATTTTATTGCAGTCGAGAAATTAACGAATAATTGTGGAATGGAGTATACGGACCATCATTTACCTGCATTTATTCATTCATTCAATGTTTGTTTATGGCCACCCTTGGATAATTCCATTCAAAGGCAAAGTGTAACTTTCTTATATCTCTGGACAGGCTTTATATTAGGCGATACCATCATTGGTCCGCTCTTCATACCCGGAAATTTAACTGGTGAAGTTCATGCGCAAATGTTAGATACGACTATAGAGTCTCTTATAACTCATGCGATAGAAAATCAAGGGAACGATAATAAAGGTCTTGTTTTAGATTAAATGGCCACCTAGGTCACCAGATCTGACACCACTCAATTTATTTCTGTGGGGTCACTTGAAATCTATTGTATTCAAAACCAGATTGAATTGAACAACTCCAGCACAGGATTTTCCAAGAATGTAGGACTATTTCACCCGAGACGCTTCAAAGGGTCCAGGGATTTCAAATATCACCAACTAAAAAAAAATAAAAATAATTTTGTAACGAAATACCAGATTAGTGTCAATAAAAAAATATTTCTTCAAAACAACTTCGGCTCGAAGCTAATCCTCACATTAAATAAACTACATAGTAAATGGGTATCTAATTAACGTGTGTGTTATGTTATAAGTTTACCTTTAAAAGAGAAATACTTATTTCGAAACGAAACATAAAAAAAACAATTTGCGCAAATAGTTTCTAGTGTTTCACGTTTAACCTTAATAATAATTTACTTTTCCTTCGAGTAGTTATAGATTTTAAGTACTACTGCTCAAGTACCATTGCAAAATTTTTAACGATTTTTAAAATTTTTCATGCATTCGACAAAATACCCGAGAATTTACTAAAGGTAAAGTAAAGTCGCTATAAAGTTTACCGACGTATTGCAAACCGATTTGCATTTATGAGGTGACATAATTAGACCACCCCAAAAGGCTTCGTTGTTTTGCCAAGTGTTTCGAAAACAAACCTTCCTAGAACGCGAGAATTGCCCTTTTTCCGTACTAGTTGCATAACTACCTGTTAAAGTACTTCTAGCAATTCTCTCCGTGCATACAACATCGTAAAAATTATAGACCATTTTTACCTACCTTGCGGTAATTTGTTAAGAAACTGACACATTCATAAGTTTCTTAACGAATATGCATTCCGGTCTGATGCTAATTACCGTCATAAGTTGCAATAAGTCTCGACCTTTTGCTTCTTTTCTTTTGCGAGACCTACGTGGTGGTTTTTCTTGACTGCGCCGCACCAGGTGTGGTCAAAATGTTGTGACAAGCAGTCGAAAGTTGTATGTTCAGAATATACTCGATCGCTTTGTATTGAAGACCGAGGCTGCGCAAATACCAGATAAAATGTTCACATGTGACCGGTTTGAGATGTATTGTGATCAGGGTTAAAAAAAATCACGATTTTTTTGAAAAACATCAAAAATCGCGATTTTTTTTCTATTTTTATTTTTATATATTTTTCCTATAAATAAGTTACTATTTTTAACACGTCTTTGATTTTATTCCCACCGTTCTTCAAATTTTAATGACGATAGTTCAGGTTGGTTGAGGTTACTTCTTGCTGCTTGCCGAAGAGAACAAAAACGAAATTGACAATTTTATAAAAGTAAAAATTTCCAACATTCACTTAAAAAGATTAGTCGAAGATTACCTAACAATACTTAAGCCTATCTCTATCTCAATAGATAGACTACAAAGAAACTGTGCCGGTCTTTCAGATGTGGAAGAATTTAAAATATTAGAAACTCATTTCGACAAAACTGACATAACTTTAAATAAACTGCAAAAATTTAAGAAGCGTTATGAACAGTGTATAACTCCATATCATTTGTTGGCATATCTTCTTGACTCGACAAGAACTCAGCAAACACTAACAGAGAGTGAAAAAAATGTTGCTTTAAAAGCTGTTAAAGAATTAGATTCAAATAGTGGTTTACTACCACTCATAGTCAAGTTTCTTGCCAGATCAGAACCTTTCACTGATATTATGTTTGTTTGATGATATTCTTCAGAATGTAAAACCCATAGATTGGTGGGAGTCGCAACAAAATATACCCATTATTCAAAAAGAGTTCTTCATAAGTAGACAATTAATAAACCATTAATTAAAACTGAAAGTTTTTATTTTCTCTTAAATATAACTTATCAGAAATTTTGATTTTAATCATGATTTAAATTGAAAAAAATCAAGTGATTTAAATCGCGATTTAAATATCAATTCATTTAAATCCTTTCAAACCTGATTGTGATGACGTATCAGAGGCAAGATGCAACTTTTTCGTCACTTATGTATGTTTTCATCAAGGATTAGCCAATTTTAGTCGTAAAAACTTTTTTCATAATCATATTTAAAAAAAAAAGTTTTGTTTTTAATTTAAATGTTTTAATTAACTTTGAAATACATAAGTATTTTTTTTTGTACATGCAAGTACAAACATCAAAAACTTGTATTATTAGTTGGTAAATCCGAAAATAAATATCAAAATTAGAAAAAAGTCAGTGGCGATGCTCCCCAGGACGATACTGGACTGAATAAATTTAATTTAGTTAGGGCTAATTAAGCTCCTTATCATATGAGTGACGGTACCAAATTTCAATGAATTCGAGAAAAGGATATTTAAGAAAATTATAAAAAACCGATTAACTTTAAGATTAAGATTTTTAGAAAACTTTAACCCCTGTATATCAAAGACGTGGCAACTCCGGATACATGTTCATATGAACTTTTTCTCTTAAAATATCATAAGGAATCACCCCCTTAAATTACATACCGTACTTCTGAAGCACCCTGTATATTAAAAATGAGATTCAGTTCTTGCAAGATATTGTATATTTTTCTTTGTTTCAGGACTTATTCTGCCAATTATACAGAACATCAAGGGACCAAGCACACCATTACGGATGAAACCCGAAACTATATAGTAAGTATTGATATATTTAGGGGCACTTTAAACAACAATGACATTTGCAAATAACGTTCCTGTATCCATCACTGAACTAAATATAAAAATAACAATATTCCGTTCTTCGATATCGCACCAGAGCGCCTGCATTTGTCCTGCTTCACGAACGAAATGCGAATACGAGCTTCATTTCTGAACCCACCCGCGATATGCAGGGTGTCCCACTTGCATTGGAAACAAGCTTATACATTTTCGTTATTACTGGTAGTGTGTTTACGTAGAACCCCAGTTCTAACATTTAAAATATCAGTTGCTGGGACTGGGGGGTCATAACTCCATGACCCCCCCCCCTGGATCCGCGCCTGGGTACAGATAAGAATAAAACCGACGCAATTTTGAAAAATTTTTTTTATTAATAAAACTTTATCATCTTCCTGACCTAAGCCTGTGGGAGAGGGTTTTTGGATTTGTCATGGTCCTGATAGTATCTACTATGACCTTTTTACTTCAAATCGACAAATCCATTGGTTCCTGATATAAAATATTTAATAAAAATAAATTGGTATACATAAAACTAATAAAACAATATAAGGCGCTAAATTAATCGCCTGCCTTTGCGGATTTCCCATTTTAAGCGAATATTATTGGAGCAAAGCTCTGGCGGTGCAGGGGAATATACAGTGTGTCCGGAAAACATTAGTAATAAAATTAAAATTAAATTATCTGTAACAATTGATGTATGCAGGTAATTGTAAATATTTTTTTTCTGGCAAAACAGCTCATCCAACGAAAAATATTGAAGAGGTAAAATAGCTTCCAAATATATCCAGTCACTCGACAAAAATATCTGGGTTGTCATAACGCCGTTGATATAAAAAATCAGGAGAAATGTTGACGTATTATATCACTTTTATAACACTTCCACTTATTTACAGCCGGTGACTATACTACTAGAAAACGTCATTTTATAGTATTAGTCTACATACCAAAAATCATTAAAATCGATTAGCAGGTTTTCACATAATTTAGGAAAAACCAATATGTTTACAAATTTTTGACGCCCTTTACCGGCTAAACAAGACAGTTTTGGATATAACTCCGCTTAGATCGACCTATTTTGACGTCAGGAGTCTGTCGTCAAACGTTGTATACGCATTTTCCGGACACCCTGTATAGCAATAATATAATTAAAAACTAGGCTTACTGTTACTGGGAAATATTACAAGTGGGATGCCTGGAGATACATTAAGGGTCTTTCTTGCCTAGCCCTGACTACGACCCTGTTTCTCGTTTGCCAAATCATCAGCTGAACGAAAACCGTCGTAGAAGTATACTAAAATCATCTTTACCAGTAAATTATACTGAAATAACGTCCCAAAATGTCAATTTTCGCCGTATACCAAACGCCACCATTACCTAACCACATCAGTAAGTTTAAGTCCATTGTTTTGAGACCACCCAGACAAGTCTCGACCTCGCCTTAAGTGCATGTTGTCGTACCTATATGCTTGGTAACTCTTTTATTTTTGAACGTGTAGGTAGTTTTGTATTTATGATAATTTATATTTGAGGTGACCGATATTGTTCTTTCTTTTCTTTTCGTTTGGGTGTAATTCCACACCTAAACCAAAGAGTATATGCGACAGAATTGCATAACAGTCGGTCGAAGGATTTATTTTTTGTATAAGTACTTCATAACATCTGATTATTAAGATATTTTTGATTTCGCAGCGATTTGATTTGCACGTAGTTCCTCAGGGCGGGACTGATTGTGTGGTGTAGGTAATACTGATGGTGATTATAAAGGAAAATGATCCTAAGATCAAAAACCGCTCGTTTTTTGTTTTTAATTGTATTCAACTTGGTCTTTCGCGTAAAATTTCAAAAATTGTTAATTCCCTTACCTTCTCTTTACTCTAATCGCTAATAATTAGTATTTTTTGCTCTTGCTATTGACTTCTAAGTGGAAAAAGGAATCACTATCCCAACCCGCTTCTTTGCATAACTTTTAAAAGATTTTCCATCCTGGCAGAGAATGTCCCACCTTCACGTGGTCTCTGCGCCACAACAACACTTTTAAAATGGCGAATGTTAAGCAAGAAGACGAATCAGAAAACGACATTTTAACCCATGTCAGGAAGTCTCCGGTACCAAAATAATTGGCAGTGACTCATTTTTACCGGGGTGTGCAAGACGTAAGGGGAACGCCAATTCCAGAGGCGTGTCATTTTAAACAATAATAATTCAAAAAATATACGAATTTTTGGTTTATTTACTATAATAAATATAATATTATAAATTAAACTGAAAAATAAATTAAGCTTTTACATTTGGTGATCTAATAAAGTAATTAGAGAAACTAAATTACACAGGTATAATATCCAAAAAGAATAATAAAGCAACGGTATAGGTTATTTTCATAATGTTTTTATTATGCTACATAATAATAGAAACATATAATAGTGGATTAAGGGCAAAACCTAAACCTAAATTATAAATGTTTATAAATTTCCTAACTATTGTTACCTAATGAACACTAATTGATAATAATTTGACAAATTATATTTTACATTAAAAAGTGTTATAATGACAATACGTTACAATTTTAAATTCATTATTACCATTACAGCGATTATTCACTATCTGACGATGAAAACATTTCATTACTGTCGCTAGTGCTGTCATCTGCAGGATTTATAATAATAGGTTCTACCATGACTTCAACGCGTACATCCAAGTCCCACATTTTTTTTTCTACGCCCTCGACATGTAATATGCACTTATGCCAATCTGCTGCTTGTACATTCGCTATTGCCGTTTTTAACAGTTCTTTAACATCTTTTAATTTAAAAGTTTTATTTTCGCCTTTTATCTGTGCCCATAAAAGCTCGATTGGATTAGTTCACAATGGTAAGGCGGTAAACGTAATATTGTAACACCTCGTTCACGAGCAATTTCATCCACTACATATTTCGTATATTTTTTTTTGTGAAGTCTTGCAAGATCGAGCAACTGCACTTTTACCATTTTTCGCCAAATGCAATATTTTTTTCTTCGAGCCAGTCAACAATCTTTCCTTTTCGCCACGCAGAAATTGGCAGAGCTTCTACCCGATGGCTGTGGTATGGTGCATTATCCATCACGATTACCGACCCACGTTCAATACGCGGTAAGATGGATTTAAACCAATCTTCAAACACTCCCGAGTTCATATCCTCATGATAATCACCGGTTTTACGAAATTCAAACACGTTTAACCCACCTTTAAGAAAACCGGAATCACTCCCGATGTGGGTTATAATTAACCGACGACCTTTTCCTGAAGGAGCTTTCAATCCAGTGGACAGTCCATTGATAAAGGCGTTACGTGCACTTTCCGACGAATGGCTAACTTTGCTTGCTGATCAAACACGTCCTACGCCTAATGGGCAAACATTTTGTACTGCGTTTGATAGTCGGATGATTGTACTTATGTTGTTTAATGGACAAATATAGACTTTTCATTTCATTTCATTTCATTTTAATAAAAATCTTTTTCCGTCCTCTTGTTTCCTTCTGATCGGACACTTTAGTATTCCTATTGTCCTTGATAGTTCTATAAACAGTACGGCAAGATGTCTTAGTCAATGTGGCACAAAATTTTATGAAAATTTCAGTGAAATCTATTAAAACTTGGTAACATGTAATGACCTATTTATGCACAATCTTCCCAAGCGGTTTGGATTGCTTTTATTTCAGATAAAAGTGTGTGAATGGATGTTAATTATTTTCTTCGCACATTGGGATCGTAGTATAGTGTAGAAATGCAGTATGCTTTCTTAAAAAATGTAGTTAGCTATACTTCAAGTCCAACATTTCTGTCATTGACTCATCACTAACATATTATGTGGCCAGCATCCAGGATTATTTTTTTTCGTCCTCGTGTCTGGGCTCTTCGACTATTTTCTTTTTCGTCATTTTCTTGATGAAGGCCTTTAAAACCCTGAACACAATGCGGCAGGAAAATTTCGTTAAAGTGTCACATATTTCTGCAGCAACCAATGTGGTTAGTTCAGGATGTCGTTCCCGAATTCCATGGTATACGTTTTTAACTATTATTCGTTTTAATGTTAATTGAAATTTGTTTTTGTAGGCGTTTGCTAGTTGGAGGTTGGAGGTTCGGTAATCTCCATAGTTTACTTAATTAAATGCAGTTAACAACATTATATAAAGTTGAATAACTATATATTTACACATAACAATATCTATGTGAACGACCCATATACAAAAAAACTGAAAAAAAACTCTAAAAAATCTATCGATAAATTGGTAATAAAAACACAAATTAATTAAACAGTGCGAAAATTCTGCCAGCATGCTTATTTTCAAATCTTTGAGGTTGTGAATTCGGTCTCTGTGTGTTGCCACATATTTTCTCTGCTGATTGCAGCTTGTAATTTCACTGTAATTGTAGCGGCAAAGTTTATTATATGCATAGAATATTTTTATTCTGCCGCTTCCTAGATTTGGTGATTGGTATTAAATGAGGCACTGACAGAATCTGTGGACTTTGGGTATAAGCTGAACAAGCTATAGTAAAAAGAAACGTATTGTTTAAATTTTAATTAAAATTCTCCTTATTTGTTGGATAAAATGTTATTATCTTGTGGAGAGAACTGATTTTCAAGAAGAAACAGCAAAATCCAGGAAGGAACAAGAAACCTAATCTGTAAGTGAAAAAATTTAAATATTTTTTTTCTCAAAAACTTGTAGAGACTGGAGCAATAAACTTTCGTGATTAGCAACCTTAAATTAATATGCCAAAAAGTAGCGAAAAATTTGCTGTATCCATCTTTTCGAATAATTACCTATTTTTTTTTCTCTAATTCGTACATACCTAATATATTTTTCATGGTGACTGCGTGGCGTATCTATTTTTAGCACATCAATCAAAAATTCGGTCAAAAACTTTTTAAAGGACGTTGGCTATATCTTGGACAAATATTTCCTTATTATAACTATTATTAACTAGATTTAAGCAGTTTTTCTTAGGTATCGAGAAAAAAAATGTGACAGTTGCTAACAATTACCAATTAAATCAATATTAGTATTTTTTGAATCATGATACGCATGGTTGGTTTTGTATAATGTACTGGGAACATACACATATCGTATTAATTTATAGCCAACAAAAAACTGATTTGATAAATAGGTTTTTACGGGGTAAGCCACCTCACCCAAGGTGTGTCAGTTTTGTGCTGATAACTAAAAATAAAAAGGGATAATACAGTGTGTTTTTTAAGTGATCTACAGTAGCTAGTCCTCAGGGCTTTTTATGAAAAAAACTTATATTAATATAGGTCCAAAAATAGCAATTTTTTTTTTTAATTTAAACTTGTAAAAATTAATATAATTTGACTTTATGGGCCGACAGTTATTGGCAACAGAACTGTCAACGTTGCGGTGGCGCCAGCTCGTTCGCTGACCTGTTTTGACGTTTTCTTTTCATTTTTCGTGTTGTTATTGTTGTTGTGAGTGTATTTTTTAACAAAAACTTCAGATCTTTTGATAATTAATTTGTAGCTTAAATGGCGGAAATATAGTACTTCCGGTTTAACCGGAAGTTGACACTTTTAGAAAGATAGTTAAAAACTAAGATAGGGACATGTAAGCCGTTTTACTCGAGAGAAAGTTTTTCGCATGTCGCTTCTTTTTCGAAATACAGGGTGTTAAAAAAAAATTAGTAAGGCAATAATAATAATCATTTCAATACTTGATTTAAAAACTTTTAATAATGAACTCACAGGAACAAAAGTCAAATAAATTGCTGCAAATGTCCGCCATGAGCCAGTAAACACCCATGTACACGACGTGCTAAATTGTCCCTTACATGTTGGAAAATTTCGGGACTGGCGCGAATCGTATTAACACCATCAATACGCAGTCGAAGGTCTTCTTTAGTTTCAATAGGAGTAGTATAAATGAGTTGTTTAAGGTGACCCCAGAAATAAAAATCCAATGGGTTCAGATCCGGCGAACGGGGTGACCATAGGTGAGATCCTCCTCTACCTATCCAACGAGCAGGATATTGTTGATCTAAATAGTTTCTAACACGTACTGCAAAGTGAGGGGGAGCGCCGTCATGTATGAACCACATTAAAGTTCTTGTTCTTAATGGCACTGCTTCCATCAATTGCCCAAATATTAAAAGAAAATATATACTGGTGATGTCCTTCGATGAGGAGCATGGGGATTATCTTCCGCCCAAATATGGTTGTTGTGAAAATTTATGATGCATTGTCTGGAAAAATTCGCTTCATCTGTAAATAGTATTTTTGCCGAAAAATGTGGGACCCTTACAGAATTTTCTTGAAACCAGTTACAAAAATTAACTCGAGCTGGAAAGTCTCTAGGCAACAAAGCTTGCACTCTTTGTACGTGATAAGGATAAAGTAAATAGTCCTTTAAGATACTCCATACTGTTCTGTAACTCACATTCAACTCGTTCCCGATTTTCCTCGTACTAGTGTCTGGAGATTCTTCCACCATGTTTAAGACCTCTTCCTCAAGTTGTACGATTCTAACTGTAAGTGGTCGGCCGCCTATTTTGCTCTTTTCAAAGCTGCCTGTTTCCTCTTACCCGAGGTGCAATCTTGTAAATGTTTCCGAACACGGTACTCGTCTATTAGGAAAACGTTCTGCATATAAACGTTTCGCCTCAAGCGCATTTCCATTTGCCAAACCGTACATAAAATGAATTTGAGCCATTTCTTGATTGGTAAACTCGGCCATTATGAAAAGTATGTAATGTAGTACAAATAAATTCAAAAACAATTCAAAAGGATATTATTTGAAAGATGTTAAACAGGAGACAAATGTTACGGAGAAAACAAATGCGGTTGCCATAAAACGAAGCAAAGTCTACTCGTATCCGTATCATTTGACGCAACATAATGATAAAAATACGAAAAATAACTAAAAAATTAAGGTACTCTTTTACCCAGATCCCCGCCAATAAACTAATGTAAAATTTAAAATTGACCCAAAGTAAAGTGCTCTAATCCCTTATGTTTAACAAATATCATTAGAATATCGTTTGGCATTAATTAATAAAATGAAAAGAAAAATACAAATTTTTTTTTTAACACCCTGTATTTCGAAAACGAAGCGACATGCGAAAAACTTTTATACCACATTTTCGTCTTAAAATGAGGTGAGGATTCGCCTCCTTCATTGTTTCAGAGAGGTTAGGAAACACCCTGTATAACTAACCATACGCCTGCCCATATAATAGTCGCTAAAACTGCACAAGAATAAAACTGACACCTTTTCAACCTTACTGCGATAAATTACGAATTCCTTTGCCAAGGTAAGCAGCGTCCAGACCATTAGAAAGAAAAGAAAAAATAAAATATTAAATAATATTATAACGCGGCTTAAGACAAAGCCTCGCTGACTCATACCACTAATGCGAAACAACACCGGTTCTATTTGCAATGCTCGAACCGATGAGTGTGTTTTCTTTGGTCTAGGATTTGAATACGATATACAGAGTGTGCTATGTCATCAGTAGTTTGTATTATTGGTTTAGTTTTAGTAAATGTATTATGGATACACAAAGCGACGTTTGGGATGTTCCCTTTCTGACATCTGAACTTTAATAATTTGTTCATTAATTATTTTTATTTGTTTCAGCTCGAATAGAACCCCGCCCCCTCTCGACGATGCCCCGCCCCATCCCGATCCAAAAACATTCGTGGCCAGCTGATCGACGGTAATCATAGCCCGGCATCACCCCATAAAGCCGGGCAATACGATGTCAGCCGAAATGCGTTCGCCGAACGTATCAGTGACGCCCATAAACATGGAGTACACGCCCCCCGGCCAGTTGACGAACGGAAGTGCGAAAATCGGGGGTGCGAGCACTGTGATCAGTACCGTAGGGGGTGTGGTTAAGTCCGTGGGCGTAACGGAACCGCCGAGGACGAGAAGCGCGCCGCACCCCGGGGTGATGATGAGCAACGGGGTTGCCGACGTGGACGGGCCGGATGCCGAATTAGCTAGGATAGATTTTCAGTCTGTAAATATGAGGAGCAAAAAGAACAAACAGGAGGAATTGCCGCGGCCGATGAGCTGGGAGGGTGAACTAAGTGATGGAGAAAGGGAAGGTAAGTCCATGATTGTTGTTTCTGAAATCAATAATTCCTTATTCAGTTTCGGAACCATCCTTTTGTATAGGGATGTGCATAGACGACAGCAGTGAGCCTCCCCACCTTCCAGAGAACCTGTCGGTGTCGGCTTCGAGGCACAACTCCACCTTAGACCTCAAGGCCAGCCCCGTGTTGAGGCTAAAACAGCCCCCAGTCGGTAGTTACTCGCTGCACAGCACGCCCTCGAATTCGCCTCTATTAAATCAACGACATCCAGGAACTGGAGTGCCAATTATTAGCCATAAAGTAAGTTGGATGTTGCCAATTTGAGATCTATCTAGTAATTCGCTTTTGTTGCAGGATCTCATGCACAAATCACTTAACGTACCTCCGACGCCGAGTCCTGACTCCGCAATCCACTCTGCTTACTCGGTCTTCAGCTCGCCGAATCAGAGTCCGCTGACGCAGCGGCACGTGACGTTGACTCCGAATTTGAGTAGGAACAACTCTGACGCGTCTCATTCGAGCTGTTGCAGTTATTCGAGCGTTTCGGTCTCGGTGTCTCCTACTCAGCAGTTTTCACCGACGCACAGTCCTATTCAGGTAAGAATTTATTTATTAAAAATTAACTTGAAAATGACCACACCTAGCAATGAGGTGGTCTCGTAGGACATAATCCAGGGGGTTTAAGTCCGGGGATCGAGCGGGCCATAAGGGAGGTCCACCTCGATCAATCCAGCGATGTATGTACCTGGATCTTTCTCCATCATGTCCATCATAAAATTATCTTCCACTTCTACTGTTCTTACTGTCATTGGCCTTCCTGGTCCCCCACTTCATTTGAATGTGTCTGTGTCATGAAGACGTTGATGAATATATCGGGGTTTTTCTATCAGGAACATTACGGTCAGGAAATCGTGTCTTTATCTTTTTGTGTATTGTCCTTGACCCAGGTATTCAGTTTTGTCTTTGTCTCTGTTTGAATGAATCATTTTTATAATTTATTGGTAGACTATTTAGAAGTCTATATGCATCTAAAATTATATTACATATTAACAAATACAAAAATGTACAATATCGTTAATTAAAATAACATAACAATAACAACACAAATTACAGTACTACAATAAAGTCAACGCAACAAAACTGACGTAGTAACATTTGCCTGCTATCTATTTTACCGAGACGCATACGTTAGCACCGAGAAATTTAACGTTTAGCGACACACTAAATACGGTGCAGGCCCCCACCTTAGGGGTAAAATTTGCATCTGGTGTGACATTACAATTTGACAATTGGTTGTGTTTTTTTTTCAGCTAATTGTGTTAATTCAATGTCCGTCTGTGCATATACACTGTGTATTGCAATGACATAAATAATAACTGTTGCATAATAAACAACAAACAAAAAAGCGCAAATTAACGCCAAGTTAGAAATATGCAGAATAACGAAAATTGATTTGAGCGAGTGACCTAGAATAATAGAAACGGTCTTGAAAATTAAGCACATTAAATTATCGTTATCTAATTGCAAGAAATCTCGTGTTTGGTCAACTTAAAAGGTATTTTTTGCTTCAGTCATAATAGGTACGTATTGCTTAATTTGCACAGTCTGTTATTTTTACAAGATAAACAAATAACTGTCATAGTCAAATTGCCCTGAACCCCAACGTTTAAGGTCCTGTTAACACTAACTACGAGATAATTTCCAAGGATACCATTGTTGGAACAATTGCTGTCACGGAAGTTATATAGCTGTTATCGCAAACAGGACATTGATAAAATGGGCCTTAGGCTAGGATTTTTTTGTTAAAGATAGGGAGTAACCCCTTCAATTTTTGTCGTATGTTTATTAAACACCCTGTATAGTCTAAAAACATTATTAAATGTTAAGTAGGCAGAAAAAATCTAAAAATAGTTAAGCACTTACCAAAAAACGTGCAAGAAATATGTACACATCGTTAATAAATATTTTTAAAAACTAAAACCACCAATATAATCACTCATAATATAAAGTGCCTAACAGACACTGTAATCACTCTTAGGTATATGGTCACTGGAGTATCTGGTTCTGTATGATAAACTTATGAATTAAATCGAGGGATTTGTTTAAAAAATAGCTTCTTCACGGGAAATAAACGTTTTTTAACACTTGAATTTCACATTTTTGGGTCGCAAAACCATCAAATATTTACTCTTTCGTTAAACTAAAACCCCACTTTTTAAAAGGCAATCCAAACCAGGTTATGTTTGCCCACCAAGGCCATATTGGAGTCACAAAGTGCTTCCAATATGTCCGTCGACGGCAAACGTCAGAAAAACTAACCTAAGTGTATGTCAGTTTGACGTGTAAGCCGCGATTTTTAGTTTTTTGTATTTTATTAAGTTATTGTTGTTCAATATGTGTTTTTTCTGTTATTTATATTTAATAACACTTAAAGTTGATGATGTTATTGGAGATGTTAACAATGGCAAGTGTATATCTACAGTAATCTACACACAGCACAGGACAGGACTCAACTGTAAACTAAGCATTGAATTCGTGTATATTTGCCTTCACCGGCAATATTGAATTGTTCGTTGAATGTTTTTGAGCTCTGTGGAACGAACTCAATATGGCCGTGCCGTGTCAGGCAAATCGTAATCTGACACATCGTTTGATTGCCTAACTGAAAAGCTATGATGTTTTGGGAGTTTTCGTGACTTAAAAAAGTGAAAAACTTGACCTTTTTGAAGTCCGATGATTTATTCAAAATATTGATCAGGATTTTTTTTAACCTCAAAAGAAATTAAGATTAATTTTTAAACATCATTTTTCGGAAGCTTAATTGTCCACCCTGTATATATTTATAGACTTGTGGGTTGAAACGTGTAAAATTAAATTATTTGACAGCAACACACAAATTAACAGGATATTACCGCTACGTTATTTATTTTTAACCGTTTAAAACCTCTCTATCGCCTCGATTTATTACTTAATTTAACTGTTATTCTCCTTTTTTTTTGTAAAATTAAATAATTTAAATTAGATTTACACTATTTATTTAGTAAATCAAAATGTGCGGTGGAGCGTGAACAGTATATTAATAATCTTTGTTTTATCTGCAATATCTTACAGTTTCATACATTGTAAAATTATTACTTTGTCTTAATAGTTTACTTAGAAAGTATTTCCTTTCCAACAAAAGGCTTGCAACATGCACTAATTTATTTGAAGGATCAAATTTTCTTAGACAGCAGTGAGTAAACATGGTTACATTTGCGTATAAGCAATGTTTGAAGACCCTGTATAAAATATGAAAATTTTAAATACAGTGAAGTCGAAGAGTATTAATTCAATACTTTTTGACTTCACTATAATTCGACTAAAAGTGCAGAGACTAAAATGGTTGGGAATAAAATCCTCTATAATATTGTTATTTTAAGAATTTTCGATATTTTTATTATTTATCGAGTTATTGCTCGATTTGGCTATTTTCTAAGGGGTGAAAATGCTTTTCACGGATAGCTCGGTTCCTGTTGAGTTCGCGACGAAAAGTGAAGATAAGAAAATGGTTGGGAATAAAATCCTCTACAATACTGTTATTTTAAGAATTTTCGATATTTTTATTATTTATCGAATTATTGCTCGATTTGATCTTTTCGAAGTGGTGGAAATGCTTTTCACGTATAGATCGGTTATCCTGTTGATTTCGCGACGAAAAGTGAAGATAGCAAAATTGTTGGGAATAAAATCCTCTATAATATTGTTCTTTTAAGAATTTTCGATATTTTTATTATTTATCGAGTTATTGCTCGATTTGATCATTTTCGAAGGGGTGAAAATGCTTTTCACGTGTAGCTCGGTTCCTGTTGATTTCGCGACAAAAAGTGAAAATAGGAAAATGGTTGGAAATAAAATTCTCTATAATATTGTTCTTTTAAGAATTTTCGATATTTTTACTATTTATCGAGTTATTGCTCGATTTGATTATTTTCGAAGGGGTAAAAATGCTTTTCACGTGTAGCTCGGTTCCTGTTGATTTCGCGACGAAAAGTGAAGATAGGGAAATGGCTGGGAATAAAATTCTCTATATTATTGTTGTTTTAAAAATTTTCGATATTTTTATTATTTATCAAATTATTGCTCGATTTGATCTATTTGAAAGAGGTGAAAATGCTTTTCACGTATAGCTCGGTTCCTGATGATTTTGCGACGAAATGTGAAAATAGTAAAATGGTAGGGAATAAAATTGTGCATAATATTGTCCTTTTAAGAATTTCCAATAATTTTATTATTCATAGAGGTATTGCTTGATTTGACCATTTTCGCCCCCCACCAAACCCTTTAGGTCAGAATGCATACAATTTTTCAGAGACTAGAAACAGATTTTTGGGCGTGGGCTGCGGCCCTGGATTGTCCTTTAATTTTATATTCGATATTTGGCAACCCTAATTGTACTCTTAATATCATTTCCATATTGCCTCAAACTGAGAATATGTGTCTTTTCTTTTTCTTCTTAGTCACGGACACTTATCTAGTCCATCCTGTAATAAAACCTGTACCCGACATTCCATTTCTCATGGGTACACGCCGCGGCGCACCTTAAACCACTTATATGTAAAATAGGCTACCAGAAAAAAAAATGAAAATAACCGAACGGGTGCAAAAAATCGAAACAACCTTGTATCTAATGGTCGCTTTTGGTAGGGAACTGTCAACTTTTTAACTTGAGGAATGCCGGTTTTTATTAAAGGCGGCATATATTAGAGAACACCTTGTTGGCTACTTGAACATACCTGTCCACAGATTTTTGTATCCTTTATGATATCCTGTTGATTAATGATTTGTTATAGAATAAAGCATGTTTATTATTTATTTTGAAGGCGTATCCTTCGTGACGTACGGACAAAAGTATCGCAAAACAATCAGATTGAAGCAGTAAATCTCAAATCAGATTAAATACCTAAAATCTCACTAAAATCATCCCGACCCAAATAAATCTTCAAATTAAAATTGTTTTCCATTGCCCAAGGTTTTTAAATTATAGTGATAAATTCACTAACTTAACCAATTTATGCAAATGGATCTTTATCACTTGCCCTGATATCTTTGTTTCATTACCTTTATGCCTCCCTGTGTTGTTTCTGGATGGTAGTCCAAGTGTGATTTCAGAAAATGAATTTTATGGTTCATACATCCCAGCTTGCTACTATTTCCATGCGAATTTTTTTATTGCCCAGAAAAAAACAACCCCAACTTAGAAATCTAAAGGTTACTCGCTTCCTTTGGACAGATTCACACTCATTTAGATCTGACTAAAGGAATCGACACCGAACACAGAAAAGTAAAAGGCTGATGCCCGTATTTATAATTCTTCCTTGAGGGAGCCTCAAGTGCCAAAACTGATTTAAATTGATCTTCAACGACTTGTCAATATTGAGAACGGTCCCGAAGTTCCTTGAGGCATTCTCAAAGAAAGAAATGTATTTAGGAGACCTATTTTTTTTTATCATGCTTCTTTCTGTAATCTGGGTTCTTTATTAAATATTCTTATTTTATTTTCCTCGAAAGTCGATATTTTGAGTTCGGATTAGTGAATTGTGTTTGTATTATTTGCAATCTGCTACAAATGTTTGTCGTGTATTTTGTTAAAAATATTCTATACCCAAATAAATTCACTAAAATGGATCTAGAGGGTTTTCTGGGATTTGTTGATTATAACGAAGAAATTGAGGAAGAACCCAATATCATGAGGAGGGTACTTGTGACAAACATCACTGCAGTTTTATATAATATGGGTAGAACAGCCAAAGATAACATTGATAATGCTGAAGACGATGCTAACAAAGATTGGGTTGACGTTATAATTGAACAATATTTGCCTGGTATACAGAACAACTTTTATTATCACTCATTTTTATAAAAGGATATCTTACACAGTAAAAACTGTTATATTTATTAATATACAATAATTTACATTTTTCACTCTTTGAAATTATTCAATAGTTTTGCTTTTTTTCCCAATAACTTTTCTCAGCTTCAGTTGCTTTTTTTTCTTATTAAGTGCCGCTCTTCTTCCTGCTCTATGTACGCTGAAGGCGGAATAAGCCTATGTGACTGAGCGCAGGGGTTGAAACAGCATGACAGAATGTTACTGTGTACGAGAAAGATGGATGATATATCGCAAGTAAGACTTGACGTGTTTATTTATTGTAAAAAGCAGTCTCAAGTTCGTAGATACGATAAATTCTCGAAGGTTTAAGAATACAGTAGTGTATCCCGATATTATTGTTTGTTTAGTGATGTAATGTTAGTGATGTAAAAATGTATAGCTGTTTTAATGCTGTAAGTAGTTACCATCCTAAGTAAATATATATATTTTGTGTGAGTAAAAGCCTGTTATTTCAACTGACATATTTTAAACAACGCAACCTATGAGAAATACAGTAAACAATTTATGTTTGGAGGAATGAGGAATTTCTACTCTTCCTTTTTGGTCCTATTGGAGTTTGAGACTCTTTCTTGGGGATGACGATGTACCTTCAAGAAAACAACAGTATATTACATACTGAGGTGGTGTGTTTCATTTCTATCAAGAGCTAACGCAGCCTTAGACTTTATGTTCAACTTTAGATTAGAATATGACTTTTCACCAAGGATTATTACTGGCTAACAGATTAATAAGTGCCATTGCACCTTCACGAAGAAAAATATTGTTACAAATTTCATCTATTTTCAATAATATTAGTATACTTACCCTCAGATAGAACCAAAGAGTAGATAGAACGTCCTTATTTTCCTGCATATTTTCTTTTGATTTATATTGTCTTTCAAAACATTTTCTTCTTCCTCTATACAGTTTCCCCAGTATCTAAAAACGTAAATAAAATAAAATCAATCATTATCGAGAGATGATAAAAGTATTCAGGTACATACCTACTTTTTTTAATGGTTAGACTGTCCCATGGATTTTCTAGGGTGTAACTAATTGTAGGGACTGTTTGTTGCACCATCTTGTTTATAGAGTCATCGTCCTCTTCTGTTTGAGTTAATTGTTTCTTGAACTCCAAATCATTTTTTCTTGTTATGCTAACATACATGTTATAGAAACACACTGACTCTATAGAGTATAAATGGAGCCAGTATATTCAGCATGTATCCAACTGTTAAAAATGGATGAAAAAATGTTCTTACTGTTAATAATAACTTTCCTTTGTTTAAGGTTTTCCCATAGCTTTTTTAGCTGTTTGTCTGTCCTCCTCGTCACAACATTGCATTATATTTCAATTACATTTTTCAATTTATCCACTAAACTCATTAACAGAAGTTTTTCTCTATCTGAGTAAATCTTAAATAATTTTTTACCATGAACATGATATATTTTCCTGCGAATAACATCTTTGTCACACTCATCTACGCACTTCATTTTTCCGGTATCTTTGCGAACTTTTCTTTTAAAATGTCCTTTTAGCATAATATCTCGTCGATAATGGAACTTTCGTCATTTCACTGGTATTTTTAATGGCAATTACTTTAGGGTGGCCGCTCTTTAATAACGATTCACATACATTTTTCACGATCACTTTGGCGTCAGAAGATAAATGCTTCCTTGAATGTTTAGGGCAGCTAGATATCGCATTAGCTGAAGATTCCCAAGGTCTCCACATACTTTTAATATTAACTTGTTGCACACTGATTCAAAGTAAAATAGATAGGTATACTAATCTATTTCGAATATTATGTTTACTATTTATATAAGCTATATAAACAGGTACCTGTAACTAAAAAGTTTTGAAAAATAGCCTAATAATTAAGTTGTTTCTACAAAACCTTAATTAGACAGTTTAATAATTTTGATAACAAATCAAGTAATGTACCTATCTATTTTTTATGAACTGGCATTAAAAATAAATGTGGGTTAATACGTCTCTGCGAAAGCGAAAGCCGAGTTTATGAGAGGTTTTATTGCAGTCATTAAGCCAAACGAA
Organism: Polydrusus tereticollis; assembly: GCA_963920685.1. NCBI lineage: Eukaryota > Metazoa > Arthropoda > Insecta > Coleoptera > Curculionidae > Polydrusus > Polydrusus tereticollis. The sequence continues at coordinate 10,960,091 of OY987332.1, read as the reverse complement.
ATATGTTGGGAAGTACTTTAATTCAAAATTAGGCGTTAGAAGAAGTTAGCGTTACTTAGTTGAGTTCCTAAAATATATTAAATTACATCAACGTTTCGGTTTACAAGGTGAAGGGGAAACGGTTTGTCAAAATCAGATGTTCTGAAATCTGTAATAGTTGTATCTCTAGTAATTTTTAAACGTTTTTTATACAATCTACAGTTTGATTCCACTGTTCTATAAATACCATTCTTCCTTACAGGGTCGTCATATACATAATTCCCTACACGGCAGCCCTTTGCATCACGGGGTCCTGTACAGAAGTCTTCCTGAAGATTCCGTCCAATCTCAGTACGAACAAAAATACGACCATGATCCGGGTGGTGGAGAGGAGACTGATGATAAGACTGGGTTGCTTAATGCAGCGTTGCCTGCTCAACCCGGAATATCAAGGTATAGTTTCAATACAAAAATAGTGGTGAGGTAAATTAAAAAGTAAATTTGCTTATTCTAGGCAGCAGCTGATAAATAGTCCATGTCCAATTTGCGGTGATAAGATTTCTGGTTTCCACTATGGGATATTCAGTTGCGAGTCGTGTAAAGGTTTTTTTAAACGGACTGTGCAAAATAGGTGAGAAACAGTAGTTTTTTGGAATACAATGTTCCTAGTCTGCTTTTGCTAGTGGTTATCAGAGAATAACAGTTCTGATATTGTTTTAGGAAAAATTATGTATGTTTAAGAGGAGCTCAGTGTCCTGTTACAGTGGCAACTCGAAAGAAATGTCCGGCCTGTCGTTTTGACAAGTGTCTTCAATGTGGCATGAAGTTAGAAGGTAAGCCGTCAATTCCCCTGGTCCTATTTTAACAATGAATCACTTCTTTCTTTAGTGTTTGTTAAGGCAAACCTTTTACTACATTAAAATCTTTAATTTTTCTAATCTAGCAATAAGAGAGGACCGAACCAGAGGTGGAAGGTCAACCTATCAGTGCTCATATTCCCTGCCTCCCTCGTTAGCAACTCAGGCTGAATTAAGGGCTAGTTCAACAGATTTAAGGTACAAGAGCAAGCAATTTGTTGAGTATCCCCAATACTAATAATGCATGTTTTTTAGGCAAGGTTTAGGTGAGCATCATCCAGGATTTACAATAAAATTGGAACCCCCTGACAATGTTATGTCGCAGCACTACAAAAGGGGTACCGTGCCAGGATCTAGGGGTGTCCCTGCATTATTGCAAGTAAGTTTAATGAAATCACATCAAATACTTTATTCATGCAAACAGGCAACACCCTGACAACCTTCCTCTGCTCACGAGAGACCTTATCAGCCCCTGCTGCATCACACCCCATGCCACTATGTCACAGGACATAGCGGAGTGAAACAGGGCGCAATACGTAGACAGCACTGTGCTCTGAAAGACACCTTCCCCAAGGCTTTACAATAAAAAAAGGCTACTGTTTGGGAAACACGTTTTCTGAGTGTTTTATTCAGCGGAAAACATCAAGTCTTCTGTAAACATAAAAACGTGCTATATTCTAAACTAAATAATATATAAAGAAAACCGTTAATCGGTAGCTTTGCAATAGGTTTGCGGCTTCAAGAATATGTAAATAAGGTTCTGTAATGTTTTAACCGACAAAGGGCAATATCTTTTAATGCTTCAACGAGTTCTTCATTTTTTTTACTAGCAGTAAACAAGTATAGCCGCTAACCTGGGTGAACGCGACTTCCGTTGGTTGGTCAAGAGTGTCCACGTGACCACAGTGGTGGACCTCCCAGACTGGAGCACTGTAGCGCCATAAACAACGTGGCTAAAACAATAATAGCACGTGTTTTGATCTGACATGTGTCTTTTTCTAATGTTAAAGTAATTGATATATATGTATACGCGTGCCCGGTGACAGAGGTTACTATTCTTTTCTTACTACTCTTTTTTTGGTCTAGCAAAAATAAAACGAACCAACCTTATACGGTTGGCGATACAGTGTCTATGTCAGGCCAGCGCAAACTCCACACTACTAGTCTGGATGGACGTCCCATCGAAGTTTTGGGTCCAAATACACTCCTACAAACTTTACAGATGCCTCATTCTACTTAGCGTTCGTTAAGGTCTCGCAAAGTAAATATCATTCTTTGTGTATTATCTGTGTAAAGCACGAACTGATTCAACCGTTCAACCTAAACCAGTCTTCTGCTCACGACTGAGCCTTCTATGCCTCAGTCTGAACCATTTCAAGTCGTTTATTTCAAAGGGTAAGCGTTGTGTCATCCGCAAAAAGAGTGTAACTAGCAATATTTTCGTTCAAGGGCAAATCATTTATATACAGTGTGTCCGCTTAAGTTCTGTTCATATTGGAAACTTTTTTAATATTAATTTTACGAAAAAAAGTTACTCTTTATAAAAAGTTCTGCTTACTGAAAAAATAATATTAGACTATTCAAACTTGAGATAAGTGAGAAAGTCCTCAAATTTCTGGCTTCCTGAGGTATCAGCCTTATATATGAAGTCCCGTTAATTCGACTCTGTTAGATTAAAAAATTGAGATAGACCCCTTTGTGACATTGGAAATATTTTTTCATGTAATTCTTCAGACTATTTCGTCTATTAGAAAATTGACAATCTGACCAGAGTGGTCCGAAATGTTCAGATCCAAAATCTCTGCCTCAGTAAGGTGTAGGTTCCTCAATCATTTTTGTCAAGCTTTCCAAAAGAACCCAGAGAGAGTGTGGTTCTCGTTGGTCGATATCAAAATCTCCTGCTAGGACAACGCTCCTGCTGCAGTGTTGTTTCCATTGCCCCAAGAAAGGTGCCAAAACATCCGCCCGGACACCTATTAACAGTTATAACATAAATATTGCAAGGCTGTATGATAGCGGACTGGGTTAATTCCCTAGCGGTTCGTTAATCTTCTGGTACTTTTGATTAAAACAACTATTTACTTAAACCCTTTGATGCAGGTTATGGTAGCATGTTACAAGGATCCAGGACAAAGACACTGGTCGATACTTAACGTTCACAATACTAACTGTTTTTTTTGCATTTTTTCCCTAACTATCGCTTGAAAGTACATCATAAAAACGCTTCAGTATCGTAGGGAGTCCAATTTCGTACGTCAGATAACGCGGAACCGCTAGTTGCTTAGTTCTACTTAAAAAGAAACCATTAATTGCCCGAAAAGGCCTTACAATCGTGGAGCGTACGTAAAAGCACTTGCTTCACGGAGCCATCGTGGAAGACTGCTCTCTTCCCCTTTGCGCCGTGCTTCTTCGCTCTTTCAACCGGCGCGCGATGCGACAACCTATTTTTTGGCCAATAGGAAGTTTGCGGCCCAATGTTGACGTTTACAAACAAAAGTAGCAGAGATTGAAATCGCACGCACACAGTATTTACCAACCTATTCTCTTTGACGTGTTGATACACGTTTCCCCAAAACTGTACTAACAGACATGAGAGTTCACTACATTAATTGAGAAAAAATTTGCAAATTTCAGATTTAGCTCTGTAAAATGCAGTTGTTGGGGAAAGGTTCAGTTATCTACAAGTAAACAAAGTAACAACAATCAGTTAACTTCAGGTAAATTCTAAAACGTAGGTTCAACCGCCAAGAATAATTTCCGAGAATATTCGCCGAAATAAAGCAAGCAAAAGAGCGAAAAAGCAAGATGGCATTGAGCTTCGCGGAATATGACATCTTATGTGCATCAACAAACGAGCGGCCGCCCATGAAACGAAGTGTTACGAGCGTACGTGACTGAAAGAAGGGTTTATTGTTAGGCAACTAGATATACTTACTTGTTAATTGAAACGGCATGACAGGATGCTACTGTGTGTACGACAAAGAGGGATGATATATGACAAATAAGACTTAACATGTTTTGACAATTCAGATTCGTATCGCCTTTGTAAGAAACAGACGGTCTCACTCGCGGTATTTACGCGAGTTTCGTTGCTTTTACGGCATCCAAGCCATGAAATTCGCGGATTTAAATCCCGAAGGTGTAATAATGTAATTATTATATCACGAATCGAGTCCAGTTAAGCTTTTGTAAAACGCAGTCGGAAATTCGTGGAATTTATGCGTTAAATTCTCGAAGGTTCAAGAATGTAGTATTGTATCACGATATTATTGTTTGTTGTTACTGATGTAGAATGTGTAGCTGATTAAATGAAGTAAGTAGTTACCGTATTAAAATGTAATGATCAAGTGTGACGATGGGTAACCAACATAATAGAAGTAAATAAATATATTTTGTGTGAGAAAAGGCCTTTTATTTCAACTGACATATTTTGAACCATGCAACCTATGGAAATACAGTAAACAATTATGTTTGGTCGCTTTCCTTACAATTAATTGCTAATTTTGGCACCTCCTTCTAGGAAATAATGAACGTGGAGCACCTTTGGCACTACAACGAAATGGAACTGAACAAGCTCAGCAGCGAGGGGCACCTGGGGAAGGAGGGAGCAAGCGGGGCGGTTCACAACCTCTCGAATCACCCCCTGCTTGCGGGGACCGCCCTGGCCGGCTCGACAGACACCAATCCGGACTTCGTAGCTAATTTGTGCAATATAGCCGACCACAGGTTGTATAAGATCGTCAAGTGGTGCAAGAGTCTTCCATTATTTAAGAATATTTCGGTAAGTAGTCCCACTCTTTGTGACAATTACATTGCAAGCATTTTAAAATTGAAATATCTTTCCAGATCGACGATCAAATATGCCTTCTCATCAACTCCTGGTGCGAGCTGTTGCTCTTTTCCTGTTGTTTCCGGTCCATGTCGACTCCCGGAGAAATCCGTGTGTCCTTGGGGAAGAGCATAACGTTGGCGCAAGCAAGAGATATGGGGATGGCGGCTTGTATAGAGCGGATGCTGAATTTTACGGAGCATCTGAGAAGGTTGAAGGTCGATCAGTATGAGTACGTGTCCATGAAGGTTATTGTCCTGCTCACTTCGGGTAAGTTATGGGATACTTTCCGGCTTTTTTGCTAACTGTTGGGGGAAAGTGAAGGAATTAAAATAATCTGTTCAATATCTCACAGATACATCAGAGTTAAGGGAGACAGAGAAAGTGCGTGCCTCCCAAGAGAAAGCTTTGAAAGCTCTGCAGGACTATACGCTGTCGCATTATCCTGAAAGTCCTGCCAAATTTGGAGAACTTCTTTTACGAATACCTGAGTTACAGCGGACTTGTCAGGTATGTTAATATTTTATTGATTCTTTGCACATGCTTTATTTAAATCTTCAAGTTTACGCCAAACTGGAACATTGAGAAAGGTTATTCTGCAAGTTGAAAGCGATGCGATGTTGTTAAGTATCCACGAATCTCCCTAGACTTTAGGAAAAAAAAAGAGTTGGCAACGTTTTTGAGAAAAATGTTGTGAATTCATGTGCCAAAAGACTGATGAAAACCTCACCTTAATAAAAAAATAATTGCTTTAGCGACGAGTCAACTTTCTTGTTGAACGGGTTTGTTAACAAACACAATTGTAGATATTGGGATAATGAAAATCTCAGTTCTAAACAGAATCTCTTTTATTTTTTCCTTAAAAACTGCAAGACTTTTTCAGAAATTGCAGCGAATCATTTATCCGAACTATTGTGCTACATTTACCAATTATCATTTGATGGGGGCATCTTTCCATCCATCTAAAAGCACTTTAGGATTGTTTCAATCTTCAAATGTGCTCAAACAAGGACATAATACAGTACAGAGGCGTCTCGCTTTTGCAGAAGTGTTTTAATCCATCGTAACTGACGAGATTTTTGAAACCTTTAAGCACCTTTATCACCTAAGTAACAAGAATTCTTTAAGGGCAGATCAACTGCTACAAATATTGACATCTTGCAAGTGACCTTGAAACTTTTTTCAAGGTCACTTGGAATTTCGACCGTGACCTTGACATCTCCCAAGTGTCCTTGAAGCTTTTTCAAGGTCACTTGGAATCTCGAACGTGACCTTGACATCTTGCAAGTGACCTTGAAACTTTTTGCAAGGTCACTTGGAACTCCGATCGTGGCCTTGACATCTTTCAAGTGACCTTGAAGCTTTTTCCAAGGTCACTTGGAATCTCGATCGTGACCCTGACATTTTGCAAGTGACCTTGGAGCTTTTTTCAAGGTCACTTGGAATCTCGATCGTGACCTTGACATCTTGCAAGTGACCTTGAAACTTTTTTCAAGGTCACTTGGAATCTCGATCGTAACCTCGACATCTTGCAAGTGACCTTGAAACTTTTTTCAAGGTCACTAGGAACTTCGATCGTGACTTTGACATCTCGCAAGTGACCTTGAAGCTTTTCCCAAGGTCACTTGGAATCTCGATCGTGACCTTGACATTTTGCAAGTGACCTTGAAGCTTCTTTCAAGGTCACTTGGAACTTCGATCGTGACCTTGACATTTTGCAAGTGACCTTGAAGCTTTTTTCAAGGTCACTTGGAATCTCGATCGTGACCTTGACATCTTGCAAGTGACCTTGAAACTTTTTAAAATTTCTTAAAAACACCGAAGGTATTCCATCAAAACTGGGGCTTTTGTCTTTGTCAAGTGACTGGAGCTTATTGTAAATCTCACAAGGTATAAGATACCAGGGTAGTAATCCGGCATTCAGACGACATCAGATGATCAATTTGTTGTTTTGAGTAGAACTTGTAGCAGCTCTCGAAATGGTCTGCAAAGTGCAGTTGCATTACTATTACATCTTTCCACCTAACTTGCAAACCGATTTCCTTGGTTGGCTCGAGGTGTAAAGGTTAATAGTAAAATTCTATCAAATGTTCGATATTATGTTGGTTCCTTTTGAATTGAAAGCTTTGTATTCCTATATAATATGTTTTATCTGTAAATCTTCATAATTTTAATAATTTCAGGTGGGCAAAGAGATGTTAACGATAAAATCAAAGGACGGCGAAGGTCCCAGTTTCAACCTGTTGATGGAGCTCCTCAGGGGCGATCATTAGAAATCACACAGACTTCAATGTGCCTTAGGGTCAAAATTGTGGGAAAAGGTTGAGATAATTCAAAATTTGTTCGCAGACGATCAAAACGCAATTTTTTAACTTTAATTTTGTATAGTATTTGGTTCATGCCCTAGCTCTCTTAAGAAGTAACATTTTTTGAGAAAGCATCAATAATACTTTAATTCAAGATCATTCTGCGTTAACTTGACCTTTTCTGATGCCACTGGCCCATTCTAAGCTTACGGTGGCGGGCTCATACTTAACAGACAGTATTTTGCTTAATTTTATGTTTATTTTTTAGATTAAGACAAATTTTTACGTACTTAGCGATTTTGTGTGCGTCTAGCACTCACACAAAGTAAAAATAAAGTTAAGTGTCGTATGTCAAAAGATAGGGTCAATAAAAGGAGTGAACTTTGGGGGACAATTTCTACCATTAAAAAAAACGCTTAATATTTGTTTAGAAGATTTTCAACGTAAGAAGTATTTTGTACTTTAGGGTTCACATACATTTGGATAATTTATCGAGTGCCTGTTATCAAAATGCTTGGTGATACAGTCTAACATACCTTATATATTAACAGACACAACTGTCAATAAATCCGGGTGTGTAGCGACACCTATTAGGTATAAAGAGAACTGACACAGCGTACAGTAGCTCCCCCTATTCTTTGACTATCGAACCTATACTTTAAAGTTTTTACGCAAGAAAGAATACCCTGTAAATATATTTTTAAGTTTATATTTTGATATTCTTGATTATACACTTGTCGGGCTATATATTTTGTTATATAACTATATCGTCATCATTTTTAAACGCGCGTTTCTCTACGACGTGTATTAGATCGAAAAGTATTTAAATATTTGCCGCAATAACAGCTGTTTCAATGCATTTTCAGAATGAGCACACATTTTTAGTAAGTTTTCAAATGTTCACCCTTAAAATATTGATTTATGGACTTTTTGAATCTGATACACTCGGACGCTCTGAACATTTCCAGCCGTTTTTGATTCCTTAATCATTTCTAACGCCATTATACAGGGTTTACATATTAAGTGTTCTGGAATGCGGAGGAAATGTTGCTAGAACGTCCGAATCCATACAAGTTGACCCAAGATGTATCTCTGATAAAACTGCTACAAGTTAACGAAGAACTTGTGGCTTTTTGTGAGAGGCATCTTGCGCAACATAAACGAATTATGTTGTACTGTTACGCTCAACCTGCTCGTATTTAATATGGGCAAACGAGCTTAGATTGTCGATTTTTATATTTGAGCTGAAAAAACGTTCATTCCAGTGTTGGGAAGATTTGGTGTTAAAGTAGTCGAAATTGAGCGTCAAAAATCAGACTTAAACTATCTATTCTACTTTTGATGCGAATCTTCCCAAAAAGATGTTAATTTTTTTAAATGTAGTCAAACTACGAAAAAAATTAGACTATTGTTATAGATAGTCTTGTACAAGATTATTTATTATTATTCATTTATTTTATTTCTCGTTTTTTATTAGGTAAATGAAACAATGCGTCATATTTAAATTGGGGTCAATAAGAAACATGTGAAACTGCCCTCAATCTTTGTTTTTACAACACAAAACTTTATAGAAATAGTTGCCCTCTTATCCAATTTTAATAATATCAAGTTTTGTTGCGTTCGTTTTTGAAAAGATGAAAGGCTTTATAATTTTTTAAGAAATGGCATTGCAAAATTTTAGATTTGATTTAAACTCTGATCGTATTATTGTGTAATATTAATTTGATCCGTACTTTTAAGTAGATGCTTCTGGACCGCTTACCATCCTCTGTTCTCCGGGGGGCTCAATATCTCCGTAAACAATGTCCTGTTTCGGCCAGGGCCGTTTAAAACGACCTTGGCTGAAACAGATCCTGTCTAAAACAGACTATTGCTTACGGAGATATTGGGCTTCTCCGGAGGACGGAGTAAACAGTCCAAATGCGACTACTCTTTTATTATATTTTATTTTTAAATTTAAATAAAAAACATAAGACTTATAGGGTGGCCTTTATAAGGCCGTATTTTTGTACGGCCCTAAACCCTAAATTAAACTTTTGTACTCACTTTTTAAAATAAATTTATACAAAAGAATCTTTTGTATTGAAATATATAATATACATCCAAAATTTGAGTGTTTAATTTTATCCCAAACTACCCTAACGTAGGTGTCGACATTTACTCGTGCGCGGTGGTATTTACAGACATCCAACTTTTTACATGACGACAGTATAAAAATAGACCGATTTATTTGGAGTTTCCGAAAAAGGTTACTAAATTTAGGATTAATTTTGACAAAATTGGTAAAAAAAAATCTTAGGCTAAGTTCACGCCACTTAACTGGGACATTTACCAAATTTATCCCTCACTTATTCTGCAGGTTAGGCCGATGCGATGTTGCCAAGCGTGGCAGAATTTCCCAGAAACTAAGGAATTAGGAGTTTTTTTACCGAATCTCCCTAGATTTTAGGGAAAAAACAAGCTGGCAACGTCGCAAAATCGAAAAAATTTTCAACCAAAGTGCCGGTTAACTTTTTGGAATAACTGGCCCTTAACGCACTTTTTGATTTTTGTTAATTTTAGTTAGTTTTTGGATTTTTTGGTACAAAATTTTTTTGTAGTTTTCGGAAAAAATTACCAAATTTAGGATTAATTTTTACAAAATGGGGAAAAAACATCTTAGGCCAGGTTCACGCCATTTAACTGGAACATTTACCAAATTTATCCCTTACTTATTCTTCAGGTTAAGCCGATGCGATGTTGCCAAGCTTGACAGAATTTCCCAGAAACTAAGGAATTCAAAGCTTTTTTACCGAATCTCCCCAGATTTTAGGGAAAAAACAAGCTGGCAACGTCGCAAAATCGAAAAAATTTTCGACCAAAGTGCCGGTTAACTTTTTGGAATAACTGGCCCTTAACGCACTTTTTGATTTTTATTAATTTTAGTTAGTTTTTGGATTTTTTGGTTCAATTTTTTTTTGTAGTTTCCGAAAAAAATTACTAAATTTAGGATTAATTTTTACAAAATTGGTAAAAAAAATCTTAGGCCAGATTAACGCCATTTAACTGGAACATTTACCAAATTTATCCCTTACTTATTCTTCAGGTTAAGCCGATGCGATGTTGCCAAGCGTGGCAGAATTTCCCAGAAACTAAGGAATTCGGAGCTTTTTTACCGAATCTCCCCAGATTTTAGGGAAAAAACAAGCTGGCAACGTCGCAAAATCGAAAAAATTTTCGACCAAAGTGCCGGTTAACTTTTTGGAATAACTGGCCCTTAACGCACTTTTTGATTTTTGTCAATTTTAGTTAGTTCTTGGATATTTTTGTTACAAATTTTAAAACATTTGTCGCGTGGTGGATGGCATAACACACATCATGATCTCGACATCCTTAGAAATTTGCCAGATTGGTCTTAAATTTGCTTGTTTGTAATTTAATTTAAAAAAAAATCGTAGAAAACCACGTTCGACTAAGAACCTGCATAGGGCTTCCGTACATTTTAAAATCTTATCAACTAGTGCCATCTATGAGAGAGTAACCAAAGGAGAAGAAATATTTACTAATAGATTACAGATTTCTGTAACAATAGTATTTTAGTTTTACTACCTTCTAATAGATGGCCAATAACCACGGTAGTCCGATGACGAGTCGACAGTTAATCCCTGTAACTTTTTATTACGGTACCCCGATGCCTAAGAAGTAATCGAGCGTAAGTCCCCAAGATTTTCAGGCATGCCGAGTTAACAGAAGGCTCTCTAGAGGATCTTGACACCTCAATAAACCCTTAAATAAATAAAATCTAAATTTTAGTATACAATTTTTTATTACATTACAATATTTAGAAATTTTAATATAATATTATTAATATATATTGGGCAATTACATATTATTATAATGATCGTGTAAGGGCTTTGCTCATTACAAATAAGACATAAAAATCGTGAACAAGCCAAAAACTAATATTAGAGTAAAAAGATAAAATAGGCAGTTGATATACTGGGTGGCCCACTGTCAACGCAGGATTCCATAGCATCTAAACTACTCAACTTTTTAATATTTTTCAAAAACAGAGTGAAAGGGAGGCATTAGGTCTACAATTTAAAATGATTTTGAATTACACAGTCTCCCAAATAGTCAGGGTAACATACTTTTTCTTAAACAGAACGAACACCTTATATCTTACACTATTTTTGAATTCTACATAAAATAGCAATTATTATTTAATAAGTGCGTTATAAGTCTATAAACATAATAGTTTCCGAAATATCGACTTTTGAAAAATGACATTTTTGAACTTTGACAGCTTTTACCTTTTTAATGGTACGTCTTTAGAGCAAAACGGCTTACATGTCCCTATTTTACTCTTTTATTATCTCCCCAAAAATGTAAACTTTTACATAACTCGAAAGCCGGAAATATGGTATTTTCAGTTTAACGCAAATTTGTATTTTTAGGAAGATAATAAGGAAGTAAGATAGGGACATGCGAGCCGTCTTGCTTCAAGACATACCGTTAGAAAGCTAGAAGCTGTCAAAGTTTAAAAATGCCATTTTTCAAAAGTCAATATCTCTTTAAAAAAATAAAAATCAAGTCTGGCAACGTCGAAAATCCCTATAACTGCTTAGAATATGTAAATCTGGCAACATATAATAATCTTCCTTGGATAACTGATGCGTCAACTACCTAGCATTTTCTAAAAGTTGTTCGCAGTTAACGCCAAAAAATTTTGACATTATCTGCGGCTAAATTCAACCTCTAACGTCAGTCGTTAGTAAAAATGGCGGACCCGTTAAGTTTACTTCGTCAATACAACGTAAACAAAAAGGAAATTATCGAACGAGATGCCCAAATTATATTCGGGGAGTTTTCGTGGCCAAAAAATGTCAAGACAAACTACCTTATGTGGGGGTAAGTAGCCTCGAAAATATTCTACATTGTCGAAGTTAACTTAACCTCACATCCGTGTCGTCTTACCAATTTTCCAACATATTTTTTGCAATTTGATTATCCTTTTTCGAGTCTATAGAATAATTAAGATAATACTGCAAGCAACAAAATATTCTCTGATAAATAGATACTAACAGAAAGCTTTTACATTAAATATTTCTATAAATAATATATACATTTTTTTTTATCTAGGTCAGGCAAAGATGGTACTGCTAAAGAATACTACACCCTAGAATGTCTTCTGTTTATCCTTAAGAATGTCTCGCTTACTCATCCTGTGTATGTACGACAAGCTGCTGCTGAAAATATTCCAGTGGTACGACGTCCTGATCGAAAAGAACTGCTTGCTTACTTAAATGGAGAAACTGCCAGTTGTCCTGCTATTGATAAGAGTGCTCCACTGGAACTGCCTACTCAGGTATTCATCACTATTGTGATCCTAAAAGTCAAATTCACATATTAATTTGTTGAAGAATTACGACATCATTTTCGTATGTTTAAAATGTTCTTTTGATCAATAGCTTTTGTTTTAAGGTTAAGAGATCAGCAGATTACGATGGCCCTGAGAGCATTGCTAAAAAGCCGCGTTTCGAGGATATGCATGTGCAAAAAGTCAGGGAGAAGTTGGCTGCACGTCTTGATGCTCCCAAAGAAGCCTCCGTGACTGTGGACAACATCAAGTCGCTCTCAGAGGCTATGTCAGTAGAGAAAATTGCTGCCATTAAAGCCAAACGTTTGGCCAAAAAAAGAAATACAATCAAAGGTACCTAATTGTTTATATACATTTTTAAACAAATACTGTATTTAGATTTTTACTGAATTTACCTAATCCAATAAACGTTAATAGAATTTTGTTTTTAAAATAATCATGGAAGCCGGTATTTGAACACTTTAAAATTCACAACAGTATACAAGTCCTGTAAGAATGTGCACATATATGCTTTAAACACTTTCATGAATGGATATGCATCCAATTCAGTATCTACTATATAAATAATCTTGATTTTAAAGTTGCATTTTTTAACTGAGATATTAATGTTCATGCATCTATGTAGACAGTAATGCCCTCCAGCACTATGTCTCACAGATGCCTTAAAATTGATCTTAAACGAATGTGACAAAGGTTTTTTATAAACATAAAAAGCATCAAAACTACTGAGTACTGAAATAATTATAAAAACTTTTCATTAGCATCCTGTGAGAGGTGAGACTAGAAAAAGCAGAGTTTTTAAATGATTTTAATTCTCAACAACATTAGGTCTGGATGAAATCTTTAACTATGTAAAATTAGCCTTACCAATTGTATTGCTCATATAATCAATTCTTGCCTTGAGATGGGCTATTTTGCACCCAAGGTCAGTAGCTCATTCACAGTAATTCGAGGCCAATCAGTATTTTTGCTACTTTACTGAATCTGAAGATAAAGAAATGCCACTTTCAGAATCTGAACCAGAATCTGACACATGAATTATCAGTGGCTTAACCTGAACATCCAGAATATGTTCTTTTTGCTAATAATCCCTTATAATATTATTTGTATGGCAAACACAATCAGACCAATTTTCAGGGGTAATGGTTTGTAATGCCTCTTTCCAAACATTCAAAACGGCATTTTCATCTTTCCTGTCTTTTCCAATAATTTGTTTAGTAAAAAATATTTTGCTTTGGGCCCAAATTAATTCAATAGCAAATGCAGTGGTAGGGCGGCAATCTCAAAGCTTGATGACCCATAGTATAAATTAATTCATCCACGGCATGCTTATCCTAATATTGCTTTGTATTATTTTACAATTTGTAGCAATTCGGGTTTGAGTGCGTTTTCCATAAAATTGATATTTTTGCTTTGTAGCCAGGACATGATATCAGCTTTTCTCCTTGAAGCATTTGGCACATTTTCGCTGAGCCGTGTCAGCGCTTTCATTTTTTGTAGAAGAAACTAAGTCTGCCCCATCTATAAAGCCATCTTTGGTGCCAGCAGGCAAAACTATTTGCCGTGTGACATACTTATGCGTGGCAATCATATTGTAAACTACGTTCCTTTTTGAGTTTTCCTTGCCTCAGTTAAATCCCTTGTTTTTGGGGCACGCTTTTCTCTATTAGCCTAAAAACATTTTGCACCAAAGATTCCATGTCCAATGTCGAATAAACCCCAAAATTCCTCGCCCGTACCTGGATTTTTGGGTATCTGGGAAAAGGTTCTTTGTTCCACTTTAATTTCTCACACCTGACAAAGAGGGGCAATTGGTACTTGCTAATTTCAGGGGATGGGACTATTCGCCGTCGCCGTTTCGCCGTCGCCGTTTCGCCGTCGCGACAATTCGCCGGCAGCCGATTCGCCGTGGGCCGTTTCGCCGTCAAATAGAATATAAGTCTATAATTATTACAATTTTTTTATATCTAGCATATAACGAATTGGACCCAAAAAGGTGGATTAGATGCCGTGTTAGCGCTGTTTAACCAATATAAGTCTATAATTATTACAATTTTTTTATATCTAGCATATACCGAATTGGACCCAAAAAGGTGGATTAGATTAGAAACGGCGACGGCTGAACGTCCTAGACCCGAATTCCAATAACCCTAATTATTATTATTGACTTGCCTATGTAGGTATATTTTTATCAAACAATTTTGTTAAAATTTAGCAATATATATTATAACCTTTTTTACGTATTTTATTAATTTCTATTTGACGGCGAAACGGCCCACGGCGAATCGGCTGCCGGCGAATTGTCGCGACGGCGAAACGGCGACGGCGACGGCGAAACGGCGACGGCTAAATGTCCTAGACCCTAATTTCATGCCTATGATTTGTTTAGAAGAAAGAAAGATGATTAAAAGCTTTCTTTGTTGCACGTTTTATTGCCCTTTCGGTCTTTTTAAATAATCTCTACTATACGTGCTATTCATTAACGGCGTTGACCACTCGACCATTTTGATTTTGATTTTGATTTTTGATTTTGATTTTGACTTGTTACAACTTACTATCTTTTACTGAATTACTTAATTTTTGGTAAAGCAACTTACATGAGGTTTTCGCCTGCAGGTATGGATGACATTGGTCAGGAATATGACATTCGAGCCATCCTAGATTTGGATGTGGACATTACAAAAGATATTATCAGTAGGGAGAGACAGTGGCGTACCAGGACAACCATTTTACAGAGCACCGGAAAAAACTTTGCCAAGAATATTTTAGCCATGCTACACAGTATAAGAGCAAGAGAAGAAGGTAGGTTAAAAACGTTACCAAAAAGACCGTTTTTACAGATATTTCAATTTGATTTTAGGTCGGCAGAGACCACAGCCCGTTCAACCACCCACTGTAACCCCCAGACCCGCAATTCAACGCCCGATACCAGCTCAACAATCCGTGTACAATCGGTACGATCAAGAAAGATTCAACAGACAAAAGGAGGAAACTGAGGGGTTCAAAATCGATACCATGGGTAAGTGCCCTTATTAATGTTCCTTGCTTGTATGTTTTGACCTGTTTTGTTTTCAGGTACTTATCACGGTATGACCCTAAAGTCAGTGACAGAAGGTCAGCCTAAAGCCAGACCTCAACAACCGACGGCTCAAGCCCCACAAGCTCCGCTGCCAGTTAGTCAGGCAAGGCCACCGTCAGGAGGTTTACAGAAACGGGTCTCAAGGACTCCCATAATTATTATCCCAGCGGGTAAGTTAAGGAAGCTATAGACGTAGATTTTACTACCACCAATTGGAAATGTAAATTTCAGGTACAAATTCGCTAATATCAATGTATAACATTAAGGACATTCTCCAGGACATGAAATTTGTGACGCAGGAGCAAAAGAAAACGGACGGAGGCAAGCGGGATAACGAAGTTCTAATTCAGAGGCAGAAGAACGGGCAAACTGTGCCCTATAGGGTGGTGGATAATCCTGCCAAATTAAGTCCCAGCGACTGGGATAGGGTTGTGGCCGTGTTTGTTATGGGGCCTGCTTGGCAGTTTAAAGGGTGAGTTTTAAGAGGCCTGCAAATCAGTCAAATTACAAATAATAACCGAATAACATCTGCAACCCCAAAGTTTCAGAGTAATAAATAAAATATTGGGCTGTAATATTTATTAATAATATTTTCAGCTATGCTAGTAAAAAAGATTTGCTTGTCTTGCTTCATCTGATATTTTTTTTTTTTTGATTGATTTGATTTTACAGTATAGTACTTACAGTAGGAGTTATCTAATATTAACCAAACAATTTAGGAACGTAAAGAACTTGCATTTACCAAGGAGCGAGATGTCGCAGTTGGTTACTTTGGTACAACTTACTGCAAAAGTTTCCAAATGATATTTTTAAAGCAACATTTTTTTCGGTTTAATTTTTTAACATTCAGTTCCTTTAATAAGCCCGAGTTTAGCTAAACTGAGATGCATCTTAAACCGCTACCTACTTAAATTCATCGAGCCTTGTACAAGTTTAATTGAACTTGGCTTTCTTGAATCAAGTTTAGTGCACAAATTGGCAACGTTGGACTTGAGTACCGACCTACTACATTATCAAGTAGTTCTAGAAACTCCTCATCATTCACGTTATTTGACAGAAGATCTGTATGACTATACTAAGACAACAGCACAAGCTAACTTAAGGTTACCTTTTGTATAAACCCAACTTAAAGCTTGTTTGTACAACCGGGCATAAGTATTTGTATAGTCTGTTCAGAGATATAAGAAAGTGACTAACTGATCCCTATTAGGAAAGACCTGCTGTAAAATTGAAATATGGCCGAAGAGGTCCGTATTTTGCTTAGAATTTAATCATGGTTTGTAATAAAAATAAGTAAGACATTAAATAATATTTTATTTATGTTTAAATGTGAAATTACAAGGTATATTATTTACAATTTTCCATACAGTTGATGTTGGAATTTTTGTTATTGTGGCCGTTTCTTCTAACGCTGCTTGCTTGCTGACCGCACGTTCAATGAGAGTTGAATAAACATTGTTTATAACTTCCTTAGTTTCCACAGAAAAGTGTTTTCTGTTTTTCGACGGGGTTATCTCCTGAGATACATTGGGCTCGCACATATTTTCCATGACTCGCACACGATTAAGCAAACGCTGTATTACACACGAAGTAAGAATAATTACTATTACTTTAAGCTAACTAGAGTGGCTATATATACAGTCTTTAGAATTTGTTTTATGAGATTAACCCTCTCATTTTGAATCAGGTAAAAATCGGTTTAAAATCACCAAACTATTACTTTAATAATGAAATTACGTCTTCCGGATTTGCAGTTTACTTTAAGACATTTTTAAGTACGGACCATAATTTATGGCCACCCTTGGATAATCCCATTCAAAGGCAAAGTGTAACTTTCTTATATCTCTGGACAGGCTTTACCCAAAGCATTAAGTGCTTCAGCGTGTTTTTCTTTTAGGTATCCGTGGGAGAGTCCCGTAGAAATCTTTGACAAAATCGCAGCGTTTCATGTGAAATATGATGAAATGAAATTGGACCCGAACGTGGCGAAATGGAATGTGACAGTCATCGAACTGTCAAGGACTAAACGACATTTAGATAGGGCACATTTAATGGTTTTCTGGGAAAAGTTGGACAAGTAAGTATCGAGTCATTGGCTTTAATTTTGTGCAAAAGTTAGGGCTATTGTGAAATTTCTCGATCTGGCCGTATATTTGAAAGTTTATGATCCTCTTCAAAAAACAGTAACAGGAATTCAAACCCTAGATTTATGTCTGTTATATCAATAATTGCATTTATTTCTATGGTGGTAATTATGTTCATATTTTTCAGGTATATTCTGCAGCATAAATCCCATTTAAGATATTAGAAAGGCTTCATGTTTTGACTAAAGGGAATAGATTACGGATTTCTTCTGTAACTCATAACTTGGCAGTTATTTGATTAGATTCGCTTGACCTCGTCATGAGTTACAGCAGTTAGTTATATCATAAAATGTATTAATTTTAATACGCCTTGTACATAATCCATGTAAGTCTTGTTACTTGTATATATAAAACATTTTAACGAAAATGTTATGCAAAACAAAAATTAGGACTATGATAGGAAAGTACAGAAGAGAAATCACACTTCTCTCGGTTTTTAAGCGGGCCTTAGATTGATTTTAAAATACTGACAATAATACTGATTGTAAAGTCCATCCGAACATATTTTGTTTGACCTAATAACTGCAATAATAGTTTTATTATATTGTAAACACCCAAGGAAAACCTACAAGTTTAAAGAATCTCTTGGTAAAATTACCCATATAAAACTGTCGATGAGCGTGCCAACCAGCGAAATATACCTGGCCCCAGCTGGCATCACTGTTTATATTACTGAAATGAAATGAAATAAGGGGTACTGATTTGCACAAGAACGGATTTTGTAGTTAAATGAAAATCCATAGTAATACCTTATAGTAGCAATGATTATTATGTTGATTTTTACCATTACTTGTATTATATATATATTAATTTATTACAAGTACAAAACAAGTGTGAAAAGTTTGCGTGCGGAAAAGGGCAACTCTTCGCACGCATTTAGGTAAAAGTAATAATAACAATTAATATACCTACTTAAAAAAATATATTTACATATATACACAGAAGGTTTAATTGTAATAATTATAAAACGTTTTAATCTATTCCTAATTCAGTTTCGCTATCACTATCGTCACATTTATAATAAGAGGATGTATTTCGTTTTGTTGTGTAGTTATATGAGAGTCTTCAATTTTTAAGACATGGTTTACCGAATTTTTCCAAGTTTCATCTGGACTTTCACCGAAAACTTTCTTTATTAGCTCTATTACAAAGAGTAGGTGTGCTATTTTCAGTTCTCATTTTCGATTTAATTTGATGCCACATGTGTTCAATAGGGTTAAAAATGCAATAATAGGGTGGCAGTTCAACACAGTGTGACCTATTTCTTCCGCCATCTTATCATACACATACTCTTTTTTAATACTAAATGCCTTTAACACTTCTAACAGCTGTTTTTTACTATACGTTTCCTCGAAGTACCAGTCATTTTTTAACATAAACTCCTTTATTGCGGATTTTGTGCCCGATGCATTCGGTACTTTTTCCAGTTGCTGACTGCGGTAGCTTGCATTGTCCACCACAATAACACTGTGTTCTGGTACATTTATTGTAAAGCAAACTGTCTTTAAACCAGCTTTCAAGAAGAGCGGCGCTGGTATCTTCATGATAGTCCAGACTTGAATCCTTTATATTTTTTGCCGACAGTAATAAACAATTAGGGATCCATCCATTCTCCCAACCTGCATGAATTATTGTTATTCGTTTTCCTTTATTTGAAAGGGCTTTATTTTGGCATTCTTCAGTTAAATCAACCCATCCTTTTTTTGACAGTCTCATGAGTGTCAAACCACGTTTCATCCAAATAAACTATTGAACGTTTTTCGGATCTAAACTTTTTTATTTCCCTAAGTTACAGAAATCACATTTTTCTTAATCTTTCGGACTCCATAATAATTTGTCTCTTGTTTATCGTCTTATACTTAAATCCCATCTCTTGCAAAGCGCGGTGAAGATAACAGATCAAGTAATGTACCTATCTATTGTTATTATAAACTGGCATTAAAAATAAATGTGGGTTAACACGTCTCTGCGAAAGCGAAAGCCGAGTTTATGAGGGGTTTTATTGCAGTCATTAAGCCAAACGAAATATGTTGGGAAGTACTTTACGTGCTTCTTGAATGACTACTGACGAAATATTGTCAATATCCAATACTGACAGTAACATTCATCGTCCTGAGGTCCGCTTCATTAGGGATTTGAATTATTAAATAAAAATTGTAATATAAAAAAATTATTACCTATATAAAGTTATATTTTCCATAAGTTTGTGTTATTGGTAATTACAATTAAGATTTTTATTTTAATATTTAAGTTTCAAAATAATATAGTGGACTATAGGCATTTGACAAGAAAAATCGACTAAGGCTAGCCTTCCACTTCTAACTAATCCCTCAATAGGGAATGGCATCACCCAGCATTTATTGCATAGTCAATGTCATCAGTCGTATGGCATGGATGTCAGGTAATGCATTTTCATGTTAAAGACCGTAGTGCATGAAAAATTGGTTGCATATAAAATAAAATAAAAAACAATAATTAAGTGAAAAATATTATTTGAAATACAAGATATTTCAACTCTACGAAAACACGCAACATCTTCGCTCCTGTATATTACGATAAAACCCCATGGGGATAGATTGGTCGAAGCCAAAGAAATAATTTATTATCTTTTAAAGATTTCTCCCTTTTTATTTTAACTAGATTGAAAAAGTGCTCTGGATTCAAATTTGTTTTCATTCAAACTCCAGTACACCCCACTACCTAAGCGAAGATATTTCGTGTTTGAATAAAATTGGGACATCTGGTATAATGTATATTACTTATATTAGGTAATATAAGAATTAGGTTAAGTAGGTTTGTGATTAAGGAAATTCTTATGGAAATATAGAATGTTTTATAAAATGGATTATTTTATTTATTAAATATTGCAGAGAGAGAAAAGAAAAATTAATTAAATCAGTTTTAATCTGACTTGAAATCTATCAGAAAGCTAGTTAAAGTTTGTCCAAAATTGCACCCCTGTCTTTTAGGGCCATAAATCAACCACCTGATAAAATACCATTTGGGCTACAGGTAGGGTTGCCAGCTTTCGAATATAAAATAAAGTACAATCCAGGGCCGCAACCCACGCCCAAAAAACTGCTTCTGGTCTGAAAAATTGTATGCATGCCGATGGTCAAATCTAGCAATAACTCGATAAATAATAAAAATATCAAAAATTCTTCAAAGTACAATATTATAGAGAATTTTATTCCCAACCATTTTACTATCTTCACTTTTCGTCGTGAAATCAATAGGAACCGAGCTACACGTGAAAAGCATTTTCAACCCCTTCGAAAATAATCAATTCGAGCAATAACTCGACAAATAATAAAAATATTGAAAATTCTTAAAAGAACAATATTATAGAGAATTTTATTCCCAACCATTTTACTATCTTCACTTTTCGTGGCGAAATCAACAGGGACCGAGCTAAACATGAAAAGCATTTTCAACCCCTACGAAAATACTCAAATCGAGCAATAACTCGATAAATAATAAAAATATCGAAAATGTCTAAAAGATCAATATTATAGAGAATTTTATTTCCAACCAATTTACTACCTTCACTTTTTGTCGCTAAATCAACAGGAACCGAGCTACAAATGAAAAGCATTTTCAATCCCTCCGGAAATAGTCAAATCGAGCAATAACTCTATAAATATTCAAAATATCGAAAATTCTTAAAAGAACAATATTATAGAAGATTTTATTATCAACCATTTTACTATCTTCACTTTTGGTCGCAAAATCATCAGGAACCGAGCTACACGTGAGAAGCATTTTCAACCGTCAACCCCATCAAAAATAGTTAAATCGAACAATAAATGCATGCTTGGGTAGGTACTAGATAAATAGTCTGGTTTTAAAGGGCAAGGAACTTTACTTCGAAATAAGTGACGGTTGGCAAGCCTAGCTACAGGGTCCGACTCTCCTCAACTGTAAAATACCTATGCATTTTATTTATAACAAACTAATTCATAATATCATTATAAATAATAATATGTTTTTAAATGAATTGCATAAATTGTTTACAGAGACGATAAATAACAATGCCTATACAAAAGCTATTTGCGTAAGTAGATGACACAACAAAAGAGGAAAGTATTTCGATCGATTCCACTGGACCAACAAACAAATTTATTTATAGTTGTAAATTGTACAAACCTAAACATTCATCTAAATACAGTGTGTGTATAAAGTCTGGAAACGGCTTAATAACATCACAATTTATTGGCCGATTTAGACCAAATTTAGTACAGTTGTGTAAGAGGATCTGACGCACCGAATGACGATATTGCTGTTGCTGCCAGCTTTTTAGTTTGTCTGGAATTCGAACGAATTTTATATTTTTAAATGTAACACCCTGTATATTTCTTCATTTATAGTTTTTACTTTAAATTTGTTACACTTCTTTGTTACACTGTTCTTCAAGTGTCCCCATAGAAAGTAGTCGTTAGGCGACAAATCAGGGGACCTAGGTGGCCACTCGATTGTACCCCCTCTACCTATTCGGAAAAGTGTTGTTCAAAAATGCGCGCACGTTTCGACCCAAATGGGGAGGAGCTCCGTCCTGTTGGAAGATTGTACTTGCATAATTTGGACCCATCACATTTCGTATAGTAGGCACTATTTGCGTTTCCAAGAGCTCAAGGTAAAGTTGTGATGTCAAATTTCCATCAATAAAAAATGGACCGATCTTGTGGTTACCCAGGAGCCCAGCCCACACATTCAATTTTCCAGGGCGTTGTCTAAGACCTTCTCTCATCCAGTGGGGAATTTCATTTGGCCCAAAACCTACAGTTGTGTCTACTGACTACCATTTAACATAAATGTTGCTTCGTCCGAAAATACTATAAATTTGAAAAACTGGTTATTTTGGTCAAACCTTGACATTATATCACAAACATTATGGACGGATTTGAAGCAGACGTCACTTACTTGAGAAATTTTTCTTAATGAAGAAACAGGGGTTTCAACAACACGTTGTAAAATTTCTAAACTTTTCTCTTCATCTACTACTGCTGGTCGTCCTGATTGTCGCCTATCTCTACAATTTCCAGGTTCTTCGAACCGTCCGTCGGAGAGTTTTTAGAACAGTTGCTTTTGAAATTGGATTTCGGGTTGGAAATGCGTCATTAAATAGATTTTTAACCTCTTCGTAAAAGCCCTATTACAGTCACGCAACTCGATGCAAGTCCATGCAAGACGCAATAAGAATTGCCCAAAGGCATGCGCAGTCGAAGCTCAGCTGATCCCTTGGTGCAACTAAGTTGCACGAAAATTTTATCGGTCTGGCGTGATACTCATTGCATTGCTCGTGCAACTCTGGGGAAAAAGCTAGTTACTTTTGTGTCACCAACAGCGCTAAAAGCTTCTTTATGCCCGTTCCTGCCCATTAACGTCTAGCAGCAAGGCAGAAGCAGCAACAATGGTGCATAATGATGCAGCGAGTACTTTTCTCCGCTTTAATTTATTTATTTCATTTCAAACAAAAAATATTTCACAAACACCAGAAAATCACAAAATAAAAATAAAACAATAACAATAACAAGTTTGAGGTTAGAAGGTTTGTTGCAATTAAAAAAAAGTTTCATGGACTTGCACGCTGTTTTACATTGTGCAACTTTCCTTCATGCAATACTTTGACCTTGCCATTTATTGCTGCAATTAGTTGCGTGACTGTAATACGGCTTTAAGACCTGACCCTATCGCCATATCTTCTCATCATAAGAATTGTAATTTCAGTTAAAGACATTTTTGCATGTAAAAATGATAGCTTTTATGACTTTACATCAAAACTGAACTGGTGTTTTATTTATTAATAAATAAAACACAATTTGTTGATATTTTCAAAACACGTCGTTATTTCGAAAACTACTGATATTAAGAACAAAGTATGTTATACCAAAAGTGTAACAAATTTAAAGTAAAAACTGTAAATGAAAAAATATACAGGGTGTCACACTTAAAAATATAAAATTCGTTCGAATTCCAGACAAACTAAAAAGCTGGCAACAACGCCAATATCGTCATTCGGTGCGTCAGATCCTCTTACACAATTGCACCAAATTTGGTTTAAATCGGCCAATAAATTGTGATATTATTAAGCCGTTTCCAGACTTTATACACACACTGTATAAATAAGTGAATAAAATTTGAAACTTTTTTTGAAATTATATGTTACTAGAATGCATTTAAGGCCCGTCAAATTATGAATATCCTGGTATTTCTAACTACAAAATACCATTGCTGAAACAATTGTTGTCATGGAAGTTATGTGGCTGTTAAGAAAATTACTTACTTAATATTCAATTTTTCCAATAATATTTGGTACTTTAAGGTGACCTTAGCCTCACTGGAAAGGTACGATTATAATGAAGAAATGAATTGTGTTAAGAATTGAGAGACAAAGTGCAACGGCCCATTCCATTTTAAAATCTTTATTTTCCTATTTCTCTTATAATATTAAGCCTATGTCTAAGTATCTAGCTAAAACTAACATGTTTTGGGCGCATATGAGCCGTAAGCATACGGCCCAAAATGCGCCCAAGAAACCGAGCAAGCTCGGCGGCCGATGTTTTGGCCTAAGGACACACTTAATATTTAAATCTCTAGCGCATTTCACTCGCGTCCCGGCAGTGCCTTAACGGGTATTAACGAGTTTTTATTACCCCAAGGGGTGTAATCGTTAAGTTCGCAAAAAGTTTCGATGAATTGACTTGGAAAACCAATGGCAAGCATTCTGGGAAAAGCTCAAAAAAACCCAGTAAAATTAATTCAGGTACTGAAATTTTGTGCCCGCCCGCAGCAGGCAATCGCAATGCAGTGGAAATGACCATTCAACCGCCATGCACGGCGGAGAGAGGCCTTTTATTCGGTGGGCGTGTCTAGTGTGTAGCCCAGTGTCGAGTCTTCTCCCACTGGCGTTGTCATTGTTTGTGAGTGTGCACTCCTATACTGGGCGCTCTCCGATCTCAGTGCGAAATCAGGGAGCTCCCAGCACAGGAATGCACTTTGTTTATTATTATGTGATGTTAAAATAATTTAATTGTCTGTTGTATGTTCGTCTACTCATGTGAAAAATTTATTTATTAGTGATACAAATATGTACAATTGCGAGCGTAAGCAGCAGGGGCAGCTTCGGTTCAAAGTAATCTGCTGGCGTTTATTAGCGCCTTTTATTTTATCGCGGTCTTCAAATATGACGCTTTAGTTGACGACAGTGGTGTGTTTTGCTGGGCGGGACTTATAACCATTACGGGCTAATTAAAAACGAGTATAGTAACTAATAAAATTAATAAAAAAGAAATACGCTCTTAACTTTTGATCGACAAAGTATGCAAATAAAAATACCTGGAAAAATACTTTTTCCTTTTAATAATAAAATGTCATAATTATGCACTCGACATAAAATGTATGTAGGTAATAAACTTAACAAATTTATTAATTATTGCACCATCATCTCGCCCAATAAATAACACAAAAATTCGTCACGCGTAAAAACTTTTCCACAGATGAAAGCAATTAACTTACTAATTTTCGTTTTTTCCCGTCATTGGATTTTGAACTTTCTGAAACACATCATCACACAAAAACAAATTTTTCTAAAATATTTTTCCGGGGGACACACGATAAATTGTTAATTATGAATTGATGAATGCAAAAATTAACTTTTTAACTGCTATGGATGGCCAAACAAATTGCATATTGAAAGTATGAAAAGATTCTGAAAAATATTTTAGACGTTAGTAAGTAACCAAGTTATCAGATTTTTTCCTAATTATAGTTTTTCCATAATCGATCGATGAAATTCCAGGTGAAACACCCTCTACAGGGATATGCGAATATTTATAAGGGTGTGAATCTACATAAAAAATTAATGATAGAAAGAAATGTAAGCGGTTAAGGTCGGGGAACCTTGCTGGCCATTCTTGAAGTCCACCGCGGCAAATCCAACGATTTGGATAAACAGTTTGTAAATAATCGCGAACTACTACACTGAAATGTGTGTATATGTGGTACACCATCGCGCATGTACCACATATGATTTCTTATTGCTATCAGAACATCCTCAAGCAGTAAAGGCAGAGATGTACTTGAAGGAAATTAAGGTAAGATTGTCCGTCAAGTGGTCTTGGCAAGAGGAACGGGCCAATAAAGTGATTGTCAATAATTCCTGCCCATACGTTAACCGAAAATTGGGGTTGGGAATGGGTTTTAGTTAAGGCATAGAGATTTTCTTCCCCCCACAAATAATTGTTGTGGAAGTTCTGAATGGAATTTCTTGAAAAATTAGCTTCGTCCGTAAATTGAATTTGTGTTTGAAATAGCGGATTTTGTGCAATATTAGAAGATACCACTGACAGAAGGTCACACGCCTTGGAAAATCTCTGCGGAGTAATGTCTGTACTCTTATGGAACGGCTATAATAAAAAAATCCACTAAAATTCTCCAAACAATTTGATGGCAAATATTCAAGTTTCTAGCAATATTCCTCGTACTCGTTTCAGGATGTTCTTCGACTTCGCGCAGCACCGCTTCCTCAATTTCAGGTGTTCTCACACTTAGAGGTCTTCAGACACTACCAGTTCTAACAAGACGACAATGAATATTAGAAAAGGTTCGACTACCTGGCATCAAAATCAGGGTCTAAATGGGATACTCTGAAGAGCAAAAGTTCAAAATTCTTAAAATATATATCAAATGTGGACACAAGCGAGAAGCGCAACGCGAATTCAGAAGGTGACATCCACATTTAGTAATTCCTAGCAAAAACACTTTTCGAAATGTGTTTCGTCAACTTTCTGAGAGAAAAACATTACAATGAAAGAAAAGGCATTGTCGAATACCTGAGGATGAAGAACTTGCTGTTCTTTTATATTTTCAAGGTAATCTTTATTTGTTTTTATATTCGCTTCGTATCATTTAGAAGCTTAATTTGTTTTCAGAAAATCCACAAAATTCGATAAGGGACTGTACGGGGTGTCCAGTTTTCGTATGTTTTACGGGTTATCTGCGTTATTAGTGAAGATAGAAGGTTGCGGTTTTCGCGGCACTGTGTTACTTTTTTGAGAAACAAACGATGCCACAAACAGAATTTTCATAGCCCCCTTAGTTTTTTTTAGATACGGGGCGATTTTGAAAATTTTGCATTTTGTGGAAAAATGTAAATTTTGAGCTTCACATTGAAAACAGCTATAAAGTATTATATATTTTTTATGTTTTACCTATCTATTATTGATCTATAATACCTTAGAAACGGAATATGTTATGATAGCAATAATACCTGCTATCACACCTAGGGCATTATAAGCGGGCATTATGATAATGCCCGCTTATATTACCCTAATGCGCTAATATGGAAATTTTATTGCTTATCCAATTTTATTTCTCTCACAATAAAGATCAAGTTTATACAAAAAATAATTTTTTCTTTAAACAATACTAAAAATTAAACTTTATTTCCAAAATAAAAATTACAATTTTGAAATGTCCCGGAAAATGTAGCTGATCCCACTATAGAATGGTCGGTGTTTTTTGTGATGGTAGCAGCGGTGGTAGCACTAACGCTATTTTGTATAGAAGAACAGTCTATTAAAGAATTTTCAATAGTCGCTACGGAATTAACCTCGGAATTAACTGAATTGGCAATCATTTTGGCTATTTTGTTTTTGGATGAAATACTTTCTTCTATATATCCTTCAGCTACTGAAGAGCTTTTCCATTTCCCATGTTGTTTTAGCGTTTCAAACGAAGCACCTGCCTCAACAAGTAAAGTTGACGATGTGCGACGCAAACAGTGGCCGGTGTAAGCTTCTGCATTATCCAGTTTTAAAAATTTTGCGATCAATGTTGGGACGCTTCCTATGGTATTTTTTCCAATGGGTTGTACTGTACATCGACCCTTTCTATAGGTAAGAAAGAATCTTCGCTCCTTTATTCCAGCTGGTCTTAATGTTGTATACTTTTTTATTAAATTTAAAGCGCCTAAATCTTCTTCGATGATAGTAAAACTTTTTGAAGTTGAAGTTTTAGTTTCTGGTACCTTTATAACCAAGACTGTTCCTCTATCTTCAATGTCATCAATGGTCATTTTGACCAACTCATCTCGTCTTAAACCTCCAAAAACACCCATTACCAATATGACTTTGTGTACCAAGTAGATATCATCAGGAGCCTTCTTAATAAATTTTAATATTTGTTCTCCTTCCAAAACTTTAGACTTCTTCGGGACGTATCCTTTCGACTTAACTTTTAAAAAAGATATGAGACGATGGTATTGCGAAATGTCTATATTTTCATAGACCATCAACGTAGACCTTAGGGTAGAATACTTGGTCCAGAGAGAGTTCGGACTGTATTTTTCCGACTAAAAATAATAAAGTTTGTTAAACATATGTATTAAAATAAAATCAATAACTTACCAGTTCCTGGAAATATGCCATTAAAACGTTTTCGGTTATTTGAAGAATTGTGTTCGTATCTTTCCAAATACCAAATATGCCATACTCCCGATCATACTGTTGCCTTGATTTAACTGGCAAAAGATTTTCGGTCGCTTTTATGACCTTTTCTCTTATATTTTGTGGAATTTCTTCCATTTTGAGCAAATCGTTAAATAAAAAATGCCAACTGACTAACTGACAGAAACATCAAAGTCAAACTTAACACCAGTCATTATCTACTTACGTATACAGGTACAGGTGCAACTTATTTTTTATATTGCGAATAAATAATGTAATTAGTCATTGAAAAACTCTTTTTTAGGTAAAACATAAAGCATTGTATGCACCACGGGCTTTACTGGACTATAATGCCCATCAGGCAGAAACCTATCCCTCGGGCCAGAGGCCCTCGGGCTATTTCTACCTTCAGGGCATTATAGTCCCCGTAACGCCCTTGATACATAAATAGCTATAAAAAGCTTGTGATAAACTGAATCGTAATAGCTTAAAATATATAGGGTGTTACTAATAACGCAGATAACCCGTAAAACATACGAAAACTGGACACCCTGTACAAGCTATATTGGCAAATGTTGCACAGTAGATTTTAAAATTCTAAAACGGCATAAATTCCACGACTTTAATTTCAGAAAAGTTCAAAAATTAACAGAAGAACAGAGGCAAAGACGTTTGGAGTTTTGCCGCCACATGACAAACACCCTCAACAATAACGCCAATTTGTTTGAGAACATTAGTATATGGACCGATGAGTCTTCTTTTAATACGGCTTCAGCTCCAAATACCAAAAACACACACTTCTGGGCATCGCAGAATCCGCAACTTACAGTTGAAGTGATACGTTCTGGGTGGGTAAAGTATGTTCAGACATATAAGAAAGTGACTAACTGATCCCTATTAGGAAATACCTGGGCCAGCTGTGAAATTGAAATATGGCCAAACAGGTCCGTATTTTGCTTAGAATTTAATCATGGTTTGTAATAAAAATAAGTAAGACATTAAATAATATTTTATTTAAGTTTAAATGTCAAATTACAAGTTATTTTATTATTAAAAATGATATTTATGATTACAAATACATATATACAAATTATTCGGTACTTATAATAGTTATTCACTTAATATATCAATATCACTATCGCTATCATCATATTCTGTTCTAACAATTATTTGTGCTATATTGGTTGTATGGACAGTATTTTCCCACTTTTTCAACATGTTTAACAGAATTTGCCCAACTTTGTGGAGGGATGTTAAAAACTTCAGTTTCTATAAGCTCAAGTACACTGGAGTTAATAATAGTAGGGCAAATATTGTTACGACGAATGGCAGATTTCAGTTGTTCAGTTCGTTTACCTCTTTTTGATAGCGCGCTTGTTTTACACTTGCCGCTTGAGTCAACCCAACCCTTTACCGGGGTATCATATGTATCGAACCAGGTTTCATCCAAGTAAATAATCGGCCTTTGCTGATCTCTGTAAATCCTAATTTTTTGTAGATATTCGGATCGCCATTCCCGAATTCTACTGGATTCCATTAAAACTTGTCTTTTGTTAATTTTTTTAAATCTAAAACCCATGTGTTGGATACACTTCCATAACGTTGTTCTGCCACATTTAACGCCGGTTTCATCTTTTCCAAGCCACTTAATTAAATTATCTAATGTAGGCACGCTTTGTTCCTCGTATAACTTGTTCTTTTTTTCCTCGCTAAAATGGGATTATTCACAATTTTCCATACAGTTGATGTTGGAATTTTTATTAATGTGGCCGTTTCTCCTAACGCTGCTTGCTTGCTGACCGCACGTTCAATGAAAGTTAAATAAACATTGTTTATAACTTCCTCAGCTCCCACAGAAAAGTGTTTTCTGCTTTTCGACGAGGTTATCTCCCGAGATACATTGCACATATTTTCATGACTCACACACGATTAAACAAACGCTGTATTACACACGAAGTAAGACTAATTACTAATCTTAAAACTAACTAGAGTGGCTACATATACAGTCTTAAAGTAAAAATCGGCTTAAAATCACCAAACTTTTACTTTAGTAATGAAATTACGTCTTCCGGATTTGCAGTTTACTTTAAGACATTTTTAAGTACGGACCATAATTTACCTGCATTTATTCATAGTTGGTTTATGGCCACCCTGGGATAATCCCATTCAAAGGCAAAGTGGAACTTTCTTATATCTCTGGACAGGCTTTATCAGTAAATGTGTGGTGCGGCACAGTGCAAAACAGAATAATCGGTCCAATTTTCATTAATGGATCTTTACATGAAGTTAGACATCGTGCTTGCACATGAAATAGAGGATATTCTTGAAACTTTTCCTCTAAACGCCGCAAAGAAATTTTATATAGCAGCAAGATGGTGCTCCAATGTCATAGTGTTCTTCCAGTTAGAGGATACCTCAATGAGAATTACGACATTTGGATTGGTCGTGGAGGGACGATTGCATGGCCTCCCAATAGTCCCGACTTAACACCATTAGACACATTTCTTTGGGGCTACCTTAAAGACAAGATATCTGCATAAAAACAAATAGTGTTGCCGATTTGCAGGAACAAATCCGAGTTGAAATTGACTTTCTCAACTTCGGTGGGCCAGATATGATTGATAATGCGATTGAAAAACTAAAAGAGGGTTACCAATCCTGCAATCTAATGAACGGTGGCCATTTTGAGCAATTATAAAAATAATATATATGTTGTGTTATGTTTTAATTTCGCTTCAAAACGGTAAAAAATAACCCCAACTACCACTTTTTGTTCATTTCATTTTCTGAAGGTTCGGTGAAAATGCTATAACTTTGCTAATTCAACAATTTCTCTAAAACCAATAATAATGGAGATATACAGGGTGTTATGGAAATGACTTATTATATTTTAAGGGGCCACTCCTGAGGTGGTCTAGAGTTACACTTGATAGTTTTTTTTTCTAAAATCGGAAGTATTTTGAATTTTGTAAAATACCTTAAAACCGGACTATGTGCGCCTTCCATGATAGTTCAATGCCCCTGAACACATGTGTTTTTGACAAGACAAACTGCTGGAATGGTAATTGTTTAGTTTAGTGCAATTAATGTTGAATTTTGTGCTAAAATTTCGTATATAGACTAATTGAGGGTAGCTGATCACAATTTTCCTTTTGCGTTTAGGCGGCAAATGCACTGGTTTTGAGAAAAAAAATGTTAAAGTTTTTCACTTACAGGTTAGGGTATTCTTTTGTAAGGATGTCTTCAATTTCCTAGATTTTATGGTTTTCCCTTCAAAATATGTGATAAAACTTTCACCAAACTATCTGTTCATAAAATAAGAACAACATTTTAGCAAAAAAACAATGGAAAAGGCACAAATTTAATTAAATTCGTTGTTAATACGCCGACAAAGTACAAGCGTCTCTTTTCAGATTCATTGCACTCACGTTGCCAGATTGTTCTTCTTTTTCTTGTAATTATTAATGGCTTCCATCCAGGAGAATGATATGCTAGCTCGAGCCAATAGGATTCATTCAATTAATAAAAATGAATTGAAAAGTATAGGCAATTTATAATACACTAACAATCTGACAACATGGGTGCAGTGAACTTGCAAACAGGCTCCTTGTACCGTGCAGTTTGCTTCTGCTTTTTTGGCCAGCTGTCAGTGAGCTGTCTCCCGTCTTTTTCCAGATAACGTAGAGTTTTCTGTTCGCTTACAAGTTATCCCGTTTTTCAGAGTTTCCTTGTGGCATATTTCGTTTATTTCAACTCAGAAGTGTATACTATGACTCCGACAAGTAATATTTTATTGGAAATAGCAACATTTTAGGATTACATGCAAAATAACATACCGGTGAGTTAGAAAAACTTTAACATTTTTTTTCTCAAAACCAGTGCATTTGCCGCCTAAACGCAAAAGGAAAATTGTTCAGCTACCCTTAATTAGCCTATATACGAAATTTTAGCGAAAAATTCAACATTTGCACTAAAGTAAACAATTACCCAAATCAGCTGTTTGGGTCATTGGCGCGTAGGTGTTTTGGACCTAAATTTTTGAAGGCATTTTTCTCGAATTTCTAGCTTCGAGCGCCATTTATAGCAATTTTTCCCCAATTCGTCTCGACCTATATATTTACGGGTTAAAAAATAATAAGTCATTTCCCTAACACCCTGTATATTGGGCAAAATATACGCGAACACCCTGTAGTTTCGAAAATATTAATTAATTTCCATTTTTTTAGACCATAGTTTATAAAGCTAACTATCATTAATTCTTGATGTAGTCCCACCCTTAAATATTCGTATATCATTAAGGGACAATTTGTATAAATAATAATTACTTACACATGGGAAAACTTAATTGAAAAAACGACAAACCACAATTTGTCATGGAAAATAATTGATAACCCTTACAATTTCGAACCAGGTGATTAGTAATATGACGACATCATCCCAATTTAATAATTAAGTGAATAATAATGATCTTATAATGAAAATAAATGTGAAATGTTAAAAAAAAAATGAGAATATTAATATTAATTAACTGAACAACAGCTACATTTTTACGGATTTTTTGAAATATTAAAATTGGGAATAAAAAAGTTTTAATCGAGTCTAAAGGTAAAATTACACACAGTGTTCATTTTGCACGCATATTTGTTACGTTTATGCAACAAAAAGTTCAAGGATCTTTGAGAAAATAAAGCTTAACATATTATTTATAATAGGAACTCACATTTTATGATACTTATGTATTAGGATGGTCTGACGAACTAAATTACAGAGTTTAATATACTGTGTATTACTGTTACTGTTATTTTTGAATTCATCTTCTTTTTTATATCCTCAGTTCAAAGCAATGAAGCAAATAATATTTACAAACATCGACAACCACAACACCTAGGTAATTGCGATTTATATTGGGTATTCCTCCCAATAACCATATTTTCCAAATCCCAAGATATTCAATAAACAAGGTTCTTTCTAAAAGCGTGTTTATAAGACCTAAATAGTAATGATGTTGCGGTTTCATCACTTAATTATTTATAAACCCTGTATCTATAAAAATATGACACTTAGAAAAATCAATAAAATTATCATTGCCCCACAAAGCCAAATATTATTGAGTTCTATGCAACTGTTTATGTTTTTATATAACAATGTGTTACGTGACAATCTTCAAATCATTTAAACAAATCGTTTAAATTATTTAAATTTATTTATAATTATTTCAATGATTTTTATACATTTCTATAAACAAAGTAATGATATAACTAGACTTATACAGGGTGTTAGAAATTCGACATACGAGCATTGGAATCTCGGCAACCATAGTAGTTAGAGAACCGGTTAAATGGGGGCAAAGTTGTGCAATTCGGTGCTGATTAAAATGCCGCTTTAAAAGTTTTAAAATTCCGAATACTTCCGATATTATTCGAAAAAAAACGAAATTTTGCAAAATAGTTTTTATTTTTCGAAGAAGTAGTCCATTCTTACAGTGGAGTAGGTAATATAGATAAAAACAAAACTTCTGTCTTCATCCACAAATAGTATTTATTTCAAAAATTAGTTTCTTTAAAAGTGGAGGAAGACAGAAGTTTTGTTTTTATTTTTTCCTGAGCTCTTTTGAATAGCTATTTAAAAATAAATGACACTTTGCCGTTGCAACTTTTTCTCCCCTACAAAATGACGTTATTAAACTAAAGATCCGACGTTTCGTCTCCGAGCGGCCAACATCCACTTTATTTTTTTAAATACGGACCTGGAATTTTTTTTACCGATTTTTAAACCCGCTACCCTCAAAATGTAATGGCGGTATTACTTTCTAATAATGAATTGTTTTTGCTTATTTCCTTTTAAATTCGTATTTTACATTTGTCAGTCCGGTCCTGGCAACGAATCACAATTATAATTAAAAACGTTATTTTTATAAAAACCTTTACAAATGGGGTTCATGAAAATTTGAGTTTATTAGGAAAGCTCTAATTTCCAAAATGTTCAAAAATATATCCTATATAGGTACCTACCTATGCACAGATCGATGTTTCTTATGATCCTTGCTATACTACCCCCTTTCAATTGACCTTTATAGCCTACGAACTGTATGTTGTATTATTCTTCAAATTCTTCAAAGTTTGTTTAAAGTTGATCTTACTGATAGGTGGATCGGAAATGGTGGGGCAATAGAGTCGCCAGCGAGGTCGCCAGATATTTCGCCTCTGGATTTCTTTTATGGGGGGCATTAAAACATTTTATTTATAAAAATGACTTAGATACCATGGAGGAACTGGAAGAACGCATACAGGTTGCAGTTGGTAGGATAAGGAGAAGATCGGTTGAAAGGGCTGTCGCCAAAATTGGAAAAATAATCGATCGTTGCATTGAGCAAAACGGCAATATTTTTGAACATTTAGAAAATTAGGTTTTATAATTAAGAAATTTATAATTATTAGAAAATTCTTATAAAATAAATTATGTTACTTATGTATGAATGTTTTAAATAAAATAGAGTGTTTAATTAATATTGTGATTCGTTGCCAGGACCGGACTGACAAATGTAAAATACGAATTTAAAAGGAAATAAGCAAAAACAATTCATTATTAGAAAGTAATACCGCCATTACATTTTGAGGGTAGGGGGGTTTAAAAATCGGTCAAAAAAATTCCAGGTCCGTATTTAAAAAAATAAAGTTGATGTTGGCCACTCGGAGACGAAACGTCGGATCTTTAGTTTAATAACGTCATTTTGTAGAGGAGAAAAAGTTGCAACGACAAAGTGTCATTTATTTTTAAATAGCTATTCAAATGAGCTCAGGAAAAAATAAAAACGATTTTGCAAAATTTCTGTTTTTTTCGAATAATATCGGAAGTATTCGGAATTTTAAAACTTTTAAAGCGGCATTTTAATCAGCACCGAATTGCACAACTTTGCCCCCATTTAACCGTTTTTCTAATGGTTTCCGAGATTCCAATGTTCGTATGTCGAATTTGTAACACCCTGTATAGGTAGGTATGCGCCTAAAAATATTAAGGCGGTCTAATTGTTGTTTATAAACAGTTAAAACAAACGAAAATAGAACGAAATTGTTGGTGGAGTACTTGTAGCGACCTTCAAAGAAGTAAATGGAGTAAACATATTATTAAATTGTAAAATCGTTTAATTTCAATTTTTTTATGATGTTTTGTATGGAAAACTAAACAAATAAAACAAGATCAAAGGTAATGCGAGTTCAGGATAACACTACGTAGTTATTTCTTCTCGTCTTTGACTGGGGACAATTTTCAATTTCGATTCATGTGGTCGATAAAAATTTCCGTCAATAATTGCAGCTCTAGTGGTGTTACAGGTGTTAATTTAAGATTTTTCAAATCATACTGATTAGCTTATCACAACCACTATGATAGTAAGTTATTTCTGAGTACAAATGTCAAGGTTTTAAGGGTATACCCTTTATTATTTATCAGTTTAAACAAATTTTAATTATAAGCTTTGGTTCTTAAAAACATATTTATTGACATTGGAAACAGTATTTACTTTTAATTTATTTAATGCATGACTTTTAGCGCAAATTAAAAATATTACATATCTACTTATTAAGCCCCAAGAAAACAGATAAATCACAGAACTTGTTCAAAATATCTACCGCCAAACTGATCATAGGAAATCCCATGTAAATTTTGCTATACTTCAAATATTGGCTCCCCTAGTAATTTTACATCATGTTGTTTCAATGGTTTCATGACCTATACCACCCTAATTTTCTAAATTTTTCGATTGGTGCGTTTATTGTTAATAGTAACTATCAATTTTTGAAAAGCTAACAATAGCTTAACGAAATAAAAGAAAAATATACAAAAACCTCGACACCAAATATACTGCAATTACCTCGAAAAATTTATTTTAAACGTTTTGGAGTATTTTCAAAATGAAAAAGAAAATAGCCTTCAGCCAATTTCAGCTGTGAAATGCACTTCAGCAGCCTGTAAGATTAGTGAGAAAACTGTAGCCAGGATCCGAGAGGAATATACAACAGGAACCTCTCCCAGGGTAAGTGGTTTGAAATTTATTCACATATGAATACAGGGTGTCCCACAGTGGATGGCGTATTAGACGTTTATGGGCCAAGAAATTATGCGATTTTTATATTATAGAATATATAAGGATTGAACATGTAGTCATAATATTCAATTTCCTTTTTAGGCTAATAGAGAAAAGCGTGCCCCAAAAACAAGGGATTTACCTGAGGCAAGGAAAACTCAAATCAAGAACGTAGTTTACAATATGATTGCCACGCATAAGTATGTCACACGGCAAAAGCTAAAAGAGGAATTGCATGCCAAACAAATTATTGACCTAAGCAACTCCACATTAGGTCATTTGTTAAAGCATTTAGGATTTAAATTTAAAAGGGACATTATTATGGAAAAACTGGATATTGTTTCAAAACGTATAAAATTTTTGAGGCAATATACAGAAAACTTGTTATCAGAAACTCCGTTAGATGTGGTTTTTATAGACGAAACATCGATATTTCAAAATGGTAGCGACATTAGTTCTAAATAAAAAAAAACAATCAGACGGCAAAAGATATATAGTTTTGCATGTTGGCACCAAAGATGGCTTTATAAATGGGGCAGACTTAGTTTTTTCTACAAAAAATAAAAGCGCTGACTATCATGACAACATGAACTTTACATTGTTTGAAAAATGGTTGGAAGAACAGCTTTTACCTCGGCTCGAAAAACCCTCGCTTCTTGTTATGGACAGTGCAAAGCACCATTCACGGCTCAGCGAAAATGTGCCAAATGCTTCAAAGAGAAAAGCTCATGAAAAAAGCACTCAAACCCGAATTCCTACAAATAGTAAAACAATACAAAGCAAAATTAGGATATGCCCTTGAAACAGCCAGGAAAGATGAGAATGCCGTTTTGGATGTTTGGAAAGAGGCATTACAAACCATTACCCCCGAAAATTGGCCTGATTGTGTTTGCCATACAAATAATATTATAAGGGATTATTGGCAAAAATAACACATTCTGGATGTTCAGGTTAAGCCACTGATAATTCATGTGTCAGATTCTAAGAGTGACATTTCTTTATCTTCAGATTCAGATTAACTTTTCTGTATGTTTATTTCATCATTTTTTTATAAAAATGTTATAAATATAAATATGACATATATTTTTGTATTGTTCTCTTTCTCAGGTACAAACGTGGGTACCTGGTAAAAAATAGAAAACTAAGACTTATGTGATTTATTATTTTACTCCCTTTGAAGAGCGTCAACTAGATATTCCCTTTAATTTATTCTTGCTTTTGATTTGTATGACAACAAAGAATACCCCTGTAGCGTTCTTTGTTGCACGTTTTATTGGGGGTTCGGTCTATTTAAATAATCTCTACTATATTAACTTAATCCCCCCCAGAATTTCGGGTAGGGCTGTTACTGTCAACTGTTGAGGGTGTTAGTATAGAATAAAGAGACGTGTTAGGGTGTTTATGTTAGTACAGGTAAAACTTATCTTTTCATGTAGACAAATCATTTGATGCAGGGACAGCCAGAAGACACTGGGGGACAGACTGGTTCACCAGGCCACCATTCACATAGCTGAAACACAAAAACAACACTTAATTATTATTGTGTTCGAAACGCCAAAATCGTTATTAAAGGGGCTAACTTCTGCAATCATAATAATTAATAATGCGCCTTGCTTCAATTTTAAACATGTTTAATTAAAAATGTAATTTAAAAAAAAGATTTATTTCTCTTGTTTAAAACTAAAGCAAAACGCATCATGGTTTTCAAAACGTATGTAGAGGACTAAGGATACATTCGATTTTAATATTAAAAAAGAAAAAGTATATTTAACAATTTTTTAAAATAAAATCATCGATTTCTTCGAAAGTTGAAAAAATGTCAGTGCTTGAAGAATTATAAAAGAGCCCAATTTATCAAATTTGATCACTACTTTTCCCATGTCACCTATACAGCGTGTCCAGAAAAGTTCTAGACATATGGGAATTTTCTTTATTGTTGATTTTATGAAAAAAAGTTATTCTTTATAAAAAGTTCTGCTTGATGCGCAAATAATATTGACATATCAAAACTTAAGATATCATGTACAGGGCGGCAAGAAAATATAGAAACACAGAATTACGTTAAGAGGAAAGTAAGTACCCTCAACTTTTATTTTAGAGCAAATTGTTATAAGAAAACTTTACTAAGGACTACAAAACGTGGTCAGATACAATTTTTCGTTGAAATATTTTAATTTACCATCAAAAAGCCTTTGAAAAATATTTTTTATCCGATTGTGTCAAAAAATGACGTTTTATAGATCAGATATTTGGACGAAAAGGTAACCTTTTCAATAAGGTATTGATTATTGCACTGGTAGCTAGGCAACCTTTGTCGTCCTAGCCCGAAAAACATTTTGTCGGACGCTAAAATATTTTCAACAGTTTATTTTATTCAATTATTTACAATATTTATATTAAATGTACAATTAGAACAATTTTGAACAAGAACGGGGTGATGTAAATTTGATTTTGAGGATGTGTTATTATTTTTGGTCTCCGTTATGATATTATTCTCCAATGTTGAACTCGATTGGGAGACGGATTGCGACACCTGAGTCGAGACTGACTGCAGGTCAGATTGTGGAATGTTGAATATTTTCTTGGTCAGCTCTAACTTATTACTTAAGGAATCATCTATGTAGCCCTCGGCTACTCCCGAAGACTTCCAGCCTCCATGCCGTTTTAGAGATGTTATGTCTGCTCCCGCATCTACAAGTAATGTGGCCGATGTTCTTCTGAAACAATGTCCCGTGAATTCCTTGGCATTCGGCAGTTTTAAGTAAGATGCTATTTCCTGAGGTATAGAGCCAAATTTGTGTATACCGACAACTTGCTTATGGCATTTTCCATTGCGATAAGACACAAAAAATCGCCCATCACGCATATTTGTTGGACGTAAAGCCAGATAATTTCTATAATACTTTAGATATTCTCCAGTCACCGTAAATGATCTCGGTTTGTTTGTTTTATTATAGGGAATTTTTATTAACAAAGCCGTTCCCAAATCTTGTATGTCATCAATTTTCATATGAGCCAGTTATTCTCGACGACATGCGCCCGCGATTCCAAAAATAAAAGCAACCTGTAATTAAGAAAATTGTTAGTCAGAAATTTAAAATACTATTATATAGTTACATTTACCTTCAACATTAAGTATTTGTCATCTGGAGCATGGCAAAGGAATTTGTGAACCTCTTCTCTAGTTAGGATCCTTGATTTCTTTGGACAATATCCAACACTTTTTTGTTTCAACAATGCTCGTAATCTCATGTATTTAGATATATCAATATTCTGTTTTACATTTACCACTGCACGTAGCATAGAATACTGCGACCACAGAGTAGATGACTTCATAGTTTTCGATAATTCCGCCATATAGACCAAGAAGACGTTTTCGGAGAACGACTGTATATTTTTTTCTTGCCGGTAATCCATAAATTTTTTATAAGCTCTTTCATATATTTCCTTAGATTTTTGTGGCAACAAATGTAACATTACTTCCTTGGCAGTTTCTTGAATGTCAGGTGGTGTACCTTCTATAAGATCATCGTCTATTTCCATTTTTAATTGTGTTTTTCAGGTTTTAAAACTAGCAGAACACGAAAGATTAGTTAAAACTATCGCCTGATTGATAAAACGTCAGTTGATAATATTAATTTAATTATTTGTTAGATCCATGGATACGCATATTACAGGTTTCATTGTTCAAACATTCAAGGGACAAAAAATTACAATGCAAGATGAAATATATTGGTTTTCTTAATTTTTACATTATTTTATAATCCGAGCAAAAACACAATCGGATAAAAAATAACGTATGTTATACGGACGAAAAATGTATTTCGGACTATGCGGGTTACTGGCCTCGGCTTTGCCTCGTCCAGTAATCTCCCGCAATACGTCCGAAATACTGCATTTTTCGTCCTTGTAACATAATATACTATTTTATTTTATTTCTTTAACAGTTACCTGCAACAATTTTGCAACAACTATGTGCAATACTATAGTAACGAATATTGACATGTTAGTCGAAAATCATTTATTATTTTTCGACTTATTAACAAGAGTTTTTTGTTAGTTTCGTCTTGGTTGTAAAGTTAACGCTGCAGGAGAAAATAAAAACTGTACTTATCGTCGGAGATCACTATAAACCTATTAGGAAAGCCGCACTCATATTTAATACTAGACACCCTGACAAAATGGTATGTAGCGCCACTATAGCAAACGTAATGAATAAATTTAAAGTTACTGGTTCCGTCGAAAATGTATTTAAGAAACAACACAACAAATGGTCTACAACAAATGGTCCACAACAGAAGAAAAACAACTCAATGTAATGCAAGCGGTTATCGAAGACCCAAAAATTTCTTTAGGAAAATTGTCAAAAACTATTCAAGTTGACGTCAAAAAGTCTACTGCTAGTAATATTTTAAAAATAAATAAATTTCATCCATATATACCGAAATACAATCACACGCTTCTTCCTAGAGATTTTGAATCCCGTTTCCTATTTTGCGCGTGGTTCCAAGGCGAGTGTGAAGTTGATCCTTTTTTTGCAAGAAAAATATTATTTACAGATGAAGCCAACGGCGTGGTATGCTCCCGAAATTGTCGGTGGTGGAGTGACAACAATCCAAATTTTATAATCGAATGCCGTAGTCAATATTCATTTAAAACCAATGTTTGGTGGACCATCCTTTTTCCGACAAAATATAAATGCTGCCATTTACCTAGACTTCTTAAAGAACCAGTTGTCTCAATTTCTTGACGAACTGCCACTTAATATAAGACGTACAATTTGGTATCAACATGATGGAGCCCCATGCCATAGTACTAACACAGTAACTGGGTATTTGAATGAAGTATTTCTGCACCGTTGAATATACGTTCAAATATTCCTTGGCCAGCCAGGTCGCCTGACATCACACCCCTGGACTTCTTTTTATGAGGCCGATTAAAAGAAATGGTGTATGGGCATAGATCTTTTCAGGATATTGACCATCTTGAAGCAGTAATAACAAACTGTGTCCAAGAAATCACTCCCAATATGATACGGGCGACAGTAAGAGAAATTACAAGGCGTACTATAGTTTGCATGGAAAAGGAAGGGGGGCATGTGGAGACATAATTTTTCACTTTAAACTATCTGTTTTTAGATCACTTTTATCATGTAATCATGCTAACATATTGTTTACTATTCACATTCACAATTTATTTTTGCTCTAAGGAAATTAAATGTTTTTAATATTTCTGATAGGTAGATAGGTTAATTTTTTAGGAACATGAAATAATCTCGCATTATGTTTTTACGTAATTGGTTTCCAACAAGAGATAATGAATGCTCAACGTATTTGATGGTACCCTGTAAATTAAAATATTTCAATGAAAAATTGTATCTGACCACGTTTTGTAGTCCTTAGTAAAGTTTTTTTTATAACAATTTGCTCTAAAATAAAAATTGAGGGTACTTCCCTCTTAACGTAATTCTGTGTTTCTATATTTCTTTGCCGCCCTGTACATGATATCTTAAGTTTTGATATGTCAAAATTATTTACGCATCAAGCAGAACTTTTTATAAAGAATAATTTTTTTTCGTAAAATCAACAATAAAGAAAATTCTCATATGTCTAGAACTTTTCTGGACACGCTGTATAATAGTGATATTTTAAGTTTTCTAAATATTTTATGACAGTTTTTTACCATCTCTGAAAGGCATTTTCTTACGCAGTGTAGTATTCTATTACACACCGCAACGGGGCACATTCACTACTTAGTTTATTCTTAAATCAAACAACTTAAATTCTTCTATATAACGATGCTCACTGATTCCCTGCCTTGCTTCGACTCCCCATCCCCTGGTCAGTTTTACACAACACAGCCAAACAGTGCCTTCGTCATGTTTATTTATCATCACATAATATTTATTTAAGGTAGTATACTACACGAAGTATTAAACTAAATTTAAAAAACTAGGCAGGCGTTAAAAAGAGACTTTAAGGACCTTTAAATTGAGGCTATCAGTAAACCCTTGATCTCATTTAAAGTTTTAGTGGTTTGGAAATATTAACAAAAGGTTTCCTCTTTAAAAAGAAAATTGAAGTGTAAACTAACCTGAACGATAGATATAGGAAATTGGGCTTGTGTCGATTTCATTGGACATAATATCTTACTACAGTCCAAACACCCTCACAGTCCGCACGCTACAAAGAACAACGACTTTGTAGTGTCACCCTCTTTATTCATAGCCTCCACAAAGTTTTTCATTTGTCCAAGTTTAATGTGAAGAGGAGGCATAAGGACATTTTTTGGTGATGGGTCCAAATTATGCAAGTACATTCTTCCAACGGGACGGAGGACGGAGCTCCTCCCCATTTTGGTCGAAACGTGCGCGAATTTTTGAACAACACTTTTCCGAATAGGTGGATGGGTAAAGAGGGTACAATCGAGTGGCCACCTAGGTCCCCTGATTTGTCGCCTAACGACTACTTTTTATGGGGACACTTGAAGAACAGAGTTTATACCACAAAACCTCAAGATTTGGGCGATTTGCAACGTCGAATTTTGGACGAATTTGAGTTAATAACGCCAGAAATGATTTACAACACAATTGAAAAATTTTATTTTCAATTAGCACACTGTCAAGCTGTACAGGGAAAACAGTTTGAACACTTAATATAAAAAAAAATATTTTTTCTAAATTGTACTCGTTATTTCGAAAACTACTGATTAGGAACAAAGTATGTTATACCAAAAGTGTAACAAATTTAAAGTAAAAACTATAAATAAAAAACTATACAGGGTGTTACATTTAAAAATATAAATTTCGTTCGAATTCCAGACAAACTAAAAAGCTGGCAACAACGCCAATATCGTCATTCGGTGCGTCAG
Organism: Polydrusus tereticollis; assembly: GCA_963920685.1. Taxonomy (NCBI): domain Eukaryota; kingdom Metazoa; phylum Arthropoda; class Insecta; order Coleoptera; family Curculionidae; genus Polydrusus; species Polydrusus tereticollis. The sequence continues at coordinate 10,917,140 of OY987332.1, read as the reverse complement.
ATCCTCTTACACAACTGTACCAAATTTGGTTTAAATCGGCCAACAAATTGTGATGTTATTAAGCCGTGTCCAGACAATATACACACACTGTAAAACAAAACTTACCAGGAGAAGTTTTGCAACTGCGACTCGTTTTCACTTGACGTTTCCGTCGTTGGAAGAACTTTCTTTACTACATAGAACCACTCGATTCTAAACTCAAAAGGAGACTGAATAAGAAAATAAGTTTAATGTTATAAACAATCCACTTTAGGTTATCTTTCGGTTTTAAAATGCACCCCTTTTAAGTGACTCCTCAAAATTTACTATCTGCCAATATGCAAGGGTCTAATGAGCCCATTGAAAAGTAGTACGTATAAGGGCTTTATAAATACTTTTTCTATTATTAGAAAGGCATCCGCATTGTGAAAAACAAAAACAAAGACCCTCCGACTTCTTTTGGTTGCAACTCAATTTCAAATTTCATTAAATCTTTAGTGAGGCAGGTCGATACCGTCATCTAACCGACAAAAACCCCACCACTTTCCATTCTACAGCGTATGCATATTATGTGTAAATGTTTGTTATACCTCACTTAGACATATATAAACAAAACAAGATATTTTAATCAAATGCATTCATAGATTTCCTCAATTAAGCGGACTGGTGACCCGCGTCCCATTTAAAGAATTTTCGCAACCGATTCTCATCGCCGTACCAAAATGTTAATAATACCAAAAATTGCAAGTTGCTTTCAAATGTTAATATTCGTTTTTATGACGATTTTCTCGGAAGTGCAGTGTCTAAATAAGGACAGTTTAAGGGCAACTTACCCTATATATGGGTTGTCTTGTGTGATAAAAGAAACTCTTACGAATTCTAGTGCTTGTTTTAAGGAACTTAGTGAGTTTAGACATGCGGTGGACAGAGGGAAGGTATGGGGGTTAAAAGGTACGTACCTATAGTCAATACTAAAGAATTTCTTATAGTACGGTTTTTCTTTAAGGGGGCTAAAGGGGGTAGAAAGTTTACTATGTAAAATTCTATGGCCGCTTAAAAAAAACACACTGTTAGGTCATGCATATTTTTACTAAAGAAAGCAAATTACCTTCAGGTCCTTTTTCTTTTGGTGAAAATATCTTATTTTTAACGTAGTAGTTATACAGGGGGTGTCTCTAAAAGATGCGGAAAAAATGCTACCACAAATTCCTGAGGCTTAAGTATGACTTACCTTAGTCTAAAAGTGGATGATTTCGGAGATACTGAGTGTCAAAAGTTTAATATGGTTTTAGTTTTTCATAAATAATTCTTTTAATAATTGGTGTATTGTCACAATATTCGGCTAGGGGGGTTTTGTGGTGTGAAAAATTAAAATCTGCTCTCATTTTCATTGTAAAATTTAGGGGGCGCCACCTGCGGTACCTTGCACAGATTTAAAGCGAAATAACTTTTTTGAACCACCCTGTATTTAACTTTTAAATTAAAAGGTATACGTGATAAGAGTTGATTTGAGCAGCCGTTTTTGAGATATCTGGATTTAAAAAATTCAGTTCGTGTATGGCCAGGTTTAAATTATTGTAATAATTGAACACAATTTGAAGCGAAGGGGTTCAATTGAAATAAATGTTCCTAAAAACTAAAAAAAAACAATTACAGAAGGGTGTTGTTAATTTTATTCTCTAGTAAAAACAGGCAATAAGAGATTTATCAACAACAAAAATTTAATTTAATTTAATTTAAAAAAAAAATGCGTTAAACGAATGTTAAAAATGACCTCCATTTTCGTGTGTAAATAGATTAATACGTTTTAAAAAATTTAATTGAACTCTTTGGAGCATTTCGTCATCATTTCTCACAACGTTAATTCCAGTTTGAATACGTCTCCTTAATTCATCTTCTGTATCTACTGTATCCCTATCCACCTGGAACCTTGCCGATGAGCCGTAGACGGCGAATCGCGTCCAAGGATTGGGTCTGACGGAAGAATAAGGGACAACTCTGTACACGAACTTATCTCAAGTTTGTTGTTTTTGGTATTAAACATGATGGCACATATTAAAAAAAAATAGTGATAACAAACCATTTGAAACGTATAAACAATTTAAATAATATAGAAGCTTATCTAAAAAATCTAACAAGTAGGTATTAATTAATTTTTCATTGCCAAGGAATCCCCCAAAAAAGAGTCAATCGGTGTAATATCTGGGGATCGCGGAGGCCAGTTTATGGGAATATTCCATATTATTTCTGGAATTATGAGGACCCCATCTTGTTTAAACCACATATTATTGGTTATTGCTAGAGGAAGGTCGTTAAAAATATCTTCTTGGTCGTTTCTTACAGATTGCCCGTATCTTTCCGAATTTAGTGTTCCTTCATAAATTATGGGTCCAATAATTCGTGTTCCCAAAATACCGCACCACACATTAAATCCAAAACGATGTTGATGTCTGTATGTAAAGTATAAACTCGATTTTCATTTTGTGTTGAACCATAATGACGATTTTTTCTGTTAAAGATGCCATTGTTTCAAAAATACGAACATTATTGAGAAAATGACGGATTTCATCGCACACAAAGTCATTTTGCGCTCGTAATCGCCTGGAAGTAAAGTATGACAGATGCGGAATTTATAGGGATGGTATTTTCTGTATGAACAATTCTTTGACATAATAATGTTAAGATTTTTTAGATAAGCTTCTATAATTTCTAAATTGTTTATGTTAATACGTTTCTAATGGTTTGTTATTAGTTTCCTTTTATTATGTACCATCATATTGAATATTTATGCACTCAAAAATTAATCTAATATTATTGTAAAAAATGTTTTTAAGACTAACTAGAGTTCAAATACAAGAATAAAAAATATTGCGAAAAAACGAGACATTGGATTGAAAATTTAATAAAATCCTGTTGAAGAGGTTGAAAAGTGGCAATGAGAATGTAAAATTTATTTGGACATATCTCTTCAAATAGAATCAGAAAACAATAAGAACGATAAACGACGCAAACATCAGGGTTTTTCCGAATATCTTAGGAATTTTTGAAATTTGAAAACATGACGTCTCAGAGTTCAGTAACTTTTCTTTAATTTAATCATCTCTGTATGTCCGATGGTTTACGGGATCCCTGTAATAGTATATTATTAACCAAGGTTTAGACAGCCATCATTATTGCCCGAGCGGCAAGTTTAAATCACGAGGAGCGGAGCGACGAGGGATTTAAGACGCGAGGGCTATAAGCTGTCTAAACCGTGGTTAATATAATATTTTTTCCACTACTACAAACTTTTATAAGACATTTATCTTTATAGTATTAATAATTATAAAAAATGATAGGTAGGTATAAGTATATTTTTTAATCAAGTTACCTGCGCTTTCGAATTGGCAAAATATTTTGTTGTTTTGTCAGGTGGCTTTGTTAATGTCAATTTTTGTTCATTTATGTCATCAGATTTCACGAGTTTTCCGTTCTTTTAAAAAATGAGCGAAGAAAATGTTAGTGATATTATTATGTGTACACCTCCAGAATTAAGGATGAAAGCAGAAAAAATGTTGATTGTATCGATATTTTACAATATCAAGTAATCTAATATGCATTGATAATTATCTGGTTGCCTAACCACATTCATATTTATGAATTCATGTTGTAAAATCAAAAAGTCAAGTTACCTGCCTTCAAATAGTTTCTTGAACATCGGTCAATAATGGATTTCAATGCCTTATTATTGACCATGGTCAATAATAACTTATAAGGTAGAGAAAAACGATTTCTAACGTTAATAATCGGTCAATAATGGCGATGTTATAGATTAGTAGTGGAAAAAGTACATTCTTATATGGGACATCCTGTATAGGAAGCTTTTACAAAGCTTTATATCATAACCGCCTGTAAATAGGTGCGCATATTTGGGAGGGAGGGAGGGAAAGATTAATCACAACAGGCACTCAAAGTTCCGGCGCCTATAAAACCCAAATTTCTTAATCTTACTCCAAATTTGATTATACTAATTCCATATCACCCAATGATTCAAAAATTAATAGTCATTTACGCAATTAGGAGCTGTGATGGCAAAAACTGAATTAATTATGTATTCCCGGAGGTAAAAATCAATGTACGTCAGGGATTCTCCACCACATTACCATGAACCGGTTAAAAAAATTTTTAAATCAGTGCAAAGGAAAGCAGCGGAGTGTTTTTAAATTTCGTATCTATATTTTATTTTTTATTTATTTATTAATAATTAATAGCTTACGCTAAGAGTTTACAAACAATTGTGAACAATATAATGCAATAATTATTTTAAGCAAACTTAAATTGTCAATTAAGTAGTTCTAATAATAGCATATTGTAACTCTAAGCCTATATTATCTTTACAGAATATGATACATTTTCTCTTAAATATTTTAACTGAATTTGAGTTCTTTACACTTTGGGGTAGATTATTGTATTGAATAAGTCCGCTGTGGAAAAGATCATTCTGACTGTAGTTAGTGTTAACCGTTGAAACATAGAAGTCTTCTCTGGCTCGGGTTGGATAGCTATATGTACATCTGTTATGTACCTGGTGTTTCTCAATAGATGTTCAGGAAGTAAACTGTGTTTTATTTTATATATGATAGTCATTGTTTTGAGAAATAATATTTGTTTAACACTCAGGAATCCTGTTGCTTGTAACATAGTTTCAATCCTTGTATAGCGACTACACCCTATGATAGTACGCATGGCTTGATTCTGCTTTTTTTGAAGTATACTTTTCTCTGTCATGTTCAACAAAAATAGTATAGATGAACAGTAGTTAAAATGTGGTAAAATAATCGAATTGTAAATTGTTCTCTTTGACCAGTCACTAAGATATCTACTCATTCGTCGTAGTAGATTTACTTTCTTTGCAATTTTATTGGTTACGTATTCTGCATGTGCAGAAAATGTTAAATGTTCATCTACCACAACTCCCAAGTACTTGCACTGTTCAACCTGTTCTATCTCTTGGTTATTTATAAAAATTCCTCTGTGATTCCTAGTAGGTGTAGCATTGAATTTACTTTTAATTATCATACATTTTGTTTTTTCTGTATTTAGACTTAATCCATTTTGTGTCAGCCATTTGTACAGTACATGTAGGTCTTCATTTATGGTTTGCACAACCTGTTCAACATCTTGACCCACAAAATACAGCAAGGTATCGTCGGCAAACAGCTGAACTTTACATTTTTTCAAGTTTCTTACTATGTCATTGATGTAAACAATAAACAGATTTGAGCCTAACACTGTACCCTGGGGGACCCCAAATAGATTTTCTTTTAGCGCTGATGTGCTGTTTAGAAATCTTGTTTCCTGGATAGATAGTTTTTGAACCATTTGAGCACAACATCTTGAACACCATATTTTTCTAATTTTAATAAAAGTACGTATGGCACCAAAAGTAGATGGTTTTCTATTCTTGTATCGTATGGTATCGTTAGAAAACAAATAAGAACGTTGAAGCTCCAATAAAATAACAGAGATTGAGATTTTACTCGAATTGCTAAATGTAGTTACTTTAAAAGGTCGTAATTTACAATTTGATTCGTCATTTGATTAGTAATTTAGAAACGCTTACTAAATTAGGACTATTGTTTTAGATATAATCGTGAATACTCAAATTATCAGTACAATCTTGCACATTCATCTTGTAATCCAATAAAATAATAATAAAAAAATGTAAGTTGCCACACTGTATTAAGCGACCATGTATAGTTAAACAGTAATTTTGAATTTCCCTTCTTGCAGTTATTTTATTTAAGTTGCATACCACTATTGTTGTATCTAATTAGAAAATTACTGGTTATTTCTATAGACCAGTACTACAGTAATGCGTCAACGACTGTAGTTAAACGCATATCAATTTGGTTCAAAGATTATAATATTATTACATATATCGATTTATACATAAAAACCTTTTTAGGACTATCTCTCGTGACTCAGCTTTGGTTTCTTTAAGAAAGTCATTAAGTTTAGCTGAAGTAAATAATCATGTTATGGCATAGTGTATTTAAGTATTTAGCATTATTAATGCATTAATTATCTAATACGAAAATTTCTAAATGTTAAGACATTTATTTAAAAATTTGCACCACACGCAAAGTTGTGCGATGCATATTAAGTAAGCAGATTTTCTTCGTTAATTTGTCACCGCAAGATTCAGTAACGTGAGATTAAAGTTTTCATGTAACATATTATTACATAGTAAATCACATTATGTTACTTGACAAATATACAGCAAGTCAAAGTACAGTTCAACAAAATCCGATTCTGCACTAAAACTGGCAAATGAGGCTGAAAAGCTTTTTCATAAGACTGTTAAACCCCAAGCTCTTCGAAAGTAGCATAGGGACACCCTGTATAAAATAACATACCGATCTAGTAGATTGACTGAGAAGAAGAAAAACACTCAAAAATAAGCGCGTACACAAATTTCATTTTGACTTATTACAGGTTAATGAAATAATGCAAAAACCATAGTGTTATTATTGTCCTTCTTTTCCTTAGTTCTTGACGCTAGCGGTAAAGCCCCTCCAGGATTCCTCTACGGCAACAACCTCTGGATAGGTTCCCACACGCAATGCCTCGATATCCAGAATCGCAAGAAATTCGAAATCAGGAACGACAAGGTCAATCACATGGAAACACCATACGACTATCCGCCGCACGACTTGGGATTCTCCGTTATCATGTTAAGACATAATAGCACCTTACAATGGCAAATGAGATTGCCATTGGATGTAAGAAATCATAGTTTACTTGTAGCTAAAGCTGTAACCACCATTTCTCTGACACTTTAGTTTACTGACATCATTGTTGTACCTTTTTCAAATTTTAGTGGGTTATTCAACTTGGGCTGTGTGTACCAAAATCCTGTACCGAACAAGAACTGTTTAACTTGTCCCGCAAATACTTTGCTAATGATTATTTGGAGTTTCAAAAGGAGTACCAAGTAGACCTTAACGTAACTAACGTACGAGTCTTAGCAGACGACATGTGGTGGCTGTTAAGCTTACAGAAAACAATCGTACTAATGTAAGTATTTTAAGTAAACATAAGATCTGTTCCATCATGTCTTTGGTTCCAACCATTAGTCCTTAACAGTTTCAAACTGTCAAATACAATCAACTAGTTGTAGGATTTATAGTCTGTTGCTTAATGCGAGAGAGTAATAAATCATTATTATTGAACAATAAAACCCAGTGGTCATCGCCATATTCCATACGTGTAGTCCAATTATTATTATTTAAGTATGTTTTTAGAATAATTAATATCTCAATTATCTGCCTATCTTTATAATTATTATAATCAAGTATAATTATTATTATACTTTTATTCTAATAAACTACCTGTAGTAACGCCGCTGTTACATTACTTTCATTCACCAAACTCGTCTTTCTATTGTATGCAAATTAGAGTGACCCTAATCTAGGACCAATTCGGGGTGTGTAGGTCTGAAATACGGAATTTTCAAAAAATATCATTGCAATTTACCTGAAATTTACAATGCAACCTTTAACTTGTCCACATTTGTTATACATTTTATTATTCTTTGGCATTAAGCAAAATTGTCAAAACTATTACTGATTGGGCTCTTTGTTCGAAGTCCAAAGATCGGTCAGTGTTTTTGATCATTTGCAAGGATTCGCTTTTCAACTGATATTGGTTAAGCTATACCCAGATATACAGAGTGGTCCGTAATTAATGGGTTATAAAATAACTGTAGATTCCATAGAATTGAAAATAATAAGGTTTAGTCAAATACACTGTGTTCAAAGGGCCCCGGACCGGTCAATTATTTAGAAAATGGCGCACAATATAAAAAAACTTTTGTATAAAAATTGTAGGCCTTAAAAAAATCTATAAAACTAGGACACCTGTAATTATACAGGGTGCCTCAATCAGTCATGGTAAACAAAACTTTCATTTTTTTAATACTTCTGGATTCTACATAACATATCAATTATTTTTTAATAAGCACACTATAAGTCTAAACTTAATAGTTTCTGAGATATCGACTTTCGAAAAATTACATTTTTGAACTTTTGACAGCTAACGGTATATCTTAGAGCAAAACGGCTTACATGTCCCTATTTTACTTTTTTATTATCTTCCTAAAAATATCAATTTTGGGTTAAACCGAAAGTACTATATTTCCGGTTCTCGAGTTACATTCGGTTTAACCGGAAGTTTACACATCTGGGAAGATAATAAAAAAGTAAGATAGGGACATGTAAGCCGTTTTGCTCTCAGACATACCGTTAGAGAGCTAGAAGCTGTCACAGTTCAAAAATGTAATTTTTCGAAAGTCGATATCTCAGAAACTATTAAGTTTAGACTTATAGTGTGCCTATTAAAAAATAATTGATATTTTATGTAGAATCCAAAAGTATTATAAGATATAGGGCATTCCATTTAAAAAAATGAAAGTTTTGTTAACCATGACTGTTTGAGGCACCCTGTATAATTACAGGTGTCCTAGTTTTATAGATTTTTTTAAGGCCTACAACTTTTATACCGGAAGTTTTTTTATATTGTGCGCCATTTTCTAAATAATTGACCGGTTCGAGACTTTTTGAACACAGTATATAATAATATGTTCATGGGATAGAATTTTTCTTCATAAAGAACTTATTCAACGATTTTAAACATATTTATCTACTTTCATTTAGTAATATGAATTTTACAGTTCTGTAAATCGTTTTGTAAGGGCATCTATTACAGCACTAGTGCTGTAATAGATGCCCTTACAAAACGATTTTTAATAGCAGGTGCATTTTTATTTTTAAAAATGCCTTTTGCCAAATATTTTTATTCATAGATGAAAGTAGATAAAATTTTGTACAATATTCTTGTTGTAAATTCATATAACTACACTCGATGTTTTATTAAACTCGGCTGACGCCTCGTTTAACAACTTTAACATCTCGTGTTGTAATATGAATCTTTACAACACTTATATCGTAAATAACTATTACTAAAGCTTTTCCCATTACAATTATTTAAAAAACCAATACAAAATGTTGGATATCAAATGGTAATAAAATAATTTCTAAGAATTTACGCTTCATTATATACAGGGTGTCCGGTAACTTATGGGCCATAGAGCAACTGGAGATAGTAGATATAAAAATATGTCTTTTGAGCCAAATTTGCCCAAGTAAAATGTTAGAGGTTAAAGAGATACAGGATGTTGAAAGTGAAAATTAATTTTCGAAAAATGATGATAATTTTGAAACGGTTTAAGATATCGAATTCAAAATCGGTATAACTAGGTTTTCGAAAGTGAGAAATTCGAATTTGGTGTTAATTTCAAGATACTCCCTAGAGGGCGCTTGCTACGTGCTTCATGTTAAACTAATTCATCCATATTTTTTTTAACCGTGCAGTTACTAGTATTTATACTTTACACTATAAAAGAACCTACATTTTTACGTAAAAAAGGTACTCTTGGTCGATCTCGATATCTCAAGCCGTTACCCAGATTCTAGGACTTGATGATAAAAAGGCAGAAAAAAAAACAAAATGAAAATATTGGAAACTATTAAAAATTTGTTTTAATTCACTTTAGTAAATGTTGAAAGTGTCCACCGTTTACTTCAATACATTTTCTTAAGCTTTTTAACAAATGACGTCTCACATTCAGGAAGATATTTTGATTATCTCCTATAACAATGGCGGCTTCTTGAATTTTTTGTTCAAGTTCTTCCCGTGTATTGGATTCATCACCATATACCAAATCCTTCATGTGACCCCACAGATAAAAATCTAACGGGTTAAGATCTGGGCTACGCGGTGGCCAAGGAAATTCGCTACCGCGACCAATCCACCGATGTGGAAAACGCTGATTTAAATGATTTCGAACAGGAACTGCAAAGTGTGCTGGGGCACCATCTTGCATGTACCACATATTGTGTCTTATGTTTAGAGGTATATCATCCAGAAGGTAAGGTAAATCGTTTTCTAAAAACTACAAATATTGTTCTCCATTAAGTCTCTGCGGAAGCTGATATGGGCCGATCAAGAAATTGTCGATAATGCCGCACCAAATATTTATCGAAAACTCGTGCTGAAAATGTCTTTCTTTGGGTAGTCGTGGATTTTCCAAAGCATAGTGATGATTATTTTTCCAGTTAAAAATTCCGCGTCTTGTAAAAGTTGCCTCGTCAGTAAATAATATTTTTCTCAGGATGATCTGACTGGCAAATCTCCTGGCAGTAAATTTTGAACGGGCGTGAAATGGTAAGGAAATAAATTTTCTGCATTGATGACTTCTGAGACGGTCGATTTACCTATTCCTGTAGAAGCTTCCAAACGCCTAGTGCTTAATTCAGGATTTTCCGCGATACGAACCAAGATCTCTTCTTCTTGTTCGACCGTTATAGTTTTCGGTCGTCCACCAGGATTTTTGACATAAAACGAACCTGTTTCACCTAACTGATTGAATATTCTTTGAAATATTTTTCGGTCTGGAATGATTCTGGTTGGGTAGAGTTCTACATACCTTCTAAGTGCAGCACGACTATTATAATTCTCTTGTGCATAAACGCAGACCATATCACGTAAATCACGGTTAGAAAACTTATTAAGCCTGGGCATTTTTATTTGAAAAGATTACAGTACTTGGATATTGCAAAAACTTTTTATTTACGTACCTTTGACGGGAAAAAGTAGAAAATAATGAGTTTTCACCGCAACAAATTTTGTCAAAATGCAAGGCACACTTTGTGAATTAAATATTTCTCAGCAATCAACAGAATGTGCAATGGAACATTCAGACGCTAGAATCTGGCTAACGGCTTGAGATATCGAGATCGACCAAGAGTACCTTTTTTACGTAAAAAGGTAGGTTCTTTTATAGTTTAAAGTATAAATACTAGTAACTGCACGGTTAAAAAAAATATGGATGAATTAGTTTAACATGAAGCACGTAGCAAGCGCCCTCTAGGGAGTATCTTGAAATTAACACCAAATTCGAATTTCTCACTCTCGAAAACCTAGTTATACCGATTTTGAATTCGATATCTTAAACCGTTTCAAAATTATCATCATTTTTCGAAAATTAAATATCACTTTCAACACCCTGTATCTCTTTAACCGCTAACATTTTACTTGGGCAAATTTGGCTCAAAAGACATATTTTTATATCTACTATCTCCAGTTGCTCTATGGCCCATAAGTTACCGGACACCCTGTATAAAAAAAAAATCCAACGAGTTACATTTTACTAAGACATGCTACTTTTTTCAAATCTAAAATGTACAGTTACCTTATGGCAGATTCATTACTGACCACGCCCCGTATGTTTTTAAAACATTCAGCTTAATATGCTCCTTACGTTTTTTAATTTCTTTAATGTAGCGTACTTCTTTCAGAACAATAGTTGCGATCATTTTATTGCTAACAATTTTTGGAACTATTGTCGACGTCAAAGAGCATAACAGAGAAAAAAACCTAATTAGAGGCCACAATCATGGCATATCATTTATCAGTGCAAAGGGTTCAATGGGCAGTGCGTGTAAGAAATACAATATCAATTACTAAATCACTAAAAAGCCAAAATACAATGATCAACATAAAATAGTTAAAACGTCAAAAACCATCTATTTTTCAGTAAGTTCTGTTGAACTGGTAAACCAATCAACCGAAAATTTGGAGTCGTCAAAATATAGCAGCAACATCTGGTGTGAGGTTATAAAATGTTTCTCAATTTACTCAAATGTGAAAAAATGGACCAAAACCAAAATTGGACCAGACTCCTTGCCTGTCATACATGGTTTAAGATTCCTTGCTATGGGTAAGACATTCGCCAATAAGCTATTATACGCCACCTAATCAAAGAATAACCCAACTAATTAGTTGGGTTACTCTTTGACCTAAAATAAACTCTATTTAGAAATTTAACACTTCACAGTTTCCTGTGTGTTTCATTGCTACCAAATCTTAAGACCAAAAAAATGTCAGGTGTTTATCGCATGCATTAGAAAACTACTGCGGGTTTTTTTTTAGGTTGGGTGATAATTGTACACAACTCCTTTTTCGAAGGCGATTTTGTGCAAAACGCCCCCTACGCTTGGCGATTGACAGAAAACTTTATGGCACAAATTTTCTCAAACTCCACTTATTGCGTGGATACATATTTATTTCTTAGGTAGGTCAGTATAACTCCCATAAAAAGAACATCGATGTTTAGTTTACATTTTTTTTTAGTGGATTTTTGTTAGCTTACTTATTTTTTAAAAATACCAACCCTCACGAGGCTATGAAAAAACCTGCAAATTATTTCAGAAAAATTCAGCAATTCCTCTGTATGTACATCAATCGATTTTTAAGGTAAGTTATACAGCATTGGATCCTACTTCATTGATACCTCCAACAACATAATATGGCACCACATACTCTTCCGAAGCTCTTCCCAACCATACCATCATACCTCTTTGTGCCAAATTGTTCCCTAGGACAAAAGTAACTTATCATAATATCGTTCTCCGGGTCTTCTCTACACTTTTGAAGAACTTCGAACCGAAGAAAACGTTCTTCAAATTTGCGCTTGTTCCTCTTCATCTTCCTTGTCTAGGTTTCGTAAGTAGTAGTAGTAGTAGTAGTAACAAGATTTATTTTAGCAATACTGCTACAATATTATAAATTCTAGTTTTTTTAACAATAATTAAAACATTTAAAATCACAATTTTATGCACCAAAAATATTTTTAAATAAATTTTATCAGATATTTTGTTTTCTAAGTAATGATATTTTTAAGGATTTTAAATTTACTTAAGGAATTTTGTTTCTTAATTAAAGAATCTAAATTATTATATTCGTGATCCTTTAAAAAATATTGATTTATATGTCAAATTTTTTGTCACTTTTCCTAAACAAAAATTTTGATTGTTTCTGGTTTGATAGTTATGATTTTCAAAGTTTTGCGTTATAAAGTCTTTTAAATGAGATGGTAATAAATTATTTTTAATTTTATAAATAAAAATACAAACTAGGAAAAATATTAAATTTCTTATATTCAACCATTTAAGTTTATTTAACATATACTTTATCCCTGTGTATTTATCAACATTTAATATTATTCTCATTGCCTTATTTTGTAAAATTTGAAGTCTACTAAAAATTCCTTCATTTGCAGTATATAAAATTGTAGAGCAATACAAATAATGAGGTAAAATTATTGTGTTATATATTGTTTTTCTTGAAAATAAAAAAATAAAAAAAAAAAAAAAAAATTTTAAAATAATTAATTTTTTTCCCAATTTTAGATATAGGTAGTGTTTTCAAAATGAGCATCAAATTTTAATTTATAATCTATTATTATCCCTAAATATTTAAAAGACTTAACTATTTCTAATTTTTGGTCATCTATAAAAATATCTATATTTTCATAATTTATATTATTTCCTATTGCCATAAATTTCGTTTTAGAAATATTTAATTTTAATTGATTTACTTTTAGCCAGTTTGATACCAATTTTAATTCAGAATTTAGACTATCTATGTAACTTAAAATATTTTTACCTTTTACGTATATTAAAGTATCATCAGCAAACATTTGAGTATTAGTATTTGACAAAATATTTGGCATATCATTTATATATAAAATAAATAATAAAGGACCTAAAATACTTCCTTGTGGTACACCGATATTATTAAATTCCCTTTTTGAAAATGATTAATTTATTTTAGTTATTTGTTGTCGAAAATTTAAATAATTTTTAAACCATTTATATACAGTACCCCTTAAACCATACTGATATAATTTATTTAATAATTTATTTCTATCAATAGTCTCAAAAGCACGTTTAAAATCCAAAAATCCTGCCAGAATGATTTCATTTTTGTCAACACTTCTCTTCCAATTTTCAATAATATATTGTGCTGCTGTTTCTGTGGAATATATTTTTCTAAAACCTGCTTGAATATTTACTAAAATGTTGCCTCATTTCAGTACATTTTTTTGTATTTTTTACTTTTGGTACTGGTATTATACATGAAGTAAGAATCAGTTTCAAACTATTTTGTATTTAATCTGTAGATACTGAGGTGCCGTATATGAGGAAGGACACTGTACACATTATTAGAAACTTTACATTTTTGGAAAACCTGATATTTCCAAAATAGAGTATTTGATGCATTCAAATGAATAACAATTAAATTCAACCTAAACTAACTACATATTCGAATTTTTAGGTTAACCCCCACCTACGCCATCATAATCCTGCTCTGTGACGTAATATATACTTTCTTCAGCAAAAATTCATCCCTGTATTACGCGGAACAACCGGAAGTTTTGTGCGATCGCTATTGGTGGCGGAACTTGCTGTACATCAACAACCTCTACCCCAGATCAGAGATGTGCCTCAGCTGGTCATGGTACCTATCTATCGACATGCAATTTTTTATCATCGCTCTGTTTTTGTTGATAATGTCTACAATGTAAGTATGTCATAATGTGTATTGTGCATAATAATAGTTCTAGGTTGTAGTTATACCGGGTGATGCACGGCTTAGTTGAACATAGGAAATCCCATGCAAATTTTAAGGTGGCTAAATATTGGCTCCCCTGTACCGGGTGTTCCACCTAAGGAGGTAATTGGCTATATCTCAGAAAGTAATAACACTAGGACTTTGGGAAAAAATATATATCGATAAAAGCGGCCAAGAGAAATTGCTGGAAATTATTGTCAAGTTCGAAAAATGACCGCTAGGGGGCGTAAGAGAACTTTCAAAATAGAAATGCCGATTTTCTCTTAATTTTTCTTAATAAAAATATGTTAAAAATATAAGCATTGTATTCTTCATAAAATTATGCAACTTTATGTTACGAATGGTTTTTTTCTATTTTCAATAATAAAGTGGTGGGAGAAGGTCAAACTTTTTTTCTTTCGAACGCTGATATCTCTGCTTTGGATAAACCGATTTTATTCAACTTGGTCTTGAAAAAAAGCCCTTCTTTTCCTCTACACGTAGATCTGTTAACTATACCATATTGATTCTGATGGTGGCCACTAGATGGCGTTTTTTCGTAATTCCTCAACGAATAAGGATTAAAAAAAAAAATCAAATGTTATGATATGACTTCTTCATCATACTCTATTTTAGGCTTATAAAGGCTATTAAATAGTGGAATAAAAAATCCAGGTCCGTATTTAAAATAAAAAAGTTGATGATGGTCGCTCGAATCCCAAACGTCAAATTAAAAAACTAACCCCATCAGCTTGTAGAGGAGGAAAAGTTACTCTAAGGAACTGAAAACCGCAACGTGATATCTTTTGTTAAACTAGAGAAATTAATAAATAATAATGTTTTAAAAAATGGCCTATTTTTCCATATTAATTATTATTATCCCTACTTAATTAAAATTTTAAAATTTTGTGACATAGGTTTATTATATCAGCCCCTTCAAAAAATTATAATACAATTTTTCTCTATATTTTATTTAGCCACCTCAAAATTTACATGGGATTTTCTATGTTCAACTAAGCCACCCGGTATAGACATTTATATCGAATCCAGTGGTGTCACAATAAGTATACATTTTTTAATGATTATTGTGAATTTAACTTTGGTTACTACATATTTTCTTTTTATTTAGATGTTTCAATCTCTCTGCGTGTCTAGTGATAGTGCTGATTGTAATTCAGATCACTGCCACTGCATATAAGTCCTACAGTATTGATTATATACCCACGTAAGTAGCATGCATTAATAAAGTATATAAAATCAGATATTTCAGTTGGAAAAGTTATTATATTGCTCCACCAGTGCAGTGGCGTCCTGCAAACATGTCCACTGTCCACGATTCAGTGGCGCACCCAGTTGGGGGTTTTGGGGGTTAACCCCCCCCCCCCCAGAGACTCTCAACCTATACCTGATATTCCTAAATCCTGACAAATCTGACAATGTGCTATCTGTGTTTATATCTGACACTGTAGTAAATGAAGAAGATGTCTTAAACCAGTTGGCTCTAAAACCCCTTTAGACATTTTATTATAATTTTAGGTATTTATTAGTTATGATTGAACAAAATATTTCTTATTATTTTAATTTTTTTACTCCCCTCTACAGAAGGGGGTGGAATTTTTTGGTTATAAGCTGAAAAACACAGCCACAAGGGTATCATCATAAAAAAAGGGCGTGGCACCAAAAAAATTTTTGCCTGCGGCGCTATTTTTTCTCGAAACCCCCCCCCCCCCCACAGACCAAGGCTGTGTGCGCCACTGCCACGATTCACAAGAAAAGTAGTATGCCACTGACATTTTTTCTGATTAGGCTATTATCAAGGAGTTTTAGTGTTTCACTGAATTAGTTTTATGATTTCGCTGTTTTTATTCGAACACAACTCAAATTGTTAAAATTACAAAAGATCCAGAAATCTGAGAAATCACCTAAATTCACTAAGGTTTAAACTCCAAATGTTTCTAGAATGGATGATCAATTAGAGCAACTTGATGCCATCTACGACCTACCATGGAACAGAATAGGCCCTTATTTAATTGGAGTAATAACCGCATACATCTTAGAGGTCAAATTAAATAACAAGCTTATTCTAAAGGAGGTAACATGCGCATATAAATAAATATGAACCTTAAACAACATTTTCAACAATTCTTTTTACAGAGAACACGACTGGCTCTATGGGTAATCTTTCCGCTGATCAATCTGTGGATTTTATTCGCCCTGTATACACGACAGCTTTCCGTGGAGTTTTCAGCATTCTATATGGGGGTTTCCAGAACTTTATGGGGAGTAGGGATCGCTTGGCTAGTGGTGGCTACATCTACTCGAAACGCACGTAAGTTGAAATGGAAAGAAGACAACAGATATGTGGTCTAATGAAGTAATTAGAGAAACTAAATTACGCAGGTATGAAATCCAAAGAGAATAAATAATAAGCAACGGTATATTTATTTTTAGGACTCCTAGAAAAAATACTATCATTTAAAGCATGGGTGCCGCTAGGAAGATTAACCTTTTGTGCATATCTACTAAACCCATTGGTCGTGACCATGATTAGTCTAGGATCAGAAGCAGCCATACTGGTGTCAATACCAGAAATGGTAAGTAAAAAAGCATTATTTCAAATATTTTAATGAGGTAGGGCAAGGCTTTCTGATGACTGGTGACAGGGACGCGTCAGGCCTTCAACGCAAATTAACATAAAACTAAAAAAAAATATCTATGAATACCGGTGGTGAAAATGCATTATCCACCAACACCGACCGCCGCGCGCCGGTCGGCGACCAGTACCAGTGGTGAAATATTACTACTCCTCTTCCTGTGAGGGCGCGAAAATCCGCGAGCGTTCGGCGCGCTGGTTTAAATTTGCAAAATTTTGCGTGTTCGTAATCAATGTAACAGTTGAAAGAAATCGTCCATTTTCCTCCAAGAGGCCTGATATTTAATTAATACTTTAAAAAAGTTAAAAAACCACAAAGTCTCGGCCTCAAATTGATTTTTATTAGCAATTTTTAGGGTTACATGTTTCGCTCTTGAAGAAGCATCTTCAGACCAAATATAACAACATTACATGAGAAATAACAGCACAAAACTAACAATTACACACAACAAAAATGTAAATTTAAAACTTCTTAAAAAACTATCTTACATCATACCAATATTAAATATACAAATAAAAATATTATCATTAAATATTTTTTGTATGATGTAAGATAGTTTTTTAAGAAGTTTTAAATTTACATTTTTGTTCTGTGTAATTGTTAGTTTTGTGCTGTTATTTCTCATGTAATGTTGTTATATTTGGTCTGAAGAGCGAAACATGTAACCCTAAAAATTGCTAATAAAAATCAATTTGAGGCCGAGACTTTGTGGTTTTTTAACGTATTAATTCAATGTAACAGGTTAATTTTTCATTCTTGCCTTGATAAGCGCATAAGACGTATAGAGTGCCTTATTTGCTATTACGTATCTACCTCAATTATGAAAAATAATTACAAATGAGGTAAGTAAGTGATTAAGTAAATTAATTAACAGGGATAGAAATAATTGTTTTTTTTTTTTAATAACTTTTGTTTATGAAAGAAATAAGGCTTAGTGTTTAATATTTTTTATTTATTTTATTTAGATGACCAGAGAAGAAAAAAATAAATTGTCTGGTTACCAAAACTTGCTTAAGAAGCAAAAACAGGAGTAAGACTTGGAGAAAACTAAAATTAGTAACTTTTTTCGAAAGACCACACAAGACACTACTTCTGATAACAGTGATTTTCTACATTCAACAAAATCAAACTTGCAATCAGAATTAGAAAAGCAAGCTAATGAGGATGAAGATCCAAAATAATTAGATCCTGATGCGTTTCAGTCAGTGTCGGTACCATCATGTTCGAGTAAGCAAGACGAATTATCCGAAGAAGCGCCCCTTTCTAACGATCCAGGTCTTTGGCCGAGTGTATTGTCTCCAATCCAGGTGCAAGAACTTGTCGAAAAAGGTCCAATGTATTATCAAAATAAAACTATGTATCCTAAAGACAAAAGTGGACGTAAGATTTCTGATATATATTCTATTCGAATTTTGTTAAATGGTGAAAAGGTTCAGCGTCATTGGTTGCTATATTCTATTAAAAAAAATGCAGTTTTCTGCTTCTGCTGTAAAATATTCAATGACCCCAACCCCAACAATCCATTGGCTTTTAAAAACACTAAATTAAGTAACCAAGACGGTTTCAATGATTCGCATCATTTAAGCGAACATTTGAAAATCCACGAAAAAAGTAAATTTCATTTTGAAAATTTACTAGAAAGATTAAAAACTAATCGAACCGTTGATTCGAAAATGCAAAATTTATTAAAAAATAAACATTAAACTAAACATTGGCGCAGTGTCATTGAAAGAATAATTTATACTATTCAATTTTTGGCTGAACAAAACTCGGCTCTTCGTGGTCCTAGTAACAAATTATTTGAAAGAAATAATGGAAATTTTTTAAAATGTATAGAAATGATGATACATTTTACTGCTCAAGAATTATATAATTTTTTTTCTGCCTCAACCAATAGGTAGTCTGTTTTGAAAAGTAACATTTCAAGTCTGACATTAAAGCCTTTCTCAGATACTAGATGGTATAGCAGAATTGATGCAATAACCCCTCTAAGATTTCAGTTGGGCGAAATTTACGATGCTCTTTATGAAATTTTATCCGGAAGTAATTTTGACAATACAATACAAAATTATGTGGTACAAGACTCTAAGTAAACTGGATGTTGTTACTAAGATTCTGCAATCAAAAACATTTAATATTTCCCAGGCTTGCGAAAGTTTAAATAAACTCAATGAATTTGTAAAACAATATCGATCTGACTAATCTGACAAAGGCTTCAGTGACTTATTAGTAGAAGCCAAAGAACTAGCTTCTTGCTTAGAAGCTGATTCAAAATTTATATGCGCAGAAATTTTAAGGCCACGAAACATTAAAAAACAATTTTCTTACGAAGGTGACGACCAGCCGATTGAAAATCAATAATTGAAATTTAAAGTAAATTGCTTTTTCGGAATGCTAGACATTACTCTTTCATCCGTACATGAAAGATTTAAACTATTATCGTGTCATTCTGATGTTTTTAATTTTTTGTGGAATATTGAGGATTTCGGCAAATATTCTGACCAAGATCAATTTAATTTTTGTAAAAAACTGGAAGAAACCTTAACTGACAAAGATCGAAACGAGAAAGATATAGACGGAACAGAACTTTTACACGAATTACAGTTTTAGCAAAATGGCGACAAAAATGCGACGTCTGTAGTAGAAACACTTAATTACATTGCAATAAATATCCTAACCCACTCATTTCCAAAACATATGATTGCATTGCGCATATTATTAACCATTCCAGTTTCTGTAGCTATACAGCCGAGAGGTCATTCTCTAAATTAAAGTTGATTAAAAATTATTTACGATCTAGAATGGGCCAAGAGCGGTTAGAAAATCTTGCTATCATTTCTATAGGTCTGACTTTTTAAAGCAACTTGAAATGGAAAATCTTGTTAATGAATTTGCAAAAAGTAAAGCTAGAAAAGACCAACTTTTGTAAGACCCCTTCATCATGTATCATGATCATGTATTATCTGTTTCAAAACAATCACTATTTTATTTCTTTATTTTTTTTTTTAATATTTTTTGTTTTGTTACTGTTGTTTCGTATTCTATTAACATTTCTTGTGTACTTCTTGTTTGTCGCAAATAAATATAGACATTAGTACTAAAAAGCATAGAGTTTTCTTTAAAGATTTCAACGATCAACTATGAGAGAAGGGTGGTAATTTTAGCTCAATATTATAATATTGGTTAAAGGCGCCTATCATTATCTTGCACGACGGCGCCGAAAATACTTGGCGCGTCCCAGACTGGTGACAACCACGAAACTGTTATAATCATCAACCATATTTAGCAACGTTTTTTTTATCATTCTTTTCAGGCTATTAGCTGCGCAGGAACTCTACTGATGACCTTTTTGCTATCCTTTGTGTTCTCAATGTTATTCGAATCGCCATTTATCTTACTGACCAAACTGGCTTTTAGGAATCTCACCGAAAAATATAAGAAAAAACCGAGTCAAGAAGCAATAGCTCAAAATAGCATAGGAAATGACTTTGGCAGTACCACAAGCAGCATTGGTGCTATAGCTTAAAAATATGCATTTTAAAACACAATGAGGCGTCAGGAAATTGTTTGTACGCATACTTAATCAACACATATATTTTTGGGAAGTAGGTGTATGGAAACATGGTTGTTTAAGAAAAAATCTTCTGTAGATTATGCGTGTTCAAGCATTAAGATTATTAAAGATAGGGCTTCGGTCCTAATTCAACATTATTTGTGCACAGTGAGGTCCAAAAGTATAAAATAAATTTTACTGATAAAAACGAAGAAAATAACAAGGGGAGTGCGGTTTATGGAAGCGATGGAAGCACCGCTTCGCCTACTGTTTTATAAGAAAACAAATTTTGTATTAAAATTAATTTAATCTAGGTTTGCGAATCGAAATTCATAATACCTATTTATTAGCATTATTAAAATACAGTAGTCCGTCTCTGGCATAACTCATGTAGTAAAAAATACATCTGTCATGGTTTTGGTTAGCTTTGGTGAATCGTTATAGACAGGCGGCGAGGTGCCACTTGCGTTCACCAACCCAATATTTCGGTATAACTTTATAGGACTCAAGCTATCGAATTAAGCATGCTTTTTTACATAAAATAGTTTAGTTTTGGCCGAGACCAAAGTAAAAAAATGAAAAATGCGAATTTTAATATTTAACTTCTAATAACTTTCAAAGTCATTAAAACAAAAATTTAAAATTTTGACAAAGCTGGATTTATAAACTCGAGAAGTTGGCGAGGTTGAGGTTAAGTTGGTGTTGGAAATAGGAGTTCAATTTAAACTAAAGGAAATACTCAGTTCCATTTATAAACTCATTCGTGTAGAACTCGAGAGGTTTGGAAAGTTCCCGGGAAGTTCGAGATAACCAATTTTTATGTTCGGATTTTGGAATATCTAACCTCACCAACTTGATCATAACTTCAACTTCAATAACTTTTCGAGTTTATAAATCCAGCTTTAAAGCCTAAACATTTCTGTTTAATTCAAGGTAAAGTCTGTTTAGAGATATAAGAAAGTGACTAACTGATCCCTATTAGGAAAAACCCGGGCCAGCTGTAAAATTGAAATATGGCCGAACAGGTCCGTATTTTGCTTACAATTTAATCATGGTTTGTAATAAAAATAAGTAAGACATTAAATAATATTTTATGTATGCTTAAATGTGAAATTACAAGTTATTTTATTATTAAAAATTATATTTATGATTACAAAAATATACAAATTATTCGGTACTTATAACAATACACCACACCTTGTTCCTCGTATAACTTTTACGCCATATTATATCACTTGTATCACTACCATCTACCTTCAAGAAAATGCCAGTATCGATACTTTTTTTCCTCGCTAGAATGGGATTATTCACAATTTTCCATACAGTTGATGTTGGAATTTTTGTTAATGTTGCCGTTTCTTCTAACGCTGCTTGCTTGCTGACCGCACATTCAATGAGAGTCGAATAAACATTGTTTATAAGTTCCTTAGCTTTCACAGAAAAGTGTTTTCTGCTTTTCGACGGGGTTATCTCCTGAAATACGTTAGGCTCGCACATATTTCCATGACTCACACACGATTAAACAAACGCTGCAATACACACGAAGTAAGAATAATTGCTAAGCTTAAAGCTAACTAGTATGGCTATACATATATACAGTTTTTAGAACATAATTTGTTTTATGGGATTAACCCTCTCATTTTGAATCAGAATCAGGTAGAAATCGGTTTAAAATCACCAAACTATTACTTTAATAATGAAATTGCGTCTTCCGGATTTGCAGTTTACTTTAAGACATTTTCAAGTACGGACCATAATTTACCTGCATTTATTTATTCATTCATTATTTGTTTATGGCCACCCTTGGATAATCCCATTCAAAGGCAAACAAAAACTTTCTTATATCTCTGGACAGGCTTTATCACTTTTTGCATAAGAGTAAATATTAACATAAGACATTTCCCAACTTGTTAAAAAGGGACAATATTAATATTTTTCTTTTATTTTTAACTTATCCCTACTCGCTTATACAGGGTCCGCAAGCCCTTCATTTTTGAGATACAGGGTGTTACCATTTTTAATAGGAACAAAAAATATGTACGCCCCTGCCACACCTAAACCAAATACTTTGTAAAGAAAAATTTTTGTTTTAATTAAAACTTTCCTGTATCTTAAATATATCGCTTTTTAATCCGCGCTATTGGATTTCTAAAATAAAAAAGAATAATAATAAAAAAAACATCTAAATAATGAAAAAATCACTAATTAATCGTCAGGTATTGTTTTCATTGTTGCCATAATTCAAAACATACCCTCGTTTTTGCACGGGCATTTATTGGTATTGCAGTTTCTTCAGTGCAAAATAGACTTATCAATTTTATAATTTCATTTGGGAACATTTGGGCATTAATTGTTGATTAACAATACCAATATTGCTCTGTTTCCAAATATGAAGTTCGTAACAAAACCTATGAAAGGACAAAATACAGAAATCATATTGTTTAAATAATTTGTGACAATAATATACAATTAATATGTGTTTTACCTTTGAAGGGGCGAATTAAATGAGTCCCCAGTAAGAAGAATCTCTTTGGCAGACTTTACTGTTTCTTACGTTATTTTAAACCTAATATTATTTAGATTGGCACAGTTTTCTAGTATTGTCTGTATATTGATTTTGTTCCCTTAAAATGTTATAACTGTTATAGCTTATTTGTTAAAATTTACACTTCGTAATTGTTGGCTCCATTATCGGTCTCGATCAATAGTAAAAGTCGGAAACTATGAGTTTTGATGTAAAAACACATGCTTAACAAGATAGTATCGGTTTCATATCGGTCAAATATTGGGTTTTCCTTTAAAACCGAGTATTTTGGTGTACTGGCCACCCGTTTATTAACTGTTAACTCAAACTTGAGTGATGTCTTAAAAACACATATTTGACTTTGTTTTAAAAGCTAATTATGAATAGTGCATCTCAAAACTTTAAAATTTAAAAACCAATAAATTATATTTATGAAAACCTGATTTTTTTTTATGACCATTCCTGTCTTGACGCAACAAGTTCTCTGTCACGTCGGGTGTAAAGAAAAACATGGGCATATCTGAGGAATACTTTATTACAACAGCATATCAACTCAAATTCTCTTGGGCAACTGAATTCTCAAATTTTTTCTTCTAGATTTAGCATCAATAACCAACTGAGCTTGTCTTTTTAAATACCCTCTCGAAGGTACTTCATCTTCATCCTCGGATCCTAATAAATAAAAAAATTATCCCAAAACACATCAAAATCTCCCAAACTCTCTCAACCTACCTGGTGGTGGAATTGGAGACGGAGACCCCATCATTTGAGGCTGAGGTGTTCTTCTTATAATGCCACTATAAGGAGCAGGCAACATTTCTTCTG
The DNA here is from genome assembly GCA_963920685.1 of Polydrusus tereticollis. Lineage (NCBI taxonomy): Eukaryota > Metazoa > Arthropoda > Insecta > Coleoptera > Curculionidae > Polydrusus > Polydrusus tereticollis. The sequence continues at coordinate 10,893,109 of OY987332.1, read as the reverse complement.
TTGGAATCTGAATGTGTTCCTAAAAAGAAATTGAAACCAATATTGTCTAGCACGCTTAGCTACACAAGACGCCAAACTTACAACCTCATCCTCAGTTTTCTCCAGCACTCTACATCTCTCATACTTTTTAATGACAATTTGTATTTCTTCCGAAAGGTCTGCTATAACAGTTTCAGGATTTTTCTCCGGAAGGGACAGTGGGTTCGCTAAGAGTCTTAACCCGTGAAGCCCCTGCAATACGTTGGACAAGGCTTTTTCTTTAATCGCCTTTGTTTCTTTGTAGGACTCGGATCTGGCTTGCTGGTTGACTATTCCCGATTTAAGACGTTCCATTTCTCCAGATTTTCTTTAAAATATTTAGATAGATAGGAACCTAATAATATCAGTCTTGTTTTTGATTAATTAACACATGTTACTGTAATGAACTATACAAGGTAAGCTTAATATATTCAATATTTGATTAGTTTAGAAGAAAAATTCGACAAAGGCATTCCAGTGGCGACTCGCCAGATGAAGCAAACTTTCACCTAAAATATTGTAGCGTCGGTATTAGAGTCGTGAGACAGGTCAGTCACTCGTCTTGAAGCAGAAGATTTAGTTAATTTATTACTGTGACCTCGCATTGTATAGTTAATTCTGTGTTTGTTTTTAGAGTACATGAAGGATGCTTCCGCAGTATGATCCTGTTTGTGTCTCCCTATTTTATAAATGGAGGAATGGAAGACCATCACAAATGACCACGAGCCGCCCCTGACATACATATTGTCACTTACTGTTCAGCTTCCCTTGTTTCCGAATACTTATATCCATCCAACTTTGTTTTTAACGCTTCCAAGTTCTTCTCGATATTCTTCTTTTCACTCTCCGATTTGTTCCTCAATTCATTAAGTCTTTCTCCCGTTTCTTGTTGACTTAGAAACCGTTCTAGAACTTCCTGTGTTGTTGTGCCTCCTACAAAAACCCATCACGAACTGATTGTGGCTCATCATGACCATGACATAGGATTAATTGCATACCAGTGGCTTTCTTAAGTAGATCGAATTCCAGACATTTAATGTCCACTGGATGTGGGGGAGTGGACACTCTCTCCTCTTCCACGTCCGCCTCAGCACCCTCTGGTTCAGGCCTTAATGGAAGCTTACCACTAATAAATAGCCTTTTTTCCAATTTTTCAAGTTCGGCCTAAAACACACATTTATTGGTCCACCTTGACATAGGATCAAAATTGACTGGAAGATAAAAACTCTTTACCTTACGTTCGGTTACTAAACGACGTCCTTCGGCTGCTTCACGTTCTCTTTGGGTGGCAGCAGATGATGCCAATTTCTCCTCTTTTAGGAGATGGCCTCTTGCAATTCCTCTTCTTTTGGTAGCCTCTTGCATTATCTATAAAAATTATCAATTAAAGTATTTGTAAAGTCTCCAGGTGGCCAGGAGGCATCGCTCTTGGTCTACTTGCCAGGCTCCGGCGATTACTACTACTAGTATAGTTGAAAATATAAGTTTAACAATGCAGAAAGCAGGTACCTTTTGTAGTTTTTCAATATCTCCACTTTGCGAATGCAATTCTTCTTCGAGAGCTTTAATTCTACTTTCAAATTTGGCAGCATCGTCCTTGAGTGATTTTCTAATATCAGCGTATTTATTTTTAATATGGGTCGCTTCTCGTATTTGGACTTCTACGGCGTGTATGTTATTTTGCAGTTCACAAACCGACTAAAAGAATTTACGAAATATAAGTCATCGAAACGCAATTTAATAGTTATTTATGTATTAAAGGCATTATGAAGATGTTTATGCCTCCGAGGGCAACAATCTTACAAAGCCAAGGGCCTTTGGCCCGAGAGTTTGTAAGTTGCCCGAGGGTATAGACATCAAGTAAAGCCCGTGGTACATGCAATATTTTATGTCCTACTTCAGATAATTCCAAGTTAAGTTAAAAGAAAATTCAAAATCACGAAAGGTTTTTTACCTATATAGTTGGTAAATAAACAAAAGTAATAAGTGTTCATTGTTGTGCTGTGTCAAAGTCAAAACTGAAATTCATATAAAATAATGGATTTTCCGTTGATTCCGGATAGAATTGCTGTGAATGCTGCCAAAGCTTTGGATAATCTTGTCCCGAAGAAGTCTAAAGACGCCTATGATAGGGAATATCAAAGGTTTGGGGATTGAATGAAAAATAATGATGTAAAAATTATCAACGAGACGGTGCTACTCGGATATTGGATACTTGGTATGTTAAAATTGCTGTTGTAAATTATGTTAAAATACTAATTATGTATATCGATTATAGTCTGGAACATTCACTCCTAATTCCCTATGGACGAAATATTCAATGTTAAAGAAGACATTATAGTTAATAAAAATATAGACATTGCAAAATATTGCAAGTTGGGTTAGTTAAAGCAAGCAAACAAAGAAATCGAAAATTTGGACTTTGGATTTAAAAACACTTTGGTCCTGAGGTGTATATACTATTTTATGTACTTTAGGATAGGTAAAAGGTTAAAAAAAAAAAAATTAAATGCCACTAAACGGTAGGTACTCTATTTCTAAAAAATCATCGAAGCGGCTGATGTTACCATATCAACGACCAAATGACAAGTTATGACAAATAACTAAGTAAAACAAAAGTCACTCGATAAATTTAATATTAGTCAAACACGCTACATCCACTGAAAGACGTTTATCGCGATGGAACAAATCGAAAAGGCAGCTCAAGAGGCCAATTATTACCAAGAAAATCTGGAGAACAATATAAAAAACAGTTATCTGAGTATATCAAATGGTGCAAAGAACGGAACGTAGAAGAATTTACAGAAGAAAAGGTACTATTAGCATATTTCTTAGAAAAGTCAAAAAAGCTTAAAGCATCGTCACTGTGGAGTGTATATTCGATGATAAAAGCCACAATTGCAACAGACATGGGCGTCGACGTTAGCAAATTCTGCAAACTAACCGCTTTTTTGAAACGACAAAATGAGGGCTACAAACCAAAAAAGTCGAAGACACTCGATGTTGACAACATTAACCCGACCATGAATTTTTGGGGCAAAAGGTAAGATACACATTTTTTTTCAACCGATATTTTGTCCCAGTCTATACCTATATCTATGTTATTTAGACGCTTTTTGGAAAATAAAGTAGGTACCTATTTATTTTATTTATACTTTGTTCCAGGTAGTTCTAGTCATGGGCGTGTCAGGAGCCTGTCGAGGCAAGGAGCTCTGCCAGCTTGACAAAACCGATGTCCTAGACTATAAAACGTTCTTTTTGGTCAATTTACGAGATACCAAGACAGAAAAAGACCGATCTTTTGTTATAAAACGGTCAAAGGAAAACTCCACAGATAAAGTACGATTGGTGAAGAAGTATATTGCCTTAAGATCTCCATCACTACAAGGCCATACAAGATTTTTCGTTGGGTACAGAAATGGAAAATGCACGTCTCAGCCAATGGGCAAGAATACGATTGGACAACTGCCAACCAAGATTGCCGAATATTTAAAGCTTCCAGATGCAAAATTGTACACTGGTCATTGTTTTAGAAGGACGTCAGCATCGCTACCAGCCGACTCTGGAGTAACGATAGATCAGCTTAAAAGACATGGCGGCTGGAAGAGTAGCACCGTCGCTGAGGGATATGTGGAAAATTCCTTATACCAGAAAAAAAGTATGGCAGATCAACTTTTTACTGGTACTTCCACCGAAACGTCTTCAGATATTTCGATTCCTATTGTACAAAATGAAACACCAACGACATCGTCGGTGCCACCGACAACGACAACGGCTACAATTTTCAAAAACACTTTAATTAATAAAAATAACAGCTGCAATAATGATAATTTACCTTTTTTTCACTTGGCTAATTGCAGTGGGGTAAACATAACTGTTAATGTTAATAGAAATTAAGTTATTTTTTATAGTTTAATATTGTTCTAAACACGTTACACTTTTGTTGCATCCATGTCATGTTATATTTTCTAATAAAATTATTGAAAATAAATTTCGAAATTTAACTTTTATTGCAAATAAATTTTCTTTAAATCCCTAGGGATTTAAAGTACCACTTTTTTCCCTGAAAATAAAGATTTAAAGGGTACTTTAAATCCCTAAAGTACATAAATAATATTATTGTTACGTACCTTTTTAACAGGTCTTTCCACTTTTTTTATGAGCTCCTTCTTTTCAATCTTGCTTAATAATTTTTGATGATCGACGCCTAATTCTGAGATATATTTTCTTCTCTAAAATGTATGGTGCCTCATTGTTGTCACTGTTTATAACCAAAGAAATTATAACTAAATAGAACGCAATAAAAGGCCGTGTAAACACGGTGTAAATTTTTTAAACTTTCTAGTAGATCCATCTAGAGTCAATAAAATTTCTATAGAACGAATTCTCAATAATTGTGTAGCGTATTCTTTGTCATAACTAACATATTTTTTAATTGAAGTTATACATAAAAGCTAGTTAAAAAACAATAAGTGCAAGTTCCAATACCTTTTTCATTTTATATTTTAACAAATCCAACTTTTTACTTTGATCAATAATTTGTAAATCTAAAAGCTCCTTTACTTCGACGCACGTTTTGTCGGTTAGAGGGCCCACTATTTCCTCTATTCGCCTAAAAGAAAACAGAAAATCCAAAACAGTTCTTGATAAAATGGCGACTTGGTCTTATCAAATTACGATACTTTTAACCACAGTTTAGAGATTTTTTATTTGTACCTATTTCTTATTCGGTATTTGGCAACCGGGCTATTGCTCTGATGCAAAACTAAAACCAAACTACTTATTTCCTTTTTGATTTTTATTATGTCATCTGAGTTAGATTTTCTTTCCGCTTCGCAATCCTCAAAAAGAGCTTTTCTTTGCCCCTCTAAAAAATTGTTAATTCTTCAAAATATTTAGCGTTTAAGCTGACTCAATCTAAACTAGTAAAAGATGGTTCAAATTTTTGTTTTTCTACTCAATATTTTTTTCGCTCCGAAGAAGGGGGTTTTAATCAGAAACGTTTACCGTCACGGAATTTGCAGAGAACTATGTTTTTAAATCCGAAAATACTAATCAAATTTAGGTTATGTGGCTTTGAAATAACAGGGGCATTAAAAATAAGGATAAAAACAATTTTGTCGACATTTACCTGACAATTGAATTTTCTTCTTAATTTCTAAAATATTCTTATTAAGTTCAGTTAACTTTATCTCATCGTCTTTGTCCATAATATTTGTTTCAAAATTTCTATTTGGTGTAAGCAACCCTAGATAACAAACATCAAATCTGTATTGATCAAACAGAATGTAGGTATACCAAAATTCCAAAGACCGCATTGTCAATAATATTTTAACGGGAAAGTATTCCTGATATTTGGTGAAGGGTAATGAGAACTGGTTAGTTCAATATACAGTACATCGGTTTCTTGTCTCAATGAGACAATGAAACTAAAAACTCAACTGTAAACGATTTTGTAGGTAAAATTTTCAATCGATGAAATTTACATAATTAATAGATATTTCTCTGTCTATTAACGTGTCAAAATTTTGAAGGGATCCGATAAAAATTATTTAAGCTGAACAAATTAATGCAAAATCCCAAAAACGATATTTTAGCTTCTGATGGATACACAGGGTGTTGCCTAATGGTATGCACTTACTTTAACAGGTGATTCCTAGACCAATTGATGTTCATTGTTTCTTAAATATGTTCAATCTAACAAAAATATAATTAAATCTTATACTTTAATACAGGGGTCCACATCTGGATAGCGGAAGGTAAACTCTAGATCACCAGAAAAAAATTAGTTTACACCTTTATTAACTATTAGGTGCTTTTGCTTTTTCTCTAGACCTCGATAAAAAATTTCAAAAGTATCCAGACTGCTTTAGGACATATTTTGAAATGTGTCCCAAAAAATGTAAAAATGGGAAGAGAAAATGATACAAAGCAAGACTGAAATGATAAATATCAGTTAAGATGGATGTCTAGGGTTTGTGAAGGAGTCAAGGAGTTCGATAGGCGATAAGACAAGAAACCTTTTTTCTTGAAGGAAGATTATGGTCTTATTATTTTTTAATCTTTATGTTGATACAGAATAAGACTTTTAGGTTTAATTTACAAAAGGGCTTAACGTAAAAATAGATTGTCATGCCTCAAAAATCTGGGGTTAAATTTACTTCAACACTTGAACACTCTGTACTTTGTTAATAAAATAATGTTTTTTTTTTATATTCCTGTGTGTATAGCGAACATTAATATTTAGTTTCTGGCAGCAACACTGCTATAGTTATTGAAAAATGTACCTGATTTCTAGAGTTTATAGATTCAATTTGAGCACAAAATATTTTTTTTTCAAGAGTATAATACATTCATACATTCTTTTAGAATGCAATAAAGATGCCTGTTTTGTAACAATGTTTCATTTAATTCCTAGGAACCAAGTAAAAAGGTGTAACCAAAGTACCATAGCAACGTATTAAAGAGAATGCCATTGGCCATAATTTGTCGTAACTGTCAGTTTAGAGTCGCTTTCTTTCACAGGCAAGAATATTAAAAGGAACACCATGGGTGCAGTATGTAATGGTAAAATCTAAATTAAATATTAAACACAACGTAAAATTAAAAATGTATGGCATAGTTAACTGCATGACAAGATCAAAATGGCGAACCAAAAGTGTGAAAAAATTTTCTAAGCAAAAAACGACTGACAGCGGTGTTATCTATGGGTGGTTAGACCAGTAACCCATTTTTTTTTAAATAGCAGTACAGCTTTTTTAAATCAATTATTATGTGATTAATAGAATTGGGGTTTTTTCCAAAGAGTTTTAAAATACGGATATGAACCAACCAAAAACATTTTCAATCGAATAAAGATGAATTAATTTATTATGGAAACTCGAGTGGGAACACAAAATTTATTAATAAATTTCTTGAAAATGGATTAAATTCATTATTAAGTTTTTAAAGCATTGTTTAATATTAAAAAAAATATATTTGGCAGACAACATAATGACGGATTCTTAAAAAGTATGTGGATCTCATTTAAAGTAGCCAAATAGAAATTAAAAATACGATTTCTTTAATAACGATATACTCCACTATAATCAAATAATGTCATTCCAAAAATAGGTAGGTACCTATTTTGCATTTTATAAAAAGGGTAGTTCAAATACTTAATTTTTTCTTACATTTTTAGGCATTTTGTTTAAATGTGGTCAAGTTCGTCACGACATTGCAGGTATGGGTACAGTTTGATGGTTGATATAATTTATTTTCAAGATGAAATATTATAAAAATTTTAGGCAGTTTAGAATTGTTACTAATACATACTTAGCAATTTCGTAACGAAAAGCGGTAAATATTTCAAATGTGACGAACTTGACATGATGTTAAGCACTTGATGATTTTATCTGTGTTTTCTTTAATAATCCTCTTTTGTTCTGGGTTTTGCTTTAGCCTTTTTCTGTGTGAGGGTCATACCTGAAAATTGTAATATAATATACCCGATTTCCAGGTTCGTCACGAGATTTTGTGATGTACCTGACTGTGACGAACCTGATAATTAAACGAAATCAATTCTAAATCATATTTAAACCAACTTTAAATTTTTCTATTTTTGGAACATAACAATTTACATGTTTGTACATTTCCGTGAAGTTAGCAATAGAAAAAGAAAATCCATAAATGCTTAACTAACGTAACCTGACGTACAATAAACGTACGCACCTTTAGTAACCGCTTTGCTTATTGTTTATTGTTATAGTCTATCTTTAAATAGTCTATCAATTAAATATGCAAAACACATACCGGGGTATCAAGAACGATTTAAACAGCATCCCTTAAAATCTATTGTGTTTACATTAAAGGATCTAAACTTAAAATACTGATGACGTGCTCTAATCAAATGCAACAAGCGAACTAACCCAGGGTTATTTGAAAAACATCAAAAATCTCATTTATTTTGAAAAAAATCAAGATGTTTTTGATTTTTTCGATTTTTTTCTGTTTTTATTTTTATCAATTTTTTCCTATAAATAAGTTGCTATTTTTAACACGTTTTTGATTTTATTCCCACCGTTCTTCAAATTTTAATGAAGATAGTTCCTGTCGAAAAACGCTCAGAGCTGCAAATTCCTGTCAGAACAAGAAAACCCTCCACTGTTTATACATATAAAGTGCGTCTGCCCTAACTCATTTTGACAAAACGGACATAACTTTAAATCAACTGCAAAAATTTAAGAGGCGGTATGAACAGTTTATAGCCCCATATCATTTGCTGGCATATCTTCTTGACTCAACAAAAACACAGCAAATACTAACAGAGACTGAAAAAAATGTTGCTTTAAAAGCTGTTAAAGAATAAGATCCAAATAGTGGTTTACTACCCCCCCATAGTCAAGTTTCTTGCCAGATCAGAACCTTTCACTGATATTATGTTTCATGATGATATTCTTCAGAATGTAAAACCCATAGATTGGTGGAAGTCGCAACAAAATAAACCCATTATTCAAAAAGAGTTCTTCATAATTAGACAATTACTTTGTGCTGCTGCTTCTTCCGCATCAGTCGAGAGAATTTTCTCAACATTTGGTTTAGTTCATTCCAAACTCAGAAATCGATTAGAAACGGAAAAAGCTGCAAAATTAGTTTTTTTGTAGAAGCACTACAATTACCTAAAATAGACATTATTTAGATACAGTGGTTTGATTTTTTTGATATAATAAACAATTAATTAAAACTGAAAGTTTTATTTTCTCTTAATTATAACTTATCAGAAATTTGGATTTTAATCATGATTTAAATTGAAAAAAATCAAGTGTTTTAAATCGCGATTTAAATCATGATTTAAATCCTTTTAACCCTGCAACTAACACGGCCTTCCTAGAAGTAAAGTTGAGTAAGCATTTAACCCATCTCATATTTTTTTTAAGAACTACGGAATGTGACGAACCTGACGTTGGAAGCAAGGGGCACTGCTTTGTACACCATAATTAAAGATGGAAAGTGAATACAAATTTTCAATTTAAAAGTATATTTAACAATAAAACTGCGTAAACTTTTGTAAACAAGAAAAACTTAATCCTAAAAGGTCATTCACGTGTGTGTGTGTGTGTTTAATTAATAAAAATAGGCGTGCGACTTTGTTGTGCCCATGAAAACCTTTGATCAGGTGTTCAAGAACTACATGTCAAATATTTAGAAAATTTGACTGAAAGCATAAGAAATGTGCGAGATCCCTTGCCATGTACGCAAGGACACCCTGTACGACTAATTAAAGAAATAATAGTACAAGTAGATAGGACCTTAAGGCGTTTATGGTAAGATGTTTGTTTTCTTATGTTAAATTCATAAATAATTACGATTTTTTAAACAAGTTCATTAAAAAACCAAAAGGGTTACTGGTCTTATCGCCTATTGAACTCCTTGACTCGCTCGCAATCATACTACGTCTACGCGACCCTCTTCAAAATGTTTCAGTAACCGCTGTAGTATTACCGCTTAACTCAAATAGTGCGGCCAGCGAACCAGTCCCAACTCATTAACAAAATTCTACATAAATGCAATCATATACATTCCTATTCATAATTTCGCTATAACCTCTCTCTGCAAATGCATCTTGAAACTTGCCACAGGCGATTCTTCGGCCCAGCACGGAGAACGATCAGTCATTGGCCAGAAGCACTCAGTGTCCTGAAGAAGGGATCGCATTCCAACATGTGGTAACAAAAAGTAGTACCTAAGAAGGTTCTCACGCGAACTTTCCGCCCTGTACGAAAATAGTCAAGGGGTTTGATCAATGGAAATCAATCTTTTCAACGGTGACCGATAATTTTGTTGAGAAAAATCATCAAAATTTCACTCAGCATTAGAGAAAACACGCGAAAAGCTACTGGTCCTGCGCGTATGAATATCCAGGCGACCTGGGCGGCCATTTTGGTTTCGGCGTTCAACTGTTTCCCCCTCTTCAATCGTGCTTTTGACGCTGTACGGAGCGTATGTTTGACCTCTAGAACGCGCGCGCTGGTCAAATATATATATTTTTTTTATATTGTCGCGATTTTCTAACTAAAAATTGACGATTTTGACTCGAACCGAGTCCGAATTCAAGTGACAATGCATTGGACTTGACAGTTAACCCCTCGGACCGGTGTTTGACGCGAAAACACAGTGCCAAAACAACTTCTTTAATAAAACCCAGTGGTCTTTTATAACAGGATATAAGTGAATACTTTTATTGTTAAGAGGATATAACATAGTGTGCAGTGCCCCATGAAGGGGGAAATATTGCAAAAATGTGGATTAAACACGTCAAGAAGAAGGAAAACTTTTGGATTATAACCGTTGGAGTTTTCTTGACGATTTTCGGAATCTTCGTCCAGTCCACAACAGGTGTGTGGTTGATTTAAGCGTTTGATTTTAATTGGTTACTCGGATTTAAACGAGTTCCAGAAATTGCAAGCAAAAAAATCCGGTCAATAAATTATAGAAAAACGATAATATTTTTGATATTAAAATTTTATAGAAAGCGTCAAAACATAGGTATAAAATACTACAGCTGGCATTTCCGCCCGTATATTGACTTCATAAACATTAAACCTCCAGAGCTTATACTGGGTAATGTCTGTTGAAAAATATAAATACTTAAGGGTTGTTCATCCAGTTATAATTTTAGATTAATAAACTAAAAACGACCAACAAATTGTCATAACTAAAAATTGCAAAAGTAAAGGTAAGCTCCATTTAGAAAGGGTAAGATACTTACCCTTTTTTCGCACGACCCAATCCCATAATTGTTCTTAGGGTGTTTGCTTGAAAATAAATTTGACTTTAAAAGATATTAAAAGTGTTTTATGGAACTTACACAGCAAAAGTCTTAAATGTTAATGAGTCCACCATTGTTACTTCATTTATACTAACCTAAACCATTATACAAACAAACCAAAAACTTTATGACTTGGTAAATTAAATGATTTTAGTGGCTTTATCGGTAATTCCAGTGCCAATATCTAGTCATTAAAAGCTATTTAGTTACTCTAATTGATTTGTTGAACTAATAGTGATAATTCGAGGGATCACTTGCAAGTAATTGGATAAATCATTTAGCAAACACCACATACCAAATATCGGTATTAAGCCATTAAAAACAAAATAATCTATCGATAATGAATTGGATAAATATGAGCGTTAGTTGTTCTGTTATAATATAAATAACAAGTAATTTTAAATTGAAAAAATAAACGTTATATTTGTTTTTATAGGGCTTGTTAACCTCAGCATTTTTCATTATGACATATTTTGGCAACGACTTTGTCTAGGACACCTGGCAACGTCGCCAAAACGCATGACTGAACCTCGGCGGCTACCTAGATCTAAACCCACCCTTATGGAAAGGGTCGCTCTCTCGACGGTCTCTTAAGGAAACAAGTTACGATCGATCGGACATAACTACTTAAAATTAAAGTAGTTAAGCTACCATTATTTAAAAGTAGCTTAACTATTGGTAGCTAAGCTAGCAGCTCCTTTTTTTAAAAAGCTGCTTCTATTGGAGGTAAGGTGTGATAATTGTCAGTGACAATGGTTCTTCCTTCATTAAGGTAGCGATAACAATTTTATCAGCTAAGCCCATGGAGATTTCCAAAAAATCCTAACCTGTGTACATAGTTATTCTGTACGTATAACCATTGATATCACATAACTTAATATTTTGAGACCAAATGTATGCTTCTTGCTTGGGATAATTGCCTAAATAGTAAGTGTCTAATAAAGGGACCATAGATTCGTCCACAGCCCTTGTTTCATCAGGAAAAACATTTGCACATAATTTTCTTTGCGTTATACTAATACTTTCTTTTATGTCAGTAAATTGCTTTTCAAATAAGCTGTTTGAATATCTATTTCGTCTTAAAGTATTCATATAGGTAGACAATCATCTCTCTACTGACTGAAGAGTCTTAGGAATACTTGTTTAATGTGATAGTGATTTTGCAATCCAAAAATTCTCATTCAATTTCATTTTTAAAGAATAATAGCATCAGAATCTGACAGCATTTTGTCGGTAAAGTAGATATTTGCAAAAGGGTAAATATATTTATGGATAACTTAGTAGTAGTAGAAAGTAGCTCAAGTAGCTTTTTCGAGTAACCAGCTACTTTTTAAAATAACTTCATGAATAGACTAAAAAATAATGCAAACGCTACAGGCTACAAGCTACTTGGTTTAGAAGTAGCTTGAATAAAACTATTAGCTACCAAAAAAGTAGCTAGCTATCTGAAATTCGACGTAGCACTTACTATTGATCAACTCCATCAGTAACGTCCGTTCACAGATTTAAGAGAATGACTTACCGACTCGTGTTGACGCCTGTTTAAAACCAGACTGGGGTCTACACAGGCCCGCACTGAATTGTATTTCAAGCATGGATGATTTGACACAAATAATAAACAATTTTAGATAGAGTATAATATAATTATATATTATATTTAATTATTGCAACTACAGTTTACTCATTTAATTCATTTTCACTGTCACTATCAACACCTATGTTAATAATAAATCTTTCTGTAATATTCCCAATTCGAATGTATGAATTTTCAACAGTTTTAATATGCGAAACACAATTTTTCCAGCTACTCCCAGGCACTTTGTCCACATCAGTAATAATAATATCCAGTATACTAGCGTTTATAGTGGGTGATACATATTACGTCTAACGGCACATTTTAATTGATGACATTATGTGTTCTATGGGATTGAATATACAGTGATACGGCGGAAGCCTTAGCATTGTATGCCCCTTACTTTTAGCGTAGCTGTCGCAGTAGTACTCCTTCTCTAGGTTCAGAAATTTAAGCACATCAAGTAACTCTCTTTTAGTGTAACTTTCATGAAAATATATATCATTCTGATACATAAATTCTGTATTGCCATTTTCGCATCTTTTGAACAAGGGTGCTTATGTCACTGTCTACTGTGGTAACTTGCGTTGTCCATAACAATCACACTGTTTGGAGAAACATTAGGAATTAACTTATTTACGAACCAATCCTCAAATAACTCCGCTGTGGTATCGTTATGGTAATCCAAACAGGAGTCACTTATATTCTTGACTGCCAATGAAAGTGCATTTACTACCCAACCATCTTCGGACCCTGCATGTACTATGGTTATTCTTTTTCCTCTGTTTGATGGTGCCTTTGTTCTACACCTGTCACTAGAATCAACCCAACCTTTTGATGAGGTATCATGGGTATCAAACCAGGTTTCATCTAAGTATAATAGGTTTGTTCTCACTTCTGTACTGAGCGATTTTTGTCAAATATTCAAATTGCCATGCCTTAAGTCGTTGCGATTCAATGATAACTTGCCGTTTAGCGACTTTTCTAAATTTAAAGCTGATTCGTTGAAGACACTTCCACAGCGTTGTCCTACCGCAATTGATAATCAGTGTTATCTATCTCAAGTCTTTTCAGTAAATTATCCAGTGTTGGTACCGTATGCTCTTCATACATCTTATAAATTTTGCGTCGGACTAAATCTTCATCGCTGCGATCTAATTTTTTGCAAGTCCCAGAACCTTTCCTTCTTTTCCTTTCGGTGATGGGTTTATTCACAATTTTCCATACTGTTTTTTCCGAAATTTTAGTCAATGTGGCTGTTTCTTCAATACATTCCATTTTACTCAACTTTTCACGTTCTATGAGAGTTGTATATACATTTTTTTTAATCTCTTTAGAATCTAAAGATAAGTGTCTTCTTCCATTTTCATTTCTGCACTGTGGTTGTACCTGTACCCCCTCCCAGCTGTTCTATACTACATTCACCAATTTACGAACGCCACATATTTGGATAATCAAAGCTGCGTTTTTATTTCACACGAACTAATAAAATGACTGGTTTTGCGACACTGATTTGTCTACTTATTTTTTTCCCATTATTTAATAATGCTTTGTAAACTAATTACGGCCAAGTACGGTCCCTACCTGGATAATAAAATCATTTTATGATGGGTGATAACTAAAGGCAGGTAGTCATTATCTTAAATCTATGAATACATCCTATAATGTCTCCTACGGTAAACATTTCCGAGCGCTCAAAGTGAATTATCGCAAAGACTGAACCAGCCCTTGGGCTTGTATAATTTCTACCTTCCGTGACATTTCATAGGGGCCCAACGTATATGGTATACTATACATTAGGAAAACATCTGTCATAATGACAGATAGCCAATTATATGTACACACGCTGACAGACAGAAGACGTTATTTTTGTGGTCCAATTCGATGATTGCAGGTTAGATGGTCATCGGTAATGAAATCGGTTCTTAAGGATACCGTAATAATTCAGGACGTGATGGGCATTTATTTAGAGTATATTGCACCGGCATACGATTTTAATTGCAGATCTTGTTAAAATTTACTCTGACGTTGCACTTGATACATGGCACAAAAAAGGCGTGTCGTGAGGTGTACTTCGGAGAAAGCCTGAGAATGTAACTGTCGATATCGGAGACTAGTTGCGATATAAAGCGAATCTTCTTGCTCTCCTTATACAAGATAAGTCAAAATCAAAATCTTTATTTGGTAGTTCTAAAATGCAGCCATCTAGGATGGATGTACAGTTGAGTTCAGAAAGAAGTAGGACATCGATTGTGTGTTGTAAACCTACCCATAATCCCCGAAAGTTCATAAAAAAGTAGGACAAGCTATTGACTGTGTTCAAATTATAACAGACTAAACTTTTTATTTATTGGGCTAGACTTAAATGTGTCATATTTATAATTTTTATTCCATTTTTTCTTCGTTTCATTAAAAAATAACAAGTTAACTTAATTCCAACATTTTATTGTACACAATAATTAATTAAAAAAGACAATTACAACTATTTAATATTTAGTAATCGCTCCATTTTTTTGTAAAAGCTCATTCAGTCTATTGGGTATCGATAAGTATAGACCTCTCACAAAATCAAGATCATCACTTAACTCGTTCCACGTTTCTTCAATAAATGAAACAAGTTCATTTCTGTTAGCTGGTCTGAAATTTGCTTTATATATTTTTCGTGTCATTAGACCCCACACGTTTTCTATTATATTAATATCGGGACTTTTTGAAGGCCACGGCAAAGTTTCCACGTTATTTCTCTGGAACCAATCTTTGACCATACCCGCGCTGTGAACCGGGCAGTTGTCGTGTTGAAAAATAAAGCTCTGGTTAGGGAAATGTTGCGATACACTAGGCATCATAATATATTCCAAAATGTTCTTATAAGTGACTGCATTAAACCTTTCATTTACAATCCAACACACTCCAAGTCCATGATAACTCACCCATGCCCATACATTTACCGAAAATCTCCCTGATCTTTCGGAATTACTGATAAAATTTTCAGTATATCTTGTATTGCGAGGTCTGTATACCCTGATATGTCTGTTGACCGTAGACTGAAAAACTTTTTCTTCAGTAAAGACTACTCTATTCCAGTCTGGCCGCAATATATTATTTAAGGCAAAAATAATTCGTGCCTGTTTGTGTTCTTCCCCTAATTTAATTTTTTTGGCGGCAACATAATTTTTTAAATGGGATTCTTTTACCCTACGACAACCTGTCGGTCTCGAACCAGGAAAATTAGTTTGCTGAATAGCAGCTCGCATTATTTGAAAGGGATTTTCCTCCAATTATTGCACAAGACCATTGTCTTGTTCTTGCGTTGTATTTCTTGGTCTTCCAGGAGGCTTTTTCTTATCCAAAGTTCCATCCGCTTCCCATCTGTACTTAATATTTTCTACCGTTTTTTTTGCTACGTGCATTATAGCGGCAACGTCTCGTATAGGTATTCCATCATTTAAAAACGCAATTATTTGAGTCCTTTGAACATTGTCAAGCCTAGGCATTATGCTTTGAATCAATAACTACTTGTAAAAAATATATTTTTTTTAAATAATTTAAAAAGGATGTCAGTGTCATGTCAAACTTTTGATGTTTTTTAAAAGACTGGTTTACATAGGATAAGAATCCGTGTCCTACTTCTTTCTGAACTCAACTGTACAATGTACATGTCATTTAACACATAAATGTATAAATCTTACAACATTACACCAAACACATATATCAAAATACTGAGATCCAGAACTCTAATTCTGTAGGGTATTTTGTTAAATAGTAGTTTCCCAGCATACTCAAATTTCGTTAGCTTGTGCTTAACTATTGATAAGGGGTTTAGCTATGAATGAAAAGAAGAGTTACGTTGATATTTGTTTTCGTTGCTCCTTATAAACATTATGAACTTATTATAAATACAAGGAAATGTCACAGTTTTTTGGCTATTGAAAATCGGTCTGCAGCTATCGGTAGACTTTAGGATAAATAAAACTTATTATGATTGATTCGTTTTTGGGCCACAAATATTCTCTTGGACTCAACTGCATATCCCCATAATATGATGTTATAATTTAAATGGCAATATACTAGCGAATAGTGAACATTTCTCGATTATATTTTTTAACTGTAAGATAGCAAAGTATGCTGAATAAATCTTTTTACCAATATCGGTTGTGATGAGTCCAGGTCAAGAATTGGTCCACATACAATCCTAGAAATTTACATGCTTCGGAAGTTTGAAGGAATGCTTATAGTGGGGGAATTACTTCTACATCTATAAAGTTAATAGGTAAAGCCTGTCCAGAGATATAAGAAACTTACACTTTGCCTTTGAATGGGATTATCCAAGAGTGGCCATAAACAGACAATGAATAAATGCAGGTAAATTAAGGTCCGTACTTAAAAATGTCTTAAAGTAAACTGCAAATCCGGAAGACGTAATTTCATTATTAAAGTAATAGTTTGGTGATTTTAAACCGATTTTTACCTTCATTCAAATTGAGAGGGTTAATCCCATAAAACAAATTATGTTCTAAAGACTGTAGGTATATATAGCCACTCTAGTTAGTTGGAGCCATGGAAAATATGTGCGATGTATATCAGGAGATAACCCCGTCGAAAAGAAGAAAACACTTTTCTGTGGAAACTAAGGAAGTTATAAACAATGTTTTTCTAATTTTGTTTCATAAGAAATCTATTACGATACCGTTTTTTTATTTTTTAAAAGTTGGCATTGGTAACATTTAAATGTTTTATTCTGTTGACGTCTGACGTTTCCTGTTATTGTGATCCATGAGAAAAGAAAGTTTTCGGGATTTCTCTGGTAAAAGTTGATTTATCGTTTTATTAGCAATATCCCTTAACTCAGGGGGAGTTGAACTTAGATTATCATGCTCCATATTTTTTTAATTATAATTATGAACAACTCTATGAAATATTAAAACACAAATTTCGTGACAATGACACAAAGAAAATATTATTTATTGTCAAGGCTACTATGATAAAAGTAAATTTCAAGTATTACCAACATAGAATTTAGACATACAAATTTACAAAATTTGAAGGGTTGATTTTCTTTTTAAATATGTATTTTCTTATTGAAAAAAATACAAAATAGAAAAAATAGTATAAAGTACGTGTTTTATAAAGCAGTTAGAGCACTTGTCCCGTTAAAAAACTCGCCGCAAGCTATAAGATGATGCTTTATAAAACATGTACTTTAATATACTATTATTCAACTCTCATTGAACGTGCGGTCAGCAAGCAAGCAGCGTTAGAAGAAACGGCCACATTAACAAAAATTCCAACATCAACTGTATGGAAAATTGTGAATAATCCCATTTTAGCGAGGAAAAAAGAACCGATACTGGCATTTTCTCGAAGGTAGATGGAAGTTTTTTTTTTTTATGAATTTTATGATTTTATGATATGATGAAGTGATCAAGATATAATACGGCGTAAAATTTACAAGTTATACGAGGAACAAAGCGTGCCTATACATTAGATAATTTAATTAAGAGGCTTGAAAAAGATGAACCCGGCGTTAAATGTGGCAGAACAACGTTATGGAAGTGTATCCAACACATGGGTTTTAGATTTTAAAAAATTAACAAAATACAAGTTTTAATGGAATCCAGTAGAATTCGGGAATGGCGATCCGAATATCTACAAAAAATTAGGATTTACAGAGATCAGCAAAGGCCGATTATTTACATGGATGAAACCTGGTTCGATACATATGATGCCCCGGTAAAGGGTTGGGTTGACTCAAGCGGCAAGTGTAAAACAAGCGCGCCATCAAGAAGAGGTAAACGAATTACGATTTTGCATGCTGGATCTAAAGACGAATGGATTTCAAATGGACTTTCTCTGTCTGCAAAAAACACACTTTTTTTGGATATTTGGGATCAGATTATTTCTGTCACACCAGGCATTGAAGTCTCTAATCACACATTCTATCACGTATATTTTTTTTTTTAATTCTCTTTTTTCACATTTATAAATATATTGTATTTGTGGGTTATTTGTATTTTTTACGTTATGAAGTCAGAAACACGTTGAAGCTACGTAAACTGTCATTGGTCAAAGTACGTTATAATATTCAAGCATTTCTCAACAAATATTTAGTTAACCTTCTTGGTTTTAAAACATTGATCAGCTTTTATGAAGGGTTCCTCCGATTACGTTCGAGAAATGGAAGGAATTCGCAGACCAAAGTAGACACAAAATACCCACATCTCCTTGGTAGCGGTAGTGTTATTCATAAGGCAAATATCCAGTTCAATTATGTTGGCTTCCAAAAGCAAATCCATACCATATTTCCAAATCTTTCTGCGCCGATGTTACATGACAGTATAAAATATTTATTATAATGAACTCAACAATCAAAAAAATATTCCGATATCTACATCTATATACCAACTAAAGCACTGACATCAGTAGAAGAAGATTGATGGATTGTTTCATCATTAACTCGAGAATTAAAAGAAAGTCCGAATCAATTGCGGCCACTGCTCCTCAAGTAATTTCTATTTTGCGCGGCTCTGGTTGGCCGTGTTCCTCTACTTCTATGTCTCTTGTCTTGGTTTCCACTCAATAATTTTCTTTGTCCATCGTTTGTACATGAACCTGTATATGCCCTATCCACTTCCATTTTTAAGACTTGCTTTTCTTTGAACCCCATCAGCAACATAGTTACCAAGTAGTTTTAAGTGTTCTAATTAATAACCAGCAGAGTAAATGTAACAATTTAAATCCATGTATACAGCGTGTCCAGAAAAGTTCTAGACATATGGGAATTTTCTTTATTGTTGATTTTACGAAAAAAGTTATTCTTTATAAAAAGTTCTGCTTGATACGCAAATAATATTGACATATTAAAACTTAGGATATCATGTACAGGGCGGCAAAGAAATATAGAAACACAGAATTACGTTAAGAGAGAAGTACCCTCACTTTTTATTTTAGAGCAAATTGTTGTTATAGGAAAACTTTACTAAGGACTACAAAAAGTGGTCAGATACAATTTTTCGTTAAAATATTTTAATTTACAGTGTATATACCATCAAAAACACGTTGAGCATTCATTACCTCTTGTTGGAAACCAATTACGTAAAAAACTAATGCGAGATTATTTCACGTTCTAAAATCAACCTATCTACCTATCAGGAATATTAAAAACATTTGCCTAATTTCCTTAGAGCAAAAATAAATTGTGAATGTAAATAATAAACAATATTTTAGCAATTACATGATAAAACTGATCTAAAAACAGATAGTTTAAAATGAAAAATTATGTCTCCACATGCCCCCCTTCCTTTTCCATGCAAACTATAGTACGCCTTGTAATTTCTCTTACTGTCGCCCGTATCATATTGGGAGTGAATTTTTGACGTCAACTGGAATAGTTTTTGACAATTTCCTTAAAGAAATTTTCGGGTCTTCGATAACCGCTTGCATTACATTGAGTTGCTTTTCTTCTGTTGTGGACCATTTGTTGTGTTGTTTCTTAAATACATTTTCGACGGAACCAGTAGCTTTAAATGTATTTATTACGTTTGCTATAGTGGTGCTACATACCATTTTGTCAGGATGTCTAGTATTAAAAAATATGAGTGCCTTATAGGTTTATAGCTCGGTTTATAGTTTATAGTGATCTCCGACGATAAGTACAATCTCTATTTTCTCCTGCAGCGTTAACTTTACAACCAAGACGAAAGTAACGAAAAACTCTTGTTAATAAGTCGAAAAATAGTATGAAATGAAAATTAAATGAAAATGTTTTTATTTTAGCATAAATGCTATTATAAACAAATACAATTTTTTATTAATACAATAATCGTACCTATATAATGTAGAAAAATATAATATAATTTATGACATTTTAATATAATGCTCTTAGCCTAAAACTAAATTTAAAAATTAAAAGAAGAATATTTAAAAAGATTCAAAAGAAGAATTTTTAAAAAGAAGGAAAGTTTAACGGGTTGCTAACATGAAATGGTTCTTTACACCACGCATAAACGTTCTCACATTGGGCGAGTTTTTGATGTCCGCCGGCAGAGCATTGAAAAGTCTTAAGCCGTCACTGAAGAGGCTTTTTTGCATGTGTGTTGTTCTAGCAAACCGAATATCAAAATTGTCTTTAGATCTGATGTCATGCGAGTGTCGAAGGGACCTAGGAATTAAGTACTCTTTAAAATATGAGGGCAATAATTCATGCTGTATCTTGAAGATAAATAAAAGATTTGACGCTTCAATGCTCTCCGAAACCGACAGCCATCCAAGTGACTTAAGCATTAGTCCAACCGGGGTGTATCGAGTACAAGACAGAATACATCTCATAGCTTTGTTTTGTAACACGTAAATGATTTTTGACTAACATGTCAATATTCGTTACTATAGTATTGCACATAGTTGTTGCAAAATTGTTGCAGGTAACTGTTAAAAAAATAAAATAAAAAAATATTTTCCAAAGGCTTTTTGATGGTACCCTGTAAATTAAAACATTTCAACGAAAAATTGTATCTGACCACGTTCTGTAGTCCTTAGTAAAGTTTTCTTATAACAATTTGCTCTAAAATAAAAATTGAGGGTAGGTACCTGTTATGAATATATATTTTTGGATTGATATCGCCAATTGCCGAAGTATAAACAACACAGGACTGATTACGTAATTTGCTGAGTCAAGGATCCGAGAATCGCGATAGGCTTGTTTTGGGTTTGGGCACGTATTTTTATTAGGGATATTAAGTTATGTACCATAGAGAGAGTTTAGTTTTAAAGTAAATGAGGAGCTGTACGGGGTGAATAATTGTATGTTGCGTTTTGAATATAAAGTTTTTAATTGAATTGGACCATTATTTATAACATACCTACTTCCCTCTTAACATAACTCTGTGTTTCTATATTTTTTTGCCGCCCTGTACATGATATCTTAAGTTTTGATATGTCAATACTATTTGCGCATCAAGCAGAACTTTTAATAAAGAATAACTTTTTTTCGTAAAATCAACAATAAAGAAAATTCCCATATGTCTAGAACTTTTCTGGACACGCTGTAGAAAGATATATACAATCTTCCTTTTTTAATTCATGTCCCCGTTAATTATTACGTCTATCAAAAATTCCCTCGGACTCGTTCTCTGTAACTTTCTTCCTTCTGTCACTACTCTATGGTCTTATTATAATTATTTATTTACATGTTCTTTTTATCGGCTAGTTTCCTTCTGCTGTTATAGAAGAATAGAAGATAAAAGAGATTTCTTTGGTGATTATAACCGAATAACGGACCGTAAAATGTAGTAATGATCTCTTCTCTGTAGAGGACAATAGATTAAAAAATTATTCGCGTTTTTTAAATATCTATTGTAAATACCGTTTTAGAGTATTTATGTACCCACTTACAGATTGCTTTTAGTATAGTTAATAGACTACGAATTGAAGCAACTTAATTCAACGCACATAAAACATAATAATTAATTTCGCTGATGGTGATTAGAAGAATTTAATTAACTAGTTAATAAATTATAGTTATTTTGGTCGCCCAAGATTAAGTGAAATTCTATCAAATTTAAAATTCAAATTTAAATCCATTTAAGGAAAGGGACGTATGGAATTAAGCATTAGGAGTTTTCTTAATATAGCATTAATCTTCGAGGTTTAGAAGATGCAACAAAATTATGAAATAATAAGTGATATGTGTGTGGCCTAGTTTCAGTTAAGTAGTTAAGTTATTATACTTAATTAAGCAATATGACGCATCATTTTCTGGGTTTAGATACTGCTGTTGAATCCAATAAAATGACACTGAAGATTTGTATTTCAATAGAAAATAAAACTCTCATCACCAGCGACCGAATTTGTTCTGGAATTTTTTATCTAACATAACCACTCTGTCGTTCATGTTAATATTAAAGGTTAAACAAAATTCTTTTCCCTGCTGATGATTTTGACAACGTATCTTTAATGCCCTCGATGGTTAAACCTGATACCTTTCATCCACCTATCGAACTATGCACCTTTAATGACTATACTCCTCGACTCAAGGTTAGAAAATAAATTAATGTTTATCAGTTCTTCAGGGCTAACTTCCATAAACTTAACCAACATTGCAACCAAGCTGACTGGTCTTTTCTGTCTGCTGGATTGCCCGTGCCGCAGTTCTATAATAGAAGTGACGTTAGCAACTATCGTCCGATATCTGGTCTTAATTGCATGGCAAAAGTCCTTGAATCCATAGTTGTTGACCAGCTTTTGTATAACCTAAAAGATACTATCTCTAAATCTCAGCACGGATTCCTACCTGGTCGCTCTTGCCAAACTAAATTATGTATTTTTTCGCAATATTTGTCTACCGCGATTGATATAGGAGCTCAAGTCGACGGCATATATCTCGATTTCGAAAAAGCCTTTGACCGAGTAGATCACAATATTCTAGTGAGCAAGCTGAGATTATATTTATAGGAGACCCTCTGTTGTCATGGATTTCAAGTTACTTGCGCAATCGTACTCAAACTATCAAAATAAATAGCTTCATTTCTAAAAAGTCTGATGCTACGTCGGGCGTACCCCAAGGGTCACAGTTAGGCCCGATCTTATTTTTAGTCTTCATATACGCGGACGATTTAAAAATATTCCAAAGAGTCGCAGATGAGGATGACTGCACAAAATTGATGCATGATCTGAATAAAATAATGGATTGGTGTACAGAAAATAATATGGAACTAAATTCCTCAAAGTGTAAAGTCCTATCATTTAGGTACAAGGAAGATAACACCAATAATACACTCCTATTTCATCTCAAACTCCCCTATCCCTCGAGTAAATTAGATAAATTACTAGTAATTTTCGATTCTGAGCTGAGTCCTAAAGCCTCCTTACTACTCCTTGGTACGAAGCAATGCTTTATTATCGTCATTGGTACGAAGCCACTTGGAGTACTGTTGTGTCATCTGGTCACTGTTACATTTAAAAAAAGTAAGTTAGTCTCTATGACAACCAAACCAGAAATGACAGAAAAAATTCATGCAGGTAGAAATGTGGGGAATAATTTACTGAACAACTTTCATAAAGGTCACTCTTTCGTATACGAGGTAATTCAAAAGTTACAGGCATTATGCGCGACTTTTTTGTCGTTTATAGTGGATAGCGGTATAGTCAGCAAACAGATATAATTGTGTTTGACCAAATTCCGGATTATCGCTGGTATAAAAGCGTTTTGTTCTGCCGTGATTACAACTTCAGGATTTACTAGGTTACCTTCTGATGCAAAGAGACAAGAAAGTGAAATATTCTCTCATAATCCAACTCTTTCAAATACTGGCAGCTATTATTCAAAACAAAAATCTCAAACAGATTGATTGTGTTTTGAATTATTTTTCCCACGAAAACTCTCGGAACCACAACGCTTGACTAATCCCACTATAAATAACAACAATAATTCTTCGGAATCCGAATAATTATAAATTGTAACATTATTATTAATTTATTAAAATTAATGATTGCGTAAATTAGGCAAATCTTAAAACATAAAAGAATGACGTGCTCTGCTAAGTGTAACCTGGTACAGTTTCCGCTTCGTAGTGTGTGAAACATTTCTTTCTTACACTGGATAATTTGTTGCTAATAGTTTGTTCATTGAGCTTCTTCGGATGTTTATTATTAAATTTATTGGAGTGAATATAAAAATTGGTAACAGCAAAGTACAACCTATATATAATACAAAATACAATCTAGAAATAAAAGTATTCTGTCCGTAGTTAGTCCAAATAAGTTCTCTCAAAAAAACAGTTGCTCTTGCATGGTGTGCCTTATTGGAACTAAAAACAAAACAGACTCAAGCAAGACATTACAGCAAATTTCACCACTAATTAATTTGTACAGGAAGACAAGCAAAGCCTTTCTGCGTCGGTGTTGTAAGCTCTGCATGCCACAGAGGAGATGTCTCGTTTCGTATTGCACGTTTTGATAAGGAAATCTTAGTTTGAACAAAACTAGACCATTATATAGATCCATAAGTGTCATTGTGTCGTAAATTAAATTTCTCCAGTCTTTCGCTTTATGAAGCCAATCCATCTTAAACTATTGAAAATTATGTTGTCCATATGCAGGATGATGGAAAGAGCCTTGTCGAAGATGACGCCGAGATCATTAAAGTGTAAGACAACCTCGTAGGTATAACTTGTCGGAGAATTGCCTTTGTAAAGTCGAATCATTAGAGATATTATCCGGATCGGATTATCGAGCTTTATATATTGTTGACAAAATGACCAGAATTGTTTGACGTTTGGGCTACGGACATGAGATAGCATAGGTCGGTACGAATTTTAGCCTTACGGCGAGTGTTAGCGTAGAGGACATACTCTTCTCGTAACCCGGATCTCTTGGATTTAATGCTTATTTTCTGTCCAGTTAGTTTACGAAGCTGAGAATCGAATTGGGTTTTGAGGAATGTAGTATTTTCTGATAAAGCCACTTTCCATAATTGTGGGCGGATAGGATTTTAAGATTTTCCTCATTATTAGACATGATAGCTTTTTATAGCTTTCGGATCATTTTCGGAGATTCATCAGTTGTTTGACAGCTACGATCGCCACAATTATATCATGACGCATCATCACATAGGTGTCGATAAAATGCTAGCCAAACTTGGTGTCTTGGTCGCATATGAGAAAAAATATGTATCAAATTGTCGCTCTTGCACTTTGGGAAAGTCTCCAAGCGGCAAGAAGAAGGGGCTCTATCCACAAGATCTGAAACCGTTAGCAAAATTGGAAACGTGACATATCCATCATGCGGGACCTCTTGTTAAATCGAATTGATGCATTTACTAAATACTCGCGATTTTGTCCCATTAAACAGAAATCTGCTGATTGCACCATAAAAACTTTGAACGCTCTGGGTGGAATGAGAACTGTTCCAAATGAACATTCCTGATCAACCAATGTCTGGTGTAGAATTATCGAGGATAGAGTTATATATATTTGAAAACAGGTGGGTTGGTCGAGCTGGTCCGGTCCCCAGATTTAACCCCCCTTGACTTCTTCTTGTGGGACTTTATAAGGACAAAATGATGGCACCCCAAGAGACTGGCCCCTACCTATACGCCTTTTAATAAGATGTGATAAGCACGATATTAAAATTGTGTAAATTGTTTGTTAATAACAAAAATTTTTAGAAATTTCTCAAAATTTTCACACAAAAATTGGTAACTTTTTATACGTTGGTGCCATTCTGCTATATTGCTGCAATTTATTATAAAAAGTTAAAGCGTTTATTTATATCTGCTGATAAATGCGTATCCTTGGATTCTGCAGATGTTTTAGTTTTGAGTTCGCGTTGGTAATTTTGTTTACTAATGAATAAGTTTATTTGGCATGTAAGAACACATGCACATGATATTCCTTATAAAGCAGTTTTATATTGTAGCATAGCTAATTAGTATAAGACAAAAATGGCTGACAAATACCAAGTAAGAAAGATCCTTGCAATTTTTTAATCCTTGCACTTTTAGATCAAACAATAGATAGAAATGTATATTTTGTAAAAGTTCAACACTACTAAACTTTTAACAGTATTATAAATCCGAGTATAAATCTAATAATATTATCCATACTTAAATGCAAAATACTTATTAGCATGAATTAATGGGCAATGCAGAATGACAGCATTTCTTACTAAAGATAACTGTGAAACTGTGATCAAAATGATCCCAGTTTTGGTCACAGCGATCATCTTGGGTTAATTTTCAAGTCTTTTACCCAGCGAAAGTAGCAATTGCATCCAATCATAAAATACATAAAATATAGATTTTATACGTATGCAAAATAAAAAAAATACTAACAATCGGATGTACTTTCTAAGATCTATTATCTTGAAGAAGAAGAAGAAACACGCACAAGATATAATGTTAACGATGCACCTTAATGACGGTTGTGTCTAATTATTATCAAGAAATGTTTAAGTACTAATCTCGAGTATGTTACCTTTAACTGTGCTGTGAACAGTTATATACTTGCAATTCACTTTCATTAAGCTGGGACGATTGCTCTTTATTAAGTAGCAATTGCTCATTTTATGAATTACTTTGACTGTTGTTTACATTAGAGCATTTAGAGCTGCCAGACCTTACAGTGCAAAACCGTTTGGTTCTGGTGACTATACAGGGTGTTCAGTTTTCGCCCATATCTCAAAAAGTATTAGTTCCAGACTTTCGGGAAACAAAACCCTTTTTTTCCTGAGAGTTTAGGACTTTCTTTTGAGATAATGGCATCCTTTTGACCCAAATAATCAAATTAATATATTCTAAAAACTAACTGACCGATGACCGAAGAAACAATATGGCGCGGGGCACACCTTCATTCAAGCACTATTAGATCGAAAATTATTATCTTCCTAATCGGGTGTAGGTACAAATATATATAACCACCGGTTATTGACAACGTACATGGAACATGGTTCGTGTTATGCCTTTTTTAATAACGAAATTTAATGAGAAAGTTGGTGCCGCAATGGCTTTTAATAAAATTTAAATCAACCGTTACGGATGGTGCCAGAGGGGCTGAAACACGCAGGGCGCTATTTTTTTGCCATACGGCGCATACCTGGCAACACTGGAGGCTGTCCAGTCCCAGGGCCCGTGTCGGCTCTCGGCGGCCCTGGAAACACGTTGCTTGTGTTTAAAATTTTCTCAGAGAAGAAGATACTTCCAGTTGCCAGTACTTGCTAAAATATGTGCAGATCAGTGAGCTGATTGCAGATTGTACAGCAAAGGCGTAGTGAATAATATTGCGAAAATTCAGGATATTTTATTTTTGTTTTTTCTTTTTTTCGCAATAATAATGAAACACCCTGTACAATACGTTGCTTCCCACCGATTACCACACAATTACACTTTCCAGTGAATGTTCTGTATGATTTCCCCAAAACTATACAATAATTTTCAATGCACATCAGCTGCTTCTACATAATTGCACTATTATCCGACTCTTATGCTTGTTATGTATAATTTCCATGTATCTCAAAAATATACATTAATTAATATGTATGAATCCAGTGATTCCCATTGATTACCTTCTGATCCTTTCGGGTAGCAAAGGCTTTCTAGTGATTTCCATGCGATTTCCCCAAAAATATTTATTGGGCCTGGCAGGGACTATCACCTGACTCAAGGGCGGTTTTACGGGGGGGGGGGGGGTAATAGGGTAATTCCCCCCCATGAATTTAGAATTTTAAGCATCATCATTGAAAAAAGGCGTTGCACCCAAAAATTTTTCGTCTGCGGCGCTATTTGCCCCCCCCCCCCACCTTATTTCTTGGTTACTTCAGGTTAATAAGAACTTTTCTATTTATTACAATCTACCTATCTAAATGCATAGATAATTGATACCATTTTTTAAAAAAAATTGGGATTTGAAATTACCCCCCCCCCCATGTTGAAAAGCTAAAACCGCCCTTGACCTGACTTCTTATAATTGGCTGGTCCCCAAAATATTCAGTATACTTAATTCAAAATACTTAGTCGCTAACAACAAAAAATGAACACTTTCTGCAAAGTGATTACTTATACTCAAAGCATAAATATTAGCAACAAATTTGGATATTTACGCATCGACAATAAAAATCTTCAAATCTACCGAAAGTTTTTCAAATTTGACAACCCCGATTCCTCTAACACAGTGGTGTTCCACCACCTGCTCTAACCGTTAAAGCACGTTAAAAGTGTGCACATCAGCGGCGGACGAATTTGAGGGGCGTGCGGGGAATAGTGACGTCACGCGACAGCTGCACACTTACAGGAGATATAGTTCGGTGTCCCAGTCCAGTCGGTGGGTGAAGGAAAGTGGTTGCTGTGTTGCCACATAGGGTAGATTTTCTTTGAATGTGGAACCAAAAAATAATTAGTTTTTTTAAACCAAGTATTTGCAAAAGGCAGTCAGTACTAATTCCATAAAAAGATAAAATTATCCGTGGGTTGTTCCAAGATATGTATGGCGCTATGTAATAATATTGTGGGCGAATAAATTTGATTATTAATAACACAATGTTATGCGTTATCTGCGAGGTCATTGGTCTCACAGACATGTCGACAGCTTTTCAGATTTATTGGGACTTGTTTTGTGCGCCACTTGATTTGAAGAACATAAAATTTATTGCAGAATTTCAGAAATTCTTTCGTTATTTACGACCTTACCGGCAAACTGCCTAATAATTACTTTTTTCACTTCAAACGTACCGCCTGATGAAACTGGAATTTATTTAGGCCCTAAATGGACTCTCCGCTGGCCAGATTTTACCCTTAGTGACTAGTGACTTACATAACGTCTTGAACTAATTTCTAAGGCATTATCTATGGCTTTATCAATGAAATTTGGCAACGCTGTATATTAGAACAAACAGCCACATTTTGTGCTTCGTACCCAGATGTGTGATCCTTCCTCATAGATTTGAGATGTTTGTATAGGGGAAGATTTATGAATATAAATAATACATAGGTATGTATAAAGATTTCTGTTGCTAAAATGAGATTTTCCTAGACTCTGTTCACTTTGTGGTCAAAACTTAATACCTAGCATTTTGAATGTTCAATTTTGAGGTTGTGTGGTTTGTGGGTTCGCAAATACCATTATATTTAAAAAAAAAAGCTAACAATATATAGGGTGTACCATTTCAAGAAAAAATATTTTAACCTGTGACTCATTTCTGCAATACCCTGTATATTCATATATTATTCTGCAAATAGCTTACATTATTCTGTACAACTTTTATATTTAACATTTTTATCTAATGCAAAAAACGAAAAAGTTAAGAGGGGGGGACATTATAAATGATCACCGTGTACAAGAATGATTCCAGTATCAGTTTCTTAGTCCATAGTACAAAGTTACAAAATTTCATTAAAATATACAGGGTTGCCTAAAAGTTATAATCGAAAATGCAAATCTTCGTCTTTGGCGTCTGATATGCTTCCTAGAATGAATATTAGAAAAAATTATTATATGAACGACTAGTATTACTTTGATCTCCCCTGTACGCTGGCAAAATATGGCCCTATAATTATCGGACATGACACAATTCTAATTTCTTTCCTCAGCTGTGGTCCAATGGAAATTTCTAGATTTAATAAAGTATGTAAAAGATACGGCTTTACTCACTCAATTCATTCTTATTTCGATAAGAATTTGGCCCTGAGTTTGCAGATGTTCGAGCTCGAGTTTTTTACTCTGCACACATGTGGATTGTGTATGCCTTTTATAGGGTGGCTTGTCGTCGTAATTATAATTCTCAAGAAATATAAAAAGAATAAAATATGTTAAATTTTACGTACAGGGTGACCACTTAGTGTTGTGCCCCTATTACGAAATCTGTAAATATCCCGAAAACAACGAGATAGAAAGGTATACGAACGATTAGATTCACCACCAACGTCAACTATCCCATTTCCTAATTCAATTAGTCCAACTTAGAGTATATGCCACGAGTTAGTGTTAATGGTCCCATCCGGGAAATGGAAGCGCTTGCATCATTTGACGTGTGTCCAGATCAATTTTCAAGTTACAATTAGTTAAATGGCCCGTATGTGATATGTGCAGTCGTTTATTAAAAGAAGGACGGACTTGGTAATGTTTAAATTATACGGTCAAGCTTGTGTTTAATTGATGATGTTCGTAAACAAAGCAGACGCATCTGAAAAGTTAATTACTTTGTTTGCGGGAGTATCCAGAGCCGTCTTTTGTCATGCATGTCGAGGCCCCTGACTATTTTGGTCTTACCACATTTTTGAAAACTAAAAATAGCGCAGCACACCATATTTTTTATATAATAATATATAATATTTTAAATAAGAATTAAAAAACCTAAGGAAATCACATGAATTATACCGAGTGATGCATGGTTTAGTTGAACATAGGAAATCCCAAGATAATTTGACATTAAAAACACATTTTCGTTTCACCAATCCGGCAATCCCACATCCAAAATAAAAGACACCATTATGTTTTTCTTACTAATCCTTTAATTTAACATAACAAACCTAAGACTACAGATTTTCACAAAAACATTAATTAATTAAATGTTTAAACAACCCTCCATTAACAGCTAAACAATATCCTAACCGATCATAAAATTCATTTCTAACATTACTGAGTTAATGTTGAGAAATTCTGTCACATTCTAGCGAAATACAGTTTTTAGCTGGTCTAGATTTTCACATTTTATATCTTTATACATAAAATGTTTTAAGTGACCCCACAGAAAAAAGTCGTTTGGCAAAAGGTCAGGAGATCTGGTTGGCCAAAGGAGATGCCGTGGGCTAATAATATTTCCGTTAAAAATATTTTGCAAGTATTCCATAACCATGAGAGAATTATGGGCAGGACAACCATCCATTTGATATGGATGGAATATGAATAAAGACATAGACAACCCGAATCCACTTACAGAACATACATCTGTAAATCCTAACACGATGTATCTTAACCCCGTAACTGAAAATGAATTAATAGAACATAATATATATCGACACGAAAAAATAATGGATTTCCTGGCCCTGATGGAATAACAGCCAATATTATTAAACGTAACCACAAATACATTCTACAACCACTAAAGCATATAATAAATTTAATTTTTGAAAAAGGCCTTGTTCCTAAACAGTTTAAATTATCCACAATTACTCATATCCACAAAGCTGGAGATAAGTTAAGGATCAGCAATTATAGGCCTATTAGTGTAATAAATAATTTTGGTAGTTTTCGAAAAATGTTTAAAAAGCCGTTTAGTTAATATTTTTAATCAGAATAATATTTTGCATGAACAACAATTTGGTTTTCGAACCGGTAGAGCCACATCTGATGCAATATGTAGTGTTATTAGTAATATAACAGAGGGTATAAATACAAACAAAAAATCTATCGCAGTATTCTTAGATCTAGCAAAGGCGTTTGATACCATAGACGATATTTGCTTTATCGTCTATGTTTGATACCGTCAACCATCAGAAGCTCCTTAGTGTTCTGGAGAGATACGGAGTTCGTGGTGCAGTGTTAGACGTCTTCAAAAGTTATTTATCAGATAGGGAACAACGCGTAAAAATAAATAACACAATCAGTGAACCAAACATAATCAAAATAGGAGTGCCCCAAGGCACAGTCCTTGGTCCAGTACTCTTTTTAGCATATATAAATTCCCTTTTGTCTTTAGCCACACGAGCGAAAGTAATATCATACGCAGACGACACGCAGTTGCTATCTTTTCTGATAATACGTGGATTAAAACAAAGACATCTGTCGAACTCGGCATGAAAAAGATTCAAGCATGGCTTGGAATGTATCAGCTTTTATTGAATATTGGCAAAACTTACTATACAGGGTGATTCACGGTGGATGGAACATTAGACGTTTCTGACGAACCAGTAAAGGAATCGTTGCGAAAATTTGGTTGCTTACATAAACGGACATGCTCTACCCATCTAAAATATTTTTAACAATACAGTGATGCCGCTTCCACACAAAAATAATAGTAACTTTGATTTTTCAAATGGAACACCCTATATTTTATTTTATTTTCGAAACACCCATTACTTTTCTTACAATTTTTGTTAACTCTATTCTACACTTATCTCTTACCGTTTCTAAGATATAAATTAATTTCCGTTTTTTTTTGGCCGAAAACTTCACTTTTAAAAATGCTGATAATTTTGAACTCTAAAATACTGAAACCCTGAAATTTGGTAAATAGTTAACTAATACCATAGGGCTCTTTGCCTTTGGATCCTTATGAATTTTCTGAGATACATTGGCTGTAAATTAGGGTACATTTCGTTAAACTTTATACATGTCCTGGTGATAATTCTATCACATTGTCCAAATAAAATAAATAAATTCATAAGAACTGCATTTGTATAGGTTTCTTCCATGATTTTAAACTGTCTTGTACTGTAACTATCTTGTATCTAAACTTAATGAAATGTCAAAACGATAACCATAGTAACATAAGTCAACATCATTGTTTTTGTCATGGCTAACTTACTAATAACCGAATGAAAATTGAATTGTATAGAAAATTTTACAAATCATGCTTAATACGTCAAAAAAATGGTTAAACGAGTTAGTTAGGTACAGGTATGAATATACAAGAATTAGGAGAAATTTCAGCAGCTTTTCAAATACGTAATAATATACAGGGTGTTACATTTCAAAAAAAGGACTTATGGTCACTTTTTCAAGTTACCAGAATAAGTGTATTTTTTAACCACCCTGTATATTGCAACTAAGATTTGAGGGTAGAGCAAAGAGCCCTATGGTATTAGTTAACTATTTACCAAATTTCAGGGTTTCAGTATTTTAGAGTTCAAAATTATCAGCATTTTTAAAAGTGAAGTTTTCGGCCAAAAAAAACGGAAATTAATTTATATCTTAGAAACGGTAAGAGATAAGTGTAGAATAGAGTTAACAAAAATTGTAAGAAAAGTAATGGGTGTTTCGAAAATA
The DNA here is from genome assembly GCA_963920685.1 of Polydrusus tereticollis. Lineage (NCBI taxonomy): Eukaryota > Metazoa > Arthropoda > Insecta > Coleoptera > Curculionidae > Polydrusus > Polydrusus tereticollis. The sequence continues at coordinate 10,860,240 of OY987332.1, read as the reverse complement.
AAATAAAATATAGGGTGTTCCATTTGAAAAATCAAAGTTACTATTATTTTTGTGTGGAAGCGGCATCACTGTATTGTTAAAAATATTTTAGATGGGTAGAGCATGCCCGTTTATGTAAGCAACCAAATTTTCGCAACGATTCCTTTACTGGTTCGTCAGAAACGTCTAATGTTCCATCCACCGTGAATCACCCTGTATATGGCATTTTCTTTAAATAAAATAAATAAACCTGACTTCACTTTTATTAAAGTTGCAGGGATGAAGGAACATATTAGGGAAACAAACGAGATCAAGTACTTGGGAATAATCGTCGACAGGAATTTAAAATGGACCACCCATGTGAACTATTTAACAAAGAGAATAAGGAAATTAATTTACAAATTCTACCAATTGCGTGAAATTCTTTGCAGGAAATTATTAATCATGGTTTACAAGTCTCTGGTAGAATCACTCCTTTCCTATGGTATCCTCATATGGGGTGGAATGTACAAGAATGCCTTACAAAAATTAAATACAAAATACAACTCAAAATTATACCGGGTGTTGCATCGTCGAGCGGGACATAGGAAATCCCATGTAATTTTAAATGAGGTCAATTATTGGCTTCCCTAATTATTTTAGAGAAAAATTCTATTTAGGTTTATTAAAGAGCACTAAAACCCACATTCAAAAGAATAACTTTAGATATTTTTGATGAGCCCGTTTACGGGTTATCGCCGATTTCTTTTTAACTATTTCTCCTTTTTATGGCCCCGTATTTGCGGGCACCAGTCAAGGTAAAAGATGACTGTCAAATAAAGTTGTCATTTTGAAATGTGTGCTTTATTGTTATAAAAACTCGTACATCGAAAATATTAGCCATGAATTACACTTCTGAAGAAAAAATATTGATGATTAAATGGTATTATCAAGGAAATAGTTATCAAAATGTGTCAGACATGTTTGCTGCTCTGTATCCGAATAGACCGATACCTGCAAAATCTACAGTCGAAAGGACTATCAAGAAATTTGAGACAAAAGGCACTGTAATAAATAACTGCAGATGTGAAGAAAGGCAGGAACAAAGAAGAGATGCAAGAATTATTAATTACCTATTAATTAGTAAAATATTGAAACATGTAAAATGTCATAATTAACCTTGTAATTGGATACTTTATTTTAGTTATTTAAATTTGATACCAAATCTCCTGATTTTCGCGTACAACTTCTTCTAGTGCGGGTTCAATTCGATTTTGTAGTAAGTCCAAATAGATTTCTGCTGTAAGGTTGCCTTCCATAAAAAATGGTACAATCATGTGATGTCCTACAATTCCCACCCAAACATTTATTTTTTGTGGATATTGCGTCCGAGTATAAACAAGACAATGTTCATTTTCTTGGCTCCAATACCGGCAATTTTAAACATTTGGTTCGTTGTTGAGGGTGAATGTACAGGGTGATTGTTTATATTTTACTCGATGGATATCTCGGTTACTATTGGTCTTACAGAAAAGTTTAAATTAGCAATTTTGAAGTACTTTTTATGGGCATTCAGAATCCGCCATCGGAAAAAACAAAAAAGCATCAGAAACTTAAAATTTTCAAGTCACCTGGTATTTTTTAAATGGAACACCCTGTATTTTATATTTTTAGTCGCTAGATATCGTTCTCCTGAGTTCAAATATATATAGTTTATTATGGTTATTTTTGTTAGTTTACGAAAAAAATAGACTTTTTCGTATAAACCTAAGACAGCGGTGGAAGGCCATTTATACGACCATGCTGATTTGTTTTTATCAAAGTAGCCATGGATAATAAAACAAAGAAATATTGTTTAATTTTATTATTAACTATTCATTAAAGTAGTTGTTCAAAATGGCCCCCATTTACATTTACACACAAACGATATCTTTTCTTTAAATTTTCTATAGATCCTCGTAAAATTTCCGGCTGGTTGTTGAGATTATTAATTTCTTCTTGTATTTTGAGTTGCATTTCTTCGATAGTTCGGGTTCGGTCCATATAAACTTTTGATTTTAAATACCCCCATAAAAAAGTGTCCAAGGGGGTTAAGTCTGGACTGTTGGGAGGCCAGGAAATAGTTCCGTTCCTGCCAATCCTTATATTATAATTTGCATTTAGGTATTGTCTAACGGCTAAAATGCTATGAGGTGGTGCCCCGTCCTGTTGCCATATTAAGTTTCTAAATAAGGTAATATACTAATTTCTTCCTCAATGTCATTTTCAAGGAGCTCCAAGTATCTAATACCTGTTAAGGACCCATTATAAAATATTTTGCCGACAACCCGATTGTTTATTATACCGCACCATACACTTATCGACTCTCGACCAGATCTTTTTATTTCTAAAGTTTTTTTTGGATTTTCCGCTGCCCAAAAATGTAGGTTCTTTAAATTAGGTGGTGCGGCCGTGTTGAAATTCGATTCGTCGGTCCAAAGTATACGATTAAAAAAATCTGGATTTTCTTCTAAGTGACGCAACATAACTCTACAATATTCTAAACGCTTTTGTTTGTCCATGTGAGATAGATTTTGAACCTTGGTAAATTTAAAGTCGTGCATATGATATTTTTTTAAAGTTTTTTGCACTTTCCAATAAGAATATTGCATGTCTCGACTACAATCCCGTATGGATTTCATTGGACTTTCTAAAAAATTTAATTTATTTCACTCGCCTGATAAAAAAAGTATCAATTAAATATATTACCTTGAAAATATAGAAGTATATCTAATTCTTGATCTTCATTTAGTCGAACAATTTTGGGTTTTCGTTTCAACGAACTGGTATTTCTAAAACGCTTATACAAGTTAACAAATGTTTTCTCACTAGGAGTTCTCCTGTTACGATAAATTCGTCCATATTCTTGACGCGCCAAGCGTTGATTTTGATTACTTTTTATAAAAACTGACACAATATTAACTTTTTCTACCTCAGAATATATCATTGTCGACAGCTCTTAAATTAAATGGAAGATAAATAGCTGTCAAAAAAATAAATTTCTTTTGTTTTATTACCCATGGCTACTTTGATAAAAACAAATCAGCATGGTCGTATAAATGGCCTTCCACCGCTGTCTTAGGTTTATACGAAAAAGTCTATTTTTTTCGTAAACTAACAAAAATAACCATAATAAACTATATATATTTGAACTCAGGAGAACGATATCTAGCGACTAAAAATATAAAATACAGGGTGTTCCATTTAAAAAATACCAGGTGACTTGAAAATTTTAAGTTTCTGATGCTTTTTTGTTTTTTCCGATGGCGGATTCTGAATGCCCATAAAAAGTACTTCAAAATTGCTAATTTAAACTTTTCTGTAAGACCAATAGTAACCGAGATATCCATCGAGTAAAATATAAACAATCACCCTGTACATTTATCGGTAAAACAAATATTTCTCAAAAAATCCGTATTATTATTGGCTCTTTCCATTAGAGGTAATGGTTTGAGGAAACCAGAATACCATTGTCCGTTCTTCATCACCTTGCCGTAGCTCTTGATGTTTTTCATACTTGTAAGGAAATATCTATGTTTTTTTAATGTGCGCAGCACTGTGGTTTGATGTTTTCCTACGGCTTGCCCAAGAATCCTCGTGCTAATCATTTTATTTTCCTCCACGTGCAGTAAAATATCAAGATCTCGTTTATCCCTTCATTCAGCTCTATTGACATTCTGAGTTGAGCATTTACAGTTATTTATTACCTTGCCTTTGGACTCAAATTTACTAATGATAATTTTAATTTATGAAATGGAATGGAAAACATTTCACACCCTGCTCTTATAATGTTTCCTGTATAATACCACTTAATCATAGTTACTTTTCCCTTAATGGAATAGCTCATATTTAGCTATAATTAAAGCGCCTTCAATGAAAATGTTGTCACTGACGCTACTTTTTGTTTTGTCAATGCCAAATAATAATTTGCTGGTGTTTGCTGTATTACCTAAACCTAAACTATGAAAATTTCGTAATTTTGCCATCACATTTAATTGAGTTAGGATTGGCTTATTAAAATTTATTCAAACTTGGCACATAGGTTTATTATATCAGCCTCTTCAAAAAATTATAATTATAAATAACAAACAGATGCATCTTATCGATCAGACTCCTCAAATTTGGTATACGAGTCCATTATACAAGGGCCTCCAAAAAAGTCTAATACAATTTCAATGTAAAATTAATAGGATAGCCAATTTTTGAGGGTAGCAAAATTTCCATGGGAATTTTAATGGCCAGTGCATCACTCGGTATATAGACGCTCTGGTTAGGAGTCTGTGTGACCAACGATCGTCTTTTATTGCATACATTACAATACAATGTTGCGATATAAAATGACCCTAAAGGCTAACAGATACCGCAAAATCAAGAAATAACTTCGAGAAATGTTTACAACCTTGATAAGCTTAACTGGTAAACCTCGATAAGACAGTTCAAATTTTAATTAAAAAAAAAAACAAAAACAAGAATCAGAATTACTACTGATATATATAAATTATTTTTCTTTAATCAGCAAGAACCTTAATGATGAAACAAAAACAATAAGAGTAAACATATTTAGACTAAATAATTATCAACACAATTTCAACAATACAATTTTCTTTCCGAGAATGAGACTAATAACCAAATGGCTAAAAATACCTTAACCAGATTAAAAACTGATAAAATAAACGACAGCAACACTGAACGTATCGCATTATTTTCCTGCAATTTGTAAAAGGATCACGTACTACAGTGGTCTTTGTGTTGGGTACTACCCAAGAGCTTAAACTCGATGTTTATGTTGGTGTACTAGACATGTGGAGACCTAATCTCTCTCTTGAGGGATGTTTGTGTGGTCATTTCGAAACCTCATTTTTAACATGATTATTTGCAATGTTTTACAGTATTTCTTTGTTATTTAATAATACTACAGTTTACTACAACCGAAGCACTTTGCGAAATATATTCAACAAAGCATTTTGCTTTTATGGCTTCCCGATTTGTTTCGTCTTTAAACTGTCCACAAAAACCCCTTTTGTAGCGCATAAGAAGAGTAAAGAGATACAGAGTCCTCATCACATCTTGTGTACTCAGAAGATAATTATGTACTTCGGGAAAACCTACCAATAGCTAACGCCCTGTCCTGAACTTAGCCAGATCAAACTCTTTGCGACACTTTTCCTATTTTTTTTTAACGTTTTTCCTGGTATCCTTCTGACTATTTATTCAAATTTTCGTAAGGGCTGCAGGGCTGTAGGCCCCCAGCACAACGAACAGACAACGAGAAAATAAAACGTACATGCCTATTTATAAATATATTAGGTATTGCCCATATTTTGCTTTACCTCGGTTGTTTTATATTTGTAACAATCATAATTTGAAAGTCCGTCCCTGGCGACCACCCTACGTCGGCGATTTTCGCAACGGAATAAAGCCTTATGAGGGCTAAACTTATTTCAGCCATAAATTTATACGTAACAAGCGCCAGATCGTGAGGCGTCGGTTACGCTTGTTGCGGCTCGCTACATACAATTTTAAGGCTCCTGAGGGCTGCGGAAATTTCAGCCGGCAGTCGGCTGACACGCTTGAAAAGATTATATAATTTTGATAAAAGGGTTATTAGTAGTAGTGGACTGAACTTTACATATAAAAAATAAGTAAGTATCCCTAAGTTACGTAGTTAGGTACCTACTACTAAGATAAGAATTTGTATTTTTTTATGTATAAAGAAATAATGTTTTATCTGATTTGATTACTTTGGTAGGTACTAACAATAATTTGAAAAAACTGTGCTATTTGGAACCATTTTATAATAAGAATGTCTGTACACAATACCTTAGATACATTAATTATAAAAAGAAAAAACCGAAATTAATACAATACAACAGACATCCCAAAAATAGCCCTGGTAGTCCTCCTGTAGAATAAGCCACGAGTCGCCACTGACAACAAAATCAAAACACTTAAATACATATTGAATAATATACAACGGAGGAGTTACAATTAAGAAGTAAGGGATACCTAATAGTCAAGTTGTAAAATTTCCAAAATTTATTAAATGCATCATCATAATCATCAAGAATGTAATAAACCTTTTATAATAATTTTTTGGTTAGTCTTCTGAACTTCCCCACAAGCTACAAGCTGCCGTCTTTGTCTCGCTGCAAATAAAGTGGTAAATGATTATTAAGATTTTTTTACTGCCACAAATCAAGGATTTTTTGATTTGGCTAGGCCGAGGAATGGGTAAGTTAAGGAGAAATGATTTTTATATTTTTTAAATATTAAACAAGCACCTTCTAGGGTAAAAATTGAGTTTTTAAGAAACAAAGGATGACAAGAATCAGGTTGGACTTAATTAGGGCATAATATGAGTTTTTTGCCAAAGGAAAGTCTTAAATATTAGAAATAATGGTAATGGCATAACAACCAGAATAAACTCCTAAAAATCACCCTATCCTCCAAATAAATATTAACTACATCACATGTAAAATTCAAAATGTTAGTACTTGTAATATTAAATGATAAAAAAATTGCTTCACGCCATTCCTTTACTTTGCACAGATCAATTTTTATGTTTGAAGAAAACCTATGAGCCATATCAACCGCGAAAACGGAAAAGTTTTCAGCTATATCAAGATGGGGCAAATGATAGGAAAAGGAGCGGGCTCAGAGCGGACTCCTGAAGTCCCAGAGCCGATTTTCAGTTGTTGAATAAAACTGTTTGAACGCGACTCGTCAAATACGGACTTCCACAGCAGTATTCTGTGATTTACGCAGTCAAAGGCCTTTGATAAGTCATAGAACACAGCGGCAGCAGACTCACCAGAGTTTAAGGAGACACTGAAATCCAAACTGTTGTGTGCTCATAAGGTCGTGTTTATTCAGAAAGGGGACCTTTGGACCTCTTGTACAAGGTGGGAAATAATGCAATTGATCAAAAGTTTGAGGGGCCGTCATGGTCGCCTCCCCTAAAAAGTGGAACAACCACCGCGTTTTTTAGGCAGGTAGGAAAAGTGCCCGTTTGGAGGAAGCACTTATTGCTTCAAGGACAGCTCATTTTAACCAGATTCATTCCTAATAATCTCTATATTTCCTCAGCTCAAGTAGGCTGGGGAACAAGTGATTCAGAAACGGAAACATGTCTCAATCATAGAAGAAGTCGCCAACAATCGTGCAATAAAAGAAATTAATATCATTAAATAGTATATTATTAACCAAGGTTTAGACAGCCATCATTAGCCATCAAGTTTAAATCACGAGGAGCGGAGCGACGAGGGTTTAAGGCGCGAGGGCTACAAGCTGTCTAAACCATGGTTAATATAATATTTTTTCCACTACTACAAACTTTTATAAGACATTTATCTGTATAGTATTAATAATAATAAAAAATTATAGGTAGGCATAAGTATATTTTTTAATCAAGTTACCTGCGCTTTGGAATTGGCAAAATATTTTGTTGTTTTGTCAGGTGGCTTTGTTAATGTCAATTTTTGTTCATTTATGTCATCAGATTTAACGAGTTTTCCGTTTTTTTAAAAAATGAGCGGAGGAAATGTTAGTGATATTATTATGTGTACACCTCCAGAATAAAGGATGGAAGCAGAAAAAATGTTGATTGTATCGATATTTTACTATATCAAGCATCTTTAATAATCTAATATGTATTGATAATTATCTGGTTGCCTAACCACAATAAATCACCTTTCAGGTTATTCTTGTTTATGAATTCATGTTGTAGAATCAAATAATCAAGTTACCTGCGTTCAAATAGATTCTTGAAGATCGGTCAATAATGGATTTCAATGCCTTATTATTGACCATGGTCAGTAATAACTTATAAGGTAGAGAAAAACGATTTCTAACGTTAATAATCGGTCAATAATGGCGATGTTATAGGTTAGTAGTGGAAAAAGGTTTTTACGTTGAAATATGGAGGCAACAGTGAAATAGCAGCCGTATTGACGAAACACATAATATTAATGCATAATTAGATATACTGTGAATTATCTTGTTAGGGTGGCAAGAAGAGAAAAGCATTTTTAAAATATTTTACTCATTTTCCGAATACCCTTACCAATTAATGCCCTGCTTTAAGTTTGTACAAAGTACAAAACTGTAATGTTGGAAACATAAAATAACTTTTAAACAATATTAAACTGTACTTCCTTCAGATCAGTTGAAGTAGGTTAGCATTTATTTATTATATAGGTTTTATAACTTGTTATTATATAGTAGAGGAAATTAGTAGTACTTGTTATATTTCACAATATATTTCAGTTTCCTGACACGTGTTTCAACCCTTGCGGGCCATTATCAAAGGCATTATAAGACAGTTAAAAATTCTACATGTCATTAAAATAAAAATAAAAATTGACAGATGGGATAGGTTATTTTGGACCTTAATTTACAGGTATTGGCCAAAGGTAAAACTAAATTACAGGTGTGATTATAGAGGTATTAACATCTAAGTAATAAAATTAAGAAAATGATACTGTGTATAATAATTATGGGGTTTTTCGTTGGTAATTATAGACAGTGTTTATTGCATATTTATCTTAAGTAATTAGGCTATTAAGTATTAGATTAGCACCTGAAGGTATTTCAATTTGATTGTTAACAACATTACATCGATTTTTTAAAGCTTTTTTGATTGCTAATGTCTCTAATAGGTTGAGTTTTCTACCATTGTGTTGAATATATATCGGTTTTATTTTGTTGGATATTGAGTGGTTATTTATTATACATAAAAAAATCTTGATTTTTTCGACCCTGCTATTATTCACTATAGTTCTATAACTCCAACAACCGATAGCTACTAACGAATTCACTACAACATTTACGAGAATTTCCCCAGAATCGCTTCAGATGTTTGAACAGTCCAACATGCAGCCCACGGCATTCCATTCTATCGAATCAAAGAAACATAAACCTATAAAGTATGCCGAAGACAAAACTCCTTGCCGAACTAACGCTGTGATAGTTAAAATTGTTCAAATATTATCCAGTTTTTTCCGTTGTCATTTTAGGTTTTTAATTAATTGATATTAACCGGAATCGGTAGATTCTTTGCGTGCAGGAATGAGCACAGACGTAGTGATAATTGCAAAGAAAACATTTAAATGTTTGAAACAGGGCAGGAACAGATGTAGTGGGAAGCTATTTGTAAACCAATTAGAAGTGATATTAATTTATTTCTTGTAAAAAAAATAAGGTCACATTGCATATCTAACACCGGGTGACTCAGATAATCACATGTGTCAAAAAAACCTAGTTTCACATAATTATGAAGCTATTTTATCTAGTTACCGGATCATTAAAATAGTTAAGCTCTGTACAAATGGATGCGATTCCTTTTAAGACTTACGAAAAGTCGCGATGATTTAATCGCGATTTTATCCGTCACCAGCGCCATGACGGATTAATATAGGCATCGATACGATACTGTTTGACTGACAATTAAAAAAATGTTGTCTTTGTTTAGTTAATATCTGCTAATACCAACCAGCAACCCGTTTTTTTGTACCAATTTTTGATACTACCTTTTCTTTTCCAGGGTTTGTTTCGTGCTCACCAAGTCCCTGCAAAAATGGAGGCACATGCATATCATCGCCATCGCTAAAAGGAGAAAGCTTCTGCAAGTAAGTACCTTTCACTTCTATGTGTGATAAATCCAACAATTATACTAGTTTATACTTACACGCAAAAAAGACCCAAAATAACTACCTACCATTATTCTCTCTGAAAAGAATCTCGGTAACCTAGGATTAAATCATCGAAATTCTAGGTAGTTGCAGAAACCGTATAATCTGGGTCTCAACTCGCCTTGTGTCGATTTATAGCCATCATAACAGTCTGTTATGGTAAGCAGGTTGAAATACTTAAGTGGTAGCTATTATATTAAAAGTTGCGTACCATTTTAATAAAATGTTTTTAGTAACGCGATAAAATAAAAAATGTGTTCACTAGAGCATCGGGCAACTGGAAATTTCAACTAATTCTGCTTTAGATATATTTAAATTAAATTACCTAATAGATTAAGCCTGTCCAGAGATATAAGAAAGTTACACCAACTGTATGGAAAATTGTGAATAATCCCATTGGAGCGAGGAAAAATGAACCGATACTGGCATTTTCTCGAAGGTAGAATGGAAGTGATCAAGATATAATACGGCGTAAAATTCACAAGTTATACGAGGAACAAAGCGTGCCTACATTAGATAATTTAATTAAGATTCCTGAAAAAGATGAAACCGGCGTTAAATGTGGCGGAACAACGCTATGGAAGTGTATCCAACACATGGGTTTTAGATTTAAAAAAATTAACAAAAGACAAGTTTTAATGGAATCCAGTAGAATTCGGGAATGGCGATCCGAATATCTACAAAAAAATTAGGATTTACAGAGATCAGCAAAGGCCGATTATTTACTTGGATGAAACCTGGTTCGACACATATTCAACCCCGGAAAAGGGTTGGGTTGACTCAAGATGCAAGTGTAAAACAAGCGCGCCATCAAAAAGAGGTAAACGAATTACGATTTTGCATGCTGGATCTAAAGACGGATGGATTCCAAATGGACTTTCTTTGTCTGCAAACAACATTAAAGATTCTTCTCTGGATTACCACGAGGACACCACTGCTAATTTATTTGAAGATTGGTTTAAAAACAAGCTAATTCCAAATATACCTCCGAATAGCGTAATTGTAATGGACAATGCAAGCTACCATAGTAGGCAGTTGACCAAGACTCCTACCTCAAACGACACAAAAGCAACAATACAAAACTACATGTATGATATTGACATTTACTTTCAGGAAGATTACACCAAAAGGCAATTAATTGAGGTTTTACAAAGTTTAAAACTACGAAAGGAATACTTCTAAGATAATTATGCAAAAATCTAGGGCATACAGTTTTAAGGCTTCCACCATAATACCATTGTATATTTAATCCCATCGAACATGTTCGGCACCAACTGGAATCTGCCATTCGTCGTAACAATATTTGCCCTACTATTAACTCCAGTGTACCTACTTGAGCTTATAGAAACTGAAGTTTTTAACATCCCTTCACAAAGTTGGGCAAATTCTGTTACACATTGACATGTTGAAAAAGTGGAAAAATCCTATATCCATATAAACAATATAGCACAAATAATAATTAGAACAGATGATGATAGCGATAGTGATACTGATATATTAAGTGCATAATTATTATAAGTACCGAATAATTTGTATATTTTTGTAATCATAAATATAATTTTTAATAATAAAATAACTTGTAATTTCACATTTAAACATAAACAAAATATTATTTAATGTCTTACTTATTTTTATTACAAACCATGATTAAATTCTAAGCAAAATACGGACCTGTTCGGCCATACCTCAATTTTACAGCTTTTCCTAATAGGGATCAGTTAGTCACTTTCTAATATCTCTGAACAGACTTTATCTTATTAGAATACCAGGAAGAAAGATTTATATAAAAGTTACAAAGGGGACCCCTCTCGGACAAGTAGACCAAAAGCGATAACTTTTGCTTACCGCAAATTACTACCTCTGCGGGTGTCTTTGCAGGTGCATATTCTGACTTTCTCCCTAGTAAGACCGCTCCTCGAAGAGCCTTATACCCAAGTTAGTTTTTCCAGGGCTTCTATCCACCCAGGAAGTAATGCGGTATTTCTTCTTTCTCCATTCTCCTTCACGCCAATTATCGTCAGGTGCCTCCTTAATCAGAAGGCACTCTAATTTCGACCTATTAGGTCCTGTTATGAAAGTCTTAGCTTGCCACCCATTCTCACAGCGCTGACCCAACCAGTTGCTTTGAACTGCCTAGTGCTGGAATACAGTACCAGCTCCAAGTCAAGCAAGTTTATCTGCTTCATCGTTGTGTGGAACCCTTCTGTAACCTGGCAACCATACCAGAATTACCCTGTGCAAGTTAGCTCTGACTCACAGAGCCAATATAATAAATAATATATTATATGGCGTTAATGGAATTAACTTATGATTGTATTAACTAGAATTTGTTCGACACTAGAAGGCATTCTATAATATTCTACAGTGCGTCCATAAAGTCTTGCACAAATTCATTTAAAATTCAGGTATTTACTTTTTAAAAACGCTCGGACACGTCAATTAGTACTTTTGTTTGCGCATTTTTTAACGTAAAATGTTTTTATACAGGGTGTCGCACGTATGAGGTATGAGGTCATCAATAAATGTGTTTAAAATAAATTTTCAAACGTCAATATTTCGGAAACCGTGATTTCCAGAGGTGTTAAGTGTTCATCATAGAATTCAAAATTGATATAATATACAGGGTGTTCCATTAAAAAAAATCCTTGATGACCTCATACCTCATACGTGCGACACCCTGTATAAAAACATTTTACGTTAAAAAATGCGCAAACAAAAGTACTAATTGACGTGTCCAAGCGTTTTTAAAAAAAGTAAGCCCCTGAATTTGAAATGAATTTGTGCAAGACTTTATGGACGCAGTGTATATACAATTCTATGTATTTTGTGCACAGTCTTATCAGTTATCACTTTATCACTTAGTCTTAGGCATTTATTTGTTTAACACAAAAAGCACGTGCAACGACGCGACAAGGGCGGTATTCGAGAACATAATAAAACATAAATGACTGGTACCGGGAGGCGCTGGGGTGACGAATATCAATCGGTTTATTTGTGAATGTAAGATTTCTAATAACACGCAGTTGACAAATCGCTGCGACTATTATGCTGACTTTTATAGATGTGTGTATTATAAGTGCGGGAAACTGATTTGCTAAACGTCTTAAGCCGTTTTTATACAGACAATAAGAGATGTTTAAATAAGCGAGATTGTTACTGATAGAGAATATTTTTATAATTATTATGATTACTCTAATAGTGCTAAGCGAAAATTTTGCTGTCGGTGCAAATTAGGGATTTACAAACTTTCTAATGGTTCAATTATTCTCAGTGCATCCACTAAATTACTGAGGTCCTGTAAATAACCCAAATTCAATTGCAAACACTTAACATATCAACGAATATATATTGGCTTTGGCAAACCATAAGCTATTTTCGAAAATCAATCAGAGCTTATCAAAACGTCTTGATGCATCAGACAACTAAGTGTGGGCTTTAAAACCGATGAATAAAAAAACCCGAGAAGGAACAGCCAAAGAGCCTATGGGCGTGCCAAGCGCTCGCTCGGAGACCAGATAATAGATAAACCCCATCGCATTTCGGCCCACACTGTGTTACAAACGAGTTGTGGTGCATTTTACCTGGGGCGTTCATTGGCGTAGGCACTGCACCAAAAATAAACAGGGGCACATCATTAACCACTGATGCTTACTTCTAAGGTTTGTTTGAAGATTGTAGACAATAATGTGAATGGAAGACGAATTAAAAGAAAAAAGTTTGTCCCGTTTCTTTTCGTCAAACCCGGTTTCGCCGTATTACGGCTCATCATATATATAAATATGCGAGATGTTGCACATGCCGACATCTCGTGGCAACTGAGTTATTTACCCAATCAGATCAGCGAGGACTTAGAAAAGATCAAACGCTGGAATGGAATGAATTTATTAAAAATATTAAGGAATTTAGTTCTATGCTCCTAGTCCTACAGCTCTCAACAATATCGGTCCTATCAAATGAGATGTAAACTTGGGTGTCGTTAGCATGGTATTGAGCAGATCACCTTCTTAGCGATTTTAAGAGAAACGACGTGTAAATGGTATAATAAAAGTGGAGACAAGGCAAAACCCTGTGGCACGCCATTCCGAATTGTAATGAGGGTTGATATTAGGCTTGTTTTTTTAATCAGAAATACAATACGTTCCTAAAGAAGAGAACTGCACTCTCGGAAAGGCAAATATGATGCAAAATGGCTAAAATCAGCTCGTGATCGATGGTACCAAAACCCTCGGAAAAGTCGAATAGTCCCAAAACTGTAAGTTTACCACCGTCATCGAAAAAATCGCGGATTCATTGAAAATCTATCCGCGCTACAAATCAGAAAAATAAGCTCTTATCAAACTGTTAAAAAACCACAATTGCAGTTTACAGAAGAACTATCCTATGTTAGTTTAGAAAGTCTAAGGGCCTGTCTTTATGTATAAGCCCATTTTATAACGTTTGCTGTCGTTGTCGATTTTTTTTTTGTTTTTATGATAAGGCATAGCACTGCAGGATAAATCCTTTATGGCGCTCTGGGAGCGGTGCGTATGCGTAAGAAACGATTCACGTTGGTCTTGAATCTTTGGAGATTATACTCGTTGGATAGATAGACAATCTTTTATTTATACAGGATTATGATAAAGAAACGGATCAACCTTTTATATGGAAAACCGCGCACTTAATCAAAAATCGCTCGGACCCGACAAATTAATTTTTTTGAAATGAATTTTTTTTGGAAAAAGATGTTGTACAGGATAGATCATAAAAGTGCTACATGTGTCAACTTTAATTTTTTTAATGAAACATATTGTATATTTTTACATTTTTATATTCTACAATCAATTCTAGACATTTTTCATTAATCATGCCCTATACTTATCTTCAGCCGTTTACGAAATATTAACACTTTAATGCTGGTATGCACCATTGGTATGTTTCTCGACATAGCAACGTTCTGAACTTAAAGCTGGATTTATAAACTCGAAAAGTTGGTGAAGTTGAAGTTATGGTCAAGTTGTGAGGTTAGATATTCCGAATTCCGAGCATAAAAATTGATTATCTCGAACTACCCGGGAAGTTTTTGAACCTTACATGAGCTTTACATGAACAACATGAACGAGTGTATAAATAGAACCTTTAGTTTAAATTAAACTCCTATTTCCAACACCAACTGAACCTCAACCTCGCCAACTTTTCGAGTTTATAAATCCAGCTTTTAAGTCACAATCTTTTGACTATGACAATTTCTTATTTAAGTTTGAGACGTCAAAAAATGACAATGAATGTCAATCAAATTTGAATTTTGCTCTGCTGATATTTCATCAAAATGCGCCTCGCCGAAGATGAGCGCATTGAAATTTTGATTATGTTGGGTTGTGGAGATAAAAGTAGAAGTCATAGAGAAGTCCGTGATATGTTTAATGAAAAATACCCAAATCGCCCGCCTATTGGCCAATCAACAGTGTCTAGGGTAGCAAGTAAGTGTAGAACTTCCCGTACTATTAAAGAAATTAAATTATTAAAAGTGGTCGTCCTGGTATATCCGAGGAGAAAAAAATAAACATATTATTATCACTACAGAAAGATTCTCATAGCTCAAGCTCAACGCAAGATTTGTTCAAAGAATTTGTTTTTTAGATGAAGCTACGTTTTGTTTAAATGGTCAGGGTAATAGACAAAACTACAGATACTGGGCACAGAAAAATCCTCACTGGTTCATAGAAAATTACAGCCAGTATAATGAAAAGGTTTATGTTTGGGCGGGCATTGTTGAAAATAGGATAATCGGACCATTTTTCTTTGATGAGAGTCTCACTGGAGAAATATATCTAAATTTCCTTCAAAATGATTTGGTTCCAGCTCTTGCCACTCTGCTTCCAGATGATAATGATCCTGATTTACCAAGTTTAACCTTATGGTTTCAACAGGATGGTGCTCCCCCGCATTATGCTGTTCATGTAAGGGATTACTTAAATACAATTTTTCCGGGACGGTGGATAGGTAGACGGGGGTCAATAGAGTGGCCACCCAGATCGCCTGATCTTAATCCACTGGACTTTTTTTTTATGGGGCTACGTCAAAAATTTAGTTTATAAATCTATACCCATCTCGGTAGATACACTGAAGGAGTCTATTCGACGAGTAATAAGAGAAATATCTCCACAAGTAGTATACTAAATGTACAACAGGAATTTCTAGATCGATTGATCTACTGCAGAACAGTTGGTGGAGGACATTTTCAACATCTTATAAAATAGTTTCTTTTCATTCTTTGTTGTTTGTTTATTTTGTTTTAAAATTGTTAAAAAATCTAAAATTGTTAATACTTTGTAAACGGCTGAAGATGATTATAGGGCATGATTAATGATAAGTGGGCGGTTTTCCATATAAAAGGCTGATCCGTTTCTTTATCATAACCCTGTATGTATATTGATAAATTGGTTAGCGGAGAAACAAACAAATTTAATTTTCATTTTTCATTTTGATTCTTCTGTTAGAACTTTGTCTTCTTACAGGTTTTTGGGTGCTGTTCAACATCTGCTTGCCTTTTTTTTACCCTTGATGGCTGTTATGGGCTGTTGGGCCGCTTACAAATTCTTTTTCTGTGGTAAAGATTTAGGTCACTAGAGGTTTTTGGCTTCCCCTTGCTTTATAGAAAAATCCTGTCGCAATTTTGTTTATGTATTCTGTTAGTGTTTCCACTTACTTCTCGATGAATTTGATTGTTCCATTGATGCACCATTTCTGAGGGCGATGTTTTGTTTGTACTGCTTGGAGTTTCTGCCTTTGTTTCTTGTTCATCTGGCTATAAGGCGTATGTAATTATGGGTCTGTTAAAAGTCCTAAAAAACTGCATTTTTTCAGTTAGGCTAGTTTTGTTCGGCAATGCATTGCTTTATAGTCAATTCTTTTTAGAGGAGTCAGTCAGGATATATAAATAGGTACTTATTAAATTTAAAACCATTTAAAATGACTATGTGAGAATCCAAATGTTGTAAATTGATTTAAAACTTCCTAGGAAGATTTGTTGGTGTTGCAAATGTCATTTTTTAACTCGCAAGATTTCTTGCTTAAACATGTCTTGTCTACTCTACTCCAGATAGTAAAGATTCCACACTTCCCTATCAAATTAAATTTTCCTGTCTTGTTCAATATGCATTTCCTGCTTCTTTCTATAAATCCAGCAATCAGTTTAATATATCTTTTACTGAAATAAGAATTTAAAGTTGCACTTCTAACGTTTTGGGCGACCTTTGCTTATTTCCTTTCGCTAGATATTTTTTTTTAATTTCCTAAATTTTTCTGGTTTATCATTTTACTCTTTTTTTTACTAGGTTCTCTAAATCTGTTATGAAAGTAACCATTTAAATTTCTTTGAATAAATTCTAACTTTAACCCGCCACTGACGGACTAAATGCACCGCTCAAAACAACCTCACAATCAAAATCCTTTGATTTACATTCCAAGTAATCCGTAACTTACAATCAGCTTAAAAGGCACGTAAAAAGCGATATTACCAGTCTGCTAGAATGAGAAGGCAACACTACATCAATTTTAAATGAAATCAAATAAAAATGGTACTATAGAGCCGGAGATGCTGCGTTCAAGTTCCCTAGCATTTTTATCCTTTATCTATTGTACTGGGATTTTTTCTATATTCTATGAGATGCAGTTGAGAACACAGTTACATACAATTGAAAGTAAAATATTGAAGGCTCGGAGATAAAACGTTACCAAAGGATTTAGATCGGCTGAAGATCTGTCATGAGGGTTAAACGATTTTCGAACTAAGCTGTTGAAACATCGATAAGTAAAGCTCCACAAGCTGTTTAAGGAAGTCCTAGTTTCGGTATCTTCTGACAGATTAATCCCAACAAACAACAAAACCGTTGATAAATGTATGTCTTAAAAACGCCAAATATGTTCATTTCCTGCACAAATATCTTGTTTTTATGACACCACTAAAATTTAACAAACAAAAAAACATTAAAGAAACAAGCCAGATCCAGAGAACATGTGTTTATAATTGATTAAAAAAATATTCCTCCAGCTCATATATCAGGAATAATAATATATGAGAGTGTGTATATATGTATATAGTATAGTACTTTACATAATATGCTCAACACATGTGCTCAAATCAAAAACAAACTTGTGGATATTTTTGTCCCTTTTATATTTAATGTACGAGGCAAGGTGAAAAGTTTTCTGTCTGATAGTGAATATTTTGCCACCTATAGTCTGAATCCGGATGACATTTGATTAAGTTTAACTTTTTTACGTGTTTTGACGTTTTCATTTAAAATGCTTGGTCAGAATTCTGAAATATCTGTTGAGTGGAGAGTAATGAGGCGAGGTGTTCTGTCCGTCCTTTCCATATACCTGTATCTCCAACAGTAACGGATGGTGCATGAAATATTTTAACACGTTTCGTTTATTCCACGATTTGATATTTACATTAATTTAACCTCGTATTATTTTCACAGTAATAACGTATTATGTTCATGTTGACACGTAAGACACCTTGCAACTGAGATCAATTTAACTACCCTTGAGATTTAGTTCCATTTAGATTAGATAATCGAATCAACACGTCTTTGATTTATTTATACCTTAGAACTGAACGAAAATGTCTTATTCTACTTTGATGTTGGAGTAAATAATCACATGGTTACATTGGAATGTAGAATCAACAAACTTTTGTATTATTATCCATGAGAACTTAACTACAACATCTTTCTTTTTCTAAGATGCCAGACTAACTAATCACTGCCGTCGGGAAACTACAATTCTCGTACAGAAGCCCTTTAAGTAAAGAATTATGATATACAAGCTCCTTCCATACCCAAACACACACGACGTAATTGCCCTTTTTGGCCAAAAAAAACTTTTTACAAGAATATCACTGTACTGCGATCGAACTAGAGTGACACCTTGTGTCAGAAAAACACGTGAAGCAGCTTCTCGCCTTTAGTCTTAGACGCTACTCATGTTTCCTTCCCTCGCGCTGAAGTCGTGGCATCTATAAACCAATCAGCGCGCGGTCGCGCGATTCGTTGGACCAATCATTTAGCTGTTGCTATACTTAAAGTCAGTTGAAATTAGAATGACGGCCAGTGTTTTTCTTTTGTTACAGCGTTGCCGATTTGCACTTGATTTAAATATAGTATAATACGAATTTGATTTTTAGAAAACGTGATATTTCCCAAACAGAGAGTTTAAGCAATTTTTTTTTCGTATTTGTGATGAGTTTATGCAACAAATTTGATTTTACGAATTGGTGCGACTATCTGGCATTTTATTTGACGTGGTTTTTAAGTTTCAGTTACGTTCATATCACGCGTCTCTATCGGATGATGCCAATTTCACTTCATTCATTCAATTCAGACTTAGTTCATTGCACATTTTATACGTAGAGTCCGATTCTGAAAAGCCACTATCTGCTATCTGCTAGCTGCTATCACCTCTTCATTTGATTGAAAACGTTTTCCAGCCACAAATTTCTTTGTATTTGCGGATAAGTGCAAGTCAGAAGGAGAAAAATAGATGTTCTTAGTCAATTGTTTTAACAATTTCTACCTCAAATCCCTCAATTTTGCCATTGTCAAAGCACCATTGCACCACTACTGGGAATCAGAAGTTTGTTCCAAGAGTATAGGTGACTATAGTCTGTTGCTTAATGCGAGAGAGTAATAAATCATTATTGAACAATAAAACCCAGTTGTAAAGTTGAATAAACCTCTTTGTACGAAGTTTGTTGTCGGCGAAATCGCTTCAAAACGAAATGTAACGGTACTTCGCTTTCCGCCACTGTGAATTAAACCCCATAGAATCGGTGTGGGCGCAAGTAAAAGGGTTTATAGCAAGGCATAACACTACTTTTAAAATGAGAGACGTTAGAAACCTCTTGCAAGAGGGAATAAAGACAGCGGATTGTGAAAAATGGAGGAAGTGCGTCGAACATGTGATTGAAACAGAAGAAAGAATGTGGGCTGATAACATGTTAGAAAACACTTTAAAGCCCCTTATTATTTCTCTGGGCCCCAATGACGATAGTTCATTGGACTACTCGGAACATGATGACTAAAATTTAAAAATTAAATTGATTTTTTTTATAAATATTAATATTTATTCCAATTTATCTATTTTCATATTATTCTTACTTATATATAAGTTTTTATCTACTTCATATTAGAATAATTAATATCTCAATTATCTGCCTATCTGTATAATTATAATCAAGTATAATTATTATTATACTTTTTATTCTAATAAACTACCTGAAGTAACGCCGCTGTCAGCTTAATTTTATTCATCAAACTCGTCTTTCTATTGTATGCGAATTAGGGTGACCCTAATTTAGGGCCGATTCGGGGTGTGTAGATCTCGAATACGGAATATTTAAAAACTATCATTGCTATTTACCTAAAATTTACAACGTAACCTTTAAGTTGTCCACCCTGCTTAATGGGCCCTGTCATTGCAAATTTACATTTTATTGCTCTCTGGCATTAAGCAACAGAGTATACCCACATGCAGAAGCAATATTCATTTTCAATGTATGTGCCCAAATTATAACAATTATTTATACACGAATTAAGTCAAACAGTAAATAAAAGTATTTTCTGAACAGGTAGATTTTACGAAGACTGATGTATATTCCGAGTTTATCTAAAGTGCACCGGGGCTTACAGTAGAGGAAAATATTTAACACGAGTGTGTTAAGAGATGACTTCCTTTCAAAAACGTGGCTTAAAGGTACACAAGAGTTGTTTATTTTATAATTTTAAAAACCTGTTCGAGTATTTTCAGTTTATAGACAAAGTTGATGGAACCTTTCGAGGAAATATAATATACAGAATTCAAACGTTATAAGGAAGAAGATATTTTTTCAAATTTCAAATATACAAATAAAATAAACAGACTGTCAAAAAGAATAATAACCGATATTTATGACGTAGGTAAGTAAGTGTTAATAGGGTTGAATTTTTTAATGCTCTTTGTTGCAGAACATCTTTGTGAGTGAGAATAATTAATTCATCCAACATATTCCTAAGATATTGATCTAAAATTACTACCTATCTAACCAAAAAAAAATAGGACTTCCTCACCTATTTTATTGGTTCGTCGATTCGGGTTGGAGAGGGGGGGGGGACATGCTGCCTACGAAATAAAATAATTAAGCAAAATTACATTACCCAAAATGTCTTTTATACTGTTTAATAGTTCAACGGGCCTTTATCTTTGATCTTTTTATGCCTTTTATTACATTCCTGATCTTTTTAATGCTTGTATCATAATCTAACTCACAAGTCATTTAACTGGTCATTCTTATTTTGTCTTTTAATCGCGAATGGTAATCTTATTTCCAAGTTCAGCTCACTTATCTTCACTTTTATTTCTTTTTTGGTACAATTCTTTTATTTTCAGGCCGTTCTTTGAAATGGTCAGATTGAAGCATGCGATTAGCAGTTCGGTGGACCATTTCTTTTGTTGATTTTTAGTTTTGCGCGTTTCCATTTTCGTCGAGATAAAATATTTCCTTTTTCGTTTAAGTCTATGTACACGAATTTAATACGCAAGAGTATTTTTAAGAGTTACTGTGAGAAAATTATTGCGATTTGAAAACAAGTCATGCAAGTAATAATTAATTATATTACGTATTTTTTGTCATTGAATTGAAAACTTATTTGAAAGTTCCTTTTCAAGTATTTTCGAATTTAAAATGACATATTTTTAATATCGGAAGAATCATCAAACCAACAGGTTTCGAAGACCTAAAATATTTGTCAAAAATATTCCCAGTCTAGACTACCTAAGTGTTTCGAAATTCGATACTAAAATAAATCATCTTTAAAAGTTCCTATAGAAAGAACCAAAGTGCACATATGCAGGAACTTTTATACCTTCAACAGATTGAAAGTAAAGTTAACAGATTACAATGTTGCCAGATCTGAGAACAACCTTATTAATTTAAAATATCATTTTCACCTCTATAGGTACAGGATGTTTTTAAATAACGTGCTGATAATAAAGACGGCGATTCTATAAGCGATTTTAAGAGAAAAAATTCATAAAAACATAGGTCAGGGTCCAGCAATGGATTAGGTCATATCTCTCAGAGAGGTCTTAAAGGGTCTGCCTGGAGTCATGACTATACTACTATAGGACTAACAATTATAAGTAAAAAACTGTAAAAATTACAAAGTAATTTAATTTTTCTTCAACTCTGGTAAAATCTCTACAATTGATATTCCCTGTACATTTTGCG
This sequence comes from Polydrusus tereticollis, assembly GCA_963920685.1. Lineage (NCBI taxonomy): Eukaryota > Metazoa > Arthropoda > Insecta > Coleoptera > Curculionidae > Polydrusus > Polydrusus tereticollis. The sequence goes on along the minus strand of OY987332.1, from coordinate 10,838,304 downwards.
ATTCCTTGAAATATCCCCATGTAAAGTCCATCCGAACATATTTCGTTTGACCTAATAACTGCAATAATAGTTTTATTATATTGTAAACACCCAAAGAAACCCCGTTACCTGTTCGATTGCCAAACCTACGTTTTTAAAGAATTTCTTGGTAAAATTACACATATAAAACCGTGAAATGAAATAAGGAGTACTGCTTGGCACATGAACGGATTTTGTAGTTAAATGCCGTATAGTAGCAATGTTTATTATGTTTATTTTTACCATTACTTGTTTTATATGTATATACTCTTCGAAGTACAAGTAATTTTTTAACATGAACTCCTTTATTGCGGATTTTGTGCTCGATGCATTCGGTACTTTTTCCAGTTGCTGGTTGTGGTAGATTGCATTTTCCATCACAAAAACACTGTGCTCTGGTACATTTGAAAGCAAACTGTCTTTAAACCAGCTTTCGAAAAGAGCGGCGTTGGTATCTTCATGATAGTCCACACTTGAATCCTTTATATTTTTTGCCGACAGTAATAAACAATTAGGGATCCATCCATTGTCCCAACTTGCATGAATTATTGTTATTCGTTTTCCTTTTTTGGAAGAGGCTTTATTTTGGCATTTTTCAGTTAAACCAACCCATCCCTTTTTGACAGTCTCATGAGTGTCAAACTACGTTTCATCCAAATAAACTATTGAATGTTTTTCGGATCTAAACTTTTTTTATTTCCCTAAGGTACAGAAATCTTATTTTTCTTAATCTTTTAGACTCCATAGTTATTTGTCTCTTGTTTATTGTCTTATACTTAAATCCCATCTCTTGCAAAGCGCGGTGAAGACTTGTCCTGCTACATGATATCGTTGCATCGTCAGGTGTTAACAGTGTTTTTAAAGAATCTAACGTGGGCACAACATTTTCTTTTCATTTGGTATAGTTTTCTGCGAATAACATCTTTGTCACAATCATCTACGCACTTCATTTTTCCGGTATATTTGCGTGGCATTAAAAATAAATGTGGGTTAATACGTCTCGGCAAAAGCGAAAGCCGAGTTTATGTGGGATTTTTATTGCAGTCATTAAGCCAAACGAAATATGTTGGGAAGTACTTTACCGGTAAATTCGTCAATGTGACAACACCGCATTAATTCGAAACCCGACACGTACCAGAGTGAGACCTGACCAAAGTTGCCTCTCTCTTGCACTTATATAATAGCGTATGCAAACGGAAACGCCTGAAACCACGACATTGTTGGTACCTGTTTCCCACGAATAATGGTACTACTCTCAACGGGTTCAAGAAATATAAGTAGTAGAGTGGTACCACATTGAAATTGTGCTGATATAAATAACGATTATGATTGTTTAAAGTTGGGAGAATGAATGTACTCTTTTTATAAGCAAGTAGGTACTGTTCTTTTAAACGGAAGGTTGGCTTGATGGTATTTTAATCATTTTATTATATAAAATACTTGTTAGGGGACAGTAGTCATATGATCTTACAAAAAAACAAAATCTAGTCTGGATTTCCTACTTGTAATTATTGTAATTTTTTTCCACGACAAGTGCTCAGACACTTTGTATTAATTCTCATTCCCATTCGCTTATCAATATTACCATATGACATATTTCCGACAGTGGACAATACAAGTTCTAACGAAGTATCTGCCTAATTTTCAATTGAACTCGACCTTTACGATCATGAGCATACACTTGCCCTACCCACTGTACAACTCATACGATTTTGACCCTTTTCAAAAGGGAAATAGGATCGGTGGGGCATCCCATGTAAGTTTTATGGGAGCTCACCCAGCCGGAACGTATATACGCGTGGCTCTACGGGGGATGATTAAAAATTAACCAGAAGATCAAACTGAAATGTCAATAGGCAAGCGTATATTCAGTAGAATGTCTAAAAATGTTTTTACTACAGAGCCAGATTAATGTTGTTATAATAATTAATTGATATTCGCACAAGACCTATCTGTCTTTGATAGACTATATCAATGTCTTTATGACTTTTATGTCCTACTCGAATATTATTGTTTCATAATACCATAGTTACCAGACACATTAAATAGTATATAATACCCTAAGGCATTAAGGACGTTTCTAATGCCCTCGGGCATTAAGAGAAATAAATAGGAAAAATCAAAGGAACAACTTCTTATTAACGAAAAAGCTTATTTATCATTTATATTAAATGAACAGTTATGAAAAGATCCAGTAAAAACGAATTTACCGATACTTTTGATAAGTCAATGTTTTCTATTATTTCGTGATTTTCACTAACAGAAATTGACGATGATTGAACGTTTTTTTGTTGATGGTCTCGTTGATGGTACTCCAGCTATCAATTTCGAAATTTTGTGTTTAGAAGACATACTGTCTTCCAAAAATCCCTCAATCACAGCTGAACTTTTCCAACCGCCATGTCTTTTCAATGTGGTCATGTTTGCCCCCGCGTCCGCCAACAAAGTTGCAGAGGTTCTGCGCAAACAATGACCAGTATATTTGTCCGCATCACTTAGAACCAGGTATTTTGCAATAATGGAAAGAATCTTGCCTATGGTGTTCTTCCCAACTGGCTGTGAAAAATAACGACTGTTACGGTAACACAAAAAGAATCTATTGCAGTTCGTCGAGCGTAAAGACCAATAAGTTCTCAGTAGCTTTAAACAACCCATCTCCTTCTCATCAATAATTGTGAAGACACACTTTTTATCGGTCTTTGTATCGGGAATATTAACTATTACTACGGATCCTCTATCCTCTATATGTCCAACCAACATATTAACTAGCTCTTGGCCGCGGCACCCACTAAATACACCAAATAACAGAGCCACTTTGTACATCAAAAAAGTTTCATTGGGAGTTTCACGGATGAATTTCAGCACATCTTCTCAAGTCAAAATTTTCGATTTCTTCGCTTCATATCCTTTGGATGCTTGCTTTAGATACTTGCTATATTTTGCAATGTCTATATTTTTATTAAGTATTAATGTCTTCTTTAACATTCAATATTTCGCCCATAGGGAATTGGGAGTGAATTTTCCAGACTATAATTAGTATTTTAATATAATTTACAACAGCAAATTTAACATTCACAATTCCTGGAAATATCCGAGTAGCACCGTCTCGTTGATAATTTTTACATCATTATTTTTCATTCAATTCCCAAACCTTTGATATTCCTTGTCATAGGCGTCTTTAGACTTCTTTGGGATAAGATTATCCAAAGCTTTGGCAGCATTCACTGCAATTCTATCCGGAATCAACGGAAAATCCATTATTTTATATAAATTTCAGTTTTGACTTTGACACAGCACAACAATGAACACTTATTACCTTTGTTTATTTAGCAACTATATAGGTAAAAAGCCTTTCGTGATTTTTGAAAGAATGCCACTTTTCAAGCTGAGTTATGTGGCGTTGTAAACGATTGACGACTAGCCACGGCTGTTTGGCAAAAGCAGTTATAGCAGTATCATCAGCAAACAGATAGATCTGCGTCTGTCTATCTAACGGTATATCGTGCGTGTAAATATTGTACAACATAGGGGACAGAGGTGAGCCTTGCGGCACTCCGGGCCCGATGCGTTTTGTCGCGGAGAGCGCGTTCTCTGATTACAAGGTAGTTTGGAGCACCGAGCCTTATTAACTTTAATAGTAGACCGTTGTGCCAGACCTTATCAAAAGCCTTGCTAACGTCCCCGTGTGTGCCCTTCTATTAAATCCCTTTACTATGTTTGACGTTAGTCTCGTTGTTTGCTGTGCAATGTTCGGCTCGAAAGCCGAACTGTTGGTTAGGCAAAACATTATTATTATTCATCAGTTGGGCATATCCTGTCATAATATGAATTTGACACAATTTTAACCTAGATTTGGTTAGATATATCGTCCGCTTATAATTGTGATCTAAACCAGTCCAAGCACTTTTGCATGCACAGCAGAAAAAAAAAGTAATTTCAGAATATCCCCGGTATTAACAGATTTTATTATCCATAGTAACAGTATAGTATGGCAAAGAGCATATTACAAAACAAACGAGGGTGTATCAAACTAAAAACGTTTAGAAATTATTGTAGGCTGATTTAGATCCTTTTGTTCGTCTGTTTTTTATGAGTTTGGGTTGGGATAGATATAATAGAATTTAAACTAAAGCATTGTCGAGTGTTCTCGATGCAACACACACACACATGTTAAAATGTGTCTGTTTTTTTTAAGGTTTGTAACATGTGGTTTGATACTCATGGCGTAATGTGTGTTTAACTTCATTCCCCCATAAACTAAACAAAAATGTTATTGGAAATATACCATATGATCAAAATTAAACGCAAAATTTAAAAAATATGACAATAAAAGCATTTCTTCTTGCATGCACAGAAACTCACAATATTCATAAGCCATATTAATTTATATATAGTATCCCATTAAATATGTCCGCCCAAATATTAGAAAAACTGTTTTTTCTCAAAGATATCACAGCGGGGTTTTAAAATCTCGTTTGGTCGAATCATCTACAAGAGTAAAATTTATGTATTTGCTTTTTCTGTCTTTAAAGGTATAAAACATAAATATAATGATAATTATATTAATGAGCGTTTCTATAATTTTTTGGTAATAAAAATCTCCTGGAGCGCCTTTATTAATTGGTTTCATGTGGTTACGGGTTTTACAACAGCATTTGAATTTTGTTACATAAATGTAACTCTAAATAAAAACTGAACAAAGTATTGTTGTTTTTATACATCAGTTCTGATCTATGTTCATTGATATTCTCTACGTTTAACAAAAATACTGAAAATTCTTGGCTGATGGGTATATCGAGTAACCACCTAACCAATTTAAAGTTACAAAACTATGTTAAAACCTAATTGGAGATTTCTGTATACCATTTATCTTTAGTTCCTGTTTCTCTTAAGCATTTTAAAGCACTCTAAAAGGATTTTTAAGTTGCGATTAGAACATACGAATAAACAATTTATTATATAAATACCTCATATTTTCATCTGTCTGATCTGTGATCAAAACTTTAAAAGATTGACCAACCTTTATAAATAAAGGGGGTTTCAAATATCATGATCTCATTGTTTATGGAGTGATGGAAACACAATTAGTATATTGTTTACTTGTGCCATTAATTTATCTTTCTTAAGCTCCTCTGGCTCAGATTAGTGATTTTGTTGTGTTTCGTTTTCTTGTGTGCTTTGTTTCTTAGTGTCTTTTGCGTAAATATATAGACATCCCTATAGCTTCTATTACATAGCTCCCTTAACCCCTCCACAGTTTAATGGTTGACATAAAATTCTAAGTTCCCGACATATTTCGAGTACTTACTACTTTTATGTTAAACTCGATGTTGGTATCCCCCGAAGATGAGTACTTAAGTACTCGAAACATGTCGGAAACTTAGAATTTTATGTCAATCATTAAACTTTGGAGGAAGACTGCATTGTTTTATTTACATTACCTACCTATGCCTCACTGTTTCAAAAATTTGAAATGTTTAGTTACTTTCCGGCAGTTGTTGGAAAACTTCGTTCTTGAGAATAGCTAGTGTTTCTAAATTTGTTGCTGAGAAACGGATTTGTAAAACTGCGAGTTTGAGAGAAATGAAAAAATTATTATTCTTAATGTGTTCAACGCTCTTCGCCACCAAAATTCAACATTCAGAGTTGCAAAAATAGTTAAAATGTGTTCGAATATGACTGGAGTCGGACAGTCAACAATATACCAACTTATGCAACGAGGATAAACGCGGCCCCATCAGGTCACCAACGAGAAGTACAGGAAGAAAAGAAACTGTAATAATAGTGAATATGCTCACATGCATCAAATTTATGGGCAAGCATTCGGCAATTGTGTAGAGGCGAGAAGAATTTATTCTGATACAATTTCAAATCGACGTTTAACGCACCGAACAACTTTTGAAAGGGTTCATAGTAGCTTAAGAGTGAAATAAATAAAATGCTAAAAGTAGCTAATCTTTGGCTATTCCATTTTAGGAAGTTTTTCGCCGCATCGCGGTGGAAAAGGGCCTCCAAGAAGGGCAAGGAACCAGGGTTGAAAGGATATAAATCATGATTTAAGACGCGATTTAAATCATAATTAAAATAAAAATTTCTGATAAGTTATACATAATAATATGTATCGAGATATGTATTTACATTTTTTTAAATGGAACACGCTATATCTTAGAATATTTTTGGATTTTACATAAAATTACAATTATTTTTCATTAAGTGCATTCTAGGTCTATAGGCTTTCAAGATATCGACTCTTGAAAAATGACATTTTTGAACTTTGACAGCGTCTAGCTTTCTAACGATACGCCATAGAGCAAAACGGTTTACATGCCCCTATATCTTACTTTTTTATTATCATCCCAAAAATATCAACTTCCGGTTAAACCGGAAGTACTATAATTCCGGATTTTGAGCTACATCCGGTTCAACCAGAAGTTGACAATTCTAAGATAGTTGAAAACCAAGATAGGGACATGTAAGCCGTTTTACTCTAAGACGTACCGTTAGAAAGCTAAAAGCTGTCAAAATTAAAAAATGTAATTTTTCAAAAGTCGATATCTCGGAAGCTATTAGGTGTGTACTTATAATGCACTTAATAAAATAAAAATATTCTGAAATATAGGGTGTCCCATTTAAAAAAAATGTAACTTTATGACACCCTACTTTTTGGGCGCACCCTGTGTATAATTCAAAATATTTTTAAAATGTTGCAGATATCCAACCATAACTTAATACCAAAGCTTATTATCGACAAATCTTATCTTCAAAGCATAAAATAGAAATAAATTATTATTAAAATCGAATTTTCGTGGCCACCGCATCGACTCGGCAATACTCGGCATATCGGATGTTGTTTTCCTGGAGTTCTGTCGCATGCATATGTAAAGACAGCGTAATCCCCACTCCCGGCCCCACCTAGCTCCTTACAGCCTCTCGCCATCAAACGATTTTGGCATCACAATTTTATAGCATTTATGAATGGCGTGTCGGATCTATAGTTACGATGCCTATGTAGTAAACCACTATTTGGATCTAATTCTTTAACGGCTTTTAAAGCAACATATTTTTTACACTCTGTTAGTGTTTGCTCAGTTTTTGTTGAGTCAAGAAGATATGCCAACAAATGATATGGGGTTATATACACTGTTCATAACGCCTCCTAACTTTTGCAGTTGATTTAAAATTATGTCCGTTTTGTCAAACTGGGTTAGGGCGGACGCATCTTTATATAAACAGTGGAGGGTTTTCTTGTTCTGACAGGAATTTGCAGCTCTGAGCGTTTTTCGACAGGAACTATCTTTATAAAAATTTAAAGAACGGTGTTGAAAATAGCAACTTTCAATCCTGCAAGGAACTCTTAGTTAGAGAAGGAAATTCTGGATGAGATTGCTGAAAATCCTCTAATAGAAAACTGTCGCTCCAGGTTAATGCGACAAAGTGGGTTGTTAATGGAGACGCTTTTCGAGAACAACTGTTACATCCTTATCACGACCAAAAGGTACATGCCATGTCTCCCGCTGATTATCCTGCAAGAGCCAACCACGCAAATTAGTCTTTGCAACGATTTCATTTTGTTCACCATGCAACAGTACAGACAAAGCACCAACAAATGTTCATGTTAGTAGAGTTAGAAATCAGATATGGTCACAAAACAGATAAGAGGTTAGAAATGCGAACTACGTAGAAAACCAGAGAAACAAAGATTCAAGTTGGCCACCAGTCCACCCCGAGCGCTACGGTAGGAAATTTATTGCGGGTGGCGGGTAGTTTAAATAACTCGTTTTCAAATTACTGGTTTACTGTTTAAACAATATTTGAGATTTTTAAAGACGTTTTATCGCTTTTTGAGTTAATTCACTCTAAAATACCATGTATTCACTAAATTTATTTAATGAATGTATGTATTTTATATCAAATTATACCAAAAAGTCAATAAAAGTCATTAAAAACCAAATATTGTTGTTATTTATGAATGCCGATGTAAATAACAAACAAAGCTTATGAAGAAAAATTCAAAATTTATTTAAACTTTACCATAAAACATAATGTGAACAAATTCTGACAAAAATTGGTATCGAAACAATAGAAATACTTTATAGGTACATTCTGTAAAAAATAAACCAAAAATGTAACTAATAACAGCGACGTGACTAAAATGGTTCCAAGTGTTTAATGAACCAGGGTTTGCTCGAGGCAAATAGGTGAATTCTTGACATTTGGGCGTTGTCCCAAAAAAATGTTTGCTTCATATCAAGCCCAGGTCTTCTAGTTACTCTACTGACTATTAATACAAAATAGCAATCTCGTAGCCAGATGCATGATGTCTTAGCCAGGTATAGGTCAAATGTTGCAGCCAGAGTTAAATTGTCACAGTATTTGGGCTTGATAAGGTGTCCATGCAACAGAAAAAAATGTTAATGATTATTACCAAAATGACTAACAGACTGAACAAAATGTAATTTTTTAATTATGTACTGAGAAACTGAAAGCAGTGAAAAAAAATTCGATAATATAAAGTGGAATGTGTACATGTGTCAAAAGTAGAAGAGATACATTTAGAGGACCAAGCAGAATGTTTTAGACAGCCAGTAAAAAAGAATTGAACTACCATAGTTCTACAGAGAATGTGGAAGTGATCCTAAAACATCAGGTGGTAAAAGCTCAGGGACAGTTTGAGAACAGCATTCCAATTAAGCCTTTTTCAAACTGAGTTCTAAAATTGACAAACATTGAAATGATTTTCACAAATCCTGAAGTTTTTGCACTCGATGTCAGGATTAATATTACATTTATTCTCCCACACTCTTAGTCTTTCATCATCAGTAAGGGGAAATGTATAGAAAAATGGTTATTGACACAATTATTAGGGTCAGATAAAGATCTAAATGCACTCTTGCAACCGGGATATTTACAGTAAAACTTGATATTGGTTATTAAATGGGCGACACAGGCCATCATAGATACTGATAGAGGCAAATAAGGAGCATACACTTAAATATAACACTTAAAGTATTAAATGGCAAGGAACAAAATGAAAAACTTACACGAGGCTGAACATTAAAACTCCTTCGGCTTGACTTATCATACAGTTCGATTTGCATTCGCTTGGGCTGTGGATATGTACCTCTTCTATAAACTATGGTTGGTAGACCTTTTTGAAGAGTATGCTAAAAATATTAGAAAATTAATTTGAAAATTCAGCAAACCTAACCTTCAAGGCGTAAATTTTACATTTAGGTTACATACCTGTGATATAAGGTCGCGTAACAATCCTAAAATTCTTCAAACCTCGTAAAACGGCCTGTAAAGGATTAAAACGGTAATTATGATATAAAAATTAAAAAAAAAATCAAGTTTTTAAACAACAATTCGTTCGGGGTTTACATTTTACAAAATTGACAGAACTTCTCTTCTTCTTCTTCTTTTATCCAAAAAACGGATAATAAAGCCCTTCAGTTAGTTGGCGTAATATATATTTCGTTTTTAACAAGGTCTGTCTCTTTTTATAGGTAATATTATGAGAGAGAGAGATAGTCGACAGATTAATATGCAAGTCTGATTTGACCTGGAGCACATGGTAGTGACCGTTCGAAGAGCCCTCTGGTGGACTGGTGGCCCACTAGATTTTTGTAACGGTTTTCTTGTTGCGAAGTTCCCCATATTAGTTTCACCCATGTGGATATGGTAATGCACGACGGTGCACCGCCGCATTTTAGCAATTTAGTTCGTCAGCACTTATCAAATACTTTTGGTAATCGATGGATAGGTCGAGGTGGGCCTATTTTATGGCCACCGGGGTCTCCCGACATGACCACATTGGATTTCTTTTTATGGGGAATTTTAAAGATGCTTGTTAATTCGACGCCACTTCATACTAGGAAGATTCTGACTTCTCTGACGATGTAAAACATCTACTGTAGTATGGTTTTATGAGTTATGAGAGTTAAAATGTCAACAAATTATACATGTCGCTTCAAAAGTTAGGCAGTTTACGAATTTTTATCTATAACAATATAGGGCTATTTTGATGCTCCCCAGTGTATGCCATATACTTACCGATGACGCTGTATAGAAACCAAACTGTTTCTAGTATCCCGCTCCCGCCAGGTCGATGATGTGAAAACATCTTTACAATATGGCGCTTACACGCAGCAATTTGCTCCAAAATGTCGACCTGTCAATAGCTAATCACCATTGATTAAATAAAGACGCGATACAATCTGGGAATTGTTAAATCTCTATGACGCATCAAAATTTTAATTTTTCGAGAGGTCAACAGCACTCGGTATTGTTTCAGAGATAACAAACCATTGTTTTTGGGTTCTTATAGCGGGAAGAAGCCAACCACGTTCCAGAATTAAACAAAAATAATTAATTAAACGACGAAATCACGTGTCCCGTAACAAATGAAGATATAAAAGATAGAAAATAAAACTCTTAGGGGATTAACGAATCACCGAGGGGCCAATTATGGGCACCACTTTAAATTTGTTTCCATATGATACAACATGATATTTGAGAACCTCCACAATCCAAGAACGCAGCTGACTTCAAATAAAAAGAGTCTGTGAAAACCACCGAGATTCTTATCTCTGCACTTAAGTTAACTGGCCATTTCTGTAGTGCTTTTTGCTTTAATGGAACTAAATTTATTTATGGTTAATAATTATAAACTACTTAGTTTTGCCGGTATATGGGCATAATCAAAGTGTAGGGGACCTTAACAAAAAGTCGATTAGCCAGGAGGTCACAAATTTTTGACAGTCATGGTTCTAAGATTATATGTTGGTGTAAATGCCATGAAAAAAGGTACTTAGTAGAAGCTGACCAATTTAGTTACAGTACTAATATAGAGATACGTGTTTTTGTCCTCTATATGTGTGTCTAAGTATTGTAAGTAGCTATGTCTTTTATTTTGAGTTCAATCACAATAAAAACAAAATCTGTCATATTAAATTCCACTTGGTTCATGTGTTAACGCGATGATGCAAAATTACAGGAAGTCTAGAGGTCAAGAGACATATTATGCTCTGTTGTATGCCCAAGTAGAAACAAAATTAGACAGTCTTAGCAAGTTAAATCCGATAGAATAAACGTTAACGGTCTATTTAAGTCTCTATTTTTATTATTTTTATTGCGCATTTTATGAACTGACATCCGCGTATACAGAGTGAGCCAAAAATACCTATATTGGCCAACTTTTTTTTTAATAGGTGAGATGGAAACCCTGCATTTTTTGCCACATCTTTAAAGATTTGTTACAATTCAAAAATGGCGTTAATAAAATGTATTACACTTAGTTTGAAAAGTGTTGAAAATGTCGTCCGTTTACCTCGAGTGAAATAAGTCCACACTTATTCGTTTTTTTCGAGGTTTTTTTAATACCTCAATACTTTCCGGTTATGTTTTAAAAACTCAGATTATTCAAAAATCATTATAAAGAAACTTTCGTATAAAACATTTTTCTGTATCTCTTTTAACTAAGAAAATATAGGGTAATTTTGAAATGGTCAATTTTTTTATTTTCCCCGTATTTCTTAAGTGAGCGAAAATTCAACTTTTTTATCATGACTAGTTTTTTGGTGTGGTAACACTATTTACTACTATTTATGTTTTATTGGCCTCTTGACGTGGAACCACATACCCCCCTCTGCGGAACCCAGGTTGAGGCACAGTGCATTAGATAACAACAATAAAAGTATCTTTATCAGATTATTCATTTACTTGCATAGTTAAAATAATTGAATATTTTAGAATAGAGAGTTTTACCGTTTTTTGACCACGAGTACTCTCTATTTAAGCCTAACCTGCAAACTTTATTGTACCTCCATGTTTTGAGAAGCAAAATATAAGATAATATCACGAAGCTTCATATCGTGTGTTGGACATGGACAAAAACAAATAAAGGGCGTCCACGATTTTCACGATTTGCATTTTTCAGTATGTAAGTAGTACCACAATAATCGGTTCCATATGACCTTTTTGCCATTTGTAATTTTCCATAGGAGACTATAACACATAGAAGTAGAGCATTTTTTCGAAAGGTATGAAAGTTTGTTGCTTGGCAATGTCATGAGCGAAATGGCCGAAAAGCAACAAACTTGAATAAAACCTTGAGAACAATTTTGCTTACACAATTTTTTCTCGAGTGGTATTCGACATGACTATTTCACAAGAAAAAAGACAAAGAACAATAAAATTTTAAATAATTAACAGAACCATGGTAACAAAATTTCTTTCGATCAAATATTAAAATTTTGTCGCTGTAAAAATCACATATGAATTTTGTCCAGGTAGGTGCAGGTAGTAATTTTGCCAGTAGAAAACAGGCCGTTGCTATGACATTTTGCCAGTGTAAAACATTCTAGTGAAATAGTCATTTAAATGAAAACAAGCAAGAAATTGTTTGTTGATTTTTTGTCAACAAAGGAAACATGGATAGTAAACGTTTTTTAATCTATCTATCTATATCTGTAGTAAATCCAAAAATCCTGGGGACTATACATATTATAGAAACTTGAACATAGTTTCATCTAAATTATACCTTTTTTGTTTCTTCTTCTCCTTCATTTATTATTATTCTAGGTTTTGGGTTATTAACAGGGTGAAAAGGATCAATTGATTTAAATCATGATTAAAATCGCGATGATTTAAATCACTTGATTTTTTTCAATTTAAATCATGATTAAAATCAAAATTTCTGATAACTTATAATTAAGAGAAAATAAAAACTTTCAGTTTTATTTAATGGTTTATTATATCAAAAAAATAAAACCACTGTACCTAAATAATGTTTATTTTAGTTAATTGTAGTGTTTGTACAAGAAAACTAATTTTGCAGCTTTTCTAATCTAATCGATTTCTGAGTTTGGAATGGACTAAACCAAATGTTGAGAAAATTCTCTCGGCTGATGCGGAAGAAGCAGCAGCACAAAGTAATTGTCTAATTAGGAAGAACTCTTTTTGAACAATGGGTATATTTTGTTGCGACTTCCACCAATCTATGGGTTTCACATTCTGAAGAATATCATCATGAAGCATAATATCAGTGAAAGGTTCTAATCTGGCAAGAAACTTGACTACGAGTGGTAGTAAACCACTATTGGGATCTAATTCTTTAACAGCTTTTAAAGCAACATTTTTTAACTCGCTGTTAGTATTTGCTGAGTTTTTGTTGGGTCAAGAAGATATGCCAACAAAGGATATGGGGTTAAACACTGTTCATAACGCCTCTTAAATTTTTGCAGTTGATTTAAAGTTAATGTCCGTTTTGTCAAAATGAGTTAGGGCGGACGCATCTTTATATAAACAGTGGAGGGTTTTCTTGTTCTGACAGGAATTTGAAGCTCTGAGGATTTTTCGGCAGGAACTAAAAAAAATCGAAAAAATCAAAAAAATCGCGATTTTTGATGTATTTGAAAAAAATCATGATATTTTTCAACCCTGGGTATTAACAAAGGGAAAATTCGGAAATTGTTTAAACTGCGACTCTAACACCTTCTCGGTAATGTAAAAGACATGCATAAACTTTACAGAACGGTTATAGGTTTAAAGGATGCAGACGAATTCAAATGATTATTTACCTCATCCATTATAAAAGCGGGTTGATTTTCACCTGATTATTCAGCGATAATCTCCCGTTCTCCGGTGAAAATCACCCTTGTCAAAAGTGAAAATCTCACCCGTCAGAAATCCAGCGATAATCTCCCGCTCTCCGGTGAAAATCACCCTTGTCAAAAGTGAAAATCTCACCCGTCAGAAATCGTTAGTTTTTTATTTGGTAAATAATCTTCAAAATACATTTCGGCAAAAAATCTTCGGAATGATTTTCGATAATTTCCCTATCCCTTAATATATTACTACAGATAATTCAACTTTTCTAATATTGAATTTAAGAACAACATAGGACAGTTAGTGGTGTCCACCACTGCCCCACTGAAATAAGCACGTAATATTATGGTCAGCCTGATTTTAAGGACATTTTTTGTCGGTATTGCAAAGTTATCTTTTGCAGCTGCGAAAATCTCATTGCATACGTGTCCGTACCCGTTCAATAATTCAAAGAAAAACGACAAAAATCTTAAACAAGCCATATCTATGACTCGTTTATGAATGAATGGCTACCATTCATAGAATATCAAGGATATTGTGTAACGCAACATTTAATACTATTTTTGTCGTTACATTCAGTAATTTTATAAAATGCACATAATAATATATCATAAATACTTAATACTTATATGAACAAAACTGGTATAAAAATGACTAATGTGGGGCATTCTTAAAAAACGTTTAGAAAATAATAATTATTCTTTAAAAATTACAATTCTTACCTCTCACAGTTATTTCAAAGTCATTAAATTATCTTACGATAATTAAAAATCGAAATAAATAATTTATAACGCACTCATAAGTGTCACAGTGTGGCCGAATATCACCGAAAAAAAATCTACCACAATTAAAAGTTATTTACATTTGATTATAAACATAAAATGTAATGAAAAACTGACCAAAAAGGTAATATAAAACCATAAACCTGTCAAACCAATTTATACTAATCATTGAATATTAATAATACTTAATTATATTTCATAAGATTTTTAATTGAGTTTAAAGTATATTTTAAATTATTTTACATACAGTGCATATTTCGGAAATAGTGGCTTAACTTTAAAAGCAGATTATTGTTTTAAAAATACGACAAAAATGTTATATGGGTTTTAAAAAGTCACTATGGAAATAAATTATTGTTATGAAAAAATTCTAAACAGAAAATTACTTTTAATAGAGAAAGGCGAAATCGTCTGCTGGCGACGACGATATTTCAGGACAGTTAAACAGTTTCGAAGGGAAAACAGGAATATCTATTATATGGACGAAACTTGGTTAAATGAAGGATATACTGTTGGTAAAATATAGCAGGATAAACATATAAAAAGCGCGAGGCAAGTATACAGGATAAGTCGAAAAGCCGCAGAGAAACAAAGTTACTTTTTTTTAATGGAACACCCTATATCTTAGAATATTTTTGGATTCTACATAAAATTACAACTATTTTCTAATAAGTGTATTATAAGTCCAAGCCTAATAGTTTCCGAGATATCGACTTTTGAAAAATTATATTTTTGAACTTTGACAGATTCTAGCTTTCTAAAATGCCATATAGCAAAATGGCTTCCATGCCCCTATCTTACTTAGGGCTCGGAATTGTATTCGAATAATTCGAATATTCGACTATTCTAAATTCGAATTTTTTGTTAGTTAAAAAATTCGACTATTCGACTATTCAAATAGTCGACTATTCAGTATGTTCAGTAAATATTTTCTTTAAGAGCTTTTATTTATTACAGAGTTCTCAAGTTCTCATATCTTGAAATAATTTAACAGAATTATTTATTTGTCATCTTACTTTATTCGCCAAAATGCACATTATTATTATTCGATAATTAGATATTAAAAATGACTAATACTTAAAAATGTTCCTTTATTATGTTTAAACAGTTAAATCACTTCTACCGTGATTAAAAAACCGTATTTCGATATTTAAAGAGACGACTATTCGAATATTCGACTATTTGACTATTCAAAGATATTCGACTATTCGAATTACCTATTCGACTATTCGACTATTCGAATAACATACCAAACGACTATTCGAATACTTATATTTTAAAAATTCCGAGCCCTATTGGAAACCTCTTGCAAGAGGGACTAAAGACAGTGGATTGTGAAAAATGGAGTAAGTGCGTCGAACATGTGATTGAAACAGAAGAAAGAATGTGGGAAGCTGATAACATGGTAGAAAACACTGTAGAGCCCCTTATTATTTCTTTGGACCCCCAACGACGATAGTTCATCGGACTACCCGGAACATGATGACTAAAATTTAAAAGTTAAGTTGTTGTATTGTACATCGTAGATCTTTTTTATAAATATTAATATTTAAACTACCTGAAGTAACGCCGCTGTTATATTACTTTTATTCACCAAACTCGCGCGTCTTTCTATTGTATGCAAATTAGGGTGACCCTAATTTAGGACCGATTCGGGGTGTGTATGGAATTTTCAAAAACCATCATCGCAATTTACCTGAAATTAACAATGCAACCTTTAAGTTGTCCACCCTGCTTAATGGGTCCTGCCATTGCAAATTTACATTTTATTACTCTCTCGCATTAAGCAACAGAGTATAGAAAGATCATTTTATTACTAATCAGAATTGTTGCATAGAGGTGAGAGTGAAGTATCATCAGTCATCAGTCGTATAATACCGAACAACCCTATAGGCGTGACAAAAACAGGTACCTGGTCTTAAATTACACAGCTACCTTATTTCATAGTAGAATATTTTCAACTTATATAGTTTAGTTTTCAACGTGTTAGCGAAAGCTTGTGGGTCTATAACAAAAATGGCGAATCATTACTCCCCAGTGTTTTAAAAGGGTGTGCTTGACACAAAAGCAAAGACAATAGTCACAACAACTATAAATGTGAGCTCTCGCCCATCAAAAATAAATAATCTAGATTCTAGAGGAACCGTGTCATTTATTTTAATTCTGCCTTACTCCTTCTAGCTGTTTCGCAGAGAATAACTCGCCCAATCACACACGACGTCTAAAACACGTGTGTGTATCCACTTTCATTGACAAACAACTCTTGATTCAGTATTTGCGGTAAATTGTGAATTTAAAATGTGTGCTTTATTGTGCAAAACGTAATTTACAATGCTGTCAGAAAGATAGCTGCCACACTTGGATTAAACAATTCCAATTGATTTTTATTAAGGTCGAATTTATAAAAACGACCATATGGCTTGATAGAGGTCAATTGGAGTCGGCTCTTGCTTCTTGACAAATATTTTAAAAATAGCAAAGGAGGTATTTTTAGTGGAACAACTAGAAATTTCCAAATGCTCATAAAGGGAAAGGAGTCCTCAGAGGCAGTAACATGGTCATAATTAAAGGGCGGAATATATGCACTTTAATTCAGTCAAAATATGCGCATATAATATATGACTTGTTCGCCTTTAAAACATGCAGTTATATGCATTTTTTTGACTAAATATGCATACTGGTATGCAATATTTCTTAATTTATTTATACTTAGGTATACTTATAGAGTAAAGAAACACACTGAGTTCTAAAAGTTCATTTAAAAAAAATGCCAAAAAAACAAAGAAAAATAAAAGTAAACAATTTTTCAACCTGAAATTGTATAAAAGGCATTTATTACTAAATATTTTTCAAAATTTTCAACTAAAAAGGATTGTCTTCTAGGTATCAGTAAAAAACGGTTTCGTATACCTACTGAATAGACATTCTTCGTTCCAAGCGTGGATTAGTCAGGAATGGTTTGTTGACAATATTTTTGCAAAAATCCTCTAAACTGTGCAATTTTTTTAAAGGTATGTTTGCTGCAACCAAAGCCTTGCATAGGTCTTCTTGAAAAATTTCCTTTCCATTTCGATTTTTCTCCAACATTTTACAATGCGTTTTTTAGACTCAGCTGAACTGGCTCAGATTTCATTTTTTGTAACTTTGATTTATGCAGCGGTGTTTTCAAATGTTGATCGATTTGGAACTTCTTTTCACCAACAATAATTTTTGCACAAGCTTTGCAGAAGACTTTTTCTCCACCAAACTCTAACTCTGGGAAATTTTTAATTCACGAAGACGTTTTCGCCACTTTAAACATTTTGAACACAAATTTAAAATCAGTAGTTTCACACTGAAAATACTGAAGTCTTTTGACAAACTAAAACAGAAGTACGTATTATAACCCGATATAAATACAGTTCGTTAAGCCGGTAATAATAAGGCATTAAATGACAATAAATAACCCCTAACAATATACCTGCAAGCCCCGGAAACCCCCAATAAATACCTTGTGTATAACCAAAATGTAAATATTAATTATTAGATATATAATTATCTTCAGATTGGAAAATCCATGAAACAAGTGCCGGACTGGACATTAAACCTACGAGTTTACGAGTTTTCATGACCGGGTGTTTTTAATTTTTTGATAACGCCGAAAACATAAAAAATATGCTCATAAAATAATAACTTGGGAAAAATATGCATTTTATTATAAAATTGACAAAATATGCAAAAAATGCATATACAGGGCTGCCCAGAAGTCCGGAATAAAATTAATATAGCCGAAACCTGTAACTTTTGGGGAAAATGCTCGGACACGTCAATTTAGTGTTATATATGCTCACATTTTGACGTTATTCATATACAGCTTGTGATATATCATTTGAAAGCTAATATCTCGTACATTATGCTCAAACATTTGGCGCGATTCTGTCAAGCTATTTCAAAATGGCGACTGTTTTAGGTTAGTTTTAAAAAAATCCCTATTTAAATAAGCGGAAATGATAAATCATTGATGTTATTTTACACCTTTCAAGGTAAGAAATCTTCATTGTTTCACGTTCGGACATTTTGTGATATTGTGACTTAACAATAGTTATGGTTTATTTATTATTTATTTTGTCAAAAATGTAACGAAGCAAAACAAAACACAACAAAAAGGTGGTTTAACGTGGCAAATGCTGGAAATGTCCTCCACCCTCTACTTGACATGCTCCTAGACGATGGTAAAATCCGTCGACGGAATTTCGAATGGCTTTAGTCGGTATGTTATATGTCTCCAATCTAATTTTGTTTTTCAAATCTTCAATATTATTTGGCCTATTTTGGTAAACTTTTTCTTTTAAATATCCCCAAAGAAAATAGTCTAGAGGCGTTAAGTCTGGGGACCTCGGTGGCCATTTAATTGTACCACGTCGTCCAATCCAGCGACCTGGAAATATCTGATCTAAATATCTTCTCACATTGACACCAAAATGCGGGGGAGCACCATTTTGCTGAAACCAAATTGTTTCATTAGGTATATCTGGATCTACTTCGTTGGAAAATATTACAGCTAGAGCAGGCCTCAACTCGAAGGTTAAGAAATCCAGGTACCGTTCAGCTGTGAGGTTTCCTTCCAAAAATAATGGCCCTAAAATTCGGTTATTAATGATACCTGCCCATACATTTACTTTCTGGGGCCGCTGAGTATGCGCCTCAAATATCCATCGCGGATTTTCTTGACTCCAGAAACGATAATTATGTCTGTTAACCACCCCGCTTAAATAGAAAGTATTTTCATCCGAAAATAATATGTTCTGTGGAAACCTATTATTCTCGTCACACCGTCTCATCATTTCTTCGCAAAATTGCAAACGCCTTTCATAGTCATCTTCTAAAAGCTGTTGGACAATTGGACAAGACATACTTTAGGGGTGGTATTTTTCTGCTTTCAAAAATCTTCCAATAGTACCTCTAGATGTATCATGATTTTGAGCCAATGAAACTGTTGAAACATGCGGATCATCCTGCAGAGATAATGCAATATCCAATTTTTCATCGTCGCCTAAAACACGTGGCCGTCCATTCCTAGGCAAGTCCTTTACTGTGCCATGTTTATCAAATTTGTGGAATATTTTACTAACAGTGCCCTGTGAAATTTGATTTTCTGGATATTTAGCATTAAATAAAGTGCACACTTTACTTTGACTTCTTATTTTATCTCCACATCCTAACAATATCAAGACTTCGATACGCTGCCTTTCCGACAAAACCATTTTTGTTTAGAAAATTGTAAAATAATACTTCGAAAATACCTAAATTAATTTTACAAGTTCACAAGGTCACAAAATGTCAGAACGTGAAGCAATGAAGATTTCTTACCTTGAAAGGTAAAAAAAACATCAATGATTTATCATTTCCGCTTATTTAAATAGGGATTTTTTAAAAACTTTTAACAGTCGCCATCTTGAAATCGCTTGACAGAACCGCGCCAAAATTTTTGAGCATACTGTACGAGATATTAGCTTTCAAATTATGTATCACAAGCTGTATGTTTCCATTTAAAAAAAATATCGATGTCGTCATATCTTTGACAAATGTCTATAAAAAAACAAACGAATAACGTCAAAATGTGAGCATATATAAAACTAAATTGACGTGTCCGAGCATTTTCCCCAAAAGTTACAGGTTAAGGCTATATTAATTTTATTCCGGACTTCTGGCCAGCCCTGTATATGCACTTTCCATAATATATTCTACCCTTTAGTCATAATTACCTACATAATGCAATTGAACACTGCTACTTCTAGAATAAGTCTGATTCACCATAAAATATTTGAGGAATTGCAAATACATAATATAGGAGTGCAAGATATAATATTTTGATGTCTTAATTTAAAGCGCATAAAAGGTAATCAATACGTGTTATATTTAATAAACGCTCCAAATGCTCAATAAAAACGATATTTCATATCGGAATGCGATAAAATTAAACTACCATCAGTTTCTTCATTACTTTACGAAGTAACTCGGTTAATCACTGATGCATTTTTTATTCAAAACGTAATTTCGGACGGATATTGACCAAAAAAGTTCCATCTGCAAAGGACGGACAAATACCTCTCGGGCTTCTGAAAATCGAAGAATGAAGAAGTTGACCACTGGTTGCTTCTTTTCGTGATCGAACGAAAACGATGATCTTAAAGATTTAGAAGTCTCGATAGTGATGGTATTACTGGTTTTACTTGCAACATAATATTATAGAACAAAATTGAATACATACATTAAACTTTTAACTTCACTAATTAGTAAGGCAATGGTGAATAGAGTTACCAAGTTAATTTTGTTGAATGGGTGTTATTTATTTCATTTTACACTCTATCAGGAAAATTAAATACAAAGAAAATTAATAACACCATATTAGCGTGTAAAGAAACCCCGCTATAGAAGGTTATTTTAACACATTGAATGTAAAACTTATTCTTTAATCGTTTTTTTACACGGCCCCGGGTAAAAATAACTAAACTCGTGTTACCGAAAAGACAGGCGGCAACAAGTGGTGTGAAATCCTAGGAATTGAAAGATGACGCCGACGCTACATGCAAATTCAACTTTCAAGTCAGTCTGATTGTGCTCCTTGAACGTAATATAGAATAATGTTATATTTAAATTAAAATTAAAAAAAGCAAAGTTCTGTAAAGTTCCAAATGAGGGTGCCTCTTATGAGGATCTTGTTAAATTGGGTAAGCTTATTAACGAAGTTTAATAGAAACCTTACTAATAAGTACGCCATTTTTAAGAAACTAAGTAGGTATTTACATTGCTACAGTTTTCCCTTTATCTTTTAAATCATTCTGATATAAGCTTGTAATATAAATGTATTCCTTTTTTATTTAAATACTTAGGTACCTACCTATATATTTTACTTCATAGATCTCTAAATAAATATACGGTTAATATAATACTCGTCATTTTCATTCTTTTATATTGTTCCAAAGCATACTTTTATTTAGCTGTTTAGTGTTCTAAGTATACATATATTTATTAATGTTATTTGTTTTGTTGAGCTTAACAATGAGGTACATTAAACGTAGATATATATAATAATATGTTTAATTTAGTAAATTGTAAACTATATAATAGGTGTGTCATTTTGTTCAACTAGTTATAATAATAAGTGTAAAAAAAATCACAGGGTTTTCCAGTTCTGTTGTAACCATCATTTTGTTTATAAATAAACGATAAATAATTCTCAATATTTTCATTCATTTAACAAACCTTTTCCAAGCGATCTGAAGATTTATATATATTAGGGGCTACTCTTTTCGGATTTGATTAAGTCATTCAATCATGTATCAAACTAAGCAGAGGTTAATAATGTAAAACATCTTGAATGCATAATTTTTTACATTTTAATTATAAACGCCCGGTTAGTTTGATACGGGGTTACATGACTTAAACAAAGTGGAAAGTATTCTAACCCTTGGTAGATTATTTTATTACACTCACTACAGTAAAGGCACACCCAAATAAAATAAAATTTACACTACAATAATATGATATTTACACTAATTAATCACAAATTACCATTAAAAATGGTTTAGTTACACCTCTCATTATTTCTTTTACACCCTAGAAGGATAGGCTTACAATCTGTGAGTTTAATTTACACTCGATAGTGTAAATGTACCTACCCATAAATAAAAAGAATTAACACTCATCAAAAAGTAAAAATAAACATTCAAAAATATCTTTTTTACCAGATATACTAATTGGTTAATATACCCTATTGAGTGTGGTCCTATATGTACCACCATTGAGTGTTAAATTTAACATTGCATTTTTTACTGTGTAATAGGTAATAAATAAACACATTTCTTTGATGGCCGTCTTTTCATCCTCATTTATTACAGTTTCTTTTCTTCCTGTACTTCTCTTTGGTGACCTAATGGGGCCGCGTTTATCCTCGTGAACAAGTCGGTATATTGTTGCCTGTCCGACTCCATAGTCATATTCGAACACATTTCAACTATTTTTGCCACTTTGAATGTTATATGAAATAATAATTCGTCTACACCTAGGGAATATGGCGAAGATTACTGGGTTTTGTAGTTCAATAATGATATATTACTCTCTCGCATTAAGCAACAGAGTATAGCTCTTGTTCGTTACTGTCTCTCTGTACGTATGCCGCAGATATTTTTCGATGACTCCAAATATCACAATTCGTTTTCAGCGATCGGAACACAGTCACTTTTTTCTTCTTCGGTCAACCTTCGCGGTCAGTTCACCTCAAAGAATTCTTGTATATTTACGATCGCCTGTGACGTCACAATGGGCTGCTGCTCACCGCCTCGAACTCGAGAATACCTAATCGATGTTAGTTGTCGATTTTTGTTCTTAGACCTTTCTTATTGTGATTTGTGGTCGCGTATCTTTCTTGTGTATATATAAAATACTGGCTCTAGGTTTGGAGGCAATTATTGTTGTGGCCTGGTTAAATCAATTTATATCACATCCATCAATTCGGTGACCTGAGTTGGTGATTATTTAGTATTACCTATATATAGGTAATTTTCAGGGAAGTGCCAAGTATTTTCGGCGCCGTCGTGCGAAATAATGATAGGCGCCTTTAACCAATATTATAATATTGAGCTAAAATTACCACCCTTCTCTCATAGTTGATTGTTGCCTATATTTATTTGTGACAAACAGAAAGTACACAAAAAATATTAATAGAATACGAAACAACAGTAACAAAACAAAAACAGTATTAAAGTTACAATACATTAATTCAAAATATTAAAATAAAGAAATAAAGAAATAAAATAGCGATTTTTTTTAAACAAATAATCATGATCATGATAAATGATGGAGAGATCTTACAAAAATTGAACTTTTCTAGCTTTACTTTTTGCATATTCATTAACAAGATTTTCAATTTAATTTCAAGTTGCTTTAAACAGTCAGACTCTATAGAAATGATAAATAATTTTTAATCAACTTTAATTTAGAGAATGACCTCTCGGCTGTAGCTACAGAAACTGCAATGGTTAATAATATGCGCAATGCAATGGTAATTTTTGGAAATGATTGGGTTAGGTTATTTGTTGCAATGTAATTAAGTGTTTCTACTACAGACGTGGCGTTTTTGTCGCCATTTTGCAGAAATTGTAATTTGTGTAAAAGTTCTGTTCCGTCTATATCTTTCTCGTTTCGATCTTTGCCAGTTAAGGTTTCTTTCAGTTTTCTACAAAAATTAAATTGATCTTGGTCAGAATATTTGCCGAAATCCCCAACATTCCACAAAAAATTAAAAACATCAGAATGACACGATAATAGTTTAAATCTTTCATGTACGGATGAAAGAGTAATGTTTAACATTCCGAAAAAGCAATTTACTTTGAATTTCATTTCTTGATTTTCAATCGGCTGGTCGTCACCTTCGTAAGAAAATTGTTTTTTAATCTTTCTAATTAATCTGACCAGACACGTAAATGAGATTTACTTTTTTCGTGGATTTTCAAAGGTTCGCTTAATAAATGATGCCAATCATTGAAACCGTCTTGGTTACTTAATTTAGTGTTTTTAAAAGTCAATGGATTGTTGGGGTTGGGGGTCATTGAATATTTAACAGCAGAAGCAGAAAACTGCATTTTTTTCAATAGAATATAGTATAGCAACCGATGACGCTGAACCTTTTCACCATTTAACAAAATTCGAGTAAAATATTTATCGGAAAACTGGATCGTTAGAAGGGGGCGCTTCTTCGAATAATTCGTCTTGCTTACTCGAACATGATGGTACCGACACTGACTGAAACGTATCAGGATTTAATTCTTTTGGATCTTCATCCTCATTAGCTTGCTTTTCTAAATCTAATGCAAGTTTGATTTTGTTGAATGTAGAAATCACTGTTATCAGAAGTAGTGTCTTGTGTGGTCTTTCAAAAAAGTTGCTAATTTTGAAATTGGTTTTATCCAAGTCTTTCTCCCGTTCTCGCTTGTTAAGTAAGTTTTGGTAACCAGACATTTTCTTTTTTTCTTCTCTGGCCATCTAAATAAAATAAATAAAAAATATTAAACACTAAGCCCTAAAGAAAAACAATTATTTGCATCCCTGTTAATTAATTATTAACCTAACCACTTACTTACTTACCTACCTTATTTGTAATTATTTTTCACAATTGCGGTAGATACGTAATAGCAAATAAGGCACTCTATACGTCTTATGCGCTTATCAAGACAAGAATGAAAAATTAACCTGCTACATCGATTACGAACGCGCAAAATTTTGCAAGTTTAAACCAGCGCGCCGAACGCACGCGGATTTTCGCGCCCCCACAGAAAGAAAAGTAGTAAAATTTCACCACTGGTATTGGTCGCCGACCGGCGGTCGGTGTTGGTGGATAATGCATTTTCACCACCGGTATTCATAGATATTTTTTTTTAGTTTTATGTTAATTTGTGTTAAAGGCCTTGGCGCCGTCGTGCGCCGCACGACCTCGCCCATATGGACGTCGCGTCCCTGGTAATTTTTTATCATTGTCACAAAGACGAACGAAATTACAAAACGCTGTAAAATGATTAACAAAAACATTCTGCTACCTTTTAGGCCGCCTCCTCTATTAACATTATAATTTATGTTAAAATCCAACAATACCTCCTACCGTCTGGGACTCTTAGTTTTAGTTCATGCGTTCGGCATCATCGGAAATTTTCGGAACTAATCTATATTCAGTTGGCAAATTTGCATGATTTTTTCGAACAAAGATCTGTTTTGACTGTTTAATGCGTTTCTGAAGGATGATCGTTATAAAGCTTCTAAAAGGTGTAATTTATTTGGTCAGGAGATATTAAGAAATTCCTATACAAAATATGTTAATCCTTGTAGTTTTTTTTTACAAAAGGTTATATGTTTAGTCAGTTTGATGCATACAACAAATAAATTTGGAATAATTAATTTAAAAAATATTTTAAACTGTCTGTATGGTAATTTCTCAGAGGCCGTGCGTATACTTCAACTTCTTTTTCTTCCTTTTTCTATTGCAAACAAAATGGCAAGAACGTAAACCAACTCCTATCTGCGGGTGTATTATCTAAAAAAAACCCTTTGCAATTTTTTCATTAGGGCCTAACAAAACCTCAGCAATAGAAAGATGATCTGAGTAACTCAACACTTATCTTCTTCCCACCGCTATTGAATAACACCGCTAGATCCAGACTTAAATGAAAATCATATTAGGTATTTCACTTTATGTGTGAGGCTATGTAACATTTAATCATTGCTCAACTTGAAGAATCCAGTAGATCGAAACACTTTCAATGCTTTCTAAGATTGCCAGACCAAATGTACAAGAAATTTCTCTTAATGCAGTGCTGACGACCTATCAGCTGTATATAATAGACAATACAGTTCATCAAAAAAATCAAAAGGGACATTGTCATTTTTATTTTGGGCCCGCTATATCAGACTCTGTATTGTTTAACCCCTTTTATTATGACGTATTGTTCTACGTGCTTCACACTTGTGCTTTTTACTCCTGAAGGAAGTGAGTGGGGGCTATTTAAATTACTAACATCGGTTCATAAAACATTTTGATTATTATCGCTTTATATAAAGTAATGAATTAAAATTTAAGGACTACGATGCTCATTTGTTTAACCCTATTTGTTTGTACCAAGCGTTCATTTTAACTTGAATCGAGTAACATTTACATTTAGAGGTTTAAAAAAAAAATGTACGTACCCAAATAAGTTGAAAAAACAATATTATCAAATCCAAAATAGCCTGAAGCGGGTTTTTAGGACGTATATTGGCTTTAATAAATTTTGTGATTTACTAATGCTCTAGAAAAAAAATTCTATTTGCCGAAATAACTAAGAAAAAAATATTTCTCTATCTTAAGGGGGACGAAACCAAGCCTATATATCGCAAATGTTGTAAATCGACTTATTAGACTGTAAATAGGTTTCTGTCGATTTGTTGACCCATTAGGTAGAGGTTTAAATATTTAATTGTGGCCTGCAATTGAATTTTTCCGTTGCATATTAGCACGGCTTGCTGTTATAACAGAATTCTTTAAGCTCACTCACTGGACGATAAGAAGACAATTGCCAAAAGCCCTGTTAACGTCGTCGTCCAATACTATTGTTTCCATTTCCTCCGCAAGCATCCAAATATGACAACCAAACCCTGATCAGTGGAACTGCAGAAGGAATTCACATTTCTGCGGATGCTCAAATTGTAACAATTGACAACAAGCGTTAGAAAGTCTATTTTTCATAGTGTTTATAAATAAAAGAGATTCTGCCACCAAAAATTTGCAAAAACATGAAAGCGTTACAGGAAGGACAACAGAAAACATAAAAGTAGCTTTTGGGCACGTTGTGAAACAAAGCATTGGACGAAAGCATTTGTGCACTCGACCAAAATTTGAAAATAACAAAAGATTTGGTCGCGCTTCGACCCAAGAAAGACACTGGCAAAGGCAGAAGACATTTTTGAAGAAATGTTGTCAGCGCTTTTAAACTGGACTGGTCAAAGTAAAACGGTGGTTAAAATAAAATCAGAATTATTATAAACAAATATTGATGTTAATAATCTGTTCACACTTCACTGTATTATTCATCAAGAAAACCTATGTGGTAGATCATTAAAATTCACGCACGTAATGGAGACAGTTGTTTCGTGTGTAAATTTCATTAAATCACCGTCAGTTTCAGCAATTCCTGCAGGACTCGGAAACTAAAAATAGGGACATCATTTTTCATTCTGAAGTTCGCTGGCTCAATAAAGGCAAAATGTTAAAATGATTTTATAAGTTAAGAGAAGAAGTGCAAACTTTCATTAAAATGAACCCATATTGGTCCATGCAACCTTTGGGAGAAGAGGGAATGCATTTTCTTGACTGATATCACCAATTATGCAGAAACAAGGACAACACCCATGTAGAAGCACTTCGGTTGTGGGAAAATCAGATTCATTTGGGAAATACAACTCATTTTCTCAGTCTAGTTGCTCAAAAAAATGTCGATAAGCAGTGGGCCATACAATATTTGGTGTGCTGTGCATCTGAGAAGCGTTACGCGTGTGCTGATTGTTCGTCATTAGCGTAGCATTGTAAATGCGATTAATATATACGCGTTGAAATTATTTTCATGTTTATAAATTTAGAGACGTCTCAAGCGAGCTTATGCGTTTAGTTCATTTCATTTTTATATAATTCTGTATTTTTCTTTCATAAAACCTGAATTTTTAATAAACAATTCATATTCAGAAAAGTTGTACGCCCGTCTATGACACGCTGCTTAAAACTCCATATTTATGGCTTTTATATCCCATTATCTTCATACCTCCATACGCCTAGTGCGGCGGACTATATTAAGAGTACTGGGTTAATTACTTAATGGATATTTGATTACATATCAGAAAAGGGATACGGATTTGTTAATAAAAGAAATACTAATTATAATACAGCAGTCAGATAGGAGAAACGAACGAAGCATCATTTTAGGTTTGTTTCGAATCTATTTGTCTCACTAACTCTAATTTACTGACAAGCTCGTTTGTGAAAGCAACCCGACAACGAAAACAAATTAGATCTGCGAGAATAAATCTTCAGTAAACACGTTTTAAAAACCGATCGCGGTTATTGACATTTCTTTGACGTAAACATTTAATATTCGTCCTCGTCTAGGAAAAATTTTAATTTTCAAACTGAAACAACCGCTATAAATCACGACAAGTCGCTGGATTGCCAGAAAACACTAAATATAATAGATCTCGTTAATATCTCAGAAATAATGCACAACCAATAAGATAGGTACTTAGTTAGTGTGACTGGTGCCAATCGATAAAAGAATATCGTGCTCAAAAAGTGTCAAGATCACAATTAAGATATTTCAGTTACAAGGTATCGGACAACGGTGCTTTTAATAGCTCTCGGTAGCTAATTAATGATGGATTTATCAAAGGCATTCAATTTTTTTTCACAAGATTTGATCTTGCTCCTCGGGATGATCACACTTCAGTTTAAAATAGGCAGTAAGAACATAAAAACGCTAATTTACCAACAGCTATTTACAAATAAATACAAAAACTAACTATACTAGGTTTAAAAAAACTTTGAACATTATCGCTAATTCGCAGCAGGGAGAGGGGGAGAAATATATTTCTCCCCTACTTAAAATCAAAATCAAAAATCAAAATTACAAGTCTTGAAATTAAGAGTAAGAAGCAAATCAGAAGATAACGAACGAAGAACCAGAAGAGCAATCCTTAACATTGTAGACAAGAATAAAATCCAACTAATCCAGTGGCATCAAAAGCAATGAGAATGAACATTTACCTAAATATAAGATGACACAATATGATCGAAACTCCAATTAAGGAGGTATGGTTTAACTAGATCCGATCCCACAATCGAGGAAACAAACTACCCAATACCAAAACACCTATTTGAAATGGGAGAAGACCACTTACTCAGAGGCCCGAAAAAGTTGATGTTTGGGCGGGCATAGTTGGTAGACATATTTTGGGACCTTTTTCCATAGATGGTTATTTAAATGGCGAAAAATATCTGGACCTCCTCAGGAATCACATAATTCCTTCTTGCAGAATGGTTTTACCGAGTGCAAATAATGGCATAAACGAACAGGTATGGTTCCAGCAAGATGAAGCACCTGCGCATTATGCGGCAAATCTTAGGCAATACATAAGGACGTTGGATAGGTAGAAGAGGTGCTATTGACTGGCCAGCGCGATCCCTGGACTTAACCCCATTTTTGCCATTCTGTATAAAACATCTTAGCTCATCCAGAACAGTGTAGCAGCATAAATGGTAGTCCACTATATTTATCCTCAAACAACCTAAGATTCTAAGTCTATACTGGACGTAGATCAAAATACACAAATTATACCCACCTACACCGTCAAAGCACCCTGAAAATACAATTTCCTATCAATACCACGAAACTAGTCATAAATGGAGCTTGGCTTCGTGGTCCTCTTGCATGTTTGCGCAATTAGCATAGGCTAGTTAATAGTGAATCTTTTAAAACATCAGACACGCTCCAAACAGGTCGAGTGAGACAAGATGCTGGATGCTGCCAAGCAAGAGGTCATTATAACCCAAGACAGAAGTTTTAAAATACACAAATAAAATGCAACAAAATTACTAGTTAACACGAGACACCAGCAATACAAATACTATAAATACAGTCGGTTCTAAAATGAGACAACCCAATGTTCAAACTGTCGGTGAATTGCCTATACTGGAGATAACTACGTTTTACTATACCCAACTTGCTTATGCATGGAGGGCCGCCCACGCCTCTTTTTGAGGTTGTTATACCACCACTAGGCACTAAACTTATAGACAGATTTTAAACCTTTTGACCTTATAGCCATAAAGCCATACCGGCACACCTATAATTACAGTATGTGAATACTTCAACACATCATCGATAAAAGCATTTTTTTAAATGACTAATTATACATGTTGGCAAACAATTTGTATTATGTGCTTACTTTTTATTAAGATTTGTTACTTATCTTATAGGTTTATTAACGCTACTATGAGAAAGGCTGGCCTATTTCATTTCCTTTGTGCCAAGGGTACCTATATCAAAAAATTAACATATTTTTATCCACAAACCCTTGAAACATTAAAGCCAAAACCAATATAAATACACAGAGGAGCGATATTCAAATACATCCCACACATGTTCGTAAAAAAACACATCTTTCATAAACCTCAGAACAAAAAGCTGTCAAATGTTCACAGATGCATAACACCCCGACACCCCTCCATGTTGGGACGTGCGCTGCATAAAGGGTTGTTTTTGTGGGCCCCTTTTATTCTCAGGAATATAGAGATAATAGGGCCCATAAGAACTTGGCGGTATGGCAGCCCATGATGTGATTATATCCTTTTATTGTGGTTAAGCAACAAATGTATCTAAGAGTAGGTAAATAACTTCTTATGTTCGCCCCCTATATCCCAATTTCTTCATAAATATTATAGAGACATGTATCTGCTTTATCGTTTACCTTGGATGGTTCAAAGGCAGTTCCTTCTTAAGTGGTAAAGAATCAGCTATTGCCCTTGATTATCTTCATTAGGCGTCACGTTGCTAAACATAAATCTAAACAAACCCAAAAATAACATACAAATATTATGCCACAATGTCTTCCTTGGAGGAATCATTATAACAAGACTCTAAGCATGTTTTAATGGCATAGAATAAGTTGTGTTGAATTTTAATGAGACATCGTGCTTTGTTTCAATAAAAAAATACATTCTAGACAATATTTTAACTGTGTGTGTATACATTCATATTGAATGTTAAGTAGTTTTGTGGCCGCCGGCATAGATTTTTGAATAAAAATTAAATTTTCCGTCTTTTAAAGGAATTTTAACTTGAGTCAACGCGAGATATCGATCGGTGATGAATGTGTTTTCCGACACCATGTATAGGGCGTACATTTTGAGTGTCTTGCATGCTGATATCAATAGCAGTGGCATAGCCACAGGGGGACGATCTGCGAACTGCCCCAGTTTTGAGACACAATCTTTATAACTATGACTTACCAGGATTCCACGTCGTTTCTGAAAAAAACAAACAAATTATTATATACTCTTTCAGGTAAATGCATGATCTATAAAAGTCAACTAATTACTACTATACGTACAAAGCACACACATTATTGTTAAATTAATAAATACAACGAGACTATAATAGGATTTACTAGAAATGCAAATCCAATGGCTAATATCCATAATTACAAAACTAAAAAGTTTTGTTCGACTGTAGAAAAGATTAAAAGGAAAATTATCCCACACTCTATACGCTAATTACCATGAATAAAAGTAGACTATTAAAGTCATAATGCCGGTTTTAATTTATGAAAATTAATTACCTTATAATTAATTACTTTACGAAATGGCTTTGGGACTTTTTTAAAAAATTGCCTAAGATTCGTTTTTTTCACACACCACACACGAACAAAGTGAATTTTATAAATCATAGCAATTAAATCGCATTACGAACAAAAGTTGTGCATGCATATGAATTTTGCAACAATCGAGTTCTATCGTATATTATTTTTAAAATATATTTCGCAACTAATTCGAACTTTGGCAATCTAAATTTTTCAATCTGCACGTCTTTCAGACCAATTTACTCTGTAGAGCATACTTGGCATTTTCCTAAGTGAATATCATCAGTTTTTAAAAATGTTAGGTTGTGTTATCGCCTCAATTTATCTATTGGATATATTAAAAATGCAAAAGAATTATTTCCAGCATGCATAAAATTGAATTCAATCCCCGTATTTCAACAATATTTTTATACAAAAGGTGAACCTTTAAACATACAATATTAAATATCACGAAAGAAGATATTTTGTGGTTACAGTCCACTACATACTCTATTCCTTATTCGAATCGAACTGGTCCATGTTCACTGAAGCATCAATAACACATTAAATATCCAGCAATGACCAGTATCTGGTGTCATAATAGGCACTGCTCATCGAAAATATCCATTACCTCCTTTAGTTTCATTTAAGATATAGACAATTCACGGACACTTTGAACGCTTGACATTTTTAAATACAGTGATTTTTTCTTAAAGATGGACCAAAGGGTTTTACATGGAAAGTTTCAAGCTCATTTTATTGGACACAAAAACAAATAAAAATCGCAAAGCTGTCAAACACTCACAACTTCGGTTTTTTAAATTGAACACCGTGTATATTATTTTTTAAAATGAAGGAACTTTTTTCTCTGATTTCAAAAATATATAAGTTGTTGATATTTGCATAAGCCGTTTTCGAGATATTTAGGTTTGAAATTGATTTAAATCTCTTTTCTTTTTAAGTCAGAAGCTATAAGATTCAATTTATTTTAACAATATTTTACAAATGTTCAATGTGTGCGCCGATATTAATTATACATTTTCTATAGTCCCCGTATATTTTTTCAACGGTGTGAACGATAAATTCAGGATGCTCGTTGTTGACAATGTTTATGCAGTCTTCTATTTTGATTTTTAAATCGTTCAAAGTAGCACTCTGCTCTTTATAAACTTGCTCCTTTATAAAACCCCATAAAAACGAATCCAAAGGTGTAAGGTCCGGGCTGTTGGCAGGCCACCTTATTGGTCCATATCTTCCAATCCATGAATTAAATTTATTATTTAAATAATTTGTAACTGGAGCTACGTTATGAGGTGGAGCCCCGTCTTGATGCCATACTAAATTTCCGTATTCTGCTAGTGGTATATGGTCCAAAAGATTTTCAATATTGTTTTCTAGGAAAAAAATATATCTCGCGCCTGTTAAGGATCCTTCATAGGAAATAGGACCAATTATTTTATTTTTAAGAATCCCACACCAAACATTTGTAGTTCTGCGTCCTTGAAACTGAACTTCTGAATACCCATGAGGATTTTCAGTGCTCCATATATGGGTGTTTCGGCGATTATAAATTCCTGCAGTACTAAAAGAAGCTTCATCACTCCATAAAATCTTCTCAAAATAGTGATTATCCTCATTATATATATTTACCATTTGTCTGCAATATGCCACCCTTTGAATTTTTTGATTTTCTGTAAGTTTCTGCACCGGCATTATTTTATATGGGTGGTAATTATATTTATGGAGAATTGTTAAAACCTTTTTCCTATCTTGTCCCAAATATTTACTAGCATTCACTGTCGATTGTCTTGGGTTTTCTAAAGAGGAAACATATTAGTTTGTTATTATGTTATTATGCTCTTGCACATAATATTTTACCTTGAAAATACAACATTATTTGTAATTCATCATCTTCATTACTGGCGACCATACGTTTTTTTCTTTGAATGGTTTTCCGTTCTCTAAAACATTTTTCAACATAATATAACGTGCCCCGACATGGAACTGGCATTCCAGGATGTAAACGAATATATTCTTCTTGCGCTGCGACAACATTATTATTATTTTTATAAAAAAGCCGGACAATTTCAAATTTTTCAGCTTCGCTATATCCCATTTTGGTAACATAAACGCGGCAGATACGCAACAATACGAAGTTATGTCGCGTTTGTGTCACTGTCACCCAAATAATTATAATTGACATACTAGCTTTTGACTTTATATTTAAAGTGAAAATATATTTAAATCAATTAATTTGATACCTAAATATCTCGAAAACGGCTTATACAAATATCAACAACTTATATATTTTTGAAATCAGAGAAAAAAGTTCCTTCATTTTAAAAAATAATATACACGGTGTTCAATTTAAAAAACCGAAGTTGTGAGAGTTTGACAGCTTTGCGATTTTTATTTGTTTTTGTAGTTCACAAATTCTTGCGATATAAGTGAAGCTTTACAACTTTTACATTTAAACTTATATTCTATCTCTTTTCAAAAAGCCGCCACACGCTGTCAAAATATAAGGAACAACCCTGTACAATACACCAACTTAATTTTTAAATTTTAGTCATCATGTTCCGAGTAGTCGGATGAACTATCGTCGTTGGGCTCCAGAGAAATAATAAAGGGCTTTACAGTGTTTTCTAGCATGTTATTAGCTTCCCACATTCTTTCTTCTATTTCAATCACATGTTCGACGCATGTACTTCATTATTCACAATCCACTGTCTTTATTCCCTCTTGCAAGAGGTTTCCAACGTCTCTCATTTTAAAAGTGGTGTTATGCCTTGCTTCAAACCCTTTTACTTGCGCCCACACCAATTCTATAGGGTTTAATTCACAGTGATATGGCGAAAGGCGAAGTACCGTTATATTTCGTTTTGAAGCGATTTCGTCGACAACAAATCTCGTACAAAGAGGTTTATTCAACTTTACAATCTCCAGTAGCTTCTTTTTTAGCATATCTTAATGAAATGGTTTTTTATTTGCAGTAAGCCAATAAATGATGTCATTTTTTTTCCAAGAAGACGTTGGTATTTTTTCGGGTTTTCTTGAGTTGTACCTGGCATTATGCATGACTATAACAGACCCATGAGGAATAAGATCTAGCATTTGCTGGAAGACATCAGCGCTCATGTCTTCATGATAGTCTCCAGTCCGTTATGATTAAAATGCTAGTAAGCCGCCATCGACCAATCCATTTTTGTGAAATGCAGTGAATGAAAGTTTGCCTCGCCCTTTTTATATGTTTACCCTGCCATATTTTACCAACGGTAAAACCTTTATTTAACCAAGTTTCGTCCATATAATAGATATTCCTGTTTTCCCTTCGAAACTGTCTTAACTCCCTCAAATATCGTCGTCACCAGCAGATGATTTCATCTTTCTCTATTAAGATTGATTTCCTGTTTTGAATTTTTTCATAACAAAAATTCATTTCCTTCAAAGTTTTCCATAGTTTCCTCTTACCCATGTTAAATGTTCATATGATGATACTCTCTTATTCTATAAGTCGTACACTGGCCCATACTGTATTTAATGGTTTGTTGGAACTTTTGCTGAAGACGTTGAGACAGTCCTTTTGTGTGACTTGCCTTATGGAAAATCTTTCTGCTGAACAAAATAAGATCTTATATAGTTCCAAGCTGTGTCATATAATTTGAGAAAACCATTCTCGTCTGACGAAATTATGGTTCAGTGTGGGGCAGCTCACGAAAAATATAATCTTAACATTCAAGATAGTCATACAATACTCGTCCTTTTTCATAATATGAGTTCCTATGAAACCAGGAAAAATCGATATTTTACCAGTAAACAAAGAGAAATATATTTTCGCCAATTTTTAAATCTGAATTCGTGGACTTCCCTTAAAATCAGTTTTGTTAACTCTAACAAGGTAACTTGTATTCATGGAATTGATTTCGCTGATGTCACTAACAGGACATTGATACTTGGGGTCTTAGGGATTTATATCCATGTTTGCATAAAAAAACAGCAGAGTATTCTAAAAAGCTGCTTAATTTCGCGGCAAAACAAAGTATTGGTTATCCCTGTACATTCATTTAGGTGTTACTGATATTTACTAGTTACCTATTATTAATATAGCATGCTTATGCATTGGTCCAGCTTCACGAACGTACCTTGCAGTGAAATGCAAGTATTTGCAATCTAAACGTATCTTCCTTTTATTTGGAAACCAACAGCGGACCGTTCTTGGTATGTTTTTCCCAGGTTCTTGTCAGTTTTAATGCTTTTGTTGTTCTTCCGGTTTTCTTTAGTGATTTTTAAGATTAACATTTAATATTTTATTCAGGTTAGAATCTAAATTATCACCAATGTTACGCAATGACATCATTATTATTAGGTACATACGCAATGGGTAATCACCCAAAATGTTAATGTGTATTTGAAAATTATTTTCACGCTTCTCAGATAAAGACGAATTTGTTAATAATAATAATTGCAATACCAAGACCCGCAGGATGGCTGTAGGATATTAAAATCTAATTTAATAAAAAAACAAAGCTGCTTTCTCTCATGGCGAGCAGGAAAGTACTGAGTATAAATCAATTTCTAATAATAATTATATTTCTGTCATGTCCACGGTTTTTTGAAGAGTGTGCCTTTATTTATAGATAGTTTTTGCAGGGGAATATCTAACGTTATATATTTTATAATTATTAGAAGTAATTTTAAGAGGTTTTTATTATGGTAAAATACAATAAGTGGAATGGGGTATGGTTAATTTTCTTCTTCTTCTTCTCAGTCCTCCGCCTGTTTGCTGTAGTAAGTGTTTGGAGTCAAGTTACTTTCTTGCCTTGATTTTTTCTTTCCAATTTTTCCTACCAATTGTTCATCTACATGCCCAGAGCACCACAGCTGGTTATCCACTATTTTATTTATGAGTTTTATCTTTTCTCTCTGCATTTTCATTGCTTAACATATACTTTATCTCTTCTCGTTTTCCGTTCTTTCTTTTACCGCAATAAGTGTTTTCACTTCCATGCTTCGCTGCTGTACACCTTTTTTCATTCTGTTCTTTATCTGGTTTACCTTTTTCTTTAATTTAAAATTTGTATCCTGCTCTATTAGATTTCCTCGTATCATGTTGTGTTTCGTCTATGGGGCTATGATCGTACTTTTGGTTTTCTCAGTATTTAATTTCATATTTAATTTCTTCAATCCATTACATCGAGATTATATCATAGCTTTTATAGCTTCAGCTAATATCATCGGCAAATAATAATTCGTTTATTGGTATCTTTTCCATTTTCCAATATTCCAATGTCATGTTCTCCATTTTCTTCCTTGCCTTCTTTATTGCTTCATCTAGAGTCACTAAACATAGCAATGGACTGTTTTCTAATAGTCGATTTTTGACTCGATTCGATATTCTCCTTGGTTAATTTAATACAGTTTATCCCATGTTATCTCTACCTGGTCCATTTCCTATTTCTATATATTTGTACTTTCTTCTAGGGTACCTATCTCTATAGACTCAGTTAGTTTCATAAAATATTATCTCCATCTCTTCCAAGTTCAAGGCAAGATTTTATGGAAGGATTGTCCACAGGATTAAGACCGCCATCTGGAAAAAGACATCGACTTATCGTAACCCATATTGGAAGTTCTGAAGGCTTCGTTAAAGGTGGTCTACTGATGTTCCAATCTAAAAATACAGCAGTGGCGGCTCGTCGTATAAAGCAACTGAGGCCGGGCCTCACATGTAAAATAAATAAATTATTTATTTAAATATAAAACGTTTTTTAACTAATTTCCAATCATTAAAAGTATCAAAACAATAGAACATTGAATTACCATCAAAGTTCAACATATTATCTTTTAAATTTAGCGCGCACCCCATCCAACATTAATTTTAAAAACTGAAATCGTTGCCCGACCGCATAAAAAGAAAATTGTAATACCAAAAACTTGAGCTTCCTTTACGTCACAAATCGCTTATAAAACGCTATGCTCTCCAACCCGGCACCTCCACCGCTTTAATTGCGCACAACAGGAATAATAGCCAAATTTTGCACGCGAGTGAGGCCCACTTATATATTAATGGCTTGCATGTTGCCAAATGTTGATTGAACAAGGACACTTATTGACTTATTTACTTATTATTTAAATGCTTTATTTGTAAAAACATAAAAAAATAAGTTAGAAATGATTGATAAAAGTTTTCATTGTTCGATAAGATATTAATAAATGTGCAATTAAATCCCAATAACAAAAAACAGATATAAATTAAAGATTACAGGTGGGTGCCTAGTGCCTATTTGAAACTTGGCAATGTTTTATTGTTAACAGGCTCATCTATCTTTTCTTCTCGTAGAATCAGGTGTCGGCTTATTAGATCGTTGGAAAAGCCCTTTGCCGTTAGATTACGAGTTACGACGCGTGCCATTCGTTTGTAATTGTTAACCTATCGTGATTTTAGATTTTCGAGGCGGGTCTGCGGGTTAAAATACTGACTGGCATAAGGCCATAAGTTTTTATGGTGTTAATGTAAACATATAGATGCTTAGAATTTAAATAGGGCATAGTTTTAGATATTTTGAAGGGTACCGTTAGAAACGGCAGTTTTTGTTAGACATTCGTCGGGTACGCCTTAAGATTTGTATTTGTCGATGTTTGAGCCTATTCGTACATTCGTAAAAAGTTGATTATTAAACTATATCACTGATATATTTCGTTTTTTCTGTAGTAGTTCTTACAAGAGCAAAATAGAGACAATAGCGGATGCACTGAGAGAAATTGACCCTGACTTGGCAAATTGAATATTTTTCTCGTGAAACCTAGTATTTTAAAATAATTATATTGCTGGTTGAATTCATAACTATTCATTTTAAGCCAATGACCTTGAAATCGCGAAAAATTTTCGCCTGCGGCGCTGTTTTGTAGCCTCACCCCCTTATACACCCACGAGCCGCCACTGAAATACAGGAGACTATCACGAAGATATGAATGCCGATGTCTTTGAAGAATGGTTCGAGCAAATGTTGGATCTTATACCAAAAGATGCAATAGTTCTATTGGATAATGCAAGTTATCACTCTAGGCTGACGGAAAGGTTACCGACAAGTGCGTGGCGTAAAAGTGAAATAACAGAACGGCTAAGTTTAAGACAAATATAATTTCCATTAGATTCCTTAAAAAAAGAACTATTGGTACTTGCCAATTTACATAAAAATGCATTCAAAAAATATGTAGTCGATGAAATGACAAAGTTACGAGGAATATCTGTGCTCAGAGCCCCTCATTACCACTGCGAATTAAACCCTAAAAAATTGATGATCTTTTTTTTTTTTATAGATATTACAGGGTTGCCAAGTTATAGCCATATCCTGCACAAGGACACCAACCTACTCCTCGAATATATCGATTTTTAAGTACCTAGCCGCTAACGAATTTGTTGAATAGTATTTTGACAATTTGCTGTTTTTTCTTTAGCTTTTCGTAACGCTAAAATTGCTCTACGAAAACTACTAGCGAGTTAAAGATTTATTGAATGCGGACGACTTAAAGATTGATATTAATGGTGGCTGAAATAATAGAATGCCATATTAAAATAGGATTCAAACTGTGAGGTACGCCCACGGCAACGTGATGCTACGATTTTTTATTTCTTCTCGATGTACGATATGAAAGATTGAATGATGGACATTGTTGTGGATTTTTTTTTCATTCGATTTAATCGTGTTTAGATTTTGGACCGGGTCCAATCTAATGTGGTGATAAATAGTCATATAAATATCCAATCATTTTTTTTTCGATACCCACACCTCATGGGCAGAAAAAAGGAGATTCCTCAAACGTCTTTAAACTTTGTGGACATACTATGGACACTTGCAACATTGAAATTGTTTGTTAGTCACTAGCTGATATTCGTCATCATAAAACCTGGTTTTTAAATGAACTTACGATGATTTTTTGAACTGGAGGGACTATGCCTACGTCGTAAAACCGAACAGTGATAGGAGCGAAATTGCTACAAATGATGAAAATACATTCCAAGTTTTACAGCAAGTTGATGATAATCTTAAAACTTTACTATAGTCTATTTCTTAATGCGAGAGAGTAATACATAATTATTGAACTATAAAACCCCGTGATCTTCGCTGTATTCCATGGGCGTACTCCAATTATCATTTCATATAACATTCGGAGTTATTTATTTATACTATTTCTTCCTTACAATCTTATTATTATAATTATTTTTATTATAACCAACCCGCCCCTGATCAGGACCATCGTTAAGGTTTACAACTAACAGGAAAATACGCATACCTATACCATGTTCCTAATTAACCTTAAATTAAGTATCCGATTTTTTTTTGTTCTTTTTCTCTTTTTTTATTCTTTTCTTTCCGCTTTTTTTTTTCTTCTTTCTTTCCTTTCTTTCTTTTTTTTTTCCTCCTTTTTTGCTTTTTTTTTCCTTTTTTCAAAGATTCAATTTGGCCTTTGTTACAAGTTCAAACATCGCTTTATAAACAACAATATTACTTGACACAATAAAAATGACGGTTATGCCGTTGGTAAAATATGGCAGGATAAAAATAAAAAGCGCGAGGCAAGCCGAAAAAATACCAACGTCTTCTTGGAAAAAAAATGACATCGTTCATTGGCTCACTGTAAGTAAGAAGCCGTTTCATAAAGATATGCTGAAAAAGGAGCTACTGGAGATTGTAAAGTTGAATAAACCTGTTTGTACAAAATTTGTTGTCCACGAAATCGCTTTAAAACGAAATATAACGGTAGTTCGCCTTCTGCCATATCACTGTGAGTTTTGTACAGGGTTATCCAACCAAGACTGGACAAGGCGATTTTTTGACTTTTCCTGTACTTTTATAAAAAAACTGAAATAGCCATCTTAAGTCATTTTCTCCCGCGAATTCGAATATCTTCAGCAAAAAACAATTGAACATCAAACAAAAGTACTAGGGGTCACTTTGATATTTTTTTAAATGGGATGCCGTATTTTTAATGAGCTTATCCGATTTCTCATATAAATTTTGATCTAAAATGTTGGATTTTTAATTCAAAAACGCCTTTTTTCTTCAGTTTTAAATTCGGAAAATGTTCGTCTACCGTAAGACTAATACCTGATAGATGGATACCCGTTTCACCTGTTCACCCTTTAACCTGCTTTAAAGCGTCCGTCAGTTAGACAAAATAATCAAGTTTCAAATTTCTATATATTTTTCACGAATTAATTACAAATAATGAAATATTCTTTAGAAGAACGGCTAAATGTAATAAAATTATATTACAAAAGTGGAGAGAATGCTCGACAAACACAAAGAACATTTTTTGAGAGTTTCCAGAGACACATTTCAGTGGATACAATTCTCAGAATTAAGACCCTATTTGAAGAAAGTAAGACATTGAAAGATAAGCCAAGAAAGATGAAAAGACGGAATATAAGGGATCGAGCTATTGTTCAATATTTTACTATAAATCCGAAGAGTTCTATTCCTATATTCTATATCTATTCTATATTCTATTCTATAATTATTTTCGACTTCAAGTACATGATTAATATGTAGCCTCTAATAAATCCAGCCGTAAACCTTTTTGTTCAACATGCAAAATATCAAAATTATTAATAAAAATATGATTTTCGGGTTTTAGATGGTCTGTATATGTTGCATGTTTATTATTTTTAATAAATGAATCCTAATGATCCTTAAGTCTAGCTTGAAATGACATAATAGGATTTAGGATAAGAGCCACAATTTAACTTATTAACACCATTTTTTCTTTTTTTTTTCTATTTTGGTCTTTATCGTTTTTAATAATTTTTCCTAAGCTATTATTATTATTGTTTTATATACTATTTTGATTCCAAATTTGCTTAAAAAGTTTTTTAGGTTATCACTAGGTCTGCCTATAAATGTCAATGTTTTATAGTTTAGTTTTTAGATTTTTCAATATTTCACAAACCCTCAGGGCACATGTTTATATGAACTTTTCTACTTGAATTTGGTCCCTGCCAATCGATTTATATTTGAAGCGACGCTTAGGGCATCATCAAAGGGGTCACATTGATGTTATCTGGAAATCAAAATATATCCACTCGTTTTCGAGATTAGGCCCTCGAACTCTCAAGTGAAAAACTTGTATAGCAACTCGTTATATTCTATATTCGTTAAAATTCAGTAATTCTTAAAATATTAAGCTGGTCTGGGAATTTTACCCACTATATTTACATTGGTATTGCATTACCTACACAGTAAAAAATATCCACCTGGTAAAAATCATTTCAGGAGTGGTAAAAAAAAGTAGTGTTAATGTTAACACCCGGATCAACATATAGTCCAATAAACGGAACGCTTAAAAAAGAATTTTAGTTAGAAAGCTGCTTTTTCGGTGGAAGGTACATTTTAATGTTTGAAAAGACACTTCAGTTTTATTTTGTGTCCAGTCCTTGCACGAGAGTTAAAAAACCCTTCAATTGGGGTTGAAAATATATTTTTGGGTTATAACTTTTAAATGAGAAATAATATGAAAAAAAGTTTCTCCCAAATGTTGTAGAGCATTAAATTTTACATAAAAAAGATTATTACTACTTTTGTCTAATCTATAAATCTAAAAGCCATAAGAGGTTCGCAAATTTCAAAAACAATTTTTGGTCAAGTCTTTAATAAATGGGACCTAAATATCAATATGGCATCACTGTCGCCTTTGGATAAGAGTTACAGCGTCTAGTGCAGTATTTATCGGGTTTTTAGATGCCAAATAATGATTGCCAGACGATGGGCAGTGTTGCCAGGTTGAAAATTTAATGCGGATGTGAAGTTTCGAAGACGCCGACCAACCCTCAAAGTTCAGATGATTCTAAGGCCACAACTATTAGAGATATCGTAAAAATGATGATATACGTTTTTATGCAGATTTAAATGCTCTACAACTTTTGTCTAAAACCTTTTTTTCTAGTGTTTGTTGTTTTGAAGCTAGGGGTCAAAGAAATATTTTAAGGTAATTTTCCATCCCTTATGCAAGGGTTGAATACAAAATAATACCGAAGTGTCTTTTCAAACATTAAAATGTACCTTCCACCAAAAAAGCAGCTTTCTAACTGAAATTCCTTTTTAAGCGTTCCGTTTATTGGGCTAATAATTTACCACATTTTTACACTCATATGGGACCAAAGTTGTTGTTTTGTATTAAATTTGCCTATGAATTTAACTCTCTAAAAAGTTAATTGTTTGATGCGTGTTATTTATTTAATTTTACACTCTATCAGGAAAATTAAATACAAAGACAATTATTAACACCATATTAGCGTGTAAATAAACCCCGCTAGAAGGTTATTTTAACACATTGAGTGCAAAACTTATTCTTTAATCGTTTTTTTTACACGGCCCCGGGTAAAAATACCTAAACCCGTGTTACCGAAAAGACAGGCGGCAACAAGTGGTGTGAAATTCTAGGAATTGACAGATGACGCCGACGCTACATGCAAATTCAACTTTTAAGTCAGTCTGATTGTGCTCTTTGAACGTGAAATAGAATAATGTTATATTTAAATTAAAATATAGAAACAAAGCAAGGTTCTGTAAAGTGCCAAATGAGAGTGCCTCTTATGAGGATCTTGTTAAATTTGGTAAGCATATTAACGAAATTTAATAGAAACGTTACTAATAAGTACGCCATTTTTAAGAAACTAAGTAGGTATTTACATTGTTACAGTTTTCCCTTTAGCTTTAAAATTATTCTGATAAAAGCTTATAATATCAATGTATTCATTTTTTATATAAATACTTAGGTACCTACCTACATATATTACTTCATAGATCTCTAAATAAATATACGATTAATATAAAACTGGTTATTGTTCCAAAGCATAGTTTCATTTAGTTGTTTAGTGTTCTAAGTAAACATATATTTATTATGTTTATTTTACTAAATTGTTAAACTATATAATATGTGTGTCATTTTGTTCAACTAGTTATAATAATAAGTGTAAAAAAAAATCACAGGGTTTTCCAGTTCTGTTGTAGCCATCATTTTGTTTATAAATAAACGATAAATAATACTCAATATTTTCATTCATTTAACAAACCTTTTCCAAGCGATCTGAAAATTTATATATTATATTAGGGGCTACTACTTTCGGCAGAGGTTAATCATGTAAAACATCTTGAATGCATAATTTTTTACATTTTAATTATAAACGCCCGGTTAGTTTGATACGGGATTAAATGACTTAAACAAAGTGGAAAGTATTCTAGCCCTGGGTAGATTACTTTATTACTCTCACTATAGTAAAGTTACACCCAAATAAAATAAAATTTACACTACAATAATATGATATTTACACTAATTAATCACAAATTACCATTAAAAAATGGTTTACTTACACCTGTCATTATTTCTTTTACACCCTAGAAGGATAGGTTTACAATCTGTGAGTTTAATTTACACTCGATAGTATAAATGTAGCTACCCATAAATAAGAAGAATTAACACTCATCAAAAAGTTAAGAAACCATTCAAAAATATATTTTTTACCAGATATACTGCTGGCTAATATACCCTATTGAATGTGGTCCTATATGTATCACCATTGAGTGTTAAATTTAACACTCAATTTTTTACTGTGTACACGGAAAAAACAGTATTGTAAATTTAGTTTAGTAAGAATTTTATAGTATATTTCTCTATAAAACTTCTTAATAACTATAAATCTCTATATCAGTCTTTTCCAAAATAAAATTGTAAACCAAATTTATTAAAAAATATGGTTAGCTTTTTTATATAACATAGTATAATTATGCCACTACTAAGGTATATATTACATTTTACAAATGCGTTTTGGTTAAATTGAATAACCATTTCTTTTAGTTAAAAGTAAGAAACTGTATTGTGAATTTTACTAAATCCTTTTGTGGCTTTTATAATTTTTTATTACATTAAGAGACAAGCATAAAAAATGGTTATAAAGGAAACTTAGTAAAAATTACTATATTTCTTTACTAAAGTTTTTAATAAAATTTAGACGGGTGTAATTATAGTAAGACTGTTTAACAATAAACTATATGAATTTTTATAACACTATATTTGCAAAATATCAAAAAATATAGAAGCGCTTATAAAATTTTCGTAGGAAAATTCGTATTTTACTGAATGAATATGGTAGAAACCCTAAATAATTTACAGGAATAGTCCGTCGCCGCCGTCGCATTTACAGTTATGCCATCAAAGGGGTCGTACCTCTAACTCTTACTCTTATGTGTTTTAAGTTCAAACTGGTTAATTTTGTCTCTGATTTTGTGTTTATGGTATTATGGTGCTGTTATGTGGAGTTTGGAGGATTTATTAGCAGAATG
Source organism: Polydrusus tereticollis (assembly GCA_963920685.1). Classification (NCBI taxonomy): domain Eukaryota; kingdom Metazoa; phylum Arthropoda; class Insecta; order Coleoptera; family Curculionidae; genus Polydrusus; species Polydrusus tereticollis. The sequence goes on along the minus strand of OY987332.1, from coordinate 10,793,666 downwards.
GAATCTGGAAGACTTAGTTTCGACCACCAAGAAAGAAAGACCAAATATATTTCATTATACCATGTGTAAAAGCAAATAAAAAATGTTACAAAAATATTTAAATAAATCTACAAAAGGAGTTTTAAATATTTACTAAAATATTTAATTAGTGTAACAAAAAAAAGTTGGTGGTAGAAATTCAACTAAAATTAATAGAATTTACGAAAAAATATTACAAATTTTACAATATGCATTAGTAAAATGTGCAAAACTGTTTGGTAGTTTTTACAAATAATTATTACAACCGTAACAACAGAAGCTAGAAAAAAACAACAACATATTTTTATATTATTTGCACTCCTGTTTAATAGTTTTTACTGTTACGAATTTTTTTATTCCTATATATTTTGTAGTAACTATTAAAAATATTAACTCTTTTTTACTATAATTTTATAGTCTTCCTTAATATACCATATGGCTGTCCTATATAGAACTATAAAATATAGTTACTTCTATTATATTTTTGGATATTCTTATACATTTTTTTTTCCGTGTATAGCTGTCAAATTTAACAGCTTCACACATTTTCGTGTAAGTAGCTGCGAAAGCTTCGCAAATATCGAATCACTTTTATTACTGGCCACGCTCAATCTGAGATTCATACATTATGCATATAACATCCGAATGTTACCATGACATTTCAACCCGATACCTCAAAAATATTACCAAAGATAATAATTATCGATAAACCACCAGCAAAAGTCGATCTAGCTCCGCCCACTTGCTATATCAACGATGGTCGGGATAGTTTGTAAAGATAGATTCTCATCACGAAGAGAACAGCAATTGGTCGATTTTAAAGAGATTTTATCTATTTGGCTTTTAAATGTGCTCTTATAAGGCGATCTAAGATCGTAAACAATAAAAGGCTCTCAATATGGAAGAACAAAGCGATTTTGTCACGTATATATCAGAATTTTTTCAATTAAAACCTCTTAATGCGCTTCACAAGCCTTTAGACGACGTTATATCCGATTAGATCTTATCTAGGAATTCATAAGGCATACGAAATACACTTTCATTTTTCACCATAAACGGTTTAAGGGAGGAGATTTCACCTGCTTTGCTTTAATGACCTTATCTTGCAGATTTAAATTGCACCAGTTAAATTTGGCAAATAAGTGGTCCTTAAAGTCGAGTTAAGTTCAGTCCAAGAATTTAGCGGCCTTAATTTTTGCACAAATCCCATGTGTATGTTATGTTGACAAATACATTAACTAATACACTGACTAATTTTAGTAATGATACTAACACTCGTTACACTAACTACTAATTTACTAATAAAATTTTAAATTTACAGTTTCATGGGCACAGTTTTCTGGGCTTTGTGCCAACGGTTGTAGATAATCGCGGTATTCTATTTATCTATTAGGTATATAATTGTATAGGTTATGTGCAAGCAAACATTATAAATATGTGTCACCTAATGGATGAAAAAATTCTACTTGATTTGATTTTTATTTTTTATACAATTAAAGATGGATTTACTAGAAGTGATTGATTATATAGATGAAATAAATATAATAGTTTTTAAAATGCCAAGGAGAACATATGAAAAAGCCGATTATCTTAACAACTTGAGTAATTTAACGTTTTCGAAAATATTTCGAACTAGCAATGAAACATCCCTATCAAATATTAGAATTAATAGAGGACCAAATAGAATAAAAATATATATTTTGCAATTTTTGAATATGGTTTTTTATTGGAAAAAAATGAAAAATAATAAAAATACGTAATTAATTTTAATTATTTTAGATTCCTGCTTTTGGTGGGTTGAGTCAATTCGAAACGTCTACTACACAGTAAAAAATATCCACCTGGTAAAAATCATTTTAGGAGTGGTAAAAAAAAGTAGTGTTAATGTTAACACCCGGATCAACATAATTTACCACATTTTTGCACTCATATGGGACCAAAGTTGTCTTATTAAATTTGCCTATGAATTTAACTCTCTAAAAAGTTAATTTTGTTGATTGGGTGTTATTTATTTCATTTTACACTCTATCAGGAAAATTAAATACAAAGACAGTTAATAACACCATATTAGTGTGTAAATAAACCCCGCTAGAAGGTTATTTTAACACATTGAGTGTAAAACTTATTCTGTAATCGTTTTTTTACACGGCCCCGGGTAACAATACCTAAACCCGTTACTGAAAAGACAGGCGGCAACAAGTGGTGTGAAATTTTAGGAATTGACAGATGACGCCGATGCTACATGAAAATTCAACTTGCAAGTCAGCCTGATTGTGCTCTTTGAACGTGATATAGAATAATGTTATATTTTTTACGTTTTAATTATAAACGCCCGGTTAGTTTGATACGGGATTAAATGACTTAAACAAAGTGGAAAGTATTCTAGCCCTGGGTATATTATTTTATTATACTCACTATAATAAAGTCACACCCAAATAAAATAAAATTTACGCTACAATAATATGATATTTACACTAATTAATCACAAATTACCATTAAAAAATGGTTTACTTACACCTCTCAATATTTCTTTTACACCCTAGAAGGATAGGTTTACAATCTATGAATTTAATTTACACTCGATAGTGTAAATGTACCTACCCATAAATAAGAAGAATTAACACTCATCAAAAAGTAAAAAAAACCATTCAGAAATGTATTTTTTACAAGATATACTGATTGGTTAATATACCCTATTGAGTGTGGTCCTATATGTACCACCATTGAGTGTTAACTTTAACACTGAATTTTTTACTGTGTATATAACAGTAAATTCCTTTTGCATCATAAGCGAAGAATACAACAAAATCTGTCAATTAAAAGAAAATTCGTCCACGAATCCACGGTTTTATGGGGATATTATTCGCCAAAAAGGATGCATCACTAAATTGCACTAAAAATAGGGAAATTTTTGAAACTGCCTTCCCTTATATGAAATCTCATCGCACGCCACGGTGCGCCATTGGTTTTTTTCAATCTTAAGTGCACAAATAAAATTATTTAAAAAAGGATAGTCCTTTAAAACAGAAGTGTGGAGTAGGTACGTGTTTTCCAATTTTATTACTTCACTAATTTTGGTTCTATTTTTTTTATCTCCACGATTAATCTGTATCTTTGCAACAGTATCTATAAGGGGTGGAGAAGAAAAAGGCGAAGAAACGGGGGAAAAGGAGGCTCTACGCCCAAGGTGTTATCTTCCTAGGTATAGTAAAAAAACTAAAAATTGTATGACAAAATTGAATTAAGAATTCTAAAAGTTATTGCGGGGTTTTCTGTATATTCTGTAACACCCCTAGAGACTTTATTTTAAGATAGCACAGTCAATAAAATCGATTTGCCGACCCAAAATGTTTCGATTAAATTTTGAAATATATAACTCGGTTGACCATTGTGAGGAATGTTGCGTATTGAGGAAGGCAACTAGTTATATTGAAGTAAAAACTCGGCCTTATAACAATTATTATATTAATTAAATAAATAACACATATTGACAACAATTCGAAAAAAAAGTCACCGGTTTATAAATGAAACTCACTCATCTCCCGGACAATAATTTTAACATGACCCCTGAAAACTATCACCCAGAGGGAACCTGCAAAACTATCGAGTAGAAAGTGGTAGAAAGAACTTTAATTAATTAATAAAAAAGGAAAGTTCATATTATATAGTAATTCTCCACCTATCTTATGCAATTCCTTTTTTTCTCTGTTACTTGTTTTCGAACGTTTTGCTTTAATTATTGCCATATAACTTTCTTAAGCTTTTTTTGCTTTGAGGGAAGGATTCTGGACCTTTGGAACTAAAAATATGTGTAACTTGTTCCGACGTTTTTTCTATTTCTCTCCATGTACATGTAAAATGTACTATTATATTTGCTATATAACCAAAAATATCACTAGCAATTAATTGTTGATAGGAAATATTTGTCTCATTTTTGAGTAAGATATCATCACGTGAACGATGGTATGTTTTTTGAAACACCCTGTATACCGAACTAATCTAAACTATCCTACACCCATATTTTTTACAGGGTGTTTCAGAAGTACGGTACGTAACTTAAGGGGATGATTCCTTATAATATTCTAAAAGAAAAAGTTCATATGAAGATGCGTCCGGAATTGCCCCGTTTTTGTTATAGATATATTAGAATATCACAAGGAATCACCCCCTTAAGTTACACACCGTACTTGAAACACCCTGTATATAAAAAAGATTTTGTCGATTTCTTGTACCATCGTAACAACATTTTTGTCCTTTTTTTCAGCTGCACATCAAAATACGTCGGCGAATACTGCCAGCACCTCAACCCATGCCACACGGGCAAAGGCCCCGGCCCCCGATGTCAAAACGGGGGCTCCTGCCAGGTCCGTGTCGGCCCAGGTGGGGTACCGGGATTCGAATGCCGTTGCCCGTTGGGATTTAGCGCGTCCCTCTGTGAAATCCCCATAGCGAACAGCTGCGATCAGCGTCCATGTTTCAATGGCGGAACGTGTTCGCTTAGATCGTTGGAGAGTTATCAGTGCGCTTGCGCTCCTGGATATACTGGTAAGTTACATCGACAATTCTTTTTTTAAATATAAATTTTTAAGCATTCCTTCGTTAGCGTTCGAAATGCTATTAAGACTCGATCTGTATGGCCACGCATATCCAGCAGGTTTACCGAGGTTTAATAAATTAAGAACTGAATATACCTGGTTGGCATGCAGTCCTGGAAAACATAGTCTGAATTGTCGCTATTTCCATACATGTTTGGACAAACTGGTCAATTTAAAGCTCACGCAGTTAGGTACAAATAATACATGTAATAATTAAAACCTCTTATCGTACTGAAACTCATTTCATACGTAAATTACCAATAAGGAAATACCATACAATGCACCAGGTACATGAAAATCTCTGCTTCTAATACGGTAGTTCCTATTAAATTTACTCGAGGGTTATTACCTTCTAACTGATTCTTTAATGTTTATCTTTAAGATAAGTATTCAGAGATTTACTAGTTTTTTACATATTATTTGCTAGTTTGTTAATACATATTCTGTTGCAGTTTATATATTTTCCGATAATGTTGGTTCTTGATCGCCTACAAGGATGTTTTTTTAAGTGCTTCGCCCAGTTGGTATAATTATATCAGCCACATTAAAAAAAAACAAACTGTAAAATTTTACAGATAGGACACAATCTTGCCATAATTTGGATAATGGTTTACTAATTTTGCACTGAACTGTTTAATGATGTACCAATTTTGCACTAAGCTGTCTTCTATGTCTGTACATAGTTTGCAAAAATCTTTCTAACTGTGTACCAATTTGGCAACAAACTTGTCCATAGGTGTATACAATTTGCAATAATCTTTCTAATGATCTATCAATTTTGCAATAAACTATCTAAAGATGCACACATCTTGCAATAATCTTTCTAATGATGCACTAAACTGTCAAATAATGTACCAACTTTTCACTAAACTATCTAAGGATGTACACATGTTGCAATTATCTTTCTAATGGTGTACCAATTTAGCAATAAACTGTCCATATGTGTACAATTTGCAATAATATTTCTAATGATCTATCAATTTTGGAATGAACTATCTAAAGATATACACATTTTGCAGAAATATTTCTAATCGTGTACCAATTTTACAATATACTGTCTACAGATGAACTAATTTTGCAATGATCTGTATAATGGTGTACCAATTTTGCACTGAACTGTTTAATAATGTACCAATTTTGCACTTAACTTTCTAAAGATGCACATAGTTTGCAAAAATCTTTCTAATTGTGTAACAATTTGGCAATAAACTGTCCATATGTGTACAATTTGCAATAATCTTTTTAATGATCTATCAATTTTGCAACAAACTATCTAAAGATGTACACATTTTCCAAGAATCTTTCTAATGATATATCAATTTTGCAATATACTGTCCATAGGTGCCTCCATTTTGCAATAATCTTTCTAATGATGCACCAATTTTCCACTAAATTGTCTAATAATGTACCCATTCTGCACTAAACTATCTAAGGATGTACACAATAGTACACATGTTGCAATTATCTTTCTAATGGTGTACAATTTGCAATAATCTTTCTAATGATCTATCAATTTTGGAATAAACTATCTGAAAATATACACATTTTGCAGAAATACTTCTAATCGTGTACCAATTTTACAATATACTATGCATCCATTTTGCAATAATTTTTCTAATGATGTACCAACTTTGCACTAAACTGTCTAGAGATGAACAAATTTTGCAATGATCTGTATAATGGTGTACCAATTTTGCACTGAACTGTTTAATAATGTACCAATTTTGCACTTAACTGTCTAAAGATGTACATAGTTTGCGAAAATCTTTCTAATTGTGTAACAATTCGGCAATAAACTGTCCATAGGTGTATACAATTTGCAATAATCTTTCTAATTATTTATCAATTTTGCACTAAACTATCTAATTATGTACACATGTTGCAATTATCTTTCTAAAAGTGTACCAATTTAGCAACAAACTGTCCATATGTGTACAATTTGCAATAATCTTTCTAATAATCTATCAATTTCGGAATAGGCTATCTAAAGATTGTGACTACAAATTGGGGAAACTTGAAGCTTTTCCAAAAAGTAGCACTCGCTGACGGCAGCTTTTCACCGGAGAGCGGTGTTGGTCCTGGGTTAGGAATACTTACACTTTTTTGTAGGGCGCCACCCAGTTTTTTGTTGTTAATAGAGTAGATAGAGCTTCAAACTGGGAAATGAGCTCTATAAGGTGAGGTGGTGAAAATTAAAATAAATCTTAAACATTGGGATAGCTTTCAATCAGTCTTTAATAGTAAGTAAATTAGTGACGTTAAGGGGGGTTAATTATGTACAAAAAAAAGGCGAACATAACATTATCATTATCCTGAGACGATTGCGGTTTAAGTATGATTATTAAGTATTTCTGTATTAATTGAGATTTAAAAATGCAACGTATTCTGATGTAAAAGTAACTTAAAAGTTATGCATTGAAGCTAAAAAAAATTCGACGCTAAGTACCTAGTATATTCTTTGGCCAAAGATATAGTCCTTTTATGTACATTTATATACAATCATATTACCGAAAAAATTAAAAAAACGTAGGTAATGAGGAACGATCAGAAGACTTGCTTACATTGCTAGATTATTAAATGAAAAATGATTACTTCGAGATGTCGACACGGGCAACATCCCGCTTATGCACCCTTATAAAAAATGATTAAGTAAGTGAAGTAAAATGGTTACGGTGTATTGTAAAATCGTTAAGAAATAATAACGGAAAGAACTGGCCTTAGGTCCATTGATGCTTTGGCTGGAACAACAGCTTCTGGACGGCAACGGTGTTGGTAGCCTTACCACATGACTCCGTCTAGGAACCGGGTCTTGCAACGCAGCTGATTGCAGACCTATGGGAGTCCATTGATGAAACTGAAGGGAGCTTTACTAAGTTCCTGGATTGAACTAGTCCCTGAGATGAACAATTCTAAATGGGTCCAAAACCACAGGCACAATAACGCCTAGTTATTAAACCTAGCGTGAAACCCTGCAAGTAACAACGAAAATAACCAAAAAGTTCTAAAAACTCAAACATTAGGACATCTTACCTCTTTACTGAGGGTGCACTACCACCATTTCGGATTCACAACACGGCAAAAACAATATCTGGACATTTATACTAAAAATCCACTTAAAATTATGGGAAGTGTTCCCGAAAGTACCTTTACATGGTGCCAAAAAACTCTCAAAAAAACTTCGAGCATTAAAAATGAACGTGATTCTCCGATGCTCGACAAAGAATCCACACCAATTCCGCGGGGAGCTAAATCGTACCTCACCATGGTACTGCGCGAACGCCCACCCGTCACTTATTATCTGCAACGCCCATAACTGGTACTACCTATTAAACTATTGTAGGGTGAATGCGCTGGACTTTGGGAATATGAATAATTGTTAATAATTTAGCGTTTAAAAATTAAAAATGCTACACTGCCTCCCTCCAAAAAGAAAAAAAATTAAGGATTTGCAACCCTTAAAATTTTTTTTTTTTATTATATTCTCCTGCTGTTAAGGCTCATGGTGTGGCCATATGATGCCATGATACCATGTTGTCAGATTGCCAAACTTTTAGTACTTTGATAACTGTCGCGTATCACTCGTCCGCAAGGGAGGTCAAGATTGGTATGTCAAAATCAGTAAGTTACGAATCGGATTAATGTGGTAAATAGGTAGGTCTCTTAAAAGTTGACAACTAAGGAGGAAATAAGTTCAATTTGACATATTAACTAGCATTAACTCTATACACACTATATACACTAAAATAACCTAAGGACGAACGAAGCCGTACTTATAACAATAAAATCCATTAAAAATTCTCTAAAATTTTTCTTTATGGAATTTTCTGATTTTTAACCGTCCTGAGCCATGTAACATCTTGGTTTAAACAGCAAACCTACGTTACGTCAGGCAAGGTTGAAAGAACTGAAGTTGCGGCTATGCCCTGGTGCATCAGTTCTAACTTGCGTTAAGTTATGACTTAAATATCAAGATAGGAAGTTTTAAATTGACATTCTTGGTGTCTTTTCTTTAGGGTAAACTGAAGATGAATTAACTAAAAATAGGTATAATACTATTATATAATATATAATATTACAGTATATAAAATATATTTTTTTTTCATAAGATAAAGATAAAGTAAGATAAATTTTAGGAGATAAGAGAATCTTGATCATCTCCTGAATCATCCGGAGAGCCACGGTAAGGTAACAAGTCTTTTACGTGCCACCTGCCGGCCTTAGAGCTGTCTACATTTTTCAATTCATAGACTAAGGGAGATAGTTTTTTGGAGACAATAGATAAGATATGCTTAGGACTGAGTTTCGCCGCAAACTTATCCGCGGCGCTGGACAACACCTTGTTCGGACGCCATACTTTTTCACCAACAGTAAAACTTACATCCCGTTTCCGAAGATTGTAAGATTTTGTATTTCGTTCATACGCTGCGTGCAATCTCCGGCGTATATCGACAAACAAGTTGCGAAACTCACCCAAATTTTCAGCATATGTATTTCGGTCGCCAGGTAAAATTTCTATAGATTGGTCTGGAGGAAAATTATCATAATATTCACCAGATAACGGGACATGTCGCCCAAACATAAGATATGCAGGTGGGAAACCAGTTACCTCGTGAATTGAAGTATTAATTGCTTGCCTAATTTCAGCTATATGTAAATCCCAATCACCATGTTGATCTATATAACAGCGGATAGCAGTAGTAATGGTTTTATTACTTCTCTCAACAAAATTGCACTGCGGCGAGTAAAAGGGAGTAAACCACTGTTTAACTTTATATTTTTTACATAGATCTTTGAGCCGATTACTAGTAAAATTTGTGGCATTATCAGAGATGAGGATCTGAGGTACGCCAAATATAAGGAAAATTTGATTTTCCAGGATGTCTATAATAAAATCGGATTTAGAAGACTTAAGCGGAAAAATAAAAGTGTATTTAGAAAACCAATCAGCAGCTACAAGTAGCCACTTACTACCTCTCTTTGAGCGCGGAAAGGGACCTATAAAATCAAGAGAAATTATTTGGCCAGGCAAGTCGACTACTTTTTCTTTCCCCATAGTACCAATCTTGGGTAAATTAGAATGTTTTTGTGCGCCGCACACTAAACATCCACGAATAAATTTTAAAACATTCGATCTCATTTGAGGCCAATAATACAACTCCTGTACCCGATGCAAGGTTTTTCGAAAACCAAAATGTCCACTAGTGGGAGGTACGTGGCAATCTTTGATAATGTTTAAACGCTGACCCTTGGGAACCAAGAGTTTCCACTCTCGCTTGTTAAAAGTATAAGGAGAACGACAAGAAATGAATTTTTGCACCATATCATCGTCAACTCGCCATTGAGGGTAATTTTCAGGTGACTTACGAATTTTGTCACGAAGAGAAACATACCAGGGATCTAGGGAAGTGATGTCAATGGATAATAAAGATACTTGTGGAGTTAAATTTTGTGAGATAGATGGACTATCAATATTCGTATTATTAGAAAAACAAGAAGGTATCCGGCTTAAGGCATCTGGCACCAGGTGCATGGAGCCTTTTCTATGCTGTAAATCGAATGTATGCTGTCTCAATCTAAGCAACCAACGACTGAGTTTACCAGAAGGAATTTGTAAGTTGTAAAGCCAGAGCAAGCTGAAATGGTCTGTGATCACGGTAAATCGAGTACCCTCTATCCAAGGTCTGAACTTTTCAATGCAGAATATTACCGCTAAACATTCCCGTTCAGTTACTGAATAATTCCTTTCTGCTCGAGACAAGGTACGGCTCGCATAAGCAATTACTTTTTCTTCACCATCAATAAACTGAGTCAACATACCACCTATTCCCACATCTGAAGCGTCGGCTTGAACATAAAACTTTTGATTAAAATCTGGTTGGGCCAGAATAGGTGCGCTAACCAGCTTCTGCTTAATATACAAAAAGGCTTCTTCCGCTTCGTCATTCCAACTAACCGCTTGTTTTTTCTTTTTGCCTTTAAGAAGAGCATTTAAGGGACTTACAAGGGAAGAAAAATCTTTTATAAACCGTCGATACCACGAACACATTCCGATAAATCGCTTAATTTCTGTCGAAGTACAAGGGCGAGGGTAGTTCACCATACACTCGACCTTACTAGGATCGGTAGCTAAGGAATTGTTACCAACTATGAAACCTAAGTATCTTAAAGACGTTTTAAAAAATTGACATTTCTCAAGGTTAATGGTAAGTCCTGCGTCTGTAAGTAATTTCTTGGCAGTGTTTAATAAGTCAACATGATGTTCCCATGTAGGAGAACAAAGCAAAATATCATCAAGGTACGAAAATATGTGCGGTTCATACTTAGGGCCAAAAATTGAGTCCACTAGTCTTTGTTGTGTCTGCGCCGCATTGCACAGGCCAAAAGGTACAACGGTAAACTGGAACTGTCCACGACCGATTACAGAAAAAGCAGTTTTCTCCTTGGAAGCATCATCCAACGGAATTTGCCAGAATGCTTTTCGCAAATCAATGGAAGAGATAAACTTAGCATTACGTAAATTATTTAAAATACGGTTAACATGAGGCAAGGGAAAGCTGTCATGCTTAGTCAAGTTGTTAAGAAAACGCCCGTCAAAGCAGAATCTATATTCACCATTTGGTTTTTTAACGAGTAACGTAGGAGAGCTCCATGGACTTTGCGATTCCTCAACAACTCCCAATTTTATCATGGAGTCTAACTCTTTATTTAAAATTTCTTGCATATAAGGGGAAAGCAAATAGGGTTTTTTCTTAAACGGCAAACTATCGCCGGTATCGATAGTAAGTTTAATTTTATTGGTCCTCCCCAACTTATCCTTACTATCAATTTCTCTACACGAATCCAAGACTTTTTGGGCCTCTAATCTTTGAGTTTGCGTTAAGTCGTCCAAGGTACAAAGTTTAGGAATACGAGAATCTTTAGGTAATTTTGAAGTGGTATTAATATTAAAATCGTTACAACGAATTAGCCAACTATTATTCTTAAAATCAACCAGTAACCCAAAGCTTCTAGCGAAATCAGCCCCGAATATAAAAGAATGAGTCACTGAAGGAACAACTAAAACTTTAATAAGTTTGCAGGAATTATCGATAAAAATTGGCAAGTCGGCAACACCGCTTATTTTTTGAGAAACTCCATCAGCTGTAACAATATTTCGGTCTGAGATTGGATTTATCTTAATTTTAAATTGTTTCAATATCTTTAGTCCTTCTGCTCCTGCTATAGAGGAATTAGCCCCTGAATCAAATAAAACACCTATATCCTGATCAAACAATTTAACCAAAAGATAGGGCCTGTTATCAGATTCTGTATTTAAAAATAAGGGGAGTGCTTCAGAAATTCTATCGGCCTTGACTTTATAAAACTTAGAAACGACATTTAGCCAACCTGTCCAATCCGCCTTATTGAAAAAACTATGCCTAAACTTATGAGTGGCCCTGTTATAAGAAGCGGCAATGTCTCGACCACCAGTAGACATTGAGCAAATTAGTTTTTTGTACACCTTGGGCACGACGAAATTCTGACATTTGGTTCTCCACATTTATAACAAAAGGTTTTTCTTTTCTCCCTACAAACACTATACGTATGATTGGGTAGACGACAGTTAAAACAAACCACTTTGTTTTTATTAGCAAAATCTTTTTTGCTCTCCTCCATTACATCTAGACTGTTGTCCCCAACCTCTGATTGAAATAAGTTCGTCCTAGGGTTAGGCTTATTAAATTTGGAAATTTTATGACTGCCCTGATTAGATCCTGAAGAATGAGTACTATCCAAATAAGAAATCTGTTGCGTAGATTTACGTGAGGTAATATAGGAAGCTTCCTCAAGCTTTCTACACAGAGCGAGTAACGTTGCCACAGAATCAACTGTTTGTAAGGCAAGTTGACTAACATATTCAGGTAACAAATTTTTTCTAATATATTTTAATTTTGTGACCTCCGCAGGACAAGCAGCTAAGCGACTAAAAAGATTTTCTAATTGAGCAACATAAATCGTTACCGATTCATTTTTCCTCTGTCTTCTTTGTCTGATCGCTTCCCAAGTCTCGTCATCAGCAAATGGCGATAAAAAATCTTTTTTTAATTGTTGAACTAAGGAATTCCAAGTTGAGACTGTCGACTTAATACTTCGATACCAAATAAACGCGTCCCCAATAAAAAATTCTACGGCCGAATTAAATAACTGCTCGTCGGTAGCTTCACGCGCTTGCGCTAGGTCCGTTACACGTTCCAGAAAATAAAATATCCTCTTAGGATCGCCATTAAATTTAATTCCCCATGTCGATATTGGTTGTTTATTCGCAGAACAGGAAATAACTGGGTTTAGGTTAACAATGGGAGTGGTGGTCATCTGAGGGAACACAGAGGCAGTTCCAGGTGATGACGGATCTACAATAATTTTATCATCCAAGTCTGCTTCCAACTTAATACATGAGGCATACGACTCGTTTTTAAATTTAACAATATCGTCCGGATCAATGTCAGGAATTATAATACGCTTAACGCGCCCGATAAGGTGATTGATTCTGGATTTAATGCGCGAGAAACCGGAATCAGTGATGGTTCCCTCAAAATCTGTTATTGCATCCGAAATAGAAAGAATACTACGATTAATTGCTTGTTCTTCTAATATAAAATCATATGCATAAGCTTCCGAGTTTATCTGACTACCTGGTCGACCACTAGCTACCTCTTTTCTTAAAAGTTTTCCCAAAATTTTTCTTTTCTCTCCTACATTACGGCTAGAAATTACCGCACGTATTGCAAGCTCATAGTCGAGTTCGTAATCGAGGAGATGATTGCAACTGAAGGAAAGATCCATTATATTTCAAAAAAATATCCAAATTAAACTAGGAAAATACAAGAAACTTCGGTTTGGAAATTACTTAAAACGACCAGCCAGAAGGTATGAGAACCACCGGAATATAGAAAATATTTAAAAAATAAAATATAAAAAAAACGCAGAAATATTAAATCTCGATATAACCGGTATATTACAAAATATCCACCCGGTATAGTGAGTCAAGTGAAACCCTATTTTTAGGACCACCTGTAAGAGAAATAATTAATGTGACTACACTAGGCTTAAGTAATTTGATAAAGTTTCAAAAATAACGAACCCGCTGGTAATAAATTTTAATTCACTATTAAAAAATAAATGCTTGAAAATGGTTTTAATAATGTTCCAAGGTGCACAGCTTGTAAATAATACAAAATACTGCTTCGCTTAAAGACTTCGATCGCCTTATCTGCATTAAAATAAAAAACTCGGTACTCTTTTTTGTCTCAACACGGACTTGTGCCGTCTGAAATTATTGATTTCGGAAACGTATTTTATTTAATTTTATTCTTTATTAAACCAAATTAATATAATATTATCTTTTCGGTAAAAATAATTTGAACCAATTACTTAGATTAATAACTTAGGGTGACCTTTTTATTTTTAAAAAATAGATCAACCAACCTAATAACGTTTGTCAGTCCGCAGGTAGGCAAGCGACAGAAAAACAGAATTAGAGAAAATAATAAAATTGTTCCGCAATCCGGGGTAGTTTTTGAAAAGGAATTTATGGGGTGCACTAATATACACTCAATACTACTTTAGATAACTTGAAATATAATTAAAGGACGACTAGATTGAAGCCTATCTCAATAGAAAAGTAAGGAAAAATTCTGGAAAAGTGCAAGCAGTCGGGCCCCGCGTTAATGGGCGCTATTTTATGTGACTACAAATTGGGGAAACTTGAAGCTTTTCCAAAAAGTAGCACTCGCTGACGGCAGCTTTTCACCGGAGAGCGGTGTTGGTCCTGGGTTAGGAATACTTACACTTTTTTGTAGGGCGCCACCCAGTTTTTTGTTGTTAATAGAGTAGATAGAGCTTCAAACTGGGAAATGAGCTCTATAAGGTGAGGTGGTGAAAATTAAAATAAATCTTAAACATTGGGATAGCTTTCAATCAGTCTTTAATAGTAAGTAAATTAGTGACGTTAAGGGGGGTTAATTATGTACAAAAAAAAGGCGAACATAACATTATCATTATCCTGAGACGATTGCGGTTTAAGTATGATTATTAAGTATTTCTGTATTAATTGAGATTTAAAAATGCAACGTATTCTGATGTAAAAGTAACTTAAAAGTTATGCATTGAAGCTAAAAAAAATTCGACGCTAAGTACCTAGTATATTCTTTGGCCAAAGATATAGTCCTTTTATGTACATTTATATACAATCATATTACCGAAAAAATTAAAAAAACGTAGGTAATGAGGAACGATCAGAAGACTTGCTTACATTGCTAGATTATTAAATGAAAAATGATTACTTCGAGATGTCGACACGGGCAACATCCCGCTTATGCACCCTTATAAAAAATGATTAAGTAAGTGAAGTAAAATGGTTACGGTGTATTGTAAAATCGTTAAGAAATAATAACGGAAAGAACTGGCCTTAGGTCCATTGATGCTTTGGCTGGAACAACAGCTTCTGGACGGCAACGGTGTTGGTAGCCTTACCACATGACTCCGTCTAGGAACCGGGTCTTGCAACGCAGCTGATTGCAGACCTATGGGAGTCCATTGATGAAACTGAAGGGAGCTTTACTAAGTTCCTGGATTGAACTAGTCCCTGAGATGAACAATTCTAAATGGGTCCAAAACCACAGGCACAATAACGCCTAGTTATTAAACCTAGCGTGAAACCCTGCAAGTAACAACGAAAATAACCAAAAAGTTCTAAAAACTCAAACATTAGGACATCTTACCTCTTTACTGAGGGTGCACTACCACCATTTCGGATTCACAACACGGCAAAAACAATATCTGGACATTTATACTAAAAATCCACTTAAAATTATGGGAAGTGTTCCCGAAAGTACCTTTACATGGTGCCAAAAAACTCTCAAAAAAACTTCGAGCATTAAAAATGAACGTGATTCTCCGATGCTCGACAAAGAATCCACACCAATTCCGCGGGGAGCTAAATCGTACCTCACCATGGTACTGCGCGAACGTCCACCCGTCACTTATTATCTGCAACGCCCATAACTGGTACTACCTATTAAACTATTGTAGGGTGAATGCGCTGGACTTTGGGAATATGAATAATTGTTAATAATTTAGCGTTTAAAAATTAAAAATGCTACAAGATATACACATTTTGCAAAAATCTTTCTAATGGTGTACCAATTTTGCAATATACTGTGCTTCTATTTTGCAATAATATTGCAATTATCTTTCTAATAATGTACCAATTTGGCACTTAGCTGTCTTATGGTTTTACAATAGTTTACAAACATATTGTATTTTTAGTTTTTTAGAAATATTATTATTGTTGATATCTATTTTGGAATGGATCATTTGAAATTTGATGTTGAATTAGGGTTTATTGACAGCTTTGATTTTTACCTATAAAAGTTAAGCCGGTAAACTATAGTTTGAAATGACCAAGAGAGAGCTAAAAACTTTTACGCAGTACTGCTCCCACTATATAGATAAACCTCTAAATCGTTATAATATTCCAGTTTTACTACTAGTTCGATTTTATACCAAACAAGTTGCCTATAAAGGCGTGGTGCTTATACAGGGCGTTTACTTTCACACGGACACTAAATATTGCAAAACATCTCACGTTAAATAAATGTTATAACACAAACAATGCTATATACATTTATTTATTGTTTTTCTAAGTACATTTTTAAGATAAGTTCGATGGTCATTAATCTTACGGTAAACAGTCGGAGATTGTAC
This sequence comes from Polydrusus tereticollis, assembly GCA_963920685.1. Lineage (NCBI taxonomy): Eukaryota > Metazoa > Arthropoda > Insecta > Coleoptera > Curculionidae > Polydrusus > Polydrusus tereticollis. Next base: position 10,777,308 of record OY987332.1, on the reverse strand, counting down.
TTTTGTTTAAGAGTAGAGCTAGATGTAACAAGTTAAAAATATAAAAACTGTTACTAATAATTAAAATTTGCCTAACTTTGGGTTAAATCACTTTTACAGTTTAATGTATTAAACTCCGGACTGTTAATGGGGCTTGTCGGATAAATCCGTTAAGAGACTTGACCGAAATCTTAAGAAGAGTAAATTAAAATTTGCATTGAACATCGACATTTTATATCTTATCGGCGCAATAAGTAGGAGGCATTAAATAACCTTTTACAAGCCTCGACAACAAGCCATTTCAAGCCAATAATTGAAAAAAGGAGTTATTTAATGTCACTTTGAAATTCAGTCGAATTAATGTTAAAAAAAAAACACAGTACAGAAGTAGTTAATGCTGATATTAAATTGAAAGAGCATACAGTTTTAAAGTATTGATTTTAAGAAAAGTAAGATATGTTTGGTACAAAAGACTGTGTATAAAGGGAGCCTATAAACAAGCGTGGAATAATATATATTATTAACTTGTTGGTAAATATGTCTATATAATTTTTATATAAATACATATGCGAGATGTCGCCACGTGTAACATCTCGCATATGTATTTATACATTATTTGTTAAAAACTCTGTAAGGTCCCTTTTCTTTTCGTCAGACTCTAGCCTTGCCGATGAGCCGTAATACGGCGAAACGCGTCCAAGGATTGGGTCTGACGGAAAGAAAAGGGGAAAACATCTTTCTTAATTTTTATATGTTTAGCGTACTTCTATAGTAGAACACAAACATACAAAACAAAAGCTCTATAATGAACGAAAGTATTAAAACCTAAAAATATAAAAAGGTCGCTAAATCAGATCAGATTTGGAAAAGCACATAGGTTTAGGTTTATCGTATAGTTATAAAGATAATAATGATGAAGAATTAGGATCGTTGAAAATTTATCAGGAAACTTTATTTTATCTATAGTCTATCTTTAAATTATGCGAAGTAATAAATCAATCGAAATCATCATCTCCATGTGCGTGCAAGATTTTTCGGCTTGTATAGATTTAAATAGGCCTGAATTTTTAAATTTATGCAGAATTAGTACCGGGTGTTCCACCTAAGGAGGTAATCGGCTATATCTCAGAAAGTAATAACACTAGGACTTTGGGAAAAAATATATATCGATAAAAGCGGTCAAGAGAAATTGCTGGAAATTATTTTCAAGTTCGAAAAATGACCGCTAGGGGGCGTAAGAGAACTTTCAAAATAGAAATGCCGATTTTCTCTTGATTTTTCTTAATAAAAATATGTTAAAAATATAAGCATTGTATTCTTCATAAAATTATGCAACTTTATGTTAGGAATCGTTTTTTTCTATTTTCAATAATAAAGTGGTGGGAGAAGGTCAAACATTTTTTCTTTCAAACGCTGATATCTCTGCTTTTGATAAACCGATTTTATTCAACTTGGTCTTGAAAAAAAGCCCTTATTTTCCTCTACACGTAGATCTATTAAATATACCAAATTGATTCTGATGGTGGCCACTAGATGGCGTTTTTCCGTACCTAATTCCTCAATGAATAAGGATTTTCTCAAAAAAATCAAATGTTATGATATGACTTTTTCATCATATTTTATTTTAGGCTTATAAAGGCTATTAAATAGTGGAATAAAAAATCCAGGTCCGTATTTAAAATAAAAAAGTTGATGATGGTCGCTCGAATCCGAAACGTCGGATTAAAAAACTAACCCCATCAGCTTGTAGAGGAGAAAAAGTTACTATAAGGAACTGAAAACCGCAACGTGATATCTTTTGTTAAACTAGAGAAATTAGTGTTTTAAAAAATGGCCTATTTTTCCATGTTAATTATTATTAGGTATCCCTAATTTCCCTAGTTTAACAAAAGATATCACGTTATAGATAGGTGGAACACCCGGTACAAGTATCGACATTAAACTACAGTTTTGTCTTCAAATACCTATATATTCTAATATTAAACTTTTTAAGCTTAAAATTATGTATAGCCGTACCATTTACCTGGAATTTTAGAAAGCAATTTTATCAAAACTAATTAGTCGGTTCATGTACAGTATTGTACAGCAAATGAAAAAAAAAATTCTTAACTGTTACGATTCTATTAAAAGTAAGAATGCCGATTTAAGTGTTGACAATGCAGTGCAATTTACAGCAGATATGCTTAACGTTGGAAAACAACAATATACAAATTTTTAAAAGAAGAAGAAAGTGTTGTCGTCAAACCTCCAAAAACTTCTTCAGGATGAACTAAACTTGAGCTGGATGACGTTTTAATGCAGAGAATAAGGCGAAAAGTTCATAGTTTCTTTTTAAAAAAAGGAATTCCCACGCTGCACAAAATTTTGTCCTCTGTCCGAGAAGACCAGGACTACCCATTTATGTGCAGAAATACGCTTTAAAAATTATTTAAAAAAATGGATTTTCGGTGGAAAAAACATAATAGGCAATCGATTTTAATAGACAGAAGCGATATCGTCTGTTGAAGAAGTAATTACTTAAGAAGCATCCGAAAAGCCAGGGAAGAAAACAAAAAAATATTTTACCTAGACGAAACATGGCTAAATGAAGGCCACACTGTGACTAAATTTTGGCAGGATGAAGATATTAAAAATTCAAGGCAAGCCTTTTTGGAAGGATTGTCCATAGGATTAAGACCGCCATCTGGAAAGGGACATCTTATCATAACCCACTAAAAATACAGGAGACTATCACGAAGATATGAATGCCGATGTCTTTGAAGAATGGTTCGAGCAAATGTTGGATCTTATACCAAAAGATGCAATGACTGTATTGGATAAACGAAGTTATCACTCTAGGCTGACGGAAAAATTACCGACAAGTGCGTGGCGTAAAAGTGAAATAACAGAATGGCTAAGTTTATGACAAATAGAATTTCCATTAGATTTCTTAAAAAAAGAACTATTGGTACTAGCCAATTTACATAAAAAGCATTCAAAAAATATGTAGTCGATGAAATGGCAAAGTTACGAGGAATATCTGTGCTCAGACTCCCTCCTTACCACTGCGAATTAAACCCGATCGAACTTATATAGGCTCAAATAAAGACAGATGACGCCAGAAGAAACAAGACTTATATAATGGTAGATTTAAAAAGACTGTTTAATGAAGCTATGGGTAAAATCAGTGCGGAAAAGTGGAAAAAGTGTATTGATCATGTGATAGAAGAAGAAGCCAAAGTGTGGCAGGTAGATATAATAATCGAAGAAATGGTTGAACCGCTTATTATAAACGATGTTAATAAAAGTTCATTTTCCGAATCGAAGTAATATTCGATTTTTGAAAATGCTTTGTTTGTAAGATTCTATATTATATCTTGTTTTTGTAATTTAATTATGTAAAATTGTTATTTATTAGTTAATACGATTTTTTAAATGTTTTCATATGCTATAAATACCTACGAATATAAAATAATACAATTTTAGGAGATTCTCCCAATAACAATGGTTAATCCTCAAATATAACAATGGCTTGCGATAAATTCAGGGTGGACCTACCTAAAGAATGCTCATTATTTGGATCCTTTAATGTTAACACAATACATTTTAAGGGATAGTGTTTAAATTGTTCTTGATACGCCGGTATGTGTATTGCATATTTAATTAGTAGTAGTAGTAGTAGTAGTAACAAGATTTATTTTAGCAATACTGCTACAATATTATAAATTCTAGTTTTTTTAACAATAATTAAAACATTTAAAATTACAATTTTATGCACCAAAAATAATTTAAATAAATTTTATCAGATATTTTGTTTTGTAGTGAGTAAGTAATGATATTTTTAAGGATTTTTTAAATTTACTTAAGGAATTTTGTTTCTTATTTAAAGAATCTAATATGTCAAATTTTTTGTCACTTTCCCAAAACAAAAATTTTGATTGTTTCTGGTTTGATAGTTATGATTTTTAAAGTTTTGCGTTATAAAGTCTTTTAAATGAGATGGTAATAAATTATTTTGAATTTTATAAATAAAAATACAAACTAGGAAAAATATTAAATTTCTTATATTCAACCATTCAAGTTTATTTAACATATAATTTATCCTTGTGTATTTATCAACATTTAATATTATTCTCATTGCCTTATTTTGTAAAATTTGAAGTCTACTAAAAATTCCTTCATTTGCAGTATATAAAATTGTAGAGCAATACAAATAATGAGGTAAAATTATTGTGTTATATATTGTTTTTCTTGAAAATAAACTTACATTTTTACTTACTCTTTTGAAATAATTGATTTTTTCCCAATTTTAGATATAGTGTTTTCAAAATGAGCATCAAATTTTAATTTAAAATCTATTATTATCCCTAAATATTTAAAATACTGAACTATTTCTAATTTTTGGTCATCTATAAAAATATTTATATTTTCATAATTTATCTTATTTCCTATTGCCATAAATTTCGTTTTAGAAATATTTAATTTTAATTTATTTACTTTTAGCCAGTTTGATACCAATTTTAATTCAGAATTTAGACTATCTATGCAACTTAAAATATTTTTACCTTTTACGTATATTAAAGTATCATCAGCAAACATTTGAATATTAGTATTTGACAAAATATTTGGCATATCATTTATATATAAAATAAATAATAAAGGACCTAAAATACTTCCTTGTGGTACACCGATATTATTAAATTCCCTTTTTGAAAATGTTTCATTTATTTTAGTTATTTGTTGTCGAAAATTTAAATAATTTTTAAACCAATTATATACAGTAACCCCTTAAACCATACTAATATAATTTATTTAATAATTTATTTCTATCAATAGTCTCAAAAGCACGTTTAAAATCCAAAAATACTGCCAGAATGATTTCATTTTTGTCAACACTTCTCTTCCAATTTTCAATAATATATTGTGCTGCTGTTTCTGTTGAGTATATTTTTCTAAAACCTGCTTAAATATTTACTAAAATGTTGTTTTTCAATATCCAATAATAAATTTATCGGCCTCATTTCAGCACATTTTTTTGTATTTTTTACTTTTGGTACTGGTGTTATACATGAATATTTTAAATCATCAGGTATTTCTCCATATTTCAAACTTGTATTAATTAATTTAAGTAATATATTTCCAATGCTGCCAAATGTCTCTTTCATTATTTTTTTTGTTAAAATTTCACCATAATTATTATTTCATTTTATATTAATAAGCAATTATTATTTCGCGCCATTTAAAGACAGACTACAAATAATCAAATTTATAGTACAGACGTCTAGTTATTCTTGCAAGTCTTTACGCCTAATATTAACATATAAAATTTACTTTTCCAGGGGAACACTGCGAGAAACAAGACCACTGCGCCTCGCAACCATGCAGAAACGGGGCGGAGTGCACTAGCGTAGGAGTCTCGTACCAGTGCACGTGCGCGCCAGGATTCACTGGTGCGAGTTGCAAGGAGGACAAGGACGAGTGCAAGCAGAAGCCCTGCAAGCACGGAAAATGCCATAACACCCATGGAAGTTACACGTAAGTAGATTTTTAATAATATTTAAGTATTGGAAGGACAATAGTATCTAAATTAACTTTCAAAAACAATTTCGGGACATTTTTCGATTGGATTAGAATTAGTCCAATTTTTTTGGGCTAAAAAGTTTCTAAATTGTGTTCATCATCGCTAAATTCAATGGATTCGTATATGGAGTCAACTGAAATAATAAGCAGTGGCGGCTCGTGGGTGTATAAGGGGTGAGGCTACAAAATAGCGGCGCAGGCGAAAATTTTTCGCGATTTCAAGGTCATTGGCTTAAAATGAATAGTTAGGAATTCAACCAGCAATATAATTATTTTGAAATACTAGGTTTCACGAGAAAAATATTCAATTTGCAAGGTCAGGGTCAATTTCTCTCAGTGCATCCGCTATTGTGTCTCTATTTTGCTCTTGTAACTATTACAGAAAAACGAAATATATCATGCAGTGATATAGTTTAATAATCAACTTTTTTATGTACGAATACGAATACGCTCAAACATCGACAAATACAAATCTTAAGGCGTACCCGACGAATGCCTAACAAAAACTGCCGTTTCTAACGGTACCCTTCAAAATATCTAAAACTATGCCCTATTTAAATTCTAAGCATCTATATGTTTACATTAACACCATAAAAACTAATGGCCTTATGCCAGTCAGTATTTTAACCCGCAGACCCGCCTCGAAAATCTAAAATAACGATAGGTTAACAATCACAAACGAATGGCACGCGTCGTAACTCGTAACCTAACGGCAAAGGGCTTTTCCAACGATCCAATTAAATCTAATAAGCCGACACCTGATCCTACGAGAAGAAAAGATAGATGAGCCTGTTAACAATAAAACATTGCCAAGTTTCAAATAGGCACTAGGCACCCACCTGTAATCTTTAATTTTTATCTGTTTTTTGTTATTGGGATTTAATTGCATATTTATTAATAATATCTTATAGAACAATGAAAACATTTATCAATCATTTCTAACTTATTTTTTTTAGTTTTTAAAAATAAAACATTTAAATAATAAGTAAATAAGTCAATAAGTGTCCTTGTTCAATCAACATTTGGCAACATGCAAGCCATTGCAAGCTACTGTAAAAATAATACGATATAGGCCCAAATAAGTGGGCCTCACTCGCCTGCAAAATTTGGCTATTATTCCTGTTGTGCGCGATCAAAGCGGTGGAGGTGCCGGGTTGGAGAGCATAGCGTTTTATAAGCGATTTGTGACGTAAAGGAAGCTCAAGTTTTTGGGATTACAATTTTTTTTTATGCGGTCGGGCAACGATTTCAGTTTTTAAAATTAATGTTGGATGGGGTGCGCGCTAAATTTAAAAGATAATATGTTGAACTTTGATGGTAATTCAATGTTCTATTGTTTTGATACTTTTAATGATTGGAAATTAATTAAAAAACGTTTTATATTTAAATAAATAATTTATTAATTTTACATGTGAGGCCCAGCCTCAGTTGCTTTATACGACGAGCCGCCACTGATAATAAGTGGTTCTACCGTTTCTTCCACAATGGTGTCTAAGTCTACTAAGAGACAGAGTCGGGTAACCTCCTCACTATATCTGAGTCTGGTGTGAGGACGTGCTTTGAAGTAAATTTTAGAAATAATTATTATAATTAAATAGTTCCTTTATGCATTGTCTATACCCTGCAAGAAGAATTGGCATATTCAAACAGTGAAATTTCAAAATAGATTGCTCCAAAATATAAACCATTGCAATATTATAATTAATAAATAGACTTTAACTTCTTTCACTTATAAAAAGCATACACAGGAAACAATAAGCTTGTTAGCGGTATAAAGTACTGAGATAATTACAACAGAAAAAACATTTTCCCATGCGGTGGATACAGCGACTTTGTTTTTGTAATTTTGTGCTTGTGTTTTGAATACACGCAATAAGTGTTGGTAATCGCATCAAAAATTTTGAACGATTTTAGACTTTTATAAGATGAGATACCGGATGTAGGTTTCTTCTACTACATTAACATCTACACTATAAATGACGACTGACAATACCCGTCATTATTTTGATTTCATATCAATTTTAGAAGAACGCTAATACCCAACGTGCATTATTTTCTTATTAAATTGTTGATAGAAGGAGGTTTTCTTTTCTTGGCCGTACATTCATACTACTACATCGAACTTCTGTCTCGAGGGACTTAGTTATTCCCCATTACACAATTCAACTTAACACATTTCGTAAGTTTATCGCGTTAGGTCACGAGATTTTATGACGGACAATCGGCAGAACATGCATTACTTGATTGGTAATAATCCGCACTGGCTTCGCCAAGTTTAACATCAGTGACCTTGGACTGTCAACATGTTGTGTGGAATAATAAATAATAATAACGAACTCATCGACCCCCGCATTATTGAAGGAAACTTGAATGGTAATTTTGGAAAATGAACTTAACAACATTACTTGAAGACTTGAGATTAGAAGTGCGACATAAAATGTTGGTTCAACATGATGGTTGTCCAGCACACTACTCGGTTATTTGATCGTGATTTCATTGGTCGCTAGATCGGTAGAGCTGGTCCGGTAAATTGGCCTGCTAGATCGCCAGATCTTACTTCGTCGGATTTCCTTTCTGCGCTTGCGATCCTTTGGTTTCTTATTCTTATTTAAATTTTACTTTACTCAATTTTGCCTACCCCTGGGTCTTCCCCCATCCACTCAACCACCCAGGCCCTCGTTGAACTTGTCTGACCTTCTCATGAAGTTCCAGGCGTGGGTCCTGACTTTCTCAGGTCGAATCGTCACTATCCCAAAGAAAAAAGCAGGTAACAATGACCACGAATTGTTTTGTCATTTAATATTTAGTTCTAGATCCCTCTGAGGGGGTCCGGGCACCCGCTCCCCCTACCCCTAACTACCTGTATTAATATTATTGAGTATTGATAACTTTTAATTCAATTTGAAATACAAATAATTAGCTTGACTTTCACACAATAGACTTGTTATAATCATTTCAACGAGTTTCTGTCAATATCTCGCATAAATGGTCATAAAAATCCCGTTTAAATCATTGATTGATACTGATTTGCGTTTTAGTTTGCAGTTTTTCTTTGAGCAGATCCGGGTACGAGAAAAATGCATTCGTCCTTGCCCCAGGCGATAAAAAATGAAAAATTACAATATTGATTTTATAATTTATGGCTTATTAACTTAATGCAAATAGCGATAAGTTATTGAATATACATATTACTAATATAACTTTATTTAAAGTTCACTTGTACAACTCGTGTTATATAAAATTCCTAATGAATGAACCAATTAGTTTACAGGGTGTCCTAGAATTCGTGGACCATCTCTCGGATTTATGTCACGTGAAAATATCATCGTAAGTTCATATAATTATTAATTATAATGCAATAATAAAATAAGCAGTAACCAGATATCGGCTTTAAAAAAAAAAACGGTTCATTTTATGGGAATCCATTAAGTCTCAATTAATTTTTAGGGTCCTATTGGTTCTCATCTGTTTAAGTTGCACTTTCTATCATATAAACAACACACGCTTATATTTGTTAAGCATGTACGAAGTCACGCATGTGTGATGATCAATTTTCCGCTCAAAGAACATTCAATGGAGTTAACATCAGTATTTTTATTTAAGTCTGGCTCTCCGACTGATCAAATCGCATCCATCTTATTAAACAACTTGTATGGCTATATAGGATGGACGTGTTACGCAAAAATAATTTACACTCATTTGTCTAATATTGAAGGTTAATTATTGATTTTTGTTATATGCATTATACATTCCCCGACAATAAATCCCGGACAAAAATAATACTAGTCAGGTTTGTAGTCCTGTAACTTTTTAAACTGTTTTCCGATCTTGATGAAATTTTTAGTAAAGCGTAGACTTATATCTTGGAATGTTAACCTGAATTTTAATTTTCAAAAAAAAATTACCCTGTGGAAATTGAACGCTAAAATTTAGGTTCGTTATATAGTATATTAAACTTTTATTTTCATTTTTTAAATTGTGTAACTTATTTTCGAAACACCCGGTATTATGAAATTTGGATTCACCAGATTCCCTAAGTAGTTGCCGAATTAATGAGTAATATTAAATATTCCACCGCGAACCGTTTTTGAAAAATTAAAAAAAATGCAAAATTGTTGATTTGACAGGGCGACCACTACCACGCAAGACGCACAACTTGTAGGTGGGAGGACTACACAGTAAAAAATATCCACCTGGTAAAATCATTTCAGGAGTGGTAAAAAAAGTAGTGTTAATGCTAACACCCGGATCAACATAATTTACCACATTTTTACACTCATATGGACCAAAGTTGTTGTATTAAATTTAACTCTCTAAAAAGTTCATTTTGTTGAATGGGTGTTATTTATTTCATTTTACGCTCTGTCTGGAAAATTAAATACAAAGACAATTAATAACACCATATTAGCGTGTAAAGAAACCCCGCTAGAAGGTTCTTTTAATACATTGAGTGTAAAACTTATTCTTTAATCGTTTTTTACACGGCCCCGGGTAAACATACCTAAACCCGTGTTACCGAAAAGACAGGCGGCAACAAGTTTAGTGGTGTGAAATTCTAGGAATTGACAGATGACGCCGACGCTACGTGCAAATTCAACTTTTAAGTCAGTCTGATTGTGCTCCTTGAACGTGATATAGAATAATGTTATATTTAAATTAAAATGTAGAAACTAAGCAAAGTTCTGTAAAGTGCCAAATGAGGGTGCCTCTTATGAGGATCTTGTTAAATGTAAGCATATTAACGAAATTTAATAGAAACCTTACTAATAAGTACGCCATTTTTAAGAAACTAAGTAGGTATTCACATTGCTACAGTTTTCCCTTTAGCTTTTAAATTATTCTGATATAAGCTAATAATATAAATGTATTCCTTTTTTTATATAAATACTTAGATACCTTCCTACAGTGGCGTAGCCACAGGGGGGCGATCGCCCCCCCCCCGCCCCCCTTGGCCTGGCGCCCCTTTTCTACTTAAAAAACAATTCTTAAAAAACAAGATCGGTCTTATTTTATTTTTAGTAAAGAAGAGTGATAGTAATAAACCTAATAAGACCAGTTTTGAGAGCGTCTCATCACAATAAACTTTTTTTTTTTATATATAGCGGATTTGGGGCCAGACCCCTGTTCCCTAGGGAGCATAAAGGTGAATTCCTACGAAATTTGGGCGTGGTCTCAAAAATTTTTTGCCTACGGCGCTTTAGCTCCGCGGTTTGCGCCCCTCCAATAGTTTGCCCCCTCCGCTCCAAAATGCTGGCTACGCCACTGCCTTCCTACATATTTTACTTCATAGATCTCTAAATAAATGTACGATTAATATAATACTCGTCATTTTCATGCTTTGATATTGTTCCAAAGCTTACTTTTATTTAGTTGTTTAGTGTTCTAATTATACATATATTTATTATGTTATTTGTTTTGTTAAGCTTAACAATGAGGTACATTAAACGTAGATATATATATGTTTAATTTACTAAATTGTAAACTATATAATAGGTGTGTTATTTTGTTCAACTAGTTATAATAATAAGTGTAAAAAAATCACAGGGTTTTCCAGTTCTGTTGTAACCATCATTTTGCTTATAAATAAACGATAAATAATACTCATATTTTCATTCACTTTACAAACCTTTTCCAAGCGATCTGAAGATTTATATTATATATTAGGGGATACTACTTGCGGCTTTGATTAAGTCATTCAATCATGTATCAAACTAAGCAGAGGTTAATAATGTAAAACATCTTGAATGCATAATTTTTTACATTTTAATTATAAACGCCCGGTTAGTTTGATACGGGATTAAATGACTTAAACAAAGTGGAAAGTATTCTAGCCCTGGGTAGATTATTTTATTATACTCACTATAATAAAGTCACACCCAAATAAAATAAAATTTACGCTACAATAATATGATATTGACACTAATTAATCAGAAATTACCATTAAAAAATGGTTTACTTACACCTCTCATTATTTCTTTTACACCCTAGAAGGATAAGTTTACAATCTATGAGTTTAATTTACACTCGATAGTGTAAATGTACCTACCCATAAATAAGAAGAATTAACACTCATCAAAAAGTAAAAAAACCATTCAAAAATATCTTTTTTACCAGATATTATACTGATTGGTAAATATACCCTATTGAGTGTGGTCCTATATGTACCACCATTGAGTGTTAAATTTAACCCTTAATTTTTTACCGTGTAGAATATACCAGTTAAAAGTCGAGTGCATGAACTGTGTAGGGAAAGACCTTCGGCACGCTTGTAATAAAATTAATAGAAAAGTCTTTTGAACAAAACGTGTCTAATTTATTAGGAAATATAAAGATATTACATTTCCAGTAAAGGTTTGTCTTTTCCCTTTCGTCAAATCCATCCCCAAAAAGTTTGGCCCTGGCACAGCTCATTGGTCAGTGAGGCTAGGATCTGAAAGTCGACTTCTGATGTTATTGTGTCCTATACTGGTCTCTTTAAGTGGGTGATGCGTTTGAACACCACTAGATGTCGCCTTATGTTAAATATCACCATTGGATGTGCCTAATAATTTAGTATTAAACAAAATCATATGAATTTGAACATATCATTTATTCCCGAACCATTAAAAATGCTTAAACTAATCTCGGTAACAACTTAAGAACGCCTAATTACACCATTCACATGATCTCATTCAACGCCGCCTGTCCATGTAAAAACTCATTTAAATCGCCTTAAACATCGCGAGTTACAAAAAACATTTACACATTCACTAAGTAAGGTTCGACGACAACATTAATCCTGTCTTTGTCTAATGTTAATGTACGTATACACTTGTAACACGCCTGTGACAAGTTTATTTCTTCGTTTCCGCGCGATACCAAAAAAAAAACTTTATCTGGTTTCGGGAATTTTCCCATGAATTTTTGTTTGGAATGTTTTTAAGATAATAATTAACAAAGTTTACTGTATTTAATGAAAAAAATGTGTAACGGAAGCAGAACAGGTTACGCTGATTTTGAACATTTTCCCACTGGAAGAGCGGTCTAGTTTTTCCGATTTATTTATGTGGGCACTTCTATGAGGCAAAACAGAACATTTACACGTATATATGATAACTAGGTAATAGACAATACAAGAGTACAAATTAGGGTCCTTTTTTAGATGTACTTTATTTGCGACTCTATATACAGTGTGGTTCCAGGGGGACCTGCACTCGAAAAGATCCAGTGATATGTCCACTCTTAATTTTAATTTACTGTGTGTGTATAGATGCAGTTAATCTCCCTAATTTAAAGTTTTAGTATTTAAAATCGATAGTGTAGTGGTTAAAATCATTTTAGTCTTGTGTGGTCATGTGTTTGTTCACTTGCTTATTTCATTTCTGGCTACTACTTTGACACTTTTGTATACTACTCTGTCTTAAACGTCTTGAACAGTTTCAGTGGATTTAACATTTTCATTATAAAGAAATTTAATTACTGCTGCGTGACAGAGTTTGCAACAGGCTGTTCGGATACAGGTGTTAAACCTAAACAAAAATAATTGACATCAAGATATCAGTAACAGTACACATTTCATACCTCGTAATAAAGAAAATGTGCTTACTTATGCATAAAAAAATCTAAATCCAATTGACTTTTTTCTGAGCCCTTATATACGGTGTCTCTAAGAGGTCTGTACAAAATGCTATAGTCTATCTTTAAATTATGCAAAGTAATAAATCAATTAAAACCGTCTTCTTCATGGATGTGCAAGATAATTAGAGTCTAGGTACTTATTCCGTTTCTGCTCTAATCATTTTATTCCTTTTTTTTTATACCTACTCCTGGTTATCTATTTGCTAGTTATGTGGTTATTATGCCTTTATGGGTGCCTCTATAGAAATAGTACACCTATTTATATCTATACATAATAATTCTTTATTAATGTTACGACACAGAGGTTTACACAAGTCAATGAATAAATGATAAAATACATAGTATGACTAAGTTATTGTATAAAATTAAAAATTTAAAATTTTCATAAATATAAGATTAAAAATATATATAATATACACACCCACTACAATTTGTGACAAAAACAAACACGTTAAAAGTTGTTGCACTCCATAAACTCATCTATATGATAAAATGGGTTTCTTAACAGCAATTCTCGGGCCCGGTCCCTAAATAATTTAATGGGAAGCAATTTCACGTCCCCAGGTAGCTTATTAAAAAATCTAACTGCCCAGTAGTCCGGGCCATTCCTCGATCTGTCCAGTCTCCAGAACGGCACAGTGAGTTGCCCCCCGAAGCGAGTACCATGAGGGTGATCCCGGTTATTCGTTGGGTAGTGATTTAAATTTTTTTTTAGATATAAAACATTCTCCAGAATGTACAAGCAAGGAAAAGTCAACACTCTCAATTCAATACCTACCCAGGTTTTCGGTAGACAGAAGCGATATCGTCTGTTGGAGAAGAAATTACTTTTAAAGCATCCGAAAAGCCGGAGAAGAAAACAAAAAAATATTTTACCTAGACGAAACATGGCTAAATGAAGGCCACACTGTGACTAAATTTCTGCAGGATGCAAATAATAAAAGTTCAAAGCAAGCTTTTTTGGAAGGATTGTCCACAGGATTAAGACTGCCATCTGGAACTTATCATAACCCATATTGGAAGTTCTGAAGGCTTCGTTAAAGGTTCCAATTTAAAAATACAGGAGACTATCACGAAGATACGAATGCCGATGTCCTTTATTGAAGCTATGGGTAAAATCAGTGCGGAAAAGTGGATAAAGTGTATCGATCATGTGATAGAAGAAGCCAAAATGTCCCAGGTAGATATAATAATCGAAGAAATGGTTAAACCGCTTATTATAAACGATCTTCAAATATAACAATAGCTTGCGATAAGTTCATGGTGGACCTGCCTAAAGAATGCTCATTATTTGGATCGCGCCATTTAAAGATAGACTATAGTGCCCTTAATAAATGAAATGATAAAAATTCCAACTTAATTAATGGTATTTTCCAATTAATATCAACATAAAGCCAATAGAACATGTTTGGTCCACCCCAACTATAAAAACAGTTAAAACGCATCTTTATGTATCTGAATGCAGCATCCTGCCGATGTAACTTTAAATATTTAGACTCGTTCGACCAGTATTTTGTGTTTGAGACTCCGAACATTGCTAATTGCTTGTCCAAACACAAAAAACGAAGAAATACGATGAACTTGGATAGCTTTTAAAGCCGTATTATATCGGCATGGACGGTCTCGTGATTGCTGCAATATAGAGGGATAAAAACGAAGAATATACACGGTAAAAAAAATTATTATTCGATTTTATATTTATTAAGAGATATTTTCATCCAGATCTGTATTCCGTCTTGCCTTCTCTTTCATGTAACTTACTATTTATTTAATTTTAAAATACCTCTAGTCAATATATTTGATTTGCGTTTTATTCCCTCTAAAATCTCCTCCGTATTTATGGCAATTTATGTTGAATACATCAAACAAGACGCTACGTTACTTTTTGTTCCTCCCCGCTAAAACTTCCGGACCGACCTGAAGGTGACTGCGGTGCACCAAGTTTTTTTTCTAATAAAATATTATTCAAAAAATAATTATCATGTGAGTAACAAAATAAATACATGCTTCCACTTACATGAAAGACGGAGTAAAAAGTAAAAATATCTGTTGTTGGGAGGGTTTCTTTCTTTGCGTCAGTAGTTCCTAATTTATTTCTTATGAATATAATATTATATAATGTTTATGAATTTAGTGTTTCAAATTATCGATCCTCAGGGAGTTAGCATTCTTAGTCGTCCACTACCCCAATTAATAATTGAACAAACCTTCTCTTCTTTGGGTGCCGTGCCTGGGTTCAGGCGTTGACTATCATCATGCTGACCATTCCGTGAAATCTATCCCTGTCTGCCGCTATTCTGAAAAGATCTTCCACTTGTAGACCTGTCCAATGTCTGATAATGCGTAGCCAGTATAGATAGCTTCTTTCGACCAATCCATCTCCTTCCCTCCACCTTACCCTGTATTATGAGTCGGAGCAAGTAATATTTTGGACCTCTAATAATATGGCCAAAGTACTCAGTCTTTCTTAGTTTAACAGTGTTCAAGAGCTCCCGTTCTGTGTCAATCATCTTTAGCACATCCTCATTGGAAGTGTGTGCGATTCAGGGTATTTTAAAGATTCTACGATAGCACCACAGTTCAAACGCCTCCAGTTTATTAATGGTGGTAGCGTTCAAAGTTCAGGTCTCGCAGGCGTAGAGCAATGTCGACCAAATATAGCACCTCAGGATTCTCATGCAAAGATGCATGGACACTGGACAGGTTTCTATTGCACAGAACTGGTTTCCATGATATAAATGCATCCGAATCTCTCTCCGCATTCAACCAGCTACTAAGGTATTTGAAGTGATCAACATGCTCCATCACCTCCCCATCCAGCAGCAGTTGCCCTGGGTCAACATTCACCTTTCCCACTGCCATCCATTTAGTTTTGTTAATATTAATTTTTAAACCTCTTCAACGACTTGATTTGCATACTGTGTTAACCAGGATCTGGAGCTCTGTTAGACTTTCAGCCAGGATGGCGGTATCGTCGGCATATCTAATATTATTTATTGTTTCTCCTCCGATCTTTATCCCCTCTGTTCGGCCATCCATAGCCTCTCGAAATATTTGTTCGGAATATATATTGAACAATGTGGGCGACAACATACACCCTTGACGTATCCCTGGTTTAATTGGGATTTTATTTGAAGAGGTATTTCCATCTACTTTAACGGTAGCCACCTGATGGTAGTATAGGTATTTTAATAGCCTAAGATCGTAATTGTCCAGTCCCATCGACTCCATATATTCGAGCAGCAGATTATGACTGACTCGGTCAAAAGCCTTTTCAAAATCTATGAAGCATACATAAACGTTTTTTCGAAATTCACAATGCTTTTGGAGGAGGACTCGCATACTGAACAATGCCTCCCTAGTTCCCAATCCATTCCGAAAACCAAACTGTTCATCCGTTAAATTACTTTCGCATAATGCGTACATGCGACTTTGAAGAATACGTAGCAGAATCTTAAGAGTGTGACTCATCAGACTGATTAATCTGAAATCGCCACACCTGCAACGTTTGCTCTTTTTCGGAATCATGATGAAAAGGGATTCCAACCAGTCTTCAGGCCCAGTGTTGTAGTTTCATTGAAAAAGGTGGTTAAGTGTGTGATGCTGTCTTCATCCAGTATTTTGAGTATTTCTGATTTGGCCCGGGTGACTTGTTGTTCTTGCTTGCTTTATGGCTTTCTCAACTTTTGAATTTAGGATATTTGGTCCTCTCCTGTTTAAGTCTTCTCCGAGAGAGAAGTGTTGGTCTACACGTTCAACATCCTCGAAGAGATTGGACACATAGTTATCCCACTCTTTGCAACGTTGATCCAGATCACTTATGATTTTTCCATTGGAGTCTTTAAGTATACTCATATTTTTAGTTTTTTGAGTTCAGCTGTGGCTGTCAGCTTTTTGTGCAAATTAAAGTGGTCGTGTTTCCTTTAAAGCTCTTCTATTTCCCGTCAAGAGTCTCTGAACCATGCGTCTTTGGCTTCCTTGATTTTATGTCGAATTATTTTATGTATTTTAAGGTATCTTTCTCTATTCCTGTTCTTAAAGTCTCTTCTCTGCTCCATCAGGTCTAGAATTTCCTGTGTCATCCACTTCTTTTTAGCCGTTCTTTTGGGGCGTGGTAATAACCTTTTTGTAGTTTGGATAATAATGTTTTGATGTCCTTCCAGTTTTTATCAAGTCTTTTCTTCGTTGGATATCGTGTCAGTAAGGATAAAATAAGAAAGTGCATCGAAATTTTCGGAAGCCTATGCATGATAGGTATTTCTGAGTGGATTTGTGGATGTTAAGAGACCAATACTGTTCAGTCTATTCTGTATGTTTGCTTTATTGAATGACATGCAAGCGTTGTGGTGTAGGAATGGTGTTAACGATATAAGAACAAACCTTAATTAAAATGAACTTCAAAGAATTCGTCCATGGTTCACAAAGATACCTGAATTCAGTATTGTAGAGTAACTCACCGTGACTTTGATTTTTGAGTTACTCTACAATACTAAAATGAACTTCATATAAAGAGCCACAAAATAAGTTTTTGTTTTTTTAATTTTTGAAAATAATCGTTTGCATTTTTCCATTATTATTAGAAGAAAGGGTGTGGCACCCAAACATTTTTTGTCTGCGCAGCGCCGCTACTCTGACTGATGACCAATAAGAATCCACATACTAAAAAAATTAATAAATTTCGAGTTGAGTTAATAATTTTTAAGAGTGTGGATAAAATTCTTTCTAGGCATTTCCAGTGGAACATTTCAATGGTAGTTTTTAATTTCAACGTACATTATTTATCGTCTGCATCTCCATGTGAATACAGATCCTAATGTTTATGTCCAATATTAGACACAGAAGGCTATGAGAAAATATTGACTGAAACGTTGTAAGGCATCTTATTTGAAATTCAAATTCTTTATTTATTGTTCAAACTTTAAACCTGAAGCACCGAGACTTTTTCTCTTGTTCCATTAATATTTGTATAGGAAAGTAAAGTCAGTGTAATATATTCGGCGTTATGTCAGTCAGATCATCGAACCCGAAGAAATTATTATATTTATTGAAGGAATTCTCGTTCATAGTTTTGTATTCCCTCAAACGAACCAGTAGAATTCTAAAGTATACGAAACTGGAACAAGTCTAACATTCTGTTCCAATATACAAGAAATATTGCTCCATGTTAATGATGTATAGATTTGACTTTGAGTTCCGGTTAGTTAGAACAGTACTCCTCATCCCTATCAGTGCTACTGAAAAAAATAGTATTAAAAATATACAAGTCAGCCATTTTCAAAACATCCAAAGCAAAAAACAAGTGTGCTGTCATCAGCGAAGCTATAGATAGGATTTTTAGCTTTTTCCAAAATATCGTTAATGTATGGTAAAAAGAGGGTGGGCGACAATATAGAACCTTGAAGGACCCCGGCGTTGATGTTAAATGTGTCTGTGAAAGAAACCCGTCCATCGCCACTCGCAGAGAACGGTCTTTAAGAAAGCTTGAAAGCCATGAACACAATTGAACCGGCATTCCGTATGCTCTCACTTTAGATAGGAACCCCTCATGTCATCATACTCGGTCAAAGGTCTTAGAAATATCCAGTGCTACCGCCCAGGACTCCCCATAATGTTCTATTGCGTTGTTCCAAACGTACGTAACATAAGCAAGAAGGCCTCCTGTTGATCTAGACTTACGGAATCCATACTAGCGGTCACTAATAATGTTGAAGCCTTCCAGGTAAAGTCTGTTTAGAGATATAAGAAAGTGACTAACTGATCCCTATTAGAAAAGACACGGGCCAGCTGTAAAATTGAAATATGGCCGAACAGGTCCGTATTTTGCTTAGAATTTAATCATGGTTTGTAATAAAAATAAGTAAGAAATTAAATAATATTTTATTTATGTTTAAATGTGAAATTACAAGTTATTTCATTATTAAAAGTTATATTTATGATTACAAAAATATACAAATTATTCGGTACTTATAATAATTATTCACTTAATATATCAATATCACTATCGCTATCATCATCTCTTCTAATTATTATTTGTGCTATATTGTTTATATTGTTGGAGCTTCAGGTTAGTGGAGAGGGCCAAAATAAATAATAATATCATCAGCTTTTAACTCTTTTAATCAACACAAAACTCTCAAAGTATAAACTACATCCTTTCTCGCAAGACGCCATTAACCAACTCCACTTGACAGTGCTCCCCCTAAAAGTCACTAGATCTTGTGCGAAAATTCAAATGGCTCGTAATAGGTGAAGTTAACAATATGGATATGGGATTTTTCCGCTTTTTCAACGTGTTTAACAGAATTTGCCCAACTTTGCGAAGGGATGTTAAAAACTTCAATTTCTATAAGCTCAAGTACACTGGTAGTTTTGGGTTGTTGCTTTTGTGTCATTTGAGGAGGGAGTCTTGGTCAACTGCCTATTATGGTAGCTTGCATTGTCCATTACAATTACGCTATTCGGAGGTATATTTGGAATTAGTTTGTTTTTAAACCAATCTTCAAATAAATCAGCAGTGGTGTCCTCATGGTAATCCAGAGAAGAATCATTAATGGTGTCTCTTTAATGTTATTTGCAGACAGAGAAAGTCCATTTGAAATTCATCCGTCTTTAGATCCAGCATGCAAAATCGCAATTCGTTTACCTCTTTTTGATGGTGCGCTTGTTTTACACTTGCCGCTTGAGTCAACCTACCCCTTTTCCGGGGTATTATATGTGTCAAACCAGGTTTCATCCAAGTAAATAATCGGCCTTTGCTGATCTCTGTAAATCCTAATTTTTTGTAGATATTCGGATCGCCATTCCCGAATTCTACTGGATTCCATTAAAACTTGTCTTTTGTTAATTTTTTTTAGATCTAAAACCCATGTGTTGGATACACTTCCATAACGTTGTTCTGTCACATTTAACGCCGGTTTCTTTTTTTTTAAATTATCTAATGTAGGCACGCTTTGTTCCTCGTATAACTTGTAAATTTTACGCCGCATTATATCTTGATCACTTCCATCTACCTTCAAGAAAATGCCAGTATCGGTTCTATTTTTTCTCGCTAAAATAGGATTATTTACAATTTTCCATCAGTTTATGTTGGAATTTTTGTTAATGTGGCCGTTTCTTTTAACGCTGCTTGCTTGCTGACCGCACGTTCAATGAGAGTTGAATAAACATTGTTTATAACTTCCTTAGGTTCCATAGGCATCGTAACTATAGATCCGACACGCCATTCATAAATGCTATAAAATTGTGATGCCAAAATCGTTTGGTGGTGAGACGCTGTGAGGAGCTAGGTGGGGTCGGGAGTGGGGATTACGCTGCCTTTTTATATGCATGCGACAAAACCACAGAACAATAAAGGTTAGGTTGACAAAACTCCAGGAAAACCCACAGAAAAACGCTGTCACAAATGAAATGGAACATCCGCTATGCCGAGTCGATACGGATGGCCACGAAAATGATGGGATCTGAGCGGATTCTTTTTTGCTGCGTTGCCATACTACAGATTTTTTACAAGGTTTTAGGCAATGTTATATATTTCCCACATCATGTTATTCTAGTAAATCATAGAAGTTAATACTTTTAACAGAGTAAGCCCAGAAAACTACGTTTTCTGTGGCGTAAGTCTGGCTAACCAAGTGGAGGGGAGCAGCTTGAATGTTGATTTACTTTACACTGGAATACAATGATGACAACACATTTATTTGTTATTGTTCGGTCTAATAGTTACGATGTCTATGTTAGGTTCCACAGAAAAGTATTTTCTGTTTTTCGGCGGGGTTATCTCCTGAGATACATTGGGCTCGCACATATTTTCCATGACTCACACACGATTAAACAAACGCTGTATCACACACAAAGTAAGAATAATTACTAAGCTTAAAACTAACTAGAGTGGCTATATATATACAGTCTTTGGAACATAATTTGTTTTATGGGACTAACCTTCTCATTTTGAATCAGGTAAAAATCACCAAACTATTACTTTAATAATGAAATTACGTCTTCCGGATTTGCAGTTTACTTTAAGACATTATTAAGTACGGACCATAATAATTTACCTACATTTATTCATTCATTCATTGTTTGTTTATGGCCACCCTTGGATAATCTCATTCAAAGGCAAAGTGTAACTTTCTTATATCTCTGGACAGGCTTTACTTTAATAATTATTTGTTGATAGCCTTCTCCATGGCTTTTGATATAACCGAAGGCAATGCGACTGGACGATAGTTCTTTGGCAAGATCTTCTTGCCTATTTTAGGTATGGGCTGGACTCGCGCAGTTTTCCAGCAAGACGGAAATATTCCTTTTTTGTTTGTAAGTTAGCCTGTTAAAAAGGCCTACAAAATACCGGTGTCAATTCATCAGCGCATGTCTTAATCACGATGACTGGAATTGCTTCAGAACCAGAAGCTCTCTCAAGATTCAATCAAAAGCTAATATTGAATTAACCCCCTTAAAAGGCCAGTACAAAATGGCAAACCTGATGTTGCGAACAAAATGTGAGAATTGCATGTCAAAAGGGAATAAAATTCGCGAATTTGTAAATTTTTGGGAATCTAACGTCACTGGGTATTCTGTTGCAATACCTATTAGTGCTTTAGATGAACCGAAGATCAAAATAAATACCTCCTATGAAACCATGCGTTAAATAATTAGCTAAACTAATCAGATATCAAACAAACACAAAACCTTCTCATATAAATCCATTTTTAAACTCCGTGGATTCCAGAACTGAAACTATAGCTGTAAAATTACCGTTTAACATCTATTACACCATTGAAGAAAACGCCAAAAAAATCTTTGTTAATTACCGATAATAATTGAGTCCGGTAATAAGAATGCAAATCTGAGTCGTAACTCGTCTCAGTCAGTACTTTAAAATACGCCATGAAACTTATCTTGGGCTTAATAAACGCTGCGTTGTATAATTAATATTACTTATATGCAAAAGTATTTTTTAATTCGACTTGTTATGGTTTTACGATCGACCCACGCATTTTCAATACATTAAATCTCGATATATATCGGCTAGAGCTGGTTCTAACTTTTAAATATAGCGGTAAAACATTTTAATGGCAGTTGTAATTAAGGCTGCGAGATGCTTATTAATCCAGTGGCGTAAATAAAAAGGGTAGGACATAAATATGTACAACAGTCAATCTGTCGTAAAAAAAGGGGTATAGATTTAAATCCCAAGTTGTCCTCATGACAGAGATTTCAAATAAATTTATCTTGTCTCCTGTTAGTCGAAGGAAAGAAGTGTAAGGGCAAATATTCTAGAACTCGAAATGTTTTTTTGTCTTAGACCGAACTCTCTGTAGTTAGTGCCCAGAAAGATGGAGGTTAATAATTTATATACATTTTTATTATTATACAACGTACATTTTTGCAGTCATAAAATAACATTTGGGAAAAATAATGTTCATGTCAGACCTCTTTTCTTCGGAAGCATTTCTTTTTCTTCATTTATATGCTCAGCAGGCACACTATCTTCTCCCTAGGATATGACAGCTTCTGTTTACAAGTTACAGTTGTTCTTCTGCGATTAATTATATTACCCCTTGCTCCATAACCTTCCTACAGCTTAAGATGGCAGTTTCTTGTACAAATCTTTTTCCGATTCAATAGATACTTCTACTTCGTTGTCACAGTTCTCGTCTTCGCAGTTCTTGCAAATGATGCCACAGCCACCCGCAAGTAGAACCGCAATTTTTCGTGATACAAGATGAAGTGCAGGAAGGGGAGGTTCTATTGTCATTCCTGGATGTATTGTAATGATTGAGGAGTTGAATTCGAAGGCTACAAATGGGGAGAACTAAGAAGATCTATGTCTTCGCAGACAATAGTAACGGAGCCGTATTATTTCGAAATTTCAAGGCTTTATCAACAATCGAAGAGTCGATACCCTTAAATGCTGATTAAATAACGAAACCTCAGGTCTGAGGAACATTTTTCAAGAATAAAACAAATTGCGCCTTGTTGTTGGCAAAAAGTTTGTCGCGTATAACCCATATCATTTTTTTAGACTTTTCTTTATGTTTTATCCGTTACTGCTGCTGCAATTTTCTTTCTAAGAGACACTTGCACAAACTATACCGTGCATTATGGGTCCGCAATGACTTGCTGGAAGCACGCAGCAAGTGGTGTCGAAAGTAGATAAATATATTCCAAAAGTTGATCAAGATGGCGGCGATTCTGTGTCAAAAATTCAGCCTGTCCACAATTCTTTCAATGTTAAGTTACAGATTGACTGCAAATAATGTGCAAAGAAAAATTCGGTGATTAAAGCTTCTGGTAAACCGTGGAACTTGAGTATGGGTAAATAGTAAGGATACCCTATATTTGAACTATACAATGTGGCCCAAATTGGACCTACATGTATGGGGATCTTGGAAACTATAGAAGATAGAGAAACAGTTAAATGGGGAAAGTTTTTGACAATTATATTTCTAACTGAAAACCGTTTAGTACGCGGCCCTATCTTTTTTGGTTTTTGAAATATGTTGAAAAAACCAAAAAGATGTATTTTCGAAAATATGCTGTAGATTTCTTATTATTCACTATTTTGGCAATCTGTAAAAACATTTTTAAAGCAACTTTTTAAGTAGATTTCAGTTCTGCAATTTAATTTTGAACACGACGTTTCATTTATTTTATACCATCATCAGGTTCATTTTTTCTTATGGGCGCCATATTGTATTTTATACTTAAAAGATAGCTTATGATATCCGCTTTTCAATGATGTATTATTTGTTTTACTCTGCCTAATGTGTTCTTCTCAAATTTGACGTGTTGCGAAAATTAATTTTCTTTATTTTTCAAGTCAATTTCATTTATTTTCCAACAAATAATACATCGTTGAAAAGCTGACGTCATAAGCTACCTTTTAAGTATAAAATACAATATGGCGCCCATAAGAAAAAATGAACCTGATGATGGTATAAAATAAATGAAACGTCGTGTTCAAAATTAAATTGCAGAACTGAAATCTACTTAAAAAGTTACTTTAAAAATGTTTTTACAGATTGCCAAAATAGTGAATAATAAGAAATCTACAGCATATTTTCGAAAATACATCTTTTTGGTTTTTTCAACATATTTCAAAAACCAAAAAAGATAGGGCCGCGTACTAAACGGTTTTCAGTTAGAAATATAATTGTCAAAAGCTTTCCCCATTTAACCGTTTCTCTATCTTCTATAGTTTCCAAGATCCCCATACATGTAGGCCCAATTTGGGCCACACTGTATATAGTCTATCCTTAAAATGATGCGAAATAATAAATCAATTAAAACCGTCTTCTCCATGGGCGTGCAAGATTTTTAGGCATGTATATATTTAAATGAGTTTTTAAATTTGTGCAGAATTAGTTCAAGTATCAATATTAAATTCAAGTTTTGTCTTCAAATATATATTTCAATATTAAATTTTTTAAGCTTAAAATTATGTATCATTTGCCTGGAATTTTAGAAAGCAATTTTATCAAAACTAATTAGAGTCTAGGTACTTATTTCGTTTCTGCTCTAATAATTTTATTCCTTTTTTTTTGTACCTAATCCTGGTTACCTGTTTGCTAGTTATGTGGTTATTATGCCTTTATGGGTGCCTCCATCGGAATAATACACCTATTTATATCTATACGTACCTACCTTGGGTGTTTGTTTCTCAGTGAAACTAGTCAAAGTGTGAAGTGGCAGTTTTTTTTTTTTTTAATTATATTCGCCTTTTGGGAATTGTAATTTTCTTTTCTTGCTTTTGATTTTACGTTCTCAATAAAGACAATATATTATTATTATTATTATTATTATTATTATTATTATTATGGAAGGATTATCCACAGGATTAAGACCGCCATCTGGAAAAGGACATCGATTTATCATAACCCATATTAGAAGTTATGAAGGCTTTGTTAAATATGGTCTACTGATGTTCCAATCTAAAAATACAAGAGACTATCACGAAGATATGAATGCCGATGACTTTAAAGAATGGTTCGAGCAAATGTTGGATCTTATACCAAAAGATACAATAATTGTATTGGATAATGCAAGTTATCACTCTAGGCTGACGGTAAAATTACCGACAAGTGCGTGGCGTAAAAGTGAAATAACAAAATGGCTAAGTTTAAGAGAAATATAATTTCCATTAGATTCCTTAAAAAAAGAACTATTGGTACTAGCCAATTTACATAAAAATGCATTCAAAAAATATGAAGTCGATGAAATGGCAAAGTTACGAGGAGTATCTGTGCTCAGAATCCCTCTTTACCACTGCGAATTAAACCCGATCGAACTTATATAGGCTCAAACAAAGAAAGATGTCGCCAGAAAAAAAACGACTTATAAAATGGTGGATTTACAAAGACTCTTTAATGAAGCTATGGGTAAAATCAGTGCGGAAAAGTGGAAAAAGGTATCGATCATGTGATAGAAGAAGCCAAAATGTGCCGGGTAGATATAATAATCGAAGAAATGGTTGAACCGCTTATTATAAGCGATGTTAATAAAAGTTCATCTTCCGAATCGGACTATGATTAAGCCATAACGACAAAGTATTATTCGATTTTTGAAAATGCTTTGCTTGTAAGGTTCTATATTCGTTATGGCGGGACACTCGATTCCCTTGGCTTCATCAATTCATTTATTGGGCGTTAAATTGGATAGTCATATGTCTTGGCATAGCCACGTTGCGGCCATTGCTAAGGCAGCCTCGCAGAAGCTTGGAGTACTTTTCCGAACTAAGAACCTCTATACACCCCAACAACTTTTGATGCTCTATAAAGCCCAAATTCGACCATCGCTGGAGTACTGTTCGCTTTGGGGCTCCGCTCCTAAACATACCCTGAGATTGCTAGATTCCATTCAAAGAAGAGCCATTCGCTTGATCGGTGACCATAGTCTGACAAACATCGAAGGCAGGTTGGCGACTTGAGTCTATTTTACAAATATTTTCATGGCAAGTGTTCAACTGAGGTTGCCCGCTTGATACCACCCAGAGCGGTGCATGGTAGAAATACACGACGAGCCACTGCAGCCCACCAGTACGTGGTTCAGCTTAGTGTCCCTCGAACGACACTGTTTCAAAATTCTTTCATCTGGAGAACGTCATCACTCTGGAACGACCTCCCTGAGATCGTGTTCCCCAACGACTACAATCTTTAAAGATTCAAGACCAACGTGAATCGTTTCCTGCGCACACGCACCGCTCCCAGAGCGCCATAAAGGATTTATCCTGCAGTGCTGTCCCTTATCATAAAAAAAAATATATTATATCTTGTTTTTGTAATTATATTATGTAAAATAGTACCGCCCATTGTTATTAATTAATTAATACGATTTTTTAAATGTTTTTATATGTTATAAATACCTACGGATATAATATAATACAATTTTAGGAGAATAGGCATGTTTAAGATTTTTAATTTAAAAACTTTCCCAATACAGGCTACTGAATAAGGGATTGTACCTGCTAACAATGGTAAATCCTCAAATAAACCAATAGCTTGCGACCTACCTAAAGAATGCTCATTATTTGGATCCTTTATGTAAACACAATAGATTTTAAGGGATGGTGTTTAAATTGTTCTTGATACCCCGGTATGTGTATTGCATATTTAATTAATGAGCAATTATTATTTCGCGCCATTTAAAGACAGACTATAACGGTTTATTATTTTGTGTCTTACCGTAACATAAATATCACCATAACATCTCAGCAAACCAATTATTATAATCAAATTAAAATTTTTCAAAGATCCAAAGTGACTTGTAACCATATCACAAATTAAAGATCACATTCAGATTAATATTAATACTATAAACAAAGGTCTTTTACAGCTTGAAGTACCGAATTCCTTGGAGTCATTATACACTTAAACCACGACATATCCAAACACAAGTACCGGCCTTTCAAAATAAATATTGAGAAGGTGCCACTTGAATTTTTAATATCAGTGGCGTGTTTACTTAGTGTCAATAATATTTTTCGAAATTAAAACGAAATGTGATGCTCCATACAGCAGGTTTATTATTTTTACTAATATTTGTTCAATGGTAATTGAACTCGACCTTCGCGGCCAGCGAGAGACCAGAAAAGATAATAGACCGACTCTATTAAAGATCAATTAACAATCAATAAACCTTATCTGAAATCTGGGTGGCCCGACTTCCAAATCATTAATCTTTTATGATTCGTTGATCCACTTGTTCTAAAATAAACAGGAAATCATGATTGAAGTGTGTTTTTGGAATACCAGTCCTAAATATAGCTGCAACAAAATTTATATATAGTAGAGATTATTTAAAAAGACCGAAACTCAACAAAGAATGCTCTATTTTTATATTGTTTTCATACAAATCAAAAGCAAGAATACATTAAAGGGAATATCCAGTTAACGCACTTCAAAGAGAGTAAAGTAATAAATCACATAAGT
The DNA here is from genome assembly GCA_963920685.1 of Polydrusus tereticollis. Classification (NCBI taxonomy): domain Eukaryota; kingdom Metazoa; phylum Arthropoda; class Insecta; order Coleoptera; family Curculionidae; genus Polydrusus; species Polydrusus tereticollis. Next base: position 10,749,724 of record OY987332.1, on the reverse strand, counting down.
CATAGTGTTCTATCTTTTACCAGGTAACCAAGAAAAAAAAATATTTATATTTATAACATTTTTATAAAAATATAATAGTTATTTATGTATCTAGGGAATTATAATGGTCTTAATTACCGAGGGCAAAGTTTACGTCCCGAGGGCCTTTGACCCGAGGGACAGCAATTGCCCGAGGTAATTGAGACCCTTATAATTCCAGTGATACATAGATAATTTTATTTCTGACCGATTTTAGTAACATTTTGTTCATTTTTAAAGTGGAATAAATGTTTCAATAGATGACAATCAAATTGACATTAGATGTCAATCGTTTGATTTTATGTCAAATTTTTCTTAATATCCCAAGGGAGTTATGACCCTTATAATTCCCGCGTAACTAAGACGTTATAAGCTAATAATATACCGGTCAGAAATAAAGAAATAAACATACAACTACATACAAGAAAGTTAATCTGAATTTGAAGATAAATAAATGTCACTTTCAGAATCTGAACCAGAATCTGACACATGAATTATCAGTGGCTTAACCTTGTTATGTTTATAAATTATAATAATAACTATTTATTAATGACTTTATTTACATCATTATTTTATATTTATTTGACAATGACAATCCTTCACCAGTCCAGGTAAGACCTCAGGATCTGTCACATCTCCCCCTCATAAGATCTGTCACATGATATTTTGATTTATGATGAAACATTTGACAAGCATTTGAAAGGATTATAAAAATATTAAATCGATGCCGAGAAAAATCTATAACGCTAAACGCTAGTAAATTTTTATTTTTAAAACCTTGGCAAATATAAATTACGTACTTCTATATCCTTGTGTTCACATTGTATTTTACAGTTGATATATCCCAACATACGAAATATAGAGGAATCACCTGATATCAAATTAATGTTATTGTGATTTAATTGGTTTGTAGATATTTGCATTTTCTTTAAAAAATCTTCACCAGCAACTGTAACTTCAGCACCAGTGTCTGTAATGCCTTGATACCATAGTGTTTTATTATTTCCAATTTGGTTAACCTCAACCAACATCTTACAAGAATTATCTAATTTATGGCCATATGTTACCTTATTTATAGCTACAATTCCAACTGTTGCATTTTCATTGGAGGTGGCATTACTGGTTCTACAAAATTCGCTAAAATGCCCTCTTATATTGCATTTTTTACATATAAATTGTTAGCCGGACATTCACCTAAATTTTTGTGCCACGGGTTATTACATCTAAAGCATTTTTTGTTGGTTTTGCCCCTTTGTAGTATTTTAAAGATTTCTTTAATGTATTGTTGTTCTTCTTTAGCTGCTGTCTCTTCATTTTCACATAGTCTTCTAATATCATCTACACTGGCAGTATCTGGAAGTGTTCTACATTTTCTTCTTAAATCTGCATCATATAATGACTCTATTATATGATCTGTTAAACACTGATCGTAGCAATGAAAACAAGGTTCAGTCAGTTGAAATAATTTTAATTTTTCTCGGTAAAATTGAGTAAATGTCTCACCCTCGTCTTGTTTTTGGTTTATAAATTTGCTACGTAGAATCCTTTATAATTTATTGGGTGTCCCGTGAATCGCTTTGCTGCTTGTCAGCAGGGTTCTGGGTATTAAGCCGCAAGAATTATCCGTTTAAAAGACGAGAAGCGACTCGTTTCTATAAGAATTTTCTATTAGATCTCAACCATAAGGCTCTCAGGGGGATTTTCAACCTACAGATCCTTTAGGTAGGTACTTCAGTAGTTTCTTATCATATTCCCATCACACGAACAAATTCGCAATTCAACATCGAGCACACGTATACAGAGAACATACTGAAACATCCCTTTATGGCATCGTATACACGGTGTCGTAACACGTACTAACCGGATTTTTTGCGAGAAACTCGTACAGCTCCTTTAAGACGACGTGTTTTCATAGAAATCCCCCTTAATTAAATGCCAATTACGGCGGCCTTTATTTGGTCGCATTATCATTTAATCAAGGAACGGACCGCTGTTCGATTGTTTAGCTTTTTTAGGTACGCGACGGGGTCCTGTTGGGGCTGCCGACGCTTATTTTTAGTTTAACCCACACAGTAAAAAATATCCACCTGGTAAAAATCATGTCAGGAGTGGTAAAAAAAAGTAGTGTTGTTACCACCCGGATCAACATAATTTACCACATTTTTACACTTATATGGGACCAAAGTTGTTGTATTAAATTTGCCTATGAATTTAACTATTTAAAAAGTTAATTTTTTATTCCATTTTACACTCTATCAGGAAAATTAATTACAATGACAATTAATAACACCATATTAGCTTGTAAATAAATCCCGCTAGAAGGTTATTTTACCACATTGAGTGTAAAACTTATTCTTTAATCGTTTTTTTACACGCCCCGGGTAAAAATACCTAAACCCGTGTTACCGAAAAGACAGGCGGCAACAAGTGGTGTGAACTTCTAGGAATTGACAGATGACGCCGACGCTACATGCAAATTCAACTTTCAAGTTGTGCTCTTTGAACGTGATATAGAATAATGTTATATTTAAATTAAAATATAGAAACAAAGCAAAGTTCTGTAAAGTGCCAAATGAGAGTGCCTCTTATGAGGATCTTGTTAAATTGGGTAAGCATATTGACGAAATTTATTAGAAACCTTACTAATAAGTACGCCATTTTTAAGAAACTAAGTAGGTATATAAATTGTTACAGTTTTCCCTTTAGTTTTTAAATTATTCTGATATAAGCTACTAATATAAATGTATTCCTTTTTTATATAAATACTTAGATACCCTTTTACATATTTTACTTCATATATCTCTAAATAAATATACGATTAATATAATACTCATTCATTTTCATTCTTTTATATTTTTCCAAAGCATACTTTTATTTAGTTATTTAGTGTTCTAAGTATACATATATTTATTATGTTATTTGTTTTGTTAAGCTTAACAATGAGGTACATTAAACGTAGATATATATATGTTTAATTTACTAAATTGTTAAACTATATATAATAGGTGTGTCATTTTGTTCAACTAGTTATAATAATAAGTGTAAAAAAGATTACAGGGTTTTCCAGTTCTGTTGCAACCATCATTTTGTTTATAAATAAACGATAAATAATACTCAATATTTTCATTCATTTAACAAACCTTTTCCAAGCGATCTAAAGATTTTATATATATTAGGGGCTACTACTTTCGGCTTTGATTAAGTCATTCAATCATGTATCAAACTAAGCATAGGTTAATTATGTAAAACATCTTAAATGCATAATTTTTAACATTTTAATTATAGACGCCCGGTTAGTTTGATACGGGATTAAATGACTTAAACAAAGTGGAAAGTATTCTAGCCCTGGGTAGATTATTTTATTACACTCACTATAGTAAAGTCACACCCAAATAAAATAAAATTTACACTACAATAATATGATATTTACACTAATTAATCACAAATTACCATTAAAAAATGGTTTACTTACACCTCTCATTATTTCTTTTACACCCTAGAAGGATATGTTTACAATCTGTGAGTTTAATTTACACACGATAGTGTAAATGTACCTACCCATAAACTAGAAGAAATAACACATCAAAAAGTAAAAAAACCATTCAAAAATGTCTTTTTTACAAGATATACTGATTGGTTAATATACTTGTCCATATATATAATTTTCCTTATATATGTCTTAATGTTGCTCATATTTAAAAGCCCTTACATAAAATATCCAAGTACCTACATCTAAAAGATACGACCAACATCAAAAATTATACAGGCATACTCGTATAATAATACACTCAGCCATTTCATTGTATTGTGCAAGATACCCAACACAATAAAAAACCGGAACAATTACGGGGATCCAGTTTGACCCATGGGTCATCGAAATTATTGTGACCAGGGGTTCACAGAGGTATAGCAGGTCTCTTAAAAATGAAACACGTTTTTTTTATTGTCTTTATAGATGGTCCGGGCTTTGTTACCCTACGTTTTGTGTACAAGAATGCGGAAAAAGGGTCGAGCTTTTAATATTATGTAACATTTTACGACGTTAGTGTTTTTGGAAAGGTATATTTCCCACAGAATTAGAGCCTGGTTGAATAGGAAAAGCAAGTGATCCTGCTAAATTTAAAAATAGCATTGGCAGTGCCGAGAAACTCAATAATTTTTCTGCAAGAAAATCAAAACAATTTGCATTATAAACTGATTGATCACGTGCATGATCAAAACATTCCGTAGGTGATTTGTTTTTTTAATGGCCTTCAATTTTTAGACGATTTCCGTTTTTAGTTATTATTCTTTTGTTAGATAATCACACGGACAAAACCTATATATCCTGTCATCGGTTAAACAAGACAAAATATCTGTTTATTTTTTTCGGACGAACAATGTTCCTTATCTTTTCGAAAGGAACAAATAAGATAGTCGGTAAACCCCAATAACCACACTGATGTCCTGCACGGATGACAACAAGTGGTTTAAGAATATCTTGTAAATACATTAAGAAAAAATCATTTATAAGTCCCATGTAAATTTTGTCTCCCCCTATTAATTTTAAACCAAAATTGTATTAGACTTTTTTGAAGGTCCTTGTATGATGAACTGACACACTAAATCTTATTATATTCTAATAAGCCAACAAAAACTAATTTAAGGTTCAAAAAGTAGTTCATTCTAACAGTGGTTAAAGTTTTAAAAATGGTAGGAATAAAGGTCTGTCCAAACCATACACATTTTAATAGAAAATTGGGGGAGGTAAGCGATCTCTAGATATTAGAAATGTGATCTCATAAAAGGAAGACATGTTTCGATCTTAATGAAGGTCATCTTTAGCAATATGTACACGATAGAAAATAGAGAGTCAGAAGAGGGCAATAAAAAAGGGCTAACAAATGCTTGCCAACGTTTCGCTTTAATGGTTAAAGTTTCTTTAGGGTCTGCATTTAAAAGAAGGGGATGAGCCAATCTGACATTAAAATACAGAAAAATGATATTTTTTCAGGATTAAAACTTTTTAAAAAACTGTAAAAACAATCACAAAACAAACACACTTAATGCCCAGCAGGAACTGTTAAAATCATTATATATACTCACCATCACAATTAATTTCTAATTTTGTATTATATAATTTTTGCTATCTTTAACATGTATAAACATCAGCTCTTTCCAATGTGTACAAATTATGACTATGGCCACTGTTATAGATTTTATTGAAAAGGGTAGTTAGGTGTGTGATGCTGTCCTCATCCAACAATTTAAGTAGTTCGGCAGAACCCCCTCCTATTTAAACCTTCCCCGAGAAAGTGATGGTGTTCTTCACGATTCGAAAAGATTAGACAAATAGTTTTCGCACTCTTTGCAACGCTGACCCGGACTTACTAAATACAAATTCTACACTAGTGCCTGGAACAATAAAATCTCAGTAACCTCATGCTAAAACAACAACTCAACTTTTCACATTGACATGCTTGTGTCATTTTTTATAACCACAAGCGGTACCCACTTTCGAAAATCGAAGATACATAACCACTTATTATGTGATAAAAAAAAATTACCAACAATAATGTCTTTGTTACGATCGCTTGTCTTACTTTAAGAAAGAAATAATTACTATTATAATATGCCCCAGTTTGTACAAAAAATACATGTTACGTATTATATGCATAGTTAAAAAGCAAATAAGGAAATGGCACAACGTGCACACGTCCTTTGTATGCATTGATTGTTATCGACCTGTATGGAAGTTAACGGTTTATGGAAGAGATCGGTAGGGTAATTTATTAATGAATTATTTGTATTATTTTATTTATACAAAAACTGATTACAATTATCTAAATTTCAGTTTAAATCGAGGGTCCTTTAATTCAAGGTAATACCTAAGCATATTGGTTTCTTTATAAAAAGTTCTGCTTGATGCGCAAATAATATTGACATATCAAAACTTAAGATATCATGTACCGGCAAAAAAATATAGAAACACAGAATTTCGTTAAGAGGGAAGTACCCTCAATTTTTATTTTAGGGCAAATTGTTATAAGAAAACTTTACTAAGGACTACAAAACGTGGTCGGATACAATTTTTCGTTAAAATATTTTAATTTACAGGGTACCATCAAAAACACCTTGAGCATTCATTACCTCTTGTTGAAAAACGTAAAAAAATAATGCGAGATTATTTCATGTTCTAAAATCAACCTATCTACCTATCAGAAATATTAAAAACATTTAATTTCCTTATAGCTTTTGATGACACCCTCCTTATATTTAGATTGCCGACTCTGTCCTATTGAGTCTTAAGTCTTGAGAACTAACCTAACTCTAGACTCTCGACGACGTCCTTTGCCATAACCAGAGTGATTATCTGTTCAGCTGTTTCCTCGTCCCGCTGACAGAACCTGCCTAAAGATCCGGCAGTACTGTCAAATTCAAATGTTTATTCAGTTGATACTGTTCACAATGTCCTATAAGAAATCAGTTTCCAGAATTTTGAAAGATCAATGCCCTGTTAACATCAACTACGAGAGAATTTCCAAGGGAACAATTATTGTTGTATTAGAAGTTATTACTAACAGAATATTGATAACTTGGACATGAGAGGTAAGGCTGTATTTATTTAATAATACTGTTAAAGTCCGTTCACAGATTTAAGAGAATTACTTACCGACTCGTGTTGACGCCTGTTTAAAACCAGACTGGGGTCTACATAGGCCCGCACTGAATTGTATTTCAAGCATGGATGATTTGACACAAATAATAAACAATTTTAGATAGAATATATTATAATTAATTAATGCAACTACAGTTTACTCATTTAATTCATTTTCACTGTCACTATCAACACCTATGTTAATAATAAATCTTTCTGTAATATTCCCAATTTGAATTGTATGAATTTTCAACAGTTTTAATATGCGAAACACAATTTTTCCAGCTACTCACAGGCACTAGCACTAGCGTTTATAGTGGGTGATACATTATTACGTCTAACAGCAGATTTTAATTGATGCCATATGTGTTCTATGGGATTAAATATACAGTGATACGGCGGAAGCCTTAGCACTGTATGCCCCTTACTTTTAGCGTAGCTGTCGCAGTAGTACTCCTTTTCCAAGTTCAGAAATTTAAGCACATCAAGAAACTCTCTTCTAGTATAACTTTCATGACATACATCTTATAAATTTTGCGTTGGACTAAATTTTCATCGCTGCGACCTAATTTTTTGCAAGTCCCAGAATCTTTACTTCTTTTCCTTTCGGTGATGGGTTTATTTACAATTTTCCATACTGTTTTTTTCCGAAATCTTAGTCATGTGGCTGTTTCTTCAATACATTCCATTTTACTCAACTTTTCACGTTCTATGAGAGTTGTATATACATTTTTTATAATCCCTTTAGAATCTAAAGATAAGCGTCTTCTTCCATTTTCATTTCCGCACCTGTACCCCCTCCGGCTGTTCGATACTAGATTCACCAATCCACGGACGCTACATATTTGGATAATCAAAGCTGCGTTTTTATTTCACACGAACTAATAAGATGACTGGTTTTGCAACACTGATTCGTCTACTTATTTTTTTCCCATTATTTAATAAGGCTTTGTAAACTAATTACGGCCAAGTACGGTCCCTACACTGATAAAATTAATTATTTGAGTTAAAAAAATTTACAGTTGACTCAAATAAATATTTGTTTTCTATTAGCCAAGCAAATATGTATTTGAAAAATACCAAGGGATTATTTGCCTCAATTAGTATCATCTGATTTGATACAAATTACTTTTTATTTGGAACTAATCACTAAATACAAAATTCAAGCAAATAATTATTTCCTTAACAGTAACCTAACTTAAATAAGCCGTTTCAATGACTTAAGGTAAATAGGTTAAAAGTTAAGTTAACAAAATGTTTACTTGATTGATATTTATATATATTTTATCAAGTACATATTTATTTTACTTTTGTTTTACATGTATTTGCCGTAACAACAACGTTATTTAATTAAACAATTTAAGTGATTTGATTTAAATAAACCGGTGATTTCCATCAAAGTGATTGTTTTTTTATTCAAGTACATAATTGTTTAACTTGTCTTTTATATTTATTTAGATCAAATATAAATTTATTTGGTTTAAATACCTTTTTTTAATTTTCAATAGATCAGAATGTTCATTCAAATCAGTTCTTATTTTATCCAAGTACGTGTTTATACAGACGTCACATAAAAATAAGAAATATTGAAATGTTGCTATTGAATATGGTTTAATCAGTACCTATACCTACCATAATAATCACAAACCTTATCAAATTGTTTATAGTGTTCAAATAATAAGGCAAACCAACAGAAAAAAACACATTTTTGCCGAAAATAAAGGTTATGACAAATTACGCGCACGCGCATAACTATTTTTACATAAAAATAACATAAAATTTAAAAGATAACCATCTCTTATTTTATTTCTTATTTTTATGTTATGTTATGTGTTTCTATAAACGTCTTATGGCAGATCTGTAGATTCAACTGTTATTTTATTTTTATGTTATGTTATCTTGCTGTATAAACCGACCATTAGTTGTTGTTCCCCTTAAAATATACGTCAATAAAACATTATAGAGAAGTTAATAACTTTGATAAAAAATTAAATAAAGTCAAATTTGCAAATATTAGGTACAATAATTATTAATATTATATTCTTTATATTATATTTTTTACGTTAGGAGATTTGATAGGTATTGAATTATGGTGAAAATTGAGAAAAACTGTCTTATTTGTAACCTAGGTAGCCATGATTTATAAATACCTGGCTACATTTTTCTAAAAAGATTTTGTGTTCGAAATTTCAAATTAGGTATTACAAGTATCTTTTCTTTGTCTCTTATCTTACTTCTTTAACTCGTTTCATGCGTAACTAAAATATTCAAATATAGTTTCCTACCTTGAAAAGTATCTAACATATGGGATATACCCCTCGATATACCCCAATCTTCTAAATAATTATTCATATTACGTTTATTCCCCATATCTTCGTTTTAATTTTTGATGGAACCACTAACTTCTGTTCCACTAACAAAGAAGATTTCACCACTGACCAAAACGCGATGATCAGGCCACTTTTGTATAGCCAATCAAATTACTCAAAGCCCAAAGTAGGCGACAGGAGTTCATTTAAATACTTAATTATTTGTTTGGATGACCAAATTGTTTGAAAAGCTCGGCAATGAATGATTTTAAATTAAAGTTAAAGGTATTTAGTTCTTAACTTGAAATGTACTTCGATTAAATAATTAGTTATTTAGATTTTGTTATTTTAGTGGTTTTTTGGTAAGATATTTGTTTGAAGGGTTCTATGATTTGACACAAATCAACCAACAGTCAAATAACTTTGCAAATAAAACGAAATACTCTCATTTATTTCAGTTAAATCAAATTTAGTTAATTAAAATCACATTTATTTATTACCAATAATTATTCACCAAATAAATCAGATTATTTGATTAAGGGAGCACAGTTTTATCAGTGTACCTGGATAATAAAATCATTATCTCTATGATCCTTGAAACCCTTTCAACAAAGAAATTTATGATGGGTGATAACTAAAGGCAGGTAGTCATTCTCTTAAATCTGTGAACGGACTATACTTGCAGCAACGGCACTTATTCTTACATGTATAATGCACCATAAAATTTTAATTGCAAGTTGTTAAGCATTACCTGAGAACTACTCATACTAGAGGCAACATAAATTAATAAAAAGGAAATTGAAGCAGGTGCAGGAAAAGAAGATTTAAATCGGTTGCTACTGGCGGCCACTGGCTACTAAGATTTTTAACTTTATGTACTTCAGAAATAGTATGAAATAAATCTGTTTTTTTTTTATATATACAGAAAAGGCGATATTTCATGATAATGCCTGAAACATTATGTTTCAGTCTTTTTCTCTGTACCTGCTATTTAAAAGATACCGCTAATATTTACTGCCTTACATTTTATCATTTGTACTTAGTTGCCTATTCAAATGATCGCATCTCGAGTATATAGAGTGTTCCGCCATTCTGTGAAACAGTCGTACATTGAGATATTATCACTTTTAGTTTATTCGATACAGTGTCTTGGAAGAAATGTTTATCAAAAAAGTCAATCCTGTTATACGAAATTCATTTGATATACCCCAAGACTTAAGGCTAAGGCAAAATAAAAATATAGCTAATGTGGCTATGTACAGGGTTATCCAACCAAGACTGGACAAGGCGATTTTTTGACTTTTCCTGTACTTTTATAAAAAAACTGAAATAGCCATCTTAAGTCATTTTCTCCCGCGAATTCGAATATATTTAGCAAAAAACAATTGAACATCAAACAAAAGTACTAGGGGTCACTTTGATATTTTTTTAAATGGGATGCCGTATTTTTAATGAGCTTATCCGATTTCTCATATAAATTTTGATCTAAAATGTTGGATTTTTAATTCAAAAACGCCTTTTTTCTTCATTTTTAAATTCGGAAAATGTTCGTCTACCGTAAGATTAATACCTGATAGATGGATACCCGTTTCACCTGTTCACCCTTTAACCTGCTTTAAAGCGTCCGTCAGTTAGACAAAATAACCAAGTTTCAAATTTCTATATATTTTTCACGAATTAATTACAAATTTAGTAGTTTTTGCAAATCTATTATTGCTTACGTATAAAAAAAGTATGACATATTAGAAAAAACTATAAACTAAAGTGAATAACTTTAATCTCAATAATATAATTGTTCTATGTGTCCTCCATTATTTTCAAAACATGACCGATGCCCCCTTTTCAATCTCTCCAAAGAATCTCTTACAATATTTTGGTCCTGGGTAAGTCTATTAATTTCATTTATAATTTTTTGCTGAATGTCCTCCAGACTTCTGTTGGGTCGTTGATAAACTACATTTTTTAAATGACCCCATAAAAATGTATCCATTGGCGTGATATCGGGGCTATTTGGTGGCCAATGAATTGTTCCGTTACGGCCAATCCACTGATTGTAACGCTCGTTTAGGTATGTTACCACTTCTCGAACTGCATGAGGCGGAGCACCATCCTGCTGCCAAATGATATTGTTGTAGGCTTGCAATGGCAACCTTTCCAAGAAATCCTCGATATCGTTATGAAGAAAATGGAGGTATCTTTGGCCTGTTAAAGAGCCACGATAAAATAGTGGTCCAATAATTCGATTTTCTAACATCCCACACCAAACATTAAGTGAGCTCCAACCTTGAAACTTTATCATTTCATATCTATGAGGGTTAACTGCTGCCCAGTATCTTGTATTTTTCCGATTGTATACCCCCGATGTTGTAAATGACGCTTCGTCACTCCATAGAATTTTATTATATAAATTATAATCTTCGTCTTGCTCTCTCATCAGCATTGAAGCAACAAATCGAAATCGCAGTTCTTTTTGAAGCTGTGTTAAGTATTGAACGGGAAGGATGCAATATGGTTTTAGATCACATTTTTTTAAAGTTCTGTGAACTGTTCCATAGCTTACTCTCCGGAGCCCTGGACCATACCTTACTTCTCGTACCGCTTGCGGAATAGAACTCTTCGGATTTATAGTAAAATATTGAACAATAGCTCGATCCCTTATATTCCGTCTTTTCATCTTTCTTGGCTTATCTTTCAATGTCTTACTGTCTTCAAATAGGGTCTTAATTCTGAGAATTGTATCCACTGAAATGTGTCTCTGGAAACTCTCAAAAAATGTTCTTTGTGTTTGTCGAGCATTCTCTCCACTTTTGTAATATAATTTTATTACATTTAGCCGTTATTCTAAAGAATATTTCATTATTTGTAATTAATTCGTGAAAAATATATAGAAATTTGAAACTTGATTATTTTGTCTAACTGACGGACGCTTTAAAGCAGGTTAAAGGGTGAACAGGTGAAACGGGTATCCATCTATCAGGTATTAATCTTACGGTAGACGAACATTTTCCGAATTTAAAACTGAAGAAAAAAGGCGTTTTTGAATTAAAAATCCAACATTTTAGATCAAAATTTATATGAGAAATCGGATAAGCTCATTAAAAATACGGCATCCCATTTAAAAAAATATCAAAGTGACCCCTAGTACTTTTGTTTGATGTTCAATTGTTTTTTGCTGAAGATATTCGAATTCGCGGGAGAAAATGACTTAAGATGGCTATTTCAGTTTTTTTATAAAAGTACAGGACAAGTCAAAAAATCGCCTTGTCTAGTCTTGGTTGGATAACCCTGTAGATACAAGGTGCCAATTTGAAAACAAACAGCATGAGTTATAAGAGGCTCTATAGTTGTATCTAACATTTGCGCATAAATTTCACCAGTTAAATTTCCGGATATGATTCAAGGATGGCCTAATAATTGTTTGACAAAAAAAATATGATACATCTCCCTCTCTATCTTCAAAAATGGCCACATAAGTGGGGGTTGACATCTCGTGACACAAGTACTTCTTATTGTTTGCTGGCTGGATGCTGAAATTCAGCAGGCCATTGCAACCCAGTAGAATAGACTTAGGTATTGTTTGACTCGCTTTCTTGGAAACTGCAGTCCTTCATAATATACACCACTACCACACCCATGTAATAATACGAATTCCGCATCCCTATGGTGTCCATCATAGTATCTTAAGTCGTTAACAAACAGTGATATTTGTAACAATATTTTAAATGAAAAGAAAATTTGACTTTTACGATATGCAAGCGAGAGATAGGTACACCTTAAAATCAGTGAAAAAGGGAAAGTGCTGTGAAATGGAGAACGACGGCATCAGCGAATTTGCCATAAAACCTTATTGTTTTGGTGAACGTAGAGTTCTTAAGAAAGTACCTAACTAATCAGTCGGAACCTAAACAAATCAACGCACAACAAATTATTTTAGAACGATATTTCCATACAGAAGAGAATAAAAACTTTGTTGTAGAATACAAACTATGCCCATGCAGGTATACCAGGATTTTTTTAGGCGAATGTTGCTTAAATCAATAGATACAACCTAAGTAAGGCAAATGGTACCAAAACAGCGACCCACGCACATCGCATCGGTTCAAAGAACAATATCTGTATAATACCAATAAACTCTTGTAGTAAAAAAAAAGCATTTTTTAGCACCAATTAAGGGAAACAATGCAGTGCTTACATGGTACCACAACCTAAAGTGCCACTAAATCACTACTTAGACTATGCCCTAGTACCACCAAAGGTATTATGGTACCATAATCGGTTTTGTTATGGTACCGCAAGACAAAGAAAATGCATTAGAAAGCAGTACCGAACTAATTGCGGTGTACCGACTAGAAGATATACATTGCATTGCGTCACACACCCACTTTACTTTAAGTATAGGTGCATAGGTGCATTGGCGATGTTGCCAAACGTATTAAAGTTTACTGATTATTCAAGCTATATTGTAGAACGTAATAATTTATAGATTTTTTTGTAAAATAACTGTTTTTTTTTCAGTTGTACCTGTAGCGAAGGATACACCGGCCAAAACTGCGAGAGCGAGTATATACCATGCGATCCTAGCCCGTGCGCTAACGAGGGGATATGTAGACCAGGAGAAAAACACACCTACACATGTGAATGTCCATCTGGTAAGTGAAATGTGCACTAGTTATTGTTTAGGAGGAAAAATGAGGGCATGCCCCCTGAATTCATTGTATCCGTTTGAGAATTTTATATATTTTTTTAAATATATATATAGTGGTTGTTGGTGTTATTTTTTACCATTTTGGAATTATGCGAAAATATAATAGAACTATCATTATCCTCATTAAAGTTTTGTAAATGGCTCATGTTACTCATAGCGATGTCACCTTGACAAATCTTAATAAACGTTGTCAACATCAGGGTCTAAATGGGATACTCTGAAAAGCAAAAGCTCGAAATTCTTAAAATATATATCAAATGTAAACACAACAAGCGAGAAGGGCAACGTGAATTCAGAAGGCGACATGCACATTTAGTAATTCCTAACGAAAAGACTTTCCGAAATGTGTTTGGTCAACTTTCTGAACGAAAAACATTACAAAGAAAGACAAGGCATTATCGGATGCTTGAGGATGAAGAACTTGCTGTTCTTTTATATTTTCAAGGTAATTTTCATTTGTTTTTATATTCGCTTCGTATCATTTAGAAGCTTAATTTGTTTTCAGAAAATCCATAAAATTCGATAAGGGACTGTGCAACATATCTTGGCAAATGTTGCACAGTAGTTTTTAAAATTCTGAAACGGCATAAACTTCACGACTTTAAATTCAGAAGAGTTCAAAAATTAACAGAACAGAAGCAAAGACGTTTGAAGTTTTGCCGTCACATGACAAACATCCTCAACAAGAACGCCAATTTGTTTGAGAACATTATATGGAGCGATAAATCTTCTTTTAATACGGCTTCAGCTCCAAATCCCAAAAACACACACTTCTGGGCATCGCAGAATCCGCATGTGACAGTTGAAGTGATACGTTCTGGGTGGGTATCAGTAAATGTGTGGTGCGGCACAGTGCAGAACAGAATCATCGGTACAATTTTCATTGATGGATCTTTAAATGGAGTTAGATATCGTGAAATGCTTGCACTTTCCTCTAAACGCCGCAAGGAATTTTATGTGGCAGCAAGATGGTGCTCCATGTCATAGTGTTCTTCCAGTTACAGAATACCTCAATGAGAATTATAACATTTGGATTGGTCATGAAGGGACGCTTGCATGGCCTCCCAATAGTCCTGACTTAACACCATTAGACACATCTCTTTGGGGCTACCTCAAAGACAAGATATCTGCATACAGACCAAATAGTGTTGCCGATTTGCAGGAACAAATCCAAATTGAAATTGACTTTCTCAACTTCGGTAGGTTAGATATCATTGCTAATGCAATTGAAAAAGAGGGTTACCAATCCTGCATTTTAATGAACGGTGGCCATTTGGGGCAATTATAAAAATAATATATATGTTGTGTTATGCTTCAATTTCGTTCCAAAACGGTAAAAAATTACCCCAACAACCACTATATATATTTAAAAAGAGGATAAAATTCTTTAACTGATACAATAAAAAAATAGGGGGTTTTTGAAAAATTTGAAAAAATTGTCACTTGTCAAAAAACTGTCACTTCCGATATTCAGTTGTTTTTGTTTATTTCATTTTCTGAAGGTTCGGTGAAAATGCTATAACTTTGCTAATTTAACAATTTCTCTAAAACCAATAATAATGGATATTGGGCAAAATATACGCGAACACCCTGTACAGGGTCTTCCAACGAGGACTGAACAGGGGCTCATTTTTGAGCTTCCTTGTATTTAAAGAAAAATCCAAAATAGCCAATCGATGTACTTTTTCCTGCAGAATTCAAAAATGAAACCAAAAATTTATTTGAACCAGAACAAAAGAGTTACGCTATGGATAAGGTGTTTTTTAAATGGAACATAGCTTTTTTTATACGATTTTTGGAACGAGTGATTTTTTTTTTGTTCGTTCTGATTAAATATTTAATATTGTGACAGCTATTTTTATTAAATTTTAATGTTTTATTCAGTATAATTTAACTTTAACCTGTTTGAAACATACACTAGGTAATAAAGGTATAATCACCTTTGAATCCTTCAAAGTCAAAAAATTTGACAAATTTACTATAATATTGCCGAAATGAAATATTCATTAGATGAGAGATTGCAGATTGTTATATTGTTCTACAAATGCCAAGAAAATGCAAGAGAAGCAAGGAGAAGATTTATTGCAAATTTTCACAGAGATATATCCGTCAATACTATTCAAATTTTTTGACTTTGAAGGATTTAAAGGTGATTATACCTTTATTACCTAGTGTATGTTTCAAACAGGTTAAAGTTAAATTATACTGGATAAAACATTAAAATTTATTAAAAATAGCTGTCACAATATTAAATATTTTAATCAGAACGGACAAAAAAAAAATCACTCGTTCCAAAAATCGTATAAAAAAAGCTATGTTCCATTTAAAAAACACCTTATCCATAGCGTAACTCTTTTGTTTCTGGTTCAAATAAATTTTTGGTTTCATTTTTAAATTCTGCAGGAAAAAGTACATCGATTGGCTATTTTGGATTTTTCTTTAAATACAAGGAAGCTCAAAAATAAGCCCCTATTCAGTCCTCGTTGGAAGACCCTGTACCTGTGTTGAGTATAAAGTAATCAAGATTAGTAATTAGGTATAGGTTCTGCTATATCACTAATATGATTACATTTTGCCCAGCATTGACTATATAAATCTTATTTTTATACGCTTTGTTGCGGTTTCCACGAATTTTATTGTCGTTAAAAAATAGAGTTTTTCTAGCTTATCTCTGACCGAAAACAATAAAGCTCAA
The DNA here is from genome assembly GCA_963920685.1 of Polydrusus tereticollis. Lineage (NCBI taxonomy): Eukaryota > Metazoa > Arthropoda > Insecta > Coleoptera > Curculionidae > Polydrusus > Polydrusus tereticollis. Next base: position 10,733,360 of record OY987332.1, on the reverse strand, counting down.
CAGGCCATTCCCACGGTAATCAGTACAACTAGTACGAGAACTCGACCCACGCCCGCAGTGTTCTCGTATCGCTTATCACTGCGGACCCGAATTCAGATTCCTTTGCGGCTTGGAGCTTCCTGCACGCGACCCTGACTTTGTTCCCTTTTATTTTTATATCTTTACGCACAGTATTTCTTCAAAATGGTATGACCAGTGATGCGCGATAATAATAATACAAAGTGGTCTAGGTAAATCGAAATCTCTTTTATTGTCGATTTTTCAGAAAATTTTGTATAAAAACACATACCAGGTGATGCATGGCTTAGTGGAGCATAGAAAATCCCATGTAAATTTTGAGGTGGCTTAATATTGGCTCCCCTGTACATTTTAGAGAAAAATTGTATTGTAATTTTTTGAAGAGGCCGATATAATAAAGCCATGTGCCACGATTAAATAAATTTTAATAAGCCAATCCTAACTTATCCAATTAAATGTGTCGGCAAAATTACGAAATTTTCATAGTTTAGGTAACACAGCAAACTACTATTTGGCATTGACAGAACGAAAAGTAGCGTCATTGAAGGCGCAATAATTATAGCTAAATATGAGCTACTCCATTAAGGAAAAAGTAACTATGATTAAGTGGTATTATACAGTTTAAGAGCAGTGTCTGAAATGTTTTCAGTTCAATTTCCTGATAAGCCTATCCCTTCTATTTCAATAATTAAACTTATCATTAGTAAATTTGAGTCCAAAGGCACTGTAATGAATAACTGTGAATGCTCAATACAGACATAAATTTTTTTTATCTGCTTCAGCTGCAAGTGTCTTTAGCGACCAAATTTTTTCTGATGCAGGAATTATTTATTGTTAACGAAAGAAATAAATTGATACCTGAGCGTGGCGAAATTTTGATATTTTTGCACTGCAATTTAAAGAAATTAAACTTTGATTATTAGTGCATTCCTTACAACTTTTATTTAAACAAACTATATACTTATATTTATTTTTGGTGAAAGTAGTTTGAATACTTTGTTCTTTTTTGTTTTTTAACATATAAGAATTACTTTTTATTTATTTTTTAATGTTTAGTTGTCTTTTCCACCCTGTAGTTATTTTATTTAAAATTTTACTTCAAACAATTTGTTTTAATGTCATTTCAATTTAATTAGTAAGTTGTTCCAAGCTTAATTTGATGACATAAAAAAAGCGTTAAACTCCTGACCATAGGCGTCGCTTCTACCAAATAATTAAAATGCGGATTGCTGCAAATTTTTAATATGATTAAATTATATATATATAGTATATATAATTATATATCTATATTATAGCTTGTGCATTATAATTTATATCGATAAAAGGTTTGTTTGTTCCCGTGACTTCGCTTGCAGAGAATATCCTTAAAATGGTCTTTCTGTAAAGAAAAATGCTAATTTTGTCAAAAACAATTTAAAAATATTGTTAATATCGATAAGAGGTTTGTACCCGTGACATCGCCTGCAAAGAATACATGCATTTAATATTTTAAGAATGGTTCAAAAAACCCATCCATAATTCTCAAAGAGACCTTTATAATTATTGTAAAAGAAACAAAAATGAACGTCTCGGTCTCAGTATTTATTTTTGGTGACGCGTTTCACCCTATAGGGGCATCATCAGACCTACAAATACAATCACCTAATGCACAAAAGATAAAATAGAACACAATATTTAGCTTAAAAATATGGTCTAGTCACACTAAACCCGTTCCCAGCACGGGAAAACAATAGAAAAATATTAAAAACATTAAAAAACATCAAAATACATTAAAAAATATAGACACGAACGTCCTTACAACACATCAAAACAATATTAAAAGTTAGGTTAAGCTAGCTAAATAAAGTCAAAACAGAAAATATCGGGAAAAAAAAATTATAAAAAATGTATTACTTAGAATTGATTTGAACTTCTGACCACTACACTACGGAAGCATTCATACTTGGACAGGGTTTATGTGTCATTAAAATTCAATAAATTAATAAAAATCAGACTCGGCTCAAAATTAAACACATGGTTTACACAGTTTAAAATTGGACTTTTCTTGGCCTTTGTTATTTCCAACTTCTCCAACAAATCCAATCTCTTACCCTTTGGGCACTCGTGTAAGACAGTAATGCCCTCTTGAGAGAAAGAATGTTTGCTCTTTAAGAATGGTCTTTCGGTAAGAAAAATGCTTATTTTGCCGAAAATAATTTTAAAAAAATTGTCTTTGTCCAGCCAGGACCGCGAGGAGGTACTATCAGTTTTCCTTACCAAGAAAGGGGCGGGTACTATGTTAGTTGGAATATACAGTTAGTAGTTAGAATTCACTATATATATTTTAACATCAAATTGATCGCATAAGCAGAATCACAGTAAACGTTCTGTAATATAACGAGTTTTTAAGATACGTGTTAAACGAAGATAATTAATTTAAAATTCACAAACAATTTAATGACTGAAATCGTCAGAACTTTCAGAAGTAGAATCATTTCCAGGTTAGATTACTACTGGCGCTATAGGTGGTGAAACAGAATATCCATTTATTTTTGTAACATAAGCTACGCAATTTTTCCATACATCGCTATGCATTTCGTTATTACCTGCCGAATATTATCAAGGACAACTGCGCTTAAAGTTGGAGGTTGATTATTAAGGGATATGTATTGCTGACAAAAGCAACACATTAGGTACAAATCCATCTTTACTTCCGGCAAGACAACGCAATTTCCTCTCGAATACGGTGTACCAAAAGTACAATTTGTACTATGTCTACCCAACCACACTTAACAGCATCATAAGCATCAAACCAAGTTTTATTTAAATAAATTATACTTTTATCGAATTCATAGTACTCCTTTATTTTGCGCAAATAGTCCTCTCGTAGTTCAATGATACGCGGGGATTCCATTATACATATCAAAAAGTTATGTAGAAAATTAGCTTCAGGATGTTATGCCCTGAGAGTACTTCTCATGAAATGAATATGGCGGTTCTTCGAAATGTTTATTTTGCTTTAATAGAATCTCTTTTGAGATATGGAATTTGTTTCTGGGGAAATTCAAGCCAGTATCTTCTAAATTCAATTTTTATTTTACAAAAAAGAGCTATCAGATATTTGTGCAAAGCTAGATCTAGAGATTCTTGTAAAACTCTATTTATCTCACAAAAAATTTTAACACTAACTTCAATTTTTATATTGGAAACAGTTTGTTTAATTCATAAAAAGCATAGAAATAGTATTAATTTACATACTTATAATACAAGAGAAACCTTTAATATATGTTTACCTATTCCTTCTTCAAGTCTTGTAAAAAAATCCATAATTTATGATTCTAAAAAAATTTTTAATTTTCTTCCAGTTTTTATTAAGAAAATGTCAAATTTTAAAATGTTTAAAAAAAATGTTAAAAATATATTATTGGAAAAAGCTTATTATACTCTAGATGAATATTTTGGTGATACTCTGTCATAATTATTTGCATTTTTTTTGTTTATTCCGATATTTTAAGTTTTATTATATTATTATATTTTATTGTTAATTTAATTTAAAAAAAAGGCTTTGTCGATAAAAATAATTTTTTATGACAATAAAGCATATTTTGATTTGATTTTGATTTGACATTATAACCATTAGATTATCTAATTTTTTATGTTTAAAGCCACATTTTAACAAAACATCACGCCATGTTGTTGTAACCTCGCAATTTATCACGAACCAGTTCTAAAGTTGGCACTATATTATCCTCGTAAAAGTTGTAAATAGTTCGCAGAATAAAATCCCTTGTATTGTCAGCCGTTTTAAATTTTTGATTTATTGGTGTGCGCTTTATTTAATGACCGGTTACAGTCCCTAAATTAATAACGTTATAAATTCTTATAAAACCCAAGTTGTGTTAATTCGTTACAAGTACATTCTTGTACAAAGCGTATTTTCAGTACTTCTCGGATTTTCTTTTTATAAACACGTGTACATATTTAAAATAATGCGTTGACATTGAACATGTAAATCTTTGCTCCTTAACTCCGGACTTATTTCGCTTTCGATGACCGACTCTGGCACCGACTCACTATATTCCTGAGGTAATTCACCTTGACCTTCTGTTTCAAATTGTCGCCAATAAGTAATTACTGTTATAATAAAATATAGGTAACAAGTAAAAACTTACTTGTGTGAATGAAATATGTAAATTACAGTAAATCGTTTCAACCAGCCACGCCACTGTCCGATTTTCAATAAAGCATACCTAAAGCATCAACTGATTTTAAAGCTGATAAGGGATCACCCAATTGGCGAACCTTTAACTATTTGCTGTTCTTGTCTACAGCATATAAATTTGTATTTATATGCTGCTCTATTAATTTTCTGACTTGGAGTCTCATTTCGCACTTTAAATTGCGGGTGAGCGCAGACGATCTATCGCTAGGGTGTCGCCAGTTCTACAAAGTTTTCGTAAGTGTAGGAGGAACATAAGGGGTTGTTAATTGTTTATTTTTTTTATTTAACAACAGCGAAATTCCTTTTAGTTTGATTTAAATTATTTTTGTATAAATACTTTTTCTGAAGTAATAAAAAAATTATTATAATATTCATGAATGGCCTGTTCTTTCTTTTTTTGACATTGGAAATTTCTTGGTTCAAAGTAGATTTGCAAAGTAGCTTATAAGAAAGTTATTGACTATCAATTAAATACTGATATAAAAGAACACTTTTAATAATAAAAATCTAAAATTAATAAAATAATTAATCCTAAATATACCGATGGCGAAATTTTAACCAAAGTACCTACAAGTGATTTATTCACGTTACTAAGGGCAGATCTGCTGACATCATGGAAGGCAATGTATCAAAACTATGTACTAAATAATAAAAACCTCTACACCTCGATTCATTCAAAACTTCCAAGCAATCCACTAATAAAAAGAATGCAGATATCTAGACCTTGTTTCACAGCATATTTTCGTTACATCACTGGACATGGCAAATTTAATATAGACTAAAAATAAATGAAACACCTCACTGCCCTTGTGATAATCAATCTATCGACGATATAAACCACAAGATTTTTAACTGCAGCCTTAACACGACAGCGACAGAGTTCCTCTGTTCAGAACTCGCCAAGCGTAATTTATTGCCCCTCAATTTTATCTCTCTAATGTCGATGGCTAATGTAAATACAGATATTGAAAGTATATTTATTAATTACATTAAACTATCCAGATTTAAAGTGTAAACTATTTAATCTAAAAAATTCCCTACACAGTCCTTGCTTATCCTCATACGTTTTTTCCTTTTGAAGTGGTCTTTACTGTCCCGTGTAAACCAAAAGTCGCCCTGATAGGCCCCAGTGGCGTGAAGCGAATGTCCCCGTGCATATTCCTATGTCATGTACCCTGCCTACCTTATTTCAATATAAGCTTTTGAGTAATCATATTTTAACTTTTATATAATAACAATAATATATTCTGCTGTGGCTAAATGAGCAATGCTCAAGGCCAAAAGAAGAAGAAAAAAAAAATAATAAAAATCTAAAATTAATAAAATAATTAATCCTAAATATACCGATACGATACTGATGCGATCGATATTTATATCGGAATCGGCCCATCACTAATGATTTTGGCATCTAAAACATCTTTAGCACAACGAAAATTGCACAGTACCATTATGGGTACTACTCACAATCAAAGCCAACTCGAAAGAAATCGGTTGTCGGCCGGTACCATTACCGCCATTACAGCTCCAGTCCCGACCCGCCCCGGGGCTCGGTAGTTAGGCCGGCGCTCGTGGTGTCCCCGGGTGGTTCCCGCGACTAGCGATCGTACCGATCGCCGGTTCTCCCACATAAGCGGTACCTTAGGGCTGACACGTCTGTTTTCTAGATGTGAAACGCAGACTGGCTTTGCTTATTAGGTAAAAATGTACGTTGGCTTTTAAGTATTCAAGCAAACAAGCGTAAGTACATGAGGAACTGCCTTTAAGAAATGAGAAACAGCTTTTTTAGGTACCAAAATTAGACAACGCGTTGTTTTAAATATGTACACGTGTTTAAAAAAAGAAAATCCGAGAAGTACTGAAAATACGCTTTGTACAAGAATGTACTTGTAATGAATTAACACAACTTGGGTTTTATAAGAATTTATAACGTTATTAATTTAGGGACTGTAACCGGTCATTAAATAAAGCGCACACCAATAAATCAAAAATTCAAAACGGCTGACAATACAAGGGATTTTATTCTGCGAACTATTTACAACTTTTACGAGGATAATATAGTGCCAACTTTAGAACTGGTTCGTGATAAATTGCGAGGTTACATTGCGTGATGTTTTGTTAAAATGTGGCTTTAAACATAAAAAATTAGATAATCTAATGGTTATAATGGAATCCCCGCGTATCATTGAACTACGAGAGGACTATTTGCGCAAAATAAAGGAGTACTATGAATTCGATAAAAGTATAATTTATTTAAATGAAACTTGGTTTGATGCTTATGATGCTGTTAAGTATGGTTGGGTAGACAGTACAAATTGTACTTTTGGTACACCGTATTCGAGAGGAAAACGCGTTATCTTGCCGGAAGTAAAGATGGCTTTGTACCCAATGTGTTGCTCTTGTCAGCAAAGAATATCACTCAATAATCAACCTCCAACTTTAAGCGCAGTTTTGTCCTTGATAATATAGCGCCAGTAGTAATCTAACTTGGAAATGATTCTACTTCTGAAAGTTCTGACGATTTCAGTCATTAAATTGTTTGTGAATTTTAAATTAATTATCTTCGTTTAACACGTATCTTAAAAACTCGTTATATTACAGAACGTTTACTGTGATTCTGCTCAATTTGTTGTTAAAATATATACAGGGTGTAACTAAATAAGTGTAAAACATTTAAGGGGGTGATTCCTCATCGAAAAAAAGATAGGATCTTTCATATAAACAAACTTTATTGGAACATCCCTTATTAAGATACAGCCCCTTAAAGGGGGTACATAAAATTTGTTATTAATTATTAATTACTTCAATCTCAAAAATTTACAAACTGACAGCTTGATACCAATTTAATTGTCACTATCGCTAATAGCGGCCTACTAGATAAATTAGTTTCGTATTTTCGTTTTATGGCGATATGTATCTTGGTCGTAAAATAATTTTTTGCTGCGAACTGGTTTATTTTGGGCAAAAAATTCAAGAGACATTTTTTGTTTAGAATAAAACAGGCTGTCGGAAATTAATTTTTAAATGGTAAACAAACAATAAGGCAAAAAGTTGCATTGGAAATAAATTTTCACACGTCTGTTTTCTAGATGTGAAACGCAGACTGGCTTTGCTTATTAGGTAAAAATGTACGTTGGCTTTTAAGTATTCAAGCAAACAAGCGTAAGTACATGAGGAACTGCCTTTAAGAAATGAGAAACAGCTTTTTTAGGTACCAAAGTTAGACAACGCGTTGTCTAATTTTGGTACCTAAAAAAGCTGTTTCTCATTTCTTAAAGGCAGTTCCTCATGTACTTACGCTTGTTTGCTTGAAAACTTAAAAGCCAACGTACATTTTTACCTGCAACGCCCATACCGCCTTCTGGACGAAAGAAGAAAAATGGGGAACAAATACAATACAAACTAGCAGTATGGAGAAACTTAAACAAGGAGATTCAGAAGGAAATCCGAAAGGACATCAGACAACACAACACAAGAGTGATCTTGTCTCCCTGTTCATCTTTAAGGGTATATAAATCAAAGATTTTTATTTTAATTTTTTTAACCAATTTTTAATGTTTATTCTTTGTTCAAACGTCTATTAACTGGCCTTAACAATGGGATTAATATAACTACGGGAAACTGGACCTTAGGTCTCCAGTATAATATTTGCAGAATTATACCGTTGATTCTCACTGCCATAAATAATCTACCTGATTAAATCCTATTGTATACGCCTCAGCCTCTTCAAAGCTGCATAAATGGGATCAGGGTCGGCTTGAAAATGTACCTACACCACATGATTTATTTTTATAATTTAAAATAAATAGACAGGAATTTTCCACCTTAAGTACATGCTGTACAGGGTTATCCAACCAAGACTAGACAAGGCGATTTTTTGACTTTTCCTGTACTTTTATAAAAAAACTGAAATAGCCATCTTAAGTCATTTTCTCCCGCGAATTCGAATATCTTTAGCAAAAAACAATTGAACATCAAACAAAAGTACTAGGGGTCACTTTGATATTTTTTTAAATGGGATGCCGTATTTTTAATGAGCTTATCCGATTTCTCATATAAATTTTGATCTAAAATGTTGGATTTTTAATTTATTTTTTTTTTATTTTTTTTTATTTTTAACATTTTCCGAATTTAAAACTGAAGAAAAAAGGCGTTTTTGAATTAAAAATCCAACATTTTAGATCAAAATTTATATGAGAAATCGGATAAGCTCATTAAAAATACGGCATCCCATTTAAAAAAATATCAAAGTGACCCCTAGTACTTTTGTTTGATGTTCAATTGTTTTTTGCTGAAGATATTCGAATTCGCGGGAGAAAATGACTTAAGATGGCTATTTCAGTTTTTTTATAAAAGTACAGGAAAAGTCAAAAAATCGCCTTGTCTAGTCTTGGTTGGATAACCCTGTACACAGTTTTTCCAGCTGTCTGCAGAAATTTTTCTTACTTCGTTTTTAATTAATTCTACTACAGATGCATTTAATGTAGGAGAAATATTATTTCTCCTAATATTGGATTTTAATTGGTGCCATATTAGCTCAATAGGATTGAATATACAATAATATGGAGGAAGACGCAACACTGTATGTCCATTTTCTGCTGCAAGGTTGTCACACTCGTATTCCTTATTTATTTTAAAAGCTTTTAATACTTCTAGCAGTTCTCGTTTTTTGTAAATTTCTTCAAAATATAAATCATTTTCAATCATAAAATTTTGAATTTCTGCTTTTGTATTATTAGAATTGGGAATGATTTTTGCTTGCCGACTATGATAACTAGCATTGTCCATTACAATGACGCTATTTTCAGGTATATTTTTAAGGAGTTTATGTTTAAACCAATCTTCAAAAAGTTGTACGTCGGTATCTTGATGGTAATCTAAAGAAGAATCTGCTATGTTTTTAGCTGAAAGCAACAGACAATTTGGAACAAACCCGTTCTCTGAACTAGCATGTAATATTGTGATTATTTTGCCTTGATTTGATGGTGCCTTGGTTTGACAATTTTTGGAAGAATCATCCCAACCTTTTCTTGGAGTGTCATGGGTATCGAACCATGTTTCGTCAAGGTAAATAATTGGACGATTTTTTTCTCTAAATTGTTTAACAGCTGTTAAATATTTAAGTCTCCATTCCCGTAAACGTTGAGATTCCATTAATGTTTGTCTTTTATTTATGCTTCGGTATTTAAAACCCATTTTATGCAATATTTTCCTAAGACTTGAAAGGCTACAAGAGATATTTGTTTCGTCTTTAATCAGCCGCTCTTTGAGGGAAATCAAAGTGGGTACAGTTTGTGCCTCATACATTTGGTAAATCTTTCTTCTTAATAAATCCATGTCATTTTCGTCAATGCTTCTAAATGTGCCAAAATCACTCCGATTTTTTCTAGGATTAACAGGTTTAAGTACTATGTCTCTTACCGAAGATAAAGAAGTTTTTGTCAAAGTAGACGTCTCTGCTAAAGCATCCATCGAATTAAAATTTCTACTCAACAAAGATTGATACACATTTTTAATTATTAGTTTGGCATCGGTAGATAAATGCTTTCTTTTAAAAATGACACTTGAAGATGCCCCCCTATCAGCACAATTCCAAGGACGCCACATTCTACCACTAATAAGCCCAAATAAAAATTACTCGCCGGAAAACCACTAGACTAAAATTATTAAAAATCAGTTTGTATTTATATATGCATCAGGCATAGGTATAAATTGAATTTGTACCTGGTCCTGCTCTACTCGAAAAGGTTTTAAAATTTGAGATTTCCTTATTTATTTTATGGTCAAAGGGATAATGAGGGTTTTATTGCAGTCTAAAGATCAACGATATAATTCTACAAATACTATACCCCGAACACAAAAATTTTCTAACAACATGTGCTTAAAATTTCACAACATGGAATTTTTACTTAGTCGATAACAGATGCTTTCTTTCTTTTAATACAAATTCATAATATAAATTAGAACTTCGAAGGTCTTCTTTATGTATCCTTACTTGAACCTGAATAAGAAGAACATGTATTCCTTTATGATCTTCTAAATTTCACGATTATCTTTGAATTTATTACCTCTATTAACAAAATTTCTTGTCAATATGTTGATTGCTTTCACTACGTGAACCATTTTGAAAAAAAAACTTAAAGCTCCATCAACGTCACCTTCCACCTACAATTTTCTCTATACTGCTAATATTAACTGCAGCACTATTTTTTGTCTCCTGAAGATTAAGGTTACTTCCTTCGAAACATGTAGACGCGCTTTCATAAAACTGAGCCTCTGATTGCTCTTATTAAATTAGTGGAGAAAGACTTTTTGACTTTCTTTCCTTTCCTTATATTTCAACTCCACTTTGAGTATGGACTATTTCTTCAAATTAAAAATTTAAAAGTTTTGACAAAAAATAAATGGCAACGGGAAAGAAAAACATACATAGATTAAAGGACAAACAGTGAGAAGCTATCAGTGACAGAGAGGGGATTTTGAAGGTAGTAGAGAACTTTTACCGGGAACTATATAAAGAACCAGAACAACAGGACAAAAATCGACCCGTAATAAGGGTAATAAATCAGGGTTCTGAGGAGATGCCAGACATAACAATACATGAAATAAGAAGGGCCATACAGGAAATGAAAAATAATAAATCCCCAGGAAAACTTTAACACCCTGAATATCAAAAACGGGGCAACTCCGGACACATTTTCATGTGAACTTATTCTCTTAGAATATTATAAGGAATCAGCCCCTTAAGCTACGTACCGTACTTCTGAAACACCCTGTATATTAAGTTATCGTGGCTTTTGATGTTGAGCCTTTGATAGATTGGCAAGTAATTTTTATAAGAAGTTATTGGTAGAAAATATGTTTTTTCATAGTTAATTTTTAATTTCTTATTCCTGTCTAAGAATATATACAGGGTGTTCATTTGAAAACTTCCCACCACGGATTTATCGAAAATCACTGATTAAAAGAAAAAACGCCAAGACACGTCAAAAGATTTGTCAAAGGGGACAACTTTTTAACCAAAAACTACTTCACCCCCTTTTACCCTCGGCCCCCCGGGGTCATCCCCTTAAAAATTTTAAATGACAAGGGGTATCAAGTAATAGGTTGTTTGAAAGGTCTTTCAAAGTGCTTTATTTTGACGTTTGATTTTTTAAAATCGGTCGATTCGTTTACGAGAAAAGTAGAAAAATCTTTATTTATCTTAATTTGTTCAGATAGAAAAAAAAACACACGAAAATATCACTTTTTATTTCAATTTCATCAAAAAAATTCTTTGCACCATGGCGCCACCTACATCTTGTATTATTTAAACACATTTTTTGCACAGTTGTGAAGCCAATCATAGAGGCTAAAAACTGGCGTTTACAGAATTTACATGTCACTTATAGTTTTCGAAATATATGGCCTGGGAGTTTTTATTGAAACACCCTGTATATTGTCAATATTTTACTTGTCCTATTGCATACTCTTGTAACTATTTCAATGCCCAATGTACTTAATATTTCTGTTAATTTAAAATCATAGTGCAGATCATCTCTAAGATAAACAACAATTCCATCGTTTTTATTTAGAATTTTAAAGAAATCTGTATTTTAAAAGATAAAATATATATACAATAATAAGTTTGTGATTTAAATGTCAAACAATCCATAATACTGGGGTTATTACTCTTTAAACTGCCTCTTTACTACTTTTATTTTATGTTCGGCCTTTTTTTATTGCAGAAGCTAATATTCTTTATCGATAAACGTGTTTTAATGTAGATACTAAATTTGTAGTAAAACCTTTTCAAACATCATAGATAATAACATTATGTGGTGACAATATCTTAAAAATACGGAACCTGTTCTTTCGGGTGTCTTCTATCAGCAAAGCTGTGACATCTCATATCTATTGGTTTTCGAACAAATAAATTCTTATCAGAAAACAGCTTGCAGCGGTAGTGGGTTTTTGAAAATATTTTAGAACTCTTTAATGTATGTGGCACGATTAAAATACCATAAACAAAATCAGTGCCAGTCAAATGAAAAAACATGTACAGGAGTATTCGGAAATTATTCAGCTTTTTTTGGCGGGCGGGTTACTGCTTTTACTGACTGTTAATGTCTCAAAGTTCCTGCTAGAAATATCATAATAGTCTGTCTACGTTGCATCAGGAAACTTAAAGAAATTAACTAATTGAAAGACAGAGCACATATTTATCAAGGGGTTGAAGATACATGTTAAAAATAAAAAATGTTGGATCTCAAAGGGTATTAAAATAAGTTCTAAAAATTTATATACAGTGTGTGTATAAAGTCTGGAAACGGCTTAACAACATCACAATTTATTGGCCGATTTAAACCAAATTTGGTACAGTTGTGTAAGAGGATATTGGAGTTGTTGCCAGCTTTTTAGTTTGTCTGGAATTCGAACGAATTTTATATTTTTAAATGTAACACCCTGCTTTTTCATTTATAGTTTTTATTTTAAATTTGTTACACTTTGTGTATAACATACTTTGTTCCTAATATCAGTAGTTTTCGAAATGACGAGTACAATTTAGAAAAAATATATTTTTTATATTAAATGTTGAAACTGTGTTCCCTGTACAGCTTGACAGTGTGCTAATAGAAAATAAAATGTTTCAATTGTGTTGTAAATCATTTCTGGCGTTATTAATTCAAATTCGTCTAAGATTTGACATTGCAAATGGGCCAAATCTTGAGGTTTTGTGGTATAAACTCTGTTCTTCAAGTGTCCCCATAAAAAGTAGTCGTTAGGCGACAAATCAGGGGACCTAGGTGGCCACTCGATTGTACTCCCTCTACCGATCCACCTATTCGGAAAAGTGTTGTTCAAAAATTCGCGCACGTTTCGACCAAAATGGGGAGGAGCTCCGTCCTGTTGGAATAATGTACTTGCATAACTTGGACCCATCACATTTCGTATAGTAGACACTATTTGCGTTTCCAAGAGCTCAAGGTAAAGTTGTGATGTCAAATTTCCATCAATAAAAAATGGACTGATCTTGTGGTTACCCAGAAGCCCAGCTCACACATTCAATTTTCCAGGGCGTTGTGTATGACCTTCTCTCATCCAGTGGGGATTTCCATTTGCCCAAAACCTACAATTGTGTCTATTGACTTTACCATTTAACATAAATGTTGCTTCGTCCGAAAATACTATAAATTTGAAAAACTGATTATTTTGGTCAAACCTTGACATCGTAATATCACAAAATTCAATTCTTCGCTCATAATCATCTTCTGATAACTCTTGAACTACATGTATTTTGAAAGGGTTATTAAAACATTATGGACGGATTTGAAGCAGACGTCACTTACTTGAGAAACTTTTCTTAATGAAGTAACAGGGGTTTCAACAACATGTTGTAAAATTTCTAAACTTTTCTCTTCATCTACTACTGCTGGTCGTCCTGATCGTCGCCTATGTCTACAACTTCCAGTATCTTCGAACTGTCGGGTCAGTTTTTACAATTGCTTTTGAAATTGGATTTCGGTTTGGAAATGCGTCATTAAATAGATTTTTAACCTCTTCGTAAGACCTGACCCTATCGCCATATCCTCTCATCATAAGAATTGTAATTTTTTCACTTGCAGTTAAAGACATTTTTGCATGTAAAAATGACAGCTTTTATGACTTTACATCAAAACTGAACTGGTGTTTTATTTATTGATAAATAACACACATTTGTTGATATTTTCAAAACACGTCGTTATTTCGAAAACTACTAATATTAGGAACAAAGTATGTTATACCAAAAGTGTAACAAATTTAAAGTAAAAACTATAAATGAAAAAAAATATACAGGGTGTTACATTTAAAAATATAAAATTCGTTCGAATTCGAGACAAACTAAAAAGCTGGCAACAACGTCAATATCGTCACTCGGTGCGTCAGATCCTCTTACACAACTGTACCAGATTTGGTTTAAATCGGCCAATAAATTGTGATGTTATTAAGCCGTTTCCAGACTTTGTACACAAACTGTAAACAAATACAATACAAACAATACGAAATTGACATGTGTAAGCGATTGACGATAAATATGAAAGTCGGACTTTTTCCGTTTTCATTGTTGCTTAACGGAAAAAGAAATACCACATGCAAGCATAATCGGAATTCAAATTCACAGCCTTCACAACGCTGCTCATTCATAATTCACTTCCAGAACATTTGCAAGAGAAATACCACATTTACTTTACTGCTCTAAATATGGCATCGCAATGAAATATCGTTTATTATATTCTTCAGCGTATAAAGTGAGGTTGGAAAAACTAGACAACGCTTCAAAAGGTAACGCGGGTAACAGTTTTAATCCTAAAACGGTTGTACGTTGCGGAATTGATGGTTTTTCGTGGATGTTTGAAATTTAGTGATCGATAAAATTATGTGATTGCTTCTTAATTGGTTGATTATAATTTCAGATCGTTATATAGGATTAGATTGATTTGTGTATAAGGTATAATTGATGAGAACCATCGATGAAAAACGTATGGGCATAAATCCATAATATCTTATAATCTCTTGAAACAATAACAAACCAGGCAATAATTAAAACGAAACAAAGGAAATTTAAAGTCATGCTTTTGTAACGCTCTCAGAACCCCATAAAGTGATCAGCCGATTTTCAGCGCACTTCTTTTACACTTTGGTCATTAAAATCACAGAAGGTTTCGAAATAAAAATCAAACCATTAAGGGTCATCCACACGGGAACATGTAACTATTAGATCTCCGCTGCAATAAATACGAAATAATAAGATTATTAATAAGACTACTTAAATATTTCATTAATAATCAATATGGCGGACAAATAAGATAACAATATTTATTGCCTTTATAATTAATATTCTGAAACATATAAATCTGAGATAATTTACGAATTATGCGGCTTCTATTCGGTTTAAGAATAAATTTTAATAATTAATTTGTGTTTAGAGACTGGAAGAACCGCGGTTTCGATATGGTAATTGCTAATTTAGAAAGGATTATGATTAATTTCCATTTGGTAACACTGTGAATGAATGAAATTGAAAATTTTACAGTTAAAACACAATTACTGCTTGAAATAAAGCCTGAACTAATCACGGGTATACATGGGGAGGGGGTAGTTAATGGACTAATACAAAAATTGTCTTCTTGTATTTTACTATCGAAGAGGAGGTTTAATTACATATTTCATAGAATACCTTATATTACTTTGGGAATGTTATGAAATTTGACACATTTTAATATAATTTGTTGGTTAAAATTATCTACGATTACACTACATTGATTTTTGACTATTTATTAAATAGATAATAAAATTTAAATATTAAAGAAGTACCTACCTGGAAAAGAGGTTTAGTCAGATATATTATGGTTAATATAAATACCATGATGTAATTAATTATGCTGTGGGAAAGACATATAAAATTCGACAGGAATATTAAATTAATGATTATTCTATTTTAAAAATTGTCAATAGTGTCGTGAACTATGTTAGACATGGAATATAAACATATTTTCGTTTCATCTTTATTGTCTGCTACAATTTTATACCGTTTGGCCGTTTTTGTCGCTGTTGTCAAAACTAAATTCCCTGAAAACAGGAAATTGAATAGGAAACTGCCTTGACGACGATAGATCAAGAAAGTCTTAGACTGGCGTTATAAAAAAGTAAAGATTGGGTTTCCGAAACTTTTGTGGAGATGATGATAAAATCTTAATGATAAAAAAAAATGTTTTATAATTGTGACGGTTTTCCTCGTACCTATATCCAGGCGCGGATCCGGGGAAGGTCATGAGGGTCATGATACTTCCCCCCCCCCCCACACACAAAAAAAAGAATGTGATACTTCATATTAATCTTATTATGTGTATAGGTAACTTTCTCAAACCTACCTTTACAATACTTTACATTTATCAAAGATCTGTTCAATGCATGCAAATATTAGAATAGTGTACAAAAACGTCCCCCACATTAAGCGGGATGCGAAAAAATTCCAATAATAACAGTTGTAGTGAACAATTTAGTGATTTTAATTATTTATTTGCTTTTCTACGGTTATGTGGCATTTTTTGCGGTAAAATGAATTTTTAAAATAAATTAGCCTTTTCGCCCTCTTGCGGCAATTTCCAAAACTTGACAACTACATCAGGATTACTTCTGTGATAATTATGCAAAAAATCTAGGGCATACAGTTTTAAGGGTTCCACCATACCATTGTATATTTAATCCCATCGAACATGTTTGGCACCAACTGAAATCTACCATTCGTCGTAACAATATTTGCCCTACTATTAACTCCAGTGTACTCGAGCTTATAGAAACTGAAGTTTTTAACATCCCTTCACAAAGTTGGGCAAATTCTGTTACACATCTTGAAAAAGTGGAAAAATCCTATATCCATATAAACAATATAGCACAAATAATAATTAGAACAGATGATGATATTGATATATTAAGTGAATAATTATTATAAGTACCGAATAATTTGTATATTTTTGTAATCATAAATATAATTTTTAATAATAAAATAACTTGTCATTTCACATTTAAACATAAATAAAATATTATTTAATGTCTTACTTATTTTTATTACAAACCATGATTAAATTCTAAGCAAAATACGGACCTGTTTGGCCATATTTCAATTTTACAGCTGGCCTGGGTCTTTCCTAATAGGAATCAGTTAGTCACTTTCTTATATCTCTGAACAGACTTTACCAAAATTTTGACGTTTATGAACTTAGACTTAGTTTTGACATTTTTGTTTGGTAAAATCTACTTCCATCATTCAAAATACATATTGTCATATTGACATACTTAAAGCGTAGGATGTGGAAAATAGAATTAAATATTAAAATAGTTATGAACTTTCAGGTAAGTTGCGAGAGTAAATTATTAAACAATCTGCAATTATCCAAGTTCTCCTGCAACATCCCGTATCAAATAACAATCTTCTATCTAATAGTCTCGATTTATTTCCTAATGGCATATACCAGTCGTAATAATAATAATGACTGTTAATATTTAGTAATCGAGTTCAAATAAATGTTTCGTTGTAAATTTTAAATAATTGACTGAAAAACCTTGAATGGAATAGTTTAACCCTTTCAAACGTTGTTTTGTTAATGGTATTTAGCGTAATTTTACTAAAAATACCGCATATAATAAAAAATTTTGATTCGGGGAAAAACTGAAACCAATACAAAATAAAACTCTAGTAACATTTGACATTATCGTAATTATTACTGATGGTTTTATTGAGGTACGGAGCAGTATTTAATTTTTTAAAAATTTGAGAAGAGTTTTAATTGGCTTATTAGAAATTAATAAAATTTGGTGTCTACTATACACTTTTGATGTAAAGTAAATAGGGGGGCCAAAATTCAAGGGGGGAGCTAAATTTACATGGAGTTTCCTATGGCCAGTCTCTTATATTATACTTAAAAAAAAAGGCGAGAAAACCAAACATGTTTCAATTTAAATATAAATTGCATTTGAAAGGTA
Source organism: Polydrusus tereticollis (assembly GCA_963920685.1). NCBI lineage: Eukaryota > Metazoa > Arthropoda > Insecta > Coleoptera > Curculionidae > Polydrusus > Polydrusus tereticollis. The sequence goes on along the minus strand of OY987332.1, from coordinate 10,715,641 downwards.
AATGATTTAGCTGCAAATATTGATTGGCTCAGTTGGACACAAATTGAAGAAATATCGAAAACAACTTTAAAACCGGTCATTGGGAGCTTGGCAATTGAAAATATGACCAAGTCAATTTGCTGCCGCAGTTATTATTAAATTATGAGCCAGGTGATGCAAGTTAACATGACTGTGGCTTCTATGTGAAAATTATTGACTTGTATGTGGTGTAATGGTCTTGTTCGGCAACCAAGGTAAACAGATAAATTGAAAAAATTATTAATAAAACAGCGACAACGACTCAGCTTTTTCTTTTATGTGATTGTGATTGGTAGGGTTTAATATTTTTGTATTTTTGAGCACAATATGTAAAAAAGTCAAACACTTTCCCGTAGCCCGTATTTTTGTAAGCAGCAGAAGCTTACTAAAAATGATATTTTTTCAACTATGTCATTTTTGGTACATTTGTCCACTATCTATGGACATACTGTACACAAACTAACGGAATCAAGCAGGAATTATTCAATAATATGGATATTAGTTAGTTAAATTTTATATAATACCCTAATTACTGCACACTTCGCACATTTGGAATATGCTCAAGGTAAAACCTTGCTGCTGTAAATTGAAGTATATTGCCTAAAAATGGATATAAACTTACTAATTAAAAACTAGACTGTTAGGAAAAGATCAAACTTAAATGCTGTTTAAGTTTTAAATATTTGCCGCAACTACACTCTACAGGATAATCCTCAGTTTTGACAGACACTAACAAATCTTGTGTTTATCTTAAACCTTAGACTATAGTTGATAAACACTCCTACATAGTTGCTCAACAGAGATACTCCAATTTACAGCAACAAGTTTTTAAATCAAACATATGCCAACTTTTTTTGTTATGCGATATAGCGTGTATTTTTTTTAATGGATGTCAGATGTTCTTTTGATCTAACCGAGTAAGTACCGTATTTCTTCTATTCAAATCGAGAATTGACAAATTATGCTTGCTGAGAATTTTATATCTGATCAGTTGATCATTGATGGGTTAATAATTCTATAACTTTTTACCACAATGCCATTATTAGTACAAATTGCGATATAATTGAACTTAATTTGGGAGTTAATTATGCTGATGCCTAACTGGCTGAATAAATAATAGGATTGGAGAAATGATTAATACATATGAATGCTGCTAATTTAGAATATCTTATCTATTGAAGAAAATATATTGGATTCTTGGTTTTATTTAATCGTAAACATGAAAAACTATAAAATATTCTATTAAATCGCATTTAAAAGGCATGCGATTAAATAATAAAAAAAAGTATTGGGTTTTTGGTCCCCTAAACAAGGTCTATAAGACCCTGTATACCGGGTGGTGCGCCGCCACACTGGTCATCGGAGATGTAAATTTGGCTTCCCTATGGCATGTATGCATATCAACAAACATTTTTGTCTATAAATTTACTAAGCAAATCGCAGAGATCTCCAATTCCGGTATAATTCGACGTCTTTACACAGTAAAAAATATCCACCTGGTAAAAATCATTTCCGGCGTGGTAAAAAAAGTAGTGTTAATGTTAACACCCGGATCAACATAATTTACCACGTTTTTACACTCATATGGGACCAAAGTTGTTGTATTAAATTCGCCTATAAATTTAACTCTCTAAAAAGTTAATTTTGTTGAATGGGTGTTATTTATTTCATTTTAAACTCTATCAGAAAAATTAAATACAGTGACAATTAATAACACCATATTAGCGTGTAAATAAACCCGCTAGAAGGTTATTTTAACACGTGTAAAACTTATTCTTTAATCGTTTTTTTACACGGCCCCGGGTAAAAATACCTAAACTCGAGTTACCGAAAAGACAGGCGGCAACAAGTGGTGTGAAATTCTAGGAATTGACACATGACGCCGACGCTACATGCAAATTCAACTTTTAAGTCGGTCTTATAGTCTGATTATGCTCTTTGAACGTGATACAGAATAATGTTATATTTAAATTAAAATATAGAAACAAAGCAAAGTTCTGTAAAGTGCCAAATGAGAGTGCCTCTTATGAGGATCTTGTTAAATTGGGTAAGCATATTAACGAAATTAAATAGAAACCTTACGAATAACTACGTCATTTTTAAGAAACTAAGTAGGTATTTACATTGTTGCAGTTTTCCATATAGCTTTTAAATTATTCTGATATAAGCTTATAATATTAATGTATTCCTTTTTTATATAAATACTTAGGTACCTACCTACATATTTTACTTCATAGATCTCTAAATAAATAAACGATTAATATAATACTCGTCATTTTTATTCTTTTATATTCTTCCAAAGCATACTTTTAGTTGTTTAGTGTTCTAAGTATACATTTATTATGTTATTTGTTTTGTTAAGCTTAACAATAAAAATGGTTTACTTACACCTCTCATTATTTCTTTTACACCCTAGAAAGATAGGTTTACAATCTGTGAGTTTAACTTACACACGATAGTGTAAATGTACCTACCCATAAATTAGAAGAATTAACACTCATCAAAAAGTAAAAAAACTATTCAAAAATGTCCTTTTTACAAGATATACTGGTTGGTTAATATACCCTCTCGAGTGTGGTCCTATATGTACCACCATTGACTGTTCAATTTAACACTCTATTTTTTACTGTGTAGAGTCAATTCCAAGTGCTATCCGACATCCCAACATCACGAGCCTGGTCCCCATGCCGACAGCACAGATAGCCGACAATAAGTTTTTCGATTAAAAAAGTCGATATTTTACATGAACGGTACATGGAGGTATTATGTAGTCACATGAGCATGATCTCGCTTTAAGTACATCTTGATTCGGTCGTTAAGTCTTCCTGGCCACGATAAATACTAAATATTACTGTTAGGACGAGTTTCCGGCTACTAATCTTATTACATTTTCATATTTGTAAGGTTTTTTTTCTAATAAATTATAGTATAGTATAGTAATTTGATTCGTCGCAATAATCTGTTTCTTAATTCCAGAGAGTAATAATATATAACTTAAGCAGGGTGGACAACCTAAAAATTGCATTGTAAATTTCAGGTAAATTGCAACGACAGTTTTTAAAAAAATCCGTATTTCAAACCTACACACACCCGAATCGGCCCTTAATTAGGGTCACTCTAATTTGCATACAAAAGAAAGACGAGTTTGGTGAATAAAATTAAGGTGACAGCGGAGTTACAACGGGTAGTTTATTAGAATAATAAGTATAATAATAATTTTATTACACTTGATTATAATTAATTATAGAGATAGGCAGATAATTGAGATATTAATTATTCTAATAGATATCTAATAGACTCACGATTTTATACAGTACAGACAGGTTGTATCGAGATACACGACTTTTGAGCATCAGGCAGTTATTTTATAAAACCAGTATTTTGTTTCTGGTTAAAACAAAAACAATAACTTCAACATCAGGACTCACGCATCAACATGAAACCAGATATAAAATTGGTGACAACTTAGAAATGCCTAGAACACAAAAAACAATAGGTGGCCGTTCATTCGTCAGTGTTGGATATAGGGTGCACAACGTGTTGCCACATGAAATAAAAAACAGATTTTTAAAAGAAAATTTAAGATAATCTTAAATAATTGGATTATTCAAACTCCAATTAATATATTGTAACATACATTGTATTTCATTTTCCCTTCGCTTTTTTTTTGGCATTTCTTTTTTTCTCTCTTACTTTGTTATGTTTGTATGTTATTTTCTTTATTTTAATTCCATTTTTTTTTTGTAAACCTTGGCAAATAAATATTTAAAAACAAAAACAAAACAAATATTAAGTAGATAAAAACTTATATAGAAGTAAGAATAATATGAAAATAGAAAAATTGGAATAAATATTAATATTTATAAAAAAAATCTACTATATACAACAACTTAATTTTTAAATTTTAGTCATCATGTTCCGAGTAGTCCGATGAACTTCCGTCGTTTCATTTTTCATTCATTTCCTTCAAAGTTTTCCATAGTTTCTTCTTACCCATTGGTGGAATGAAATCATCCTTTTTCATTTCAGACATTATTTTGTCCAAGGTAGGTATTCCTTTTTTTAAGTAAAACAAGTGTATGATTCTTCTCATGCCTGTCTTTTCATCCTCATTTATTACAGTTTATTTTCTTCCTGTACTTCTCTTTGGTGACCTGATCCGCGTTTATCCTCGTGCACAAGTCGGTATATTGTTGACTGTCCGACTCCGAATGTTGAATTGGTGCCGAAGAGCGTTGAACACATTGAGAATAATATTTTTTTCTCACCGGTTATGTGAATTCTCAGAATACACGCATATTTGAAAATCTCCACTTCTTTATAGAGTCCACATTGCACCTTCTGGATAAAAATAATTTTTCCTCGCATGGTATAATTGTTCTTTAGAATGAGGGAGAATTAGTATTGTGTAATAAAAGTACATTGTCCAATCGGAATTATGACAATGGTTTAATATATTTTGACCAGTCCTTCCTTGCGTGGAAAAAAAAAATGCAACAAAGTATCTTAAATCCGTAAAGTAAAATCATTACCATCGGTGGAATCGGGGGATGAAGAGATAGAAACAGATTTTGTATTACTTTCAGAAGTGTTACGATAAGTCTACACAATTATGCTCTCCGATTTTTTCTGGTATAAAACTACATGTTTTCTGAAGGACAATTACACAGACTCTTTGTTAATATTTGAAAGTGTTTTGTTTTTAATCGAACGTTTTATAATATATGTATATAAATATGATATCCAAACCGCTTACATTTAACCTTTTTATGGGTTCTTTAAAATGTTTCGATCGGATGCGTGAGTTACATGATCTTGTATAAAGTACTTGTATAAAAACTATAGGCGATTTTCTGTAAGTGACCTAGATCGTGTGGGTGGGAAAACTTACAGCAGATCATTAATTTCTTATAATAATTATTTATCTGATAAAGTTTCATAATGGTAAAATTTTATTTAAGAAGATTTATTTAGTGAGTATTGATATACTCTATATCTTAATGGTTGTCAGCAGAGCACAGGGTCATTCGTCGTAAAAACGCAATAAATCATAGGCCTGACAATAACAGGTACCTTATTTCATAGTAGAATATTTCCAAATTACTTAGTTTAGTTATTGACGTGGTATTAGGACACCTATACAAATTGATGAAGATGTTAGAGAAACTACCTACGACTTCTTGGAAAAAAAAATATTATAAATTGACTGAAAAGATAAACATGTACCCAATGTCCTAATCTTAAAAAACACTTTTACGCCATAATCTATTTCAGAAAGGTGTAGAGTAATAAAAGCTCATTAGGTATGCAAAGAGACTACAGAGTGACCCAACGAATATTAAGCCACTTTCAAAATTTGGCATTGATTTCATTGCAAAATTCTTTCTTTTCATCAAGTGCAGGTAGTACCACCCGGGCTTGGGTCAATTTATGGGTTTTGCCTATTGTTATCCATTCACAAACACTAAAAATGGTGTGACAAAGGCGTGCCGGTAGGATATTCGTAAAAAGGAAATAATTTTATTTTAACAGAATAAAAATTGGGCATTATGTACATAGTATTAGCTAAACTTATTTTTTATTAAACATTATAAAAAAAATACAAAATACAAAAAATACATTGTACATAAATTAAATTATAAAAAATCATAATATTCTTCGTCATCTGAGGAACTGTCATCTCCTCTTGACGTTATAATTAACGGGTCGACCGACGGTCCGATCCATCAGGTGGTCAAGATCCCACATTTTCTCCTCTTCTTTAATGACATGATGGACTGCTTTTCGCCAGCTCTTTGGTGTCACTTCCTTAATGGCTTGATCAAACAGTAGCTTAACGTATTTCATTTTAAATGTCGTGTTATGTCTTGCTACAAATCCTTTCACTTGCGCCCATATAAGTTCTATAGGATTTAGTTCCATGAAAGCTTGGCGAGCACTGGTTATATTTTTGTCTTGCCACAATTTGGTACTATATAACCATCATTAACCACGTCTCATCAAGATAAAAACATCAGTCGACAGTTTCTTGTACAGTAAAATTCAGATCATCGTATTTTATGCAATCATGTACATTTAAAATAATAACTTTTTCACTGACTGATAGTGGAGAATTATTGGAACATCTTTTTGTTGGTGTGAATGTCGCCATTTTATTACTAATCTTATAATCCTGTGAACACTATATACGGCTTAACAGCAAATACTGATGCGTTAAACTAAACAAATATACTTATTAAGGTCATACACACACACGATATATGGAGTTTATTCCAAATTATCACCTATTTATATGATCCAGCCAAAGACGCCAGAGCCAAACTCGGTACGTGTTAAATGGTACCTGTTAAACGCAAAACGTAACTTTATAATCTACTACCTAACTAATCCCTACACAATATTTCGATTTTGACACTTCAGGCCAGAAAACATACCTTTCCTAATCCTCTTACGCAATTACTTGAAATTTTAATATTACAAATAATACTATTTTATCTTAATACCCGTTAACCTAATTCTCTAAAGTTTTTGGTTAGTTATCATAAATAATTTAATGCACAAAGTTTACCTGCGCCTATGGCCGACACCGAAATTGAGTCGAACTGGACGGAATTTCCCATTTTATTACTCTACACCTTTCTAAAATATACTATAGTCGTAAAATCGCAATAAACCATAGGCTTGACAACAACAGGTACCTTATTTTATAGTAGAATATTTCCAACTTACTTACTTAGTTTAGTTATTGACGTGTTATTAGGACACCTATACAAATTGATGAAGATGTTAGAGAAACTACCTACGACTTCTTGAAAAAAAAAAAAACACATTATAAATTGGCTGAAAAGATAAACATTTACCCGATGCCCTAATCTTAAAAAAATACTTTTACACTAATTATTTTCGAATAATCACAAAAACTTTAATAACTTTAGCGGCAGGTTCGAAATTGCCGAGCCTGGGTTTTAATTTCGATAGATGGTGTATATTTGGTTGCCTATCTTGAAGCCTGAAATTATTTGTCTTCAGTATTAATATTCTAATGGCAGGGTAGGCATGCCGACCTCGGCCCGGGTTACTTGAAAAGTAAAGCAGTGGAGCGGTTATTCGCTGGTAGTTTGAGAGTTGTTAAAATACAAATTGATGTAGATAAATATTATAATACACTGCCTGTTGTCTGTTTGACACTGCGTCGGCACTGCCGACCCTGCTGACAAGCCGCCACTGCTTTTCAAAAGTAACGAAGATTGAGTTATACTTTCGGCATAATTAACAAACATCTTAGTTACAAAGTATCTAGATAATTTAAGTATCTTCTGTAGTAAGGTACTCGTAGCTCTGGCAACCAGTACCAGCGACTCAGTAAAATATCAAAAAGGACAAATCGCACAAAAAACAATCAAAAAGATCATTCGTACAAGAATTATAGCACGCACTTGTTTTTACTTATTATTTTAATTACAGGTATCCAATTCGAAATGTCGATTTTTACTTCACGTCAATAGATAATATAAACAGTTTACGACCTGTGTTAGCCTAAGACCCGCCACATAGGATGATGAATTATCAAGGAAGGTCGCATTTGCTCCGGTCTACTTTCTTCGCTATAAATATATCAGATATAAGCGTATGTTCTTATATGGATTTGTAACAACCGCATTTAGACATAAAAACGAGTTTTGCGTATGTTGTGGTTGTGAAGATAGCTTTAATGTCTTGTTGCCGGTTACCGGGAATAGATCTAATGTTAGATCGACGCTAGGCTGTAACTAAACTAAAACTGAGGTAGAAGATTTTTTAACAAAGTGGTACAGTTAGTCAATAGAAGAAACAAGAACAAGAGAAGGGCGATTTTCAATTGAGTCAGCTAGAAATAACCAATAAATTTAACAAACCTTTTGCAGTAGGTAAAAATATTGTAGACGAGCTAAATATTGAGATAGATATAGTATGTTGCTTGATGCGAGATAGTAATAAATCATTATTGAACTATAAAACCCAGTGGTCTTCGACGTATTCCATAGGTGTACTTAGTCCAATTATTATTTCACAAAACATTCGGAATTGCAAAAATGGTTGAAATGTGTTTGAATACGACTGGAGTCTAACATTCAACAATATACCGACTTGTGCACAAGGATAAACGAGGCCCTATCAGGTCACCAAAGAGAAGTACAGGAAGAAAAGAAACTGTAATAAATGAGGAAGAAAATACTGCCATCAGAAGAATCATAACACTCGTTTTACTTAAAAAAAAAATACCTACCTTGGACAAAATAATTTCTGAAATGAAAAAGGATGATTTCATTCCACTCATGGGTACTAAGAGAGTTTATTGATCACCCTGGATATTGTCAAGCCGTAAATGGCGCACATCTTTAACATTAAATTTGATTTGTTGTTCTGTTCTTTATAAATGAACAGGTCTTACTTATTGATATATTCAATCGTAATTTTTTTCGGTAACTGTTGAGTTTAGGTATAGGACATGCTTGATGTTGAAGAGGTCAGTGATAGATTGCAGAGACGACCATAGAAACTACAAAAAAATCAAAGTGCGATTAAAAAACTTTTCAAAACCGCAATTATTCCTTACTTGCTGAAAATATTCCATTAACCCGTAAGTGCCCGCAAGCCATATGCTTCAAACAACATAAGTACATATCAACAGTGACATGAATGACAAGGCATTACGAGAATACCGGGTCTTAAAATCAATAGGTACTACATTGTCTTGCTTGTATATGTAGTACTCATCCGGTACGCCTTCACGACCGACGTTTCGAAATGACATGAAAGAAGCGAAGAAATCTATGTTGAGTTGAAAATATTAACAAATGATTGGGTTGTTCTATAGGATCGAATTGGAAAGCTAGATTCAATTCAATGTAATCTTAATAATTACGGGAATCTTTTTACCCTTAAGTAGGAAATTCTGGCAAAGCAAAAAAAATAAGCCCAACAATAAATCAACACGTAATGCCATATTACTCCAAAAAAAATCCATAAAGCCTGTCCAGAGATATAAGAAAGTTACACTTTGCTTGTCCGTACCTAAAAATGTCTTAAAGTAAACTGCAAACCCGGAAGACGTAATTTCATTATTAAAGTAATAGTTTGGTGATTTTAAACCGATTTTTACCTGATTCAAAATGAGAGGGTTAATCCCATAAAACAAATTATGTTCTAAAGGCTGTATATATAGCCACTCTAATTAGTTTTAACCTTAGTAATTATTCTTACTTCGTGTGTAATACAGCGTTTGTTTAATCGTGTGTGAGTCATGCAAAATATGTGCGAGCCCAATGTATCTCAGGAGATAACCCCGTCGAAAAGCAAAAAACACTTTTTTGTGGAAACTAAGGAAGTTATAAACAATGTTTTTTCAACTCTCATTGAACGTGCGGTCAGCAAGCAAGCAGCGTTAGATGAAACGGTCACATTAACAAAAATTCCAACATCAACTGTATGGAAAATTGTGAATAATCCCATTTTAGCGAGGAAAAAAAGAACCGATACTGGCATTTTCTCGAAGGTAGATGGAAGTGATCGAGATATAATACGGCGTAAAATTTACAAGTTATACGAGGAACAAAGCGTGCCTACATTAGATAATTAAATTAAGAGGCTTGAAAAAGATGAAACCGGCGTTAAATGTGGTAGAAGAACGTTATGGAAGTGTATCCAACACATGTGTTTTAGATTAAAAAAAAATTAACAAAAGACAAGTTTTAATGGAATCAAGTAGAATTCGGGAATAGCGATCCAAATATCTACAAAAAATTATGATTTACAGATCAGCAAAGGCTGATTATTTACTTGGATGAAACCTGGTTTGACACATATAATACCCCGGAAAAGGGGTAGGTTGACTCAAGCGGCAAGTGTAAAACAAGCGCGCCATCAAAAAGAGGTAAGCGAATAACGATTTTGCATGCTGGATCTAAAGACGGATGGATTCCAAATGGACTTTCTCTGTCTGCAAAAAACGATTTTTCTCTAGAAAACCATGAGAACACCACTGCTGATTTATTTGAAGGTTGGTTTAAAAGCAAGCTAATCCCAAATATACCTCCGAATAGCGTAATTGTAATGGACAATGCAAGCTACCATAGCAGGCAGTTGACCAAGACTCCCTCCTCAAATGACACAAAAGCAACAATCCAAAACTACATGTATGATAATGACATTTATTTTCAGGAAGATTACACCAAAAGGCAATTAATTGAGGTTTTACCAAGTTTAAAACTACAATAGGAATACTCCTGTGATAATTATGCAAAAAATCTAGGGCATACAGTTTTAAGGCTTCCACCATACCATTGTATATTTAATCCCATCGAACATGTTTGGCACCAACTGAAATCTGCCATTCGTCGTAACAATATTTGCACTACTATTAACTCCAGTGTACTTGAGCTTATAGAAACTGAAGTTTTTAACATCCGTTCACAAAGTTAAGCAAATTCTGTTACACATGTTGAAAAAGTGGAATAATCCTATATTCATATAAACAATATAGCACAAATAATAATTAGAACAGATGATGATAGCGATAGTGATATTGATATATTTAGTGAATAATTATTATAAGTACCGAATAATTTGTATATTTTTGTAATCATAAATAAAATAATATTTAATGTCTTACTTATTTTTATTACAAACCATGATTAAATTCTAAGCAAAATACGGACCTGTTCGGCCATATTTCAATTTTACAGCTGATGGCCCGGGTCTTTCCTAATGGGGATCAGTTCGTAACTTTCTTATATCTCTGAACAGACTTTACCTAAATGAATTTTGCGTTTTTATAAATTGGAATACTTTAAATTTATTAAATGCTCCTGGTCGTGTCATCAATACTTGCGGCCGACATAAGTACTTAAAACTTAACATAATTTTAAACATTCAAAAAAACAAGCAACGTATTTTAAAAGGCCTTACTGCCATTTAATGTATTATACTGACGTTAAGAACTGGTTCTTTTAAAGTAAATTTTGAAGAGGCTAAGCACCTCGTTATCTTATCAAGCACTCAAAAGCTTAAATCTGCAACATTTCTTAATGACAATCGAGGATTTTTATATTTAAACTAAATACCTTACTTAATTAAAAATATTGCTTAACATATATATATACAGGGTGTCAATTTAAAAACGAACAGCATGTTATTTCTTTGACTGATGACACTCTGAAATAGCAACCGCCACTTATTTGGTCATTTTTGAATTTCTTATGCAATTTAAGACAAGTATCATCTTTTTTTTGTTAGTATCCAACCGCACATTTTCACGAAACGCTCAAAAGCGAAAATGTAGTAAATTTAAAATTGAAACCCTGCAACTATTAGAGGGGTTGCATCCCCCAAGCGGTCACAACCACCCCCTCAAAAGTATGAAGATGAAAGAAGTTAAATTTTGAAATCCTTTCATGTCATGATTTGGTCAAAACGGTTACCATTGTTTTGTAAGCACAAGTACAGCCGATATTCAAACTGTTCGGGGACCCTTTGAAGTGTCTCAGGTGCAATAGCCCTACATTCTTGGCTAATTATTTGCTGGAGTTGTGGAAATTACCGTTCCTTTAATTCTCTATCGCATGGATTATAAGGGGTTCTAGTAGTATCTTACATTTGCGCATAAATTTCATCAGTATAAATTTCCGGATATAAAGAGAGGACCCCTGATACCCAAACAATTAGTTCTTGAGGATATTGTGTATGTCCCTCCCTAAAAATAAGGAAGAAGGTCCATTTATCACTGAAACAGATGATTTTTATTAACTGGTGCTGAGGAATAATCCTGTTACTCATTATGTCACGAGGGGTACCGGGGGCTTGATTAAATGATGGGCATCATAAATATTGCAGCTTTTATTTATGTTAAAATCTAATCCAACACGAATAAATTATTAGGTTAACCCAATCCTACCTTGTACTCTGTTCCTTGGCGTCGCGGGGGAAGCGTCTCGAGGCGTCGATCTCAGCTTTGGGGCGCTACTCGGTGGTTTCTCTCTATCTTCCGTCGTTCACGGAGTTCAATCCTTAAGAATCCCGCGAGTTTTGCAGGCCGGTGGACACGCACGACCGCAGCACCCCACTACCGCCCTGCCATGGGCGCTCTCTGAACATGCAGAGGCAGTGTCGTGAGTGTGGGAATGCAAAAAGTACCACGTGACAATATTTTCACAAAATATTCCAGATCATCAACACTTGATTCTTGAGTAATGTATAGCTTGTATGGATAAAATTGGTGAAGATTCAATACTTTTCTAACTGAATCCTGCGATAATCCGGTTACCGTTCTAGCTACACGAAGCGACGAATTGGAAGCCTTTTTAAACTCACCAAGAACTTCAATCTGAATGGCTTCATCAGCAATCTTTGTTCATTCCTTTTTCTATTGGAAACAGATTCAGTGAGACACTTAAAAGAATGTCCCTGTAACTTGCTTCGAACATTTTTTCCTGGATATGAACGTTCCTTGAATAACACCCCTATATATGATGATTATATTGAAAGAAAAGAGGCGAAGACAGTGAGGTTTTCTTTATTTTGAAGAAAACCCTAACTAATTTATAAGAACTGCATCCAAAGAGTTACGGGAAAGCAGAGGAAACCAAACATATTTGAAAATCCAGAGAACCCAAAAAGAGGAGGGGTAATATCCATTTAAAATAAGACCTACCCTAAAATTAAATGATAGGCAAAAAGAAGAAAGATTGGAGTTTTAGTCAGTTTAAGTTATACAGTACGGATAAATGACAATATCTATTTATTGATAAATATTCTTTGAGCAGATGAGAAACATAGTATTTCAGTACATACTGTGCGTACTGATCACCTTAAGGAACGATTCGGAGAATGAATTGGAAGAAACGGACCCCTCAAATCGCCAGCAAATAGCCCAAACCTAAACCTATGCTAATCTTTCTCTTCTACGTGTACGCAGTTACGCGATTGTCTGTACATAACTCGCTAATTAGCCAGTGACGTGCAGTGCCATTTAAAATAGGGTAGGCAACAGAATCGAAAATGTCAAAGAAGGAGAAAGCCCGTATTCAGGTGCCACGCCCAAAACGTTATTTTTAAGCCTCCAAAAAATATAGGCGTTAGGCAAAAAAATAAAACTAATAGTACTTACCAATATGGTAGGTAGGTACTTTCACGAATGTCTTACGGAAACGTAACAACTGCTCTGTTTTGCGATAAATGTCATACTTGTAAAGGGCTTACTGTTAATAAGTTTCACCAGACAGTTTACACTGTCATCGCACTAGCACTCCATAATAAAAAACACTAAAACTTTTTAAAAAATCTTTCTAACCAACAAGACTAACTCACAAACAAAACAACAATCCCTCTTGTATAGGTAAATTACTAAAAAAAGTTACTAATAAGCTTTCAAAATAATTATTAAAAGTGCAGCGCGTGAAATCCCGATCTTACACAAGAGGGCACAGAAATTTATAGGAAACCTGAAATTATTGGTAATTAACAGCGGGCCGGTGCGGTGCCGGCATTGTCTTATCGGGTTTCAGTTTCTTACAAAATTGCATCGCATTATTAAATTATTAATGCCCAAATATTAATAAATTTAGGGATGTCCGAGGTACTGTAACTTAATTTAGAGATAAACGCTTTCTAACCAATTACTAAAGGGTAAAAACGATGTCTATCAGAATATTAATTAATGAAAGCACATTTTGGCAACGGTGAATCCAGTCAAATTCACTCATCGTTTCTTCGGCGTCGGTCGGAAGTCGTCGCATGGCTTCTGGCTCGTCTTTTTTTTATGTATCGTTTCATTTAGCTGTATTTTTTTAAGCACTGCTTTTCGCTTCCATATAAATCCAGTATTGACGGTCTAAATGCATGCCTTCGATTTGTTATGGGATGCATTTGAATGTAAGCGGATTGTGGTCGCAGTAGGCCAGGGCGGTGAATATTATTCCGTTTAATATACGTAGCGTTATATGAGTGTTAGACTGTGATGTTTCTCTATGATATAATTAATATTTTAATTGGCGCTTAAAACAAACTTTTTAAATTTTCATTATGCATTTTAATCGAATTATAATTTATATTATCGGAATTAAAATTAAATGGGAAAATAAAAAAAATATCAAAACGTATTGTATTGTATGCACGCCACTGTTATTAGCCCGTTAAAAGCTAAATAAATCCTTCAGCTTCAATCCAAATACGACCTAAAGACCCATTAAACAATATTAGTTTGAGGTAAATAGAGTGTAAGATGGTTATGTGATCCTATTCACAAGTGCATGTATGAAACACAACTTCTACCTTTGACAGCGATATAGTGTCTACAGAAATAAATATGTGTCTAGACTAAGTGGCACTTTATATTTTCAGTCGAATAGAGTTTGAAATGTTTGTTAAAAATTCAATATTAGTGTTTTTTTGCCCAAGATCCGAAGTTTTCGATCTCTTGAAAGTTAGAAATTTCTCGAAAAATCAACATCTTATAGTTACCTACCGATAAATTATGCCCCACACCGAAATTCTATGCCAAGCTATTTAGGTTGTTTTTCACATTGTTTAATTGCGTTTTAGAAGTTTAATTATGTAATAATTATGCCCAAATTACAAAAACCAGGAAACCGCAAAGTATTTCTTTGTTTTCACACCCGTCTTGTCACAATTCTTTTATCATTAAAACATTTTATTACGAAATAAAGGATGCTTAACGGACATATGTTATTTTCACCGAAACTTGTAAATGGCTTCTGCAAGTACATTCGATAAATCTCAGGTATTCTAAACAGAGCAACCACTAAAGCCATTATTTTCAATTTAAACAAGGCAAATCATTAGTTTTTCTTTTTTCTTCTGATGCCGTACTGAAATTGTAAACTAGTCGAGTTCGTCACGTTTTAACTGCAGTTAGTGTATGTTACCTAGAAAATCAGTGGTAAAATAGGTTGTAATATTAACAAGACAAGGTTATACAGCCACATATTATCTAGCACAAAAAGGGGGGGTTTTCTGCTCAAGGATTTGAAGCTATAAGGTTGTCTGCTGCCTGTTTTTTTTATTTATTTTAAAAAATAACTGATTAAGCTCGATGCAACATACCATATTTTGTATAAAACCTAATGGCGAGTTGAGAAATGCAGCCATAATTTGATATAATCTAACTCCTTATTGGCTTGAAAGGTTTATATTGTCTCATTTCGTATATTGTATGCTAATATTTACGTGCACAAGTCAGAATTTGTCTATTATTTGATGGTATTTCCTATTTAGTTCATTATCAACTAGATTGATTCATTTGTTAATCATCTTACCGAATAATTTTTATTTTAAAAGCACATCAGTTTTAGATAAACAGAAGAAATCGTGATAATAATTTTGTATGTAAATTATTTTAAATAATTACCATTACAGTAAATTTCTTTTTTTCGATACTATACACTCACCGACATAAAATTCGGGACAACCAAAATTTAGATCAAATTTAATGTACCTATGATAACTTTTTCTTCCATAGTCCGATTTCAATCTTTTTTTTTTCAAAATGTAGATAATTGTTTCGGTTTTAATTAATTTTATTCTATTTTCAAAAATACAGTTTACATGTTGAAATATACAGGAAAATAAAAACGTATGTTTTTTCTCTTAAGTTTGTAACACTCTGTAGAGTAATTTTGCAATGTAAACTACACTGGATATGCTTTTCTGCAGAGCTCGATTCATTTTTAAAATTTTGCTGTTTTATTCTTCTCGGTATCGTTATCGGTTTAAGAGATATGAGTTTTTGAAATAAACATTACACTTTTTGCAACAACTATTGAAAACACTGTTGATCTTTTTGGAATGTTTAGGTTTCCTTGGAAACGTATTCTGCATTTGTCAAACAGTTTTATCAGACATTTCGAGCATTTAAAATGTTACGTGAGTGAATTCCGAATTTATTTTTATTTCACGATGCCTTTGTCATCCGAAGATTCAGCTAGAGCCGTTGCTCTTCATGATGTTGGTTATTCCTATAGAGAAGTGGCGGATATGTTAGGTTTCAACCAAATGTAGCGTGTTGCCAGGTTTCGTGAGACTGGAAGTTATGGTAGAAGACCTGGATCTGGAAGAAATCGTGCTACTTCCGCCCTTGATGATCCCTTCATTAGAGTCTCAGTTTTAAGAGATCGGTATACCAGTGCAGTAGTGATAAGAAATGAACTACAAAGAGTTGTTGCTGTTGCTGTCAATGGAGTAACAGTAAGAAGAAGACTTAATAAAGTCAATTTACGGGCCAGGAGACCGGCAACTGGACCAGAGCTCCTCAGACAGCATCGAGTTAATAGACTTCTTTTTTCACAAGAACACATTAACTGGAACCTTTAAGAGTCAAGGCAAGTTCTATTTTCAGACGAGTCCCGATTTTGTCTTAGGTCTCCTGACGGACGAGAAAGAGTATGGATACAAGAGGAGAGATTCACCCAATGTAATTTTAGCGAAAGGGTTAGCTTTGGTGGTGGATCCATTATGGTGTGGGCGGTATTTCATTTGACGCTCGAACAGAACTTGTTTTTTTTGACAGAGAAATTGTAACTGCCCGAAGACACATTGAAGAAATTCTGGAAGAACATGTTGTTGTTTTTGCACAATTTGTCGGTAACGAATTCGTTTTCACGCATGACAATGCCCGTCCACTACTGTCAGAAGAGTGGCCCAATACTTAGAAGAGGTTGGAGTAAACGTTATGCGCTGGCCCGCTCGTAGTCCTGACATTAATCCGATAGAACATGTTTGGGACATGTTAGGTAGACGAATCAGGAAACGCCGAGGACAGTTATTCACTCTCCAACAGCTCCGAAATGCTCTGGAAGAAGAATGGGGTGCTATTCTACAAGAGGATATCCAAAACCTAATTAGAGGATTAGAGGAATAAATCGACGTTTCGTACCTTTTATAAGAGCTTGAGGAGGTAACACGAGGTACTAACTGTTAAAACCCCTACTTTTATGTTTTAATTAAAAATAGACTTGATCAGAAAGTGTTGATGTTTATTTCAAAATTAATTAAAACCGAAACAATCATCTACATTTTGAAAAAAAATATTGAAATCGGAATATGGAAGAAGTTATCAAACATTAAACTTATGAGATATGTAATTTGGATCTACTAGTAACATAAAGTAATATATCGTCGTCAATTTCACCAAGTGACGTAACTCGATTTTCACAACTTTACAGGAGAGCGTTTTAAACTTTTTTATGAAATTCAATTAGGTCGTGAACAATAACGGTAGCAATTACAAACCTAATTTTTTGTTTACCAAGAGATACATATATCAACTATGTGTTTATATATTTTTTGTTAAAAAAAAATTGTTAGATTTTTTAAAAATTGACAGAAAATGAGATACGTCACTACGTAAAATTGAAAAACCATTGTTTGGTGTAACTAAAGATAGTTACGCCATTAATAATGTCAAATGCAGGAAAATAATTAGCATTACAATTTGCTTAAAAATGGCATTTTATTAAGATAAATGATGACAATAAAGAAAAACTTAAACCAAGCACAAAATCTCTTGAAGCTTAACGCCTAACTTGACAATAATCAAATAAAACATAAAAATAAACTCTTTCAAAATAGAAAAAAAAAACGCACTGATAGATGAAAAATGAAAGATAAAATGAGTTATACATCATGTGGTAAGTTTAAATAAAAATCTTGGTATTCCTGAACCCTTACTACCGGTAAGATCCCTTCACAGAGTGACTTTAAGTCTTCGTACTTGTTCTTCCTAAGTTTTTGAACTGCTGAATTTAAAACCCCTAAATTTACCTCAGAAATATCGACTTTTTGACGCTTAAGTGTTAGAGAATCAAATTCCTGTTGAAGGTGGCTATTCTTAAAATGTGTTTTTAATGGTTCGGATTTCTTATCCTTTAGTTCCATAAAGTCATTCCATTTTATGGGCTGCCCTGTGTCGGATGTTCTAATAGATAGTATTCTTATATCTTTCGACAGTTTCTTGAAATCTAAGAAGTTATGGTATTCCAGAGGCTCGACTACGTACAGTAGCTTTCTTCGGGCAAGTCGTACAATGGGATACAGTTGGGACGGGACATAAATACCACCTGCCGTTTTCAAGGCTGTGGAAATAGCACTATGTGCGGAATCTCCCTTGTTTTGCCCGTGGAAGGATTCGAAACATCTCAATGAGATTTTCTCAATATTTTTTGAATTTACTACTGTATAAAGCATCATGGTTGCAGTGATCGAATTTTTGTTTTGACCACTGCAACCATCTGAGAAAAGGGCAACAGATTTTATGGTATTCTTAGTGTCGTAAGTGTTTATAGCTTTGTAAATGCAGGAACTTATCTCAGAAGCACCTCTTTTGCTTTGTACCTCATTCCAAAGATAGCAAAAACATTATTTCGAAGAAATATTGTATACCGTAAAATTATAATTGGCCAAACGGTTCTTGTCAAAAATTACACTCTCTTTCGACTGGGGAAAATAAATAACTTGTTGGAGGTCAAAACTTGCACACAAAATTTGACTATTGTTTAAAGCCTCTGTTTTGACATTTCCTTTAAATTCTCTTACTTGGTTTTTTTCAGCAATATGCTTCTGAAAACGGGTTTTAACTTTTCCTTCGTGGCATTATCTCCGGCTCTGTAAATGAGACACAAACAACACTGATCCTTCTTTGCTTTCACCTTTCTGTATAAGTCAATACAAGGTTTATCAGCATTAGCATCTAGTTCGCTTAAAAACATGTCATACATTCATTCATCTTTCCATAACACTAGCACATCCATGACTTTTAATATTCATAAACACTTTATTTTTCTTAAAAAAAAAACGTCAACTTGCTTTACAACAACGCGGCGCCCACCCTCACCTAATGCTTTTCCAAGAAACACTGGCTTAATTTCCTTAGTTAAATTCTTTTATCTCGTGGGGTAACGAGTCTTGACATTAATACGAGATACGCCAATTAAAGTTTTAACAGTGTCCCAAAAAAAAATTTTACAAAGTGACTTAACTCAAGTTACGTCTCCTCCTGAAATTATATTTTGGAAAAATATAAGATACCTCGGTTAGATACGCCACGATATCTTAATAAGTATGATGAATTGAGATACGCTACTAGGTGAAATTGTAAAACACCCTTTTTACATACCGTAGGCAACTTATCTCAATTTTCGATTTTTTCGAGTTACGTCACTTCGTGATATTGACGACGATATGGAATCTTTTAAGGTTTAACCAATATTTAATCTTAGTTTCCATTAAAAGTGGAAGATCCGGTAGTAATGTATTTTACAAACGGAATTCTCCTTCTAATGAATTTTAAGCTATTCATTAATAAACATTTCTTGAATATAATTTTCCAGGCTTCCCCTGGCGCACCTATATCCAAAACTCTGTCTGAATCATCATAATTTATTTATTAAAACCTACAATTCTGGCTCAGATGGAACATCAGAGAACATATCAGAGTGAAGATGAAGAAAGATGAATTTTTGCAGTAGCTTAAACAAATTTGATTGCAAATATATAAAATTTAAAAGTTACCAATGCGTCCCTAAAAACAGCCCAATGGTAATTTTTTTTACTTGTAGTTAATAAGCCTCTTTTTAGGGAAACCAGGGTAAGTACAGATTCTAGGTTCTTTAATGTTTTTATACGTCAGGAGAAACTCCTTTAACATCTTACAGATTGTTGTCAGATCACTGAATATCGAAAATTAAGATAAAGTAGATTTCATAGACTTAACATGGTTTGTCTCTGGGGTACAGAGTTGCATCCATTTTATCAATTTTTCACCGGTTATAATACCCAGGTATTCAGGAACTAAATATATGTCGGCGCCGCCAATGAAAAGTTCGTATACGTCTCTGTTTGGCTACACAAACAGACCCTTATGAGCCTGCAGTATATTCTTTGCGCCTTGACATGTTAAAGTAGAGACATTAGTATAGACTAAATTTATAGCTTTTAAAAATTAGGTGATCGGTTTTTGGGAACACACTACGGGAAACCGAGAGTAGATGAAATCAAGCCAGGCAGTTCGTATAGAGCGTTATCCACGCAATGTGTTAATTTTGGGGCGAGAAGTGTTTTCTCTTAATTGTCGGGCTGGTATATAGGCGGCGAATCGTCAGTTCCCCTTTTCTTATTATTATTATTATTGTACTTCGTTTTTGATAGTACCTGTTAGTAACATACTTGATTTACTTTAGTGGTGCAATCGTGTTTTACTAGAAATAATTATTCTTTATTAAATTTGCATTTTATTAAAAGTCAGTTCTGTACTGATCTTAATATGCCTAAGCGGTCTAACCGGCGTATAAACGCCTCTGCGGCTCTGACATATATTTTGTTTTGTGTACCTATTTTCATGTTTTTTTTTGTTATAGGATTTCGAGGATCGAACTGCGACGAAAACATCGACGACTGTCCGGGACACCAATGTCAAAACGGAGCCACTTGCGTCGACGGCATTGACAGATACACCTGTCAATGCCCGTCGACTTATACCGGACGCTACTGTGGACAGGTCAGTCCGCACACTCTTAAATTACAAACCCATTTCTTCATGAGTTTGAACTTTTTCACATTTGGCAACGCACTTATTTGCCTTCCAAACACTCAACACTTGTTCTATTTTCCAGGACGTGGACGAGTGTGCTCTCCGTCCGTCAGTTTGTCAAAACGGCGCCACTTGCACCAACAGCATCGGCGGATATTCTTGCATTTGCGTCAACGGATGGACAGGACCGGACTGCAGCGTTAACATCGACGACTGCGCAGGGGCTGCTTGTTTTAACGGTGCCACTTGTATCGACCGAGTAGGAAGCTTTTACTGCAGATGTACGCCCGGAAAAACTGGTAAGTATATTTGTTACCATAACTAACACAGGGTTAAAAATGAAAAGAACGGGCAAAACATATATTAAGTACGGTCCTGCGCGAGTTCAGAAATGCAGATTTTATGACAGTGATATAGCAGGACGAATGCATACGCTCTGGTGCCATATCGATAAACGGAATGTTTTTGTTTTTATGTTTTTATATTTAGTTTCGTACCAGCTAAATACAGTAAGTCCTCGGCCTGTAGGAAAGTCGCCCACAAACTAATTTACTTCCAAACTATAATTATTTTAATCGACTTTAACTGTGAAAGGAAAGAAAAAACTAGTTCCCTTAGAACATTTTGTACAACAAAATGATTATATCTGACAAAAAACTAAAATAGGCTAAATAATAATAATAATCTTTGCATTTTATTTTCGAAAATCGTTGCTGGTTAATAGACCTTAAATGAGATGGTACGCAAATTAGTTTTTTAATGGCTATGTTAAATGCTTCTTGGTGTAGATAATTGATAACTATTGTCAAATTTTTACAGTTACTTTTTTGCATTTACATTTTTTCGGCTTATCCGCAAGCATACTGAATATTTGAAAAGATTGAAACGGTAGATTTCGGTTGTATGGCCGTCCCGATTCTCAGATTCAAACCCCTTTGAAATTTGCCGAGAGATTTAAATCTAAAGTTTTTGGTTATTTTACTTCACGGTTTTTCTTCTAATTGAGTGGTAGAATTTTTTTGTTTTGCAGTGAGCAACTATCTAATGCATATGACGCCTGTTAGTTGGTCTATATGTCTACCGGTGGAAAACTACAACGCTACAAATTAAAGGGGTTATATATTATAACACAAAATCGATAAAGGCAAATTAGGAACCCCCGTATTTCCGAAACGGCTGAAAATAAATATCAACAACTATAGGTTCTTGATATCGGATCGCCAAATGCAATTTACTCGTGTGGTTATTTATAAGGGTTGCCATTTAAAAAAATTCAAAATGGCGTCGTATCTGTTAAATTTGTGAACCTATATATTTTTTTACAGTAAATTTGGCTTTAGTTTAGAATATCAAAACCTTCGGTAGGAATGCTAAACACTGTTCTTAAAATCGATTTATACACTGTTAACTGAAATAAAAGCATTCAAAACCGCTTGGAAAGATTGTGCATTAATAAGTCGTTACATGTTGCCAGGTTTTAAAATATTTCATGTAAATTCTCATAAAATGTACCAAAATCGGCATGTCATTAAGGGCCTTTTCACCCTACGGTACCTGTTTTACTTAATTTGGCAACGCAGGTAGGAAAACCCCATGTCTAAAGGCGCTCGCACGCTTTCTTATCGCCTCTAACCAACGTTCAGTGTCGTAGACAAGTTTCAATCAAGACGATATTAGCAATTCAGTTTTATCAGTTTGGTGTTATTTTGGTGGTTATTCAAAACAGCAAATATTATAATGCAGGCGAGTTCTTCAAGTGATAGTAACCAACAAGTTACAAAACGACGTCATTTAAAACCTGGGAAGCGTACAATGGTAAAAAATGTGTATGAGGGAATTCTAAGTACCACACTGTGGAATATCATTCACTGATGCAGCGGAACTTTGTGCCACATTGACTAAGACATCTTGCCGTACTGTTTATAGAACTATCAAGGACAATAGGAATACTAAAGTGTCCGATCAGAAGGAAACAAGAGGACGGAAAAAAATTTTTATTGATCACCAAACAAAGTTAGCCATTCGTCGGAAAGTGCATGCATTTTTTTTCGAAATGAACTTTCGAATGCCAAAATTGAAAGGGATGAAAATATGCAAAAAATTTCACTAATAGTTCTAATGCGTACACGACGAGAATTGAATTTTCGATTCTTGAAACGAAATCGCAAAAGTCGTTTGGTAGAAAAGGAAGAAATCGTATTGTGGCGTAGAAAGCATCTAGAAGAAATACAACAATATCGCTGTGAAGGGAAAAGAATTTACTTCACGGACGAGACATGGTTAAATGAAGGACATACTGTGAATTACATTTGGCAAGATCTCAACATTAAAGATGCACGTAACGCCTTTATCAATGGACTGTCCACTGGATTGAAAGCTCCTTTAGGAAAAGGTCGTCGGTTAATCATAACCCACATCGGGAGTGATTCTGGTTTTCTTTCCTTAAACGTATTTGAATCTCGCAAAAACGGTGATTATCATGAGGATATGAACTCGGGAGTGTTTGAGGATTGGTTTAAATCCATCTTACCGCGTATTGAACGTGGGTCGGTAATCGTGATGGATAATGCACCATACCACAGCCGTCGGGTGGAAGCTTTGCCAACTTCTGCGTGGCGAAAAGGAAATATTGTTGACTGACTCGAAGAAAAAAATATTGCATTTGGCGAAAAAATGCTAAAAGTGCAGTTCCTCGATCTTGCAAGACTTCACAAAAAAAAGTATACGAAATATGTAGTGGATGAAAAGGCTCGTGAACGAGGTGTTACAATATTACGTTTACCGCCTTACCATTGTGAACTAAATCCAATCGAGCTTATATGGGCACAGATAAAAGGCGAAGTGGCGCGTGAAAATAAAACTTTTAAATTAAAAGATATTAAAGAACTGTTAAAAACGGAAATAGCGAATGTACAAGCAGCAGATTGGCATAAGTGCGTATTACAGGACGAGGGCGTAGAAAAAAAATGTGGGACTTAGATGTACGCGTTGAAGTCATGGTAGAACCTATTATTATAAATCCTGCAGATAACAGCAGTAGCGACAGTAATGAAATGTTTTCATCGTCAGATAGTGAATAATCGCTGTAATGGTAATAATGAATTTAAAATTGTAACGTACTGTCAATATAACAATTTTTAATGTCGGCGTAGAATATAATTTGTCAAATTATTATCAATTAGTCTTCATTAGGTAACTATAGTTAGGAAATTTATAAAAATTTATAATTAAGGTTTAGGTTTTGCCCTTAATCCACTATTATATGGTTCTATTATTACGTAGTATAATAAAAACATTATGAAAATAACATATAGTACCGTTGCTTTATTATTCTTTTTGGATATTATACCTGCGTAATTTAGTTTCTCTAATTACTTCATTAGATCACCAAATATAAAAGCTTAATTTATTTTCCAGTTTAATTTATAATATTATATTTATTATAGTAAATGTAAACATATTAAAATAATAAACAAAAATTCATATATTTTTTGAATCATTATTGTTTAAAATGACACGCCTCTGGAATTGGCGTTCCCCTTACGTCTTGCACACTCCGGTAAAAATGACTCAATCACTGCCAATTATTTTTGTACCGGAGTATAAGCAACTAGTAAAGTAAAAGTAACTTACTTACGTAACTGTTGACGAAGAATCGAATTGTCGAAGAAAATAAACACTTTTCCATTTGACGTTTTAAATTTGTCACCAGTCAGATAAAATCTGGAGGGGGGGTCAGTGTCAAAAATGTTTTTCGGATTTTGTATTGTAACACTTTAAAATCCTCGTATATAAATATATTTACTCGTATTACTGCAAAGTACCGGAGGTACTGCAAGTTATAATGCCGGCTACTTACACCTACTAATGCAATAAGGTGTACATTCGTGCGCAAATTTGAAAATAAACCCTCAAGACTTGGGACAAAAGGATCCAAAAAGCAGTACTGTTAAAACTACTTAATTCAATTCAAGACCGCGGCTCACGTATTTTGAAACCATAATGAGGCGTTTTCACCGTTAATCTTACGCTGAAAAACAGTATAATTTCGTAGTACCTCGCAACCGGCATCTTATAATTATCGAGATAATGCTAATGCAATTAAAAAATCGTTAAGGTACGAGATTTTCGAATCATTTTAAGCAGTCCGATCCTTAAATATCGCGAGCAGAGTTTAAGTCTTTTAATTACACCCCGCGCGAGTTAGTAAGATTAAGTCGGGTACTTCAACGGGTTCAAGATGCTTAAAGATTATTATGCAGCGTTTTTAAATCTATCCGAGTTGGTTAAAAAGGGAAAGAAAGGTCTGAATTAGAGAGCGAAATCGTAATATTGTCCTATTCACTATGTCAAAAACGTTTTCGGGCAGTCAAGGTGTTATCGGCAATAAAATTTGA
Source organism: Polydrusus tereticollis (assembly GCA_963920685.1). Lineage (NCBI taxonomy): Eukaryota > Metazoa > Arthropoda > Insecta > Coleoptera > Curculionidae > Polydrusus > Polydrusus tereticollis. Next base: position 10,690,648 of record OY987332.1, on the reverse strand, counting down.
TAAATACAAGCAAGAGAATGATGGCACAAATATAAAAACCTACGTTATGTAAGTGACGTAAGCCTTACGTCGTAATCTAAACATTATAAATTTAAACTAAATGAAAAACGTATGTCCACTGTCCACCTTCTACTTCCAAACATGTTTGCATTCCTCTCTTTACAGAATCAAATAAAGTCCGTTCACCGATTTAAGAGAATGACTACCTACCTTTAGTTATCACCCATCATAAAATTCTTTGTTGAAAGGGTTTCAAGGATCATAGAGATAATGATTTTATTATCCAGGTAGGGACCGTACTTGGCCGTAATTAGTTTACAAAGCCTTATTAAATATTGGGAACAAAATAAGCAGACAAATCAGTGTTGCAAAACCAGTCATTTTATTAGTTCGTGTGAAATAAAAACGCAGCTTTGATTATCCAAATATGTGGCGTCCGTGGATTGGTAAATCTAGTATAGAACAGCCGGAGGGGGTACAGGTACAACCACAGTGCGGAAATGAAAATGGAAGAAGACACTTATCTTTAGATTCTAAAGAGATTATAAAAAATGTATATACAACTCTCATAGAGCGTGAAAAGTTGAATAAAATGAAATGAATTGAAGAAACAGCCACATTGACTAAAATTTCGCAAAAAAACAGTATGGAAAATTGTGAATAAACCCATCACCGAAAGGAAAAGAAGGAAAGATTCAGGAACTTGCAAAAAATTAGATCGCAACGATGAAGATTTAGTCCGACGCAAAATTTATAAGATGTATGAAGAGCATACGGTACCAACACTGGATAATTTACCAAAAAGACTTGAGATAGATAACACGGATATCAATTGCGGTAGGACAACGCTGTGGAAGTGTCTTCAACGAATCGGCTTTAAATTTAAAAAAGTCGATAAACGGCAAGTTATCATGGAATCGCAACGACTTAAGGCATGGCGATTTGAATATTTGACAAAAATCGCTCAGTACAGAACTGAGAACAGACGTATTATATACTTAGATGAAACTTCGTTTGATACTCATGAAACCTCATCAAAAGGTTGGGTTGATTCTAGTGACAGATGTAGAACAAAGGCACCATCAAACAGCGGAAAAAGAATAACCATAGTACATGCAGGATCCGAAGATGGTTGGGTACTAAATGCACTTTCATTGGCAGCCAAGAATATAAATGACTCCTGTTTGGATTACCATAACGATACCACAGCGGAGTTATGTGAGGATTGGTTCGTAAATAAGTTAATTCCTAATGTTTCTTCAAACAGTGTGATTGTTATGGATAACACAAGTTACCACAGTAGACAGTTAAACAAGCACCCTTGTTCAAAATATACGAAAATGGCAATACAGGAATTTATGTATCAGAATGATATATATTTTCATGAAAGTCACACTAAAAGAGAGTTACTTGATGTGCTTAAATTTCTGAATCTGGAAAAGGAGTACTACTGCGACAGCTACGCTAAAAGTAAGGGGCATACAGTGCTAAGGCTTCCGCCGTATCACTGTATATTCAATCCCATAGAACACATATGGCATCAATTAAAATCTGCCGTTAGACGTAATAATGTATCACCCACTATAAACGCTAGTGTACTGGATATTATTATTACTGAAGTGGACAAAGTGCCTGTGAGTAGCTGGAAAAATAGTGTTTCGCATATTAAAACTGTTGAAAATTCATACATTCAAATTGGGAATATTACAGAAAGATTTATTATTAACATAGGTGTTGATAGTGATAGTGAAAATGAATTAAATGAGTAAGCTGTAGTTGCATTAATTAATTATATTATATTCTATCTAAAATTGTTTATTATTTGTGTCAAATCATCCATGCTTTAAATACAATTCAGTGCGGGCCTGTGTAGACCCCAGTCTGGTTTTAAACAGGCGTCAACACGAGTCGGTAAGTCATTCTCTTAAATCTGTGAACGGACTTTATTTACGTTATTGTAAAGCCAACTTAAGATAGGCAGATTGAAAATTCAGAATTGCTTCGACAGATTTAAGTATTTCGCAAAAAAACTCGTCCAAGGTAATTTTGCAGAAGCGTTTTTTATAATTACCCTGAAAAATGCATCTGAGGTTTGAGCTCGAGAAGAGTTAATTACTTAGTTTGCATAACCTGAAATAATTTTAGACTACGAGGTAATCAGAAAAATCAATTAATTTTATCGGTAGGTATTAACTGAATATTACCAACGTTTTGAAACTTTTATTTAAATTGTCCTCTTACTGTGAATCAGTTTGTTTCAATATCTCCTGAAATAAAGTTATAAAACACATCGGACAGGGTACCAGTGTACCAATACAAAATTCCGTTAAAAAAATACCCATAAAATACGTCTGGAAAATTAACGGACAATACAAAGTGTACAAATCGACACTGTTTGAGTGGAACACGTTTGGCGATAAAATAAATGCATTGAAGTGTCCGCACAAGACCCTGCTTTGTTATTCAAGAAACTATAGAATATTTATGTGTGTTTCTTGGTGCATTGCATTTAGAGGTGTGTTATTTGACCTGCGGAATTCTATGAACCCGATGGAAAAGAAGACGTTATGGAGGAGATGTGACCATTTTCTTTAATACGTTCGGAATAAAATACAGTTTTCGTATTTGTCCTAGACCACTATAATACCGTGGGAGCAAAAATTATTTTTATCCAAGAAAGCTTGAACTGAAAAACTTAGGGCTTGGTTTAGATCACAATTATAAAGGGATGATATATACAGGGTGTTCATTTGAATTATTGAAATAAAAAGTGATATTTTCGTGTGGTTTTTTTTTCTATTTGAACAAATTAAGATAAATAAAGATTTTTCTAATTTTCTCGAAAACGAATCGACCGATTTTAAAAAATCAAACGTCAAAATAAAGCACTTTGAAAGACCTTTCAAACAAGCTATTACTTGATACCCCTTGTCATTTAAAATTTTTAAGGGGATGACCCCGGGGGGCAGAGGGTAAAAGTGGGTGAAGTCGTTTTTGGTTAAAAAGTTGTCCCCTTTGGCAAATCTTTTGACGTGTCTCGGCGTTTTTTCTTTTAATCAGTGGTTTTCGATAAATCCGTGGTGGGAAGTTTTCAAATGAACACCCTGTATACACAGTGTGTAAAAAGTCCCGGACCGGTCAATTATTTAGAAAATGGGGCACAATATAAAAAAAAACGGATAAAAGTTGTAGGCCTTAAAAAAATCTATAAAACTAGGACACCTGTAATTATACAGGGTGCCTCAAACAGTCATGGTAAACAAAACTTTGGTTTATTTAAATGGAATGACCCCTTTTTAATCACGTTTTCTGATTCCTCTAAACATTCTAAACAACAATTATGAAACATGTCATATGGCTAAACCCAGTAGTTTAAGAAATAATTTGAGTTAAAGGACATAAATACAACAGGTAAGATATTACCTACATTTTGCATTTTTTCAAGCTGGTACCAGAATGTTTTGCGTCACTGTCATATTAATTTCTGAAAATGTCTCTCAACGAAAGGGAACGTATAACTTTACTAATGATCAGAGGTTTTGGAGACCGACAAAGATCATTTACCGAAACAGAGCAATTTTTTAATATAACTTTTCCAAACCGACAACCTATATCAAAATCTACAGTTGTGAGAACAGTTCAAAGATTCGAGGAAACCGGGTGTTGCAAAGATAAAGTTCGTTCCGGAAGACCAAAATCGGCAACTAGTGATAAAAAAAAATTAAAGACATTAGTTCAGGATCCACATTTGTCGTTGAGAAAAGCTGCTACCCAAGTTGATGTATGTTCTAAATCAGTTAAAATTATTTTAAAAAACAGTAATTTTTACCCCTATAAAATAACTTTAGTCCAGGAATTATCAGAAGACGATTTAGAACGTAAAATGGAATTTTGCGAAGTAATGATGCAAAAACAGGAAGAAAATAACAATTTTTTTAATCAAATAGTTTTTTCGGATGATGCAACATTCATGTTAAACGGAAATGTCAATCGACATAATTGTCGTTACTGGGTTGGATGAGAGAAACACACACTTAACACCCCCAGAAAGTAAATGTGTGAGCCGGTCTTATTGGCAATAGATTAGTGGGACCTTTCTTTATAGAGGGGAATTCGAATGCAGAATGTTATCTCCACATGCTGCAAAATCAAATTATGCCAGCAATAACCAATACAGTAGGACCACTATTACGACATACGTGGTTTCAGCAGGACGGAGCTCCTCCTCATTTTGGGCGAGCTGTAAGAATTCACTTAAATAATACTTTTCCTAACCGCTGGATAGGGCGAAGGGGTCCCATAGAATGGCTCGTTAGGTCGCCAGACTTAACGCCCCTTGATTATTTTCTCTGGGGGCAACTAAAAAATAAAGTGAATGTGACAAAACCTGCAGATCTAAACGAATTGAGAAGAAGAATTATTGAAGAATGTGAATCTATTAACCAAGAAATGTTACAAAACGTCATCGACAAATTTTATTATAACCTAGCCCATTGTCAAACGGTGGGAGGGGGACATTTTCAACATTTAATTAAATAACGACTTACTTAAATTTATTTTTGTTCTTGTAAATTTGTTATTAATTTTACTGCTTGTACTTTATTTAATTGTTATTAAATTTTTGACAAAACTTGCGTGGGTACATTTAGTACAGTTTTTATGTTTTTGTACAGTTTTAACGCAAAACATCTTGTAAAAATTCAAAATGTAGGTAATATCTTACCTGTTGTATTTATGTCCTTTAACTCAATTATTTCATAATAGTTTTTTAGAATGTTTAGAGGAATCAGAAAACGTTATTAAAAAGGGGTCATTCCATTTAAATAAACCAAAGTTTTGTTTACCACGACTGTTTGAGGCACCCTGTATAATTACAGGTGTCCTAGTTTTATAGATTTTTTTAAGGCCTACAACTTTTATACCGGAAGTTTTTTTTATATTGTCCGCCATTTTCTAAATGATTGACCGGTCCGGGACTTTTTACACACTGTGTGTTACTACTTTATTTCCTCTTTCAGGATTACTGTGCCACTTGGACGACGCCTGCACCAGCAATCCTTGCCATGCGGACGCCATATGTGACACCAGCCCCATAAACGGATCATACACCTGCAGTTGCGCTTCGGGGTACAAAGGTGTGGACTGTTCGGAGGATATTGACGAGTGCGAGCAAGGTAAGCCTTTGGTTTGACAGTATAGTGACAATTAACTATTAGTTTAGGTTAGTTCAGGTTAGTTAACACCCCCTCAAGAAAAACTGACTACCCACTTGGGCTAGGGGCACTTTCCCTAGTATTTTTATTTCTAAATGACAAAAATGACAAAAAATATTTAAACTGATACCTACAACAAACTTTTAGATAAATTTAAAAGTGCTATATTTTTATATTAATAGAGATGGACGCCTGCGGTTTTAAAAAGGTTTTTTTAAATTTTATCGATAATTAAGGGGGGGGGGGGGATTTTTAACAAATAATTAAGCATAAAATATATAAGAAGTAGTCCATTCTCACAGTGGTTAAAATTTTTAAATGGTAGAAATGAAACACTGTCTAAACCACAAATTTCTTTAATCGTAAAACAAGGGGGACTGAAAAGATCTTTACATTAAAGTAGTTGATGCCCAAAAATATTTATAACAAGAATAACGACATAAACATGTTTCAAACTTAGTGAAGGTCATTTTCAGCATAAAGAAATTTTATCGATCAAGGGAAAAACTGTGATATAAAAGAACAATATTGGTGTAGTTTATAAACTTAAGAGTAGATAAACATCAAGGGGGGTTTACAAATAAGGGAGGAGTTAGTAAAAAATCAACATTGTTTCACATAAACAAGGTAAAAGTTTAAAGAAGGAGGTTTAAATTTCTGCATTTTGTAGTAAAATTAATTCAGTTTAAATGTTTGGTAGTACACCAGAGTAATTATGTCTTGTAAGAAGATGAAAATGACAGTTGGACTACAAGAACCCCTAGGGACCTGACAGAGTAGAAAATTTAAGTTGAAAACATCATTTGTGGTTTTGTTTTAATGAAGATTATGCTTTTAAATGAGATTGATAATTGTTAAAAAATATTTTTCAGTGAGATTCAAGATTGTTAAAAAATATTTTTAAATGAGATTGACGATTGTTAAAAAAATTATTTTCAATCATAGGAATAAAGGGTGTACCTTAGTGGAAAGTATACGACCCAAGAAATTTGTGAAACAACCTGGGATAATAGAACAGTTACAGGTTTTATTATGAGCTTATACCATGTTGGTGATTGGACAATTCAGAAATTTTTTGCGATCTACTCCTTTAATGTTAGGATATTTTCGCAAAACCCCCCTCCCCCCCGGCCTTGTTTTACGTTAAAAAAATTTGTGGTTTAGACAGTCTTTCCACAAAAAAATATATGTTTCTCCAACGATTATATCGCAAAAATAAACCACAATGGTTCTATTCTATTTTCTATAATTTAATAATCATGAAAATGAGTGGGGATAGGGACATCAATGCAATGTTACCCCATTTATATAGATTTCTTACAATTAAAAACATTTTTTGTCTCAATGATCAAGATATTATTTTTGGCCCCACCATTTCGTGGAAATTCGCCTGTGTTCGACGTCGTCGTTTAGTATACTATTGTTCCCATTCCCTCCACAAGCATACAAAATGACAACAAAACCCTGATCGGTGGAACCGCAGAAGGATTTCATATTACGGGTTGCTCAAATTGTACAATAAATGTTAATATCATACAGCAATGTAAATTAAATGGGGTTTCTCTCGCTCAGCTGTCAACGAATTTTGAGAAAACTGGGAAATTATTTAGCTTTGGTTAAAAGGATATTGAAAGGCAATCCTACACAGTAAAAAATATTCACCTGGTAAAAATCATTTCAGAAGTGGTAAAAAAAGTAGTGTTAATGTTAACACCCGGATCAACATAATTTACCACATTTTTACACTCATATGGGACCAAAGTTGTTGTATTAAATTTGCTTATGAATTTAACTCTCTAAAAAGTTAATTTTGTTGAATGGGTGTTACTTATTTCATTTTACACTCTATCAGGAAAATTAAATACAAAGACGTTCGTGACAATCGTTCTTTTACACGGCCCCGGATAAAAATACCTAAACCCGTGTTACCGAAAAGACAGGCGGCAACAAGTGGTGTGAAATTCTAGGAATTGACAGATGACGCCGACGCTACATGCAAATTCAACTTTCAAGTCAGTCTGATGGTGCTCCTTGAACGTGATATAGAATAATGTTATATTTAAATTAAAATATAGAAACAAAGCAAAGTTCTGTAAAGTGCCAAATGAGAGTGCCTCTTATGAGGATCTTGTTAAATTGGGTAAGCATATTAACGAAATTTAATAGAAACCTTACTAATAAGTACGCCATTTTTAATAAACTAAGTAGGTATTTACGTTGCTACAGTTTTCCCTTTAGCTTTTAAATTATTCTGATATTCTGATATTATTCTAATATAATAAAAGTTAATATGATAAAATGACATTTTAGACACTGACAACAAGCGTTAAAAAGTTTACTTTTAATAGTGTTTCGAGTTAACCGTACTTTTTGTAATGCAGTTGATTGATTATACCATAAAAATTTGCAAATGACAACACCGGTTGGTATTTGCACCACTTGGCAACCCGTTAGTCCGACAAAAATCGGCCTTTCGGTCATTGACAAGATCGGGACGCCGGCCGTGAGAGTGCCGGCACTGGCTGACTATTATTAGCGACACCGATACTCCAGGGCAATTAGCGGACCTGGTGCGTCTTGCGAGTGTCGAGAGATTCGTCATTAGTGCGGGGGCGGCACTAATGGCAGAGTAGATTTAAATTGAAATTCAATAGAATGGTATGTAAATATTGGTCGTCTATCGGAGGTATGTTTAAGTTCGCTTTTTATGCCGGTTAAACGCGGCATACATGGGAGAACGAAGTTTCTTGCTTTTAGCGAAAGCCTACGCGTTGCATGCTTAGTAGCCCTAAAAATACTTACATGGTCAATACAGGGAAGCTTCTTCAAGTACTGCAGCACCATATTTTCGCAGGACTCCTCCATAAATTGGTCTCGTGTGTCAAACGGAGACTACATCAAAGTATCTAGAAAAAGAAAATGCATCATTACCTTTTGTATTTCTTAATGTAATTTGTTTAATCCTCTTTGCGTTATAATTTAGTTATTTTATTATTAACAAGTACATATGTCAAACACCCACATAATTTTCCTAGAAGCAATAGAGGTGGACACTGGACACTCTCACAATTGACAGGAGAGTTTTAAAACGAAATATTGAGTTCTATGTTAGTTTCCTGTTTTTTGGTTGCTGAAGGTGACCGCAGCTCAAAAGCGATTTTCTAATGCAACAAATGCATGCTTCGACTTTCATGAAAGACGGAGTAAAAATATCTGTTTTGGGCATCAGGGTATTGTTTTCCAACTAAGTTCCGACTAAAGTAAAGTTCATATAGACCAAAATTTAAAAATCGACAATTTGGGATCACCTGAAAGAATAAATTAAGTGAACCTGTCGGCCTGTTGCTATAGCTTTACTACATACATAAATAAATAATCAATAGGCGAGCTGACAAGAACACAACATAAAATTATGTGCTTTGCATAATAGTTGAAGAATTTGCATTAACCAGTGTTTTGTGTAATTAGCAACAGTAGATTTGAAGAGACGTGATTTTAAAATTAATTAGGAAACCGCTGGTCTGGCAAAGTCGGAAATTATTCCAAGAACAATTTATAAATAAAATAATGTGGTTTCTGGTCTTGTGTTTCAATGCAAAGTCGCTATTACTTTAAATAGTAGTGACTATACAGTAAAATTACTACTAAAAAAACTTGCACCGGCATCGGACCGATCCTAAAATACTTTAAATTCAATTTAATTAGTATCACGCTGTTAAAAGTACTTAAGAGCTTAATAATGTAACAGTGGGTTTGCGATTAATATTTAAAAGCGCTTATAAATACTTGCACACTAAATCAATCCTCTTTAAAACAAATTTAACATATGGGTTGCATCTTCGTGGGAAACGCTACTCCTTTGACCTCCTTACTTTCCAGACTTGAGTCAATTGACAACTGATTGCCAATGGCCAATTAAACAAGCGACCCGTGTAACCTCGAGTAATTATCGAGACTACCGAAACCATTTAGCGAGGTAACCTGATGCGGCGTTAACCTTTGATTGTTAATTTGTCGTCTATAAAGACATTAGAAAATTAAAACAATGCCTCATTTAAGCTTACGCAACGTTGACTATACTATTCTTTATTACATTATCTAAATCTAGTTATGCCTTAAGAAAAATGAAGTCTTGTTTCAAAGAAATGATTGCTCTCAGAAATATTTATTTACTTAGAACACTTGAGATGCTAAATAAAAGGAACATATGTGTTCAATTTAAAGACATTTCCTTAAATGGAAATACCGTAATTATCACTTTGAAAACATCATATTTAAGAATTAAGAACATTTAAAAGTTATAGTTTAAGATTTCAAATTTCTCTTGCTTAGATAGTATGAGCTTAAAACAAAAAAGATATTCTCTCACGCTGAAATCGCAACAATATTCTCTTTAAAACTCTAGAAACTTGAGAAACTAGTTTTTATTGAAAAGGGTTTGCTTTTTCCTTCTGCCAGAACCATCCTCAGATGCGTTTCGATGTATAACAGCTCATCAGTGAGGCTATGGGTTCTGACAAAAGGAAAAAGCATAGGTGTCTGTTTTAAAACAGAAAAATCGGTATGATACAGAGAATGAAGCCAGATGGCTCCATCTCGTGGTGCTGGTAAATAAGTTTGATGCCAATCTGCTTTATTTTGGAATCGCCGAGTTCTGCCGCTAAAACTATAATGTATACGTGGCCACAGCGGTACTAACATACGACACATACATTTTTGTGAAACAAAAGATGCCACAATCGGAATTTTTCTAGTCCTCTTTGTTTTTGATATACGGGATGTTTTTGAAAATTTTACATTTTGGGACACCCCCTATATTTAGGTTACCCTGTAGCTTATCAGAGAAAAAACAAATGTTCTTTTTGTATTTTTTTACGTAGAATCTAGTGACGTACCTACGCTCAATAGTTTCCGAGAAAAAAACAAACTTGTTTTTTTTTTTAAATGGGTCACCCTATATATTTTTTAATAATATAATTTAGTTTATAACAAGCTTCCCAGAAATATATAATGCCTTATTTTTATTTTTAAAATTCAGCACGAAATTTACGTTTTATTAAAAAATGTACATTTTTTGTTAGTAGGCCACGATAGATATTTAAAAAAACTATTACTGGTATGATAATTACTGCAGAAGAAATATATTTTGGATCGAGTTGTGTTTTACTCCGTAAAATATTAGAAACAAAAGCTGAGAACTTATAGAACTTTCTCATAAATATTTCTCAAATTGTTCGTCATTATGCCATAGACATGTTTCACACATAGTTCTTATTCGCCTTAATGAATTTAAAATAATAAAAGGCCGCGCTTGTAACTCCCTAAATGTTCTTTCAGTAGCATTTCCTAAATCTGCAATTGTTTGGTATTGAACAGAATAAATTTTATTTTCAAGGTATCCCCACAAAAAAAAATTTTAAACCGACAAGTCGGGTGACCTTGGTGGCCATCTTACAGGCCCATTAGTTTCAATCCAATAGCCTGCGAAATTATTGTTTAAGTAGGGCCTGAAAATTAGCGCATTGTGAGCGGGTGCTCTATCTTGTTGCAGATGCAAGTTATTAAGACTCGCTAAGGACACGTCTCCTATTATTTCCGGCACAACGTTTTCCAGAATTTCCAAATATTTATTTGCATTAGGGCTACCTTCAAATATATAATAAATTATTTTGCTTCCTAGTATAAAACATGAAACGTTAAAGCCAAACCTGCCTTGCTGTTCAAGTGGAAATAGTACATGCTGATCTTCCTGAGACCAAAACCTCGTATTGTGCCGTGTTGGAGATTGACCCTGTAGATAACAGTGGGACCAGTTGGGATTGAGATTTGGATTGTCATTGTCAATATAGTTTTGAAATAAATAGTTTTTGAACAGTAAATGTAATTTGAGCTATCGAAATATATAGAAATAGTTAATAGAAACCACATGCCGATTAAATATACAAGCACTGGTAAAATGAGCTTCATCAGACCATATAACGGTTCTTTCAAAATTATTTTCCCTGTTGATATTTTGTAAATACCAATTACAGAACTCTATACGGCGTTGTGAATCACCAGAATGTAAGTTTTGTACTAGGTGGTATTTATATGGCTTAAAATTGTGTTTTTTTAGGTTTGTTTCAACTCCTGATTTAACTACTCCGACCGAACCTTCAACCGTTCTGCAAGAATTAGTTGGATTTGTTTCAATTGAAGCTGAAACATTTATTTTATCAGTCTCGCGGTTTTCCTTGTTGTAGATTTTAGGCCGGGGTTTAGAAAATGAACCGTGTCTAACTATCGGAAATCACTAAAAGTCATTTGTAAATGTGAAACTGAAATTATACAATAAATTTAGGCAACCACCAAATATTATTCACCTATACTGCGGGAAATTTTTGATTAAAGAGTCGTCAGTCATCACTCGTCAACCGAATTAGTGATTAGGAGCTATTACCCCATTAAATATGCATCATCGATTCATGTATCGGTAGTTTCAATTAAAAATGGATTAAACACTCATGGGATGCACCAAATACTTTCAGATAAAACTGTATCGGCTCAGAATATTTTAAACTTGTCTATTTAACTAGTTGAAACAGCTTATTCCAACGTTATCGCCGTATCGTCAAAGAGAGACTTAAATTTTACGGTCGGAAAGAGATATTTAATTGAATATCTGTAATTTATTTATCGCTTTGGTTGCGGAGATTGTGGCTACCGAAAAATTTTAAATTAATATCTAAATCAATTAGGTATGATAATCCTGCATCTACAAATCCCTTAGAATTAATATCGTGTTTGTTACGTCATTAGGCATCTACACTTTTGAATTTATTTCGAACGCTAATGATGATTTTTGGTCCTATTTATCATCGGATATAATTTTGTTAAGATATTTGTCCAACTCCATAAACAGTAGAACTTTTAGTCTTAATTAATAGCCTTCGCAATCACCTTTGATGATTAAAGATATTTTTGTTTAAAAGAAGCGGACACTATATTTTTTTTCTTTTCATACTGATCGAACGAATTTAATATCAATCGATTATTATCACAAACAGTACGGGACGAAATTTACTTCTCAATCTCGATCTCGAAGCATTTTCGTAGTGTTCCATGCTTTAAGATTTTTCAGCCAAGTAGTGGTCCTTCGTCGATCTGATTCTCGTCTTCCCAAAATCTGTCCAGTTTTCTCGTCTTTATTATACAATTCCCCAAGAAATTAAAACACCACCAAAAAATAACCAAAAGTTTAAAGTAAATTTTTGTCAAAACTGCTTGCCCAATTTGAATGATTTTTGTGTGGAGTTCAACAGTTACAATATCAACTTAAAATCAAACTGTAGCTTTGTCTTTTTGTAACATTTTGTTTTTTGATTTACTCTATTATCTTGGTCACAACAAAAGAAACACAATATAATAGGATAACATGTTTTTATTAAAATTTATTATCCAAATTTAACAACGAAAAACAAAGAAACAAAATCTAAAAAAAATGTCAGTAGCGAGTATTTCCACCTCTGGCACAAATAACTGCTTGGCAACGACGGTCCATACTTACACTAAGCGACCGTATATCATTTTGGTCAAGTTCTTCCCATATTTCAGTCGCCTCCCTACGTCTTTCAAAGTGTTCAAGTTCCATTCCTATTGTAACCTCTTCCCAAGAGTGCCCCAGAGATTCTCTATGGGATTTAAATCCGGGCTTCGAGCTGGCCATGCCATGGTATCGATGCCAACTTCCTCTAGATAATTCCTCACAACTCCAGTAACATGAGGCCTGAGCCGCCTGAGGTATAATGCAAATTAAAATTAATAAAACCATGTTACGCAGTTAAAAGTATTGACATGAAAAACATGATGTGAGAAATTTATAACATTGTTTAAATCCTTGTAAAAATTCATCCGTTTCGAGGCCGATGTTTCATTCATTTTGACAGCGTTGTTTCTGGAGTTTCGAGTGTTTCCCGTACGAACATATTAGTCCGGTGATTTCGCCGCCTGCTACGAAAGGAGCGAGGCCAGAGAAGTTGCGATTTTAATGTTTAATGAATTATTAAATATTAGAAACTTGGAGGCAGTGAATATTAATAATTGTATTATAACATAATTTATAAAATATGGTATTAATATTTTAACTCAACTCAACTCTCAACTTACTACTATTTAATTTTGTAGCAGAGCGCACAGGGAAGGCACTGCCTCCCTCCACCTCCCCTGACGAGCTGCCACTGGTCTTAACCCTATAAAAACCAACACTGTCTTATAATAATCATAAAAACAAATAACCACGAGTTCGATACACTCCGATCGTGAATAAGGTGTTTCGACAAATTCGTTATGCAAACAGAGTGGACGTTAAACGAAAAATAATCGATTTTTTTCTTATTCACGACGCTTCAGCGTGAATAGAGGAATTATTTACGCATAACCGCAAAGAATCCTCTGAACAAATAAAGGAGTCCTGGACAAAGAAGCATGAAAGAAAAAGTCGGGTAATTTATGGATGGAGACTATATTCGATAAATTACAATTTTAAACAAGTTTTTTAATCGTCGATATCCGAAGAGCAGGGTTGGACTGGACTAAATGGTATTATTATTTAATTTTGTAGCAGAGGGCAGCGTCCCTGTCTCCCCAAACGAGCTGCCACTGATTTAATCATCGTATAATTTATGCGATGAGTTAATGCATTTTTACTGAATATAATTATTACTAACGCGGAAAATATGCAAGTGTTTTTAATAGCCAAGGTTGTTTTAATGTCTTTAAAAAAGTGCTATTTAACCTTAAAAACGAAAAAATATGTATTACACACCTAAGCTAACTAAAAGTCATATAATAACAAATTCTAACATGCTGTAATTAACACCGGCACCTCCTGCATGTTTGTCGTGGCAGTTTAAAATCTTTACTGTGCTCACTGCGTACATATTTATGGTTATTCGATACACAGGCACTGTATAAAAAAGAATCTAAGCTTGCCTGATTGCAAAAATAAATTAAAAAATCAGAATTGCAAATCGTAAGGCGCCAAAATAATACAGGGTGTCTGTAAAAGGTCTTTACAAAAACCTACCACATATTCTTCAGGCCAAATTAAACCGATTTAAGTAAACTTACCTTAGTACAAAGTTGGTTAGTTTGGGCGCTAGACGGCGCTGAAGTGACAATTTTTAAATTGTTTTTCTGGATTAATTCAAAAACTGCTCATGCTATTTTGCCGAAATTTGGTACGTTGGCATAGCTTTATGGGGCAAAAAAACCCATGTCACAATTCTGATTGATATCAGTCCATGGGCGTAGAACCTGGGTTTTTTACCAATTGCTTGTTTCAGATTTCTATGTCAATGAAACAAGAGGGGTTTGGGCACAAAATTCAAATGAATTTGCTACAAAAAAGGTACTCTTGATAAGACTCGATTCCTCTGACGGTTTTCGAGAAATTTGCATTTTATTACCTAATACGTAGTAGCTTTTACCACGTAGTACTTGGGTTTCAAAGAATTTTTCTGTTTTTGATTTCTACGCCAATGGAAGATAAGAGGTTTAAGTTCAAAATTTAGATTAAACCGACTTATTTACTACAAAAAACCTCTTGAACAGTTTTCTTATCATCTGCTTTTTGTTCGGACGGTATTTTTCAGGTATGTACAACACGAGCTTACACCTCACAAACGATTGTTATTGTTGGTTATTATTAGTTTCATCTGACAACATAAGATTATTGTCAAATTTGTTGCTAACGTTCAATCATTTTATCTGCTTGCATTAATTATTAGAAAACTTTAATGGTCGTGAATTATCATGACGGTGCAATACACTAATGCAGAATATACCGATATGATATAAACTAAGCAACTTTGTACTAAGGTAAGTTTACTTAAATCGGCTAATTTTGGTCTGAAGAATATGTGGTAGGTTTTTGTAAAGACCATTTACAGACACCCTGTATAATCTTTGAATTACTTGTTTGTTTTTTTAACGGCAAGTGAGGTCTTCGTTATATACCTTTCAGTAGCACAATTTGAGCCCCAAGCAAGCAGTTAAGGTATTTTATTCTGAATAAATACAAGATTTCTTTAAAAACTGAACAAAATAATAAAATTGTAAAAGGACCAAATTTAACAGATTTTATCACTATAGTCCGTCTTACGAGTCTGTGGTTACGACGGCTGAGGAGACGTAAAAAAGTCAGTTTTAACTGTAGCGGCATAGGCTTCGTTTCATAATAATATTGTATTAAATTCGTAAAAACATAAGAATAGAAAAAAATGTCTCTAGATTTATTTAACACGTTTCGAGTAGTGCGATGTCATTTTGCCAAGCACAGTTACATACGTTTAAATCTAATTACTTATTATAAACTAAATAATATAATTCCACACTCCGCCAATGCCTGTAAAATTTCTGAAGATGTCATGATGACAAGCACCTTTCCACAAATTCAATATTATATATGTAGAAAAATACAGAAACCAATATAAAGGCACAGGTTATAATTCCTGGCCCAGGAATCAGCGCTCTATTAGACGTGGGTTTCCAAATTTACCAAAACATATGATTGATTAATATTCCTTAAATATTATCTTCACCGCTTTAATGATTATAGGGGCAAAATAAACGGGATATATGTCTAATTGTTTTATGTAATATATTTGAATTCCATACAAATTAAGATTTTATGGAAATATAAACAGAGTATTAGGGCAGTAATGTTGTGTTTAGAAACCACATTTCTTTCGTAGCTGTGATTCGTGCGTCGAACAACACTTTACTCATGTCACTTAACGTTGATTTACCGACTCCATTTTGTTTATTTGTAAAATGCCTCTAACATTGCCATTTTGAAAGTAAATGTCAACTTGTTGTATGTCGTTGAAAAGTTAATTTTAAGAAGAATTCGATTGCCCAATAAAAATACAGGTTGTTATTTAAGTAAACTAATATTTAAATAATGATTCAACAAAAGCATTAAAATTGCTGTAGTTCATTTTCAGTGAATTTCGATTAGTTTTGGGCTAGTTACCGTTGCTATTTATACATTTAGATCATTGATATTTCTACAATCTAGTACAAAAACTTACGACGTTTACGACTGCTCAACCAACTGAAATTAAAATTACAAAAACCATGGACTTCACGGTGGATATATTTCTGAAAACAAATAATATAGACAACAGGTCTGTCGAACTCCATCGGTACTAATTTATAGATGGCAATATCTGTTCAGCTTCTTACGGTTGCTCCTGGTATTGCTTGTTCTAAAATTATAATATTAGAACGACAGATTTTAAAATGCACCCCTTTTAAATGACCCATCATAAAATTTACTACCTATACCCAATATAAAAGGGTCTAATGAGCCCATTGAACAGTGGTACGTAGTAAGGCTTTATGAATATTTTTCTATTATTAGAAAGGTATTAGCATTGTAAAAATAATGAGCTGAACTGTGTTATAGTATAGAGTATTTAAAAAGACCGAAAGGGCAATAAAACCTGCAACAAAGAAACTAAAGCTTTTAATCATCTTTCTTTCTTCTATCAACTCAAATCAAATCACAGGCATAAAATTAGCAAGTACCAACCCTTAATCGCCTCTCTTTGTCAGGTGTGAGAAATAAAAGCGGAACAAAGAACCTTTTCCCAGGTACCCAAAAATTCAGGTACGGGCGAGGAGTTTTTGGGTTTATTCGACATTCGACTTAGAATATTTGGTGCAAAATGTTTAACGCTGAGACACGGAAAATTATTTTAAACGTTTTGGAGTATTTTCAAAATGAAAAAGAAAATAGCCTTCAGCCAATTTCGGCTGTGAAACGCACTTTAGCAGCCTGTAAGATTAGTGAGAAAACTGTAGCCAGGATCCGAAAGGAATATATAACAGGAACCTCTCCCAGGGTAAGTGGTTTAAAATTTATTCACATATGAATACAGGGTGTCCCACAGTGGATGGCGTATTAGACGTTTATGGACCAAAAAATTAGGCGATTTTTATATTATATAATATATTATAGGGATTGTAATTTATTACAAGTATTTATATTCAATTATAAAGTAATAAAAGAACATGTACTCATAATATTCAATTTTCCTTTTAGGTTAATAGAGAAAAGCGTGCCCCAAAAACAAGGGATTTAACTGAGGCAAGGAAAACTCAAATAAGGAACGTAGTTTACAATATGATTGCCACGCATAAGTATGTCACACGGCAAAAGCTAAAAGAGGAATTGCATGCCAAACAAATTATTGACCTAAGCAATTCCGCATTAGGTCATTTGTTAAAGCATTTGGGATTTAAATTTAAAAGGAACAGTGGCAGGCGCTACATTATGGAAATACTGGATATTGTTTCAAAACGTATAAAATTTTTGTGACAATATACAGAAAACTTGTTATCAGAAACAAAATGGTAGCGACATTAGAACATGGCATGATGACAACATCAAATCAGTTTTAAATAAAAAACAATCAGACGGCAAAAGATATATATTTCTGCATGCTGGCACCAAAGATGGCTTTATAGATGGGGCAGACTTAGTTTTTTCTACAAAAAATAAAAGCGCTGACTATCATGAGAACATGAACTCTACATTGTTTGAAAAATGGTTGGAAGAACAGCTTTTACCTCGGCTCGAAAAACCCTCGCTTCTTGTTATAGACAATGCAAAGTACCATTCACGGCTCAGTAAAAATGTGCCAAATGCTTCAACGAGAAAAGCTGACATTATTTCTTGGCTACAAAGCAAAAATATCAATTTTATGGAAAACGCACTCAACCCCGAATTGCTACAAATAGTAAAACAATGCAAAGCAAAACTAGGATATGCCGCGGATGAATTAATCTATACTATGGGTCATCAAGTTTTGAGATTGCCGCCCTACCACTGCATTTTCAACGCCATTGAATTAATTTGGGCCCAAAGCAAAACATTTTTTAATAAACAAATTATTGGAAAAGACAGGAAAGATGAAAATGCCGTTTTGGATGTTTGGAAAGAGGCATTACAAACCATTACCCCCGAAAATTGGTCTGATTGTGTTTGCCATACAAATACTTAATATTATAAGGGATTATTGACAAAAGAACACATTCTGGATGTTCAGGTTAAGCCACTGATAATCCATGTGTTAGATTCTGGTTCAGATTCTGAAAGTGACATTTCTTTATCTTCAGAGTCAGATTAACTTTTTTGTATGTAGTTGTATGTTTATTTCCTTATTTTTTTATAAAAATGTTATAAATATAAATATGAAATATATTTTTGTGTTGTTCTTTTTTCGTTTCTTTTTATTATATTTATATTTAAAAAGTATTAATTAATGTATTTTTTAATGTACACAATCTAAGATTTGCTTAATAAATTAACTCATTATCAATTATATGTAAAATAAAACATAATTTCAAAAATACTGGTTCATTTTTAATTTTTACTTAACTTTTCTGAAAACATTCCGGATCTGACCCAATATCCCACCAGCATTCACCACAGATATCAATAAGTTTATAAAATGACACAAAATACATCCTCATATTACATTATGCCTCTCTTCCTCGGGTACACGCTTGGGTACCTGGTAAAAGATAGAACACTAAGACTTATGTGATTTATTATTTTACTCTCTTTGAAGGGCGTCTACTGGATATTCTCTTTAATTTATTCTTGCTTTTGATTTGTATGAAAACAAAGAAAAGTAGCGTTTTTGTTGCACGTTTTATTGGGGTTTCGGTCTCTTTTGTTTTCTGTCGGCCAATGTTATTACAAAGCGTTGCCAAGACTGAAAATTTTATTTAAGCTTAAAATTTATCATTTCCAGGATCGCCATGTGAACACGACGGGATATGTGTAAACACACCCGGTTCGTTCGCCTGCAACTGCACCCAGGGATTCACCGGCCCCCGTTGCGAGACCAACGTCAACGAGTGCGAGTCCCATCCTTGCCACAACGATGGATCCTGTCTGGATGATCCTGGAACGTTTCGATGTGTCTGCATGCCTGGTAGGTTTTTCTATATATTCTATTGCAATGTCGAGCACATTCCCGTTTTTAATAATAGTAATATCAATTAAAAAAGCGTTCGACAACATCCACCGGAAACACGTATGACATAAAACCCTGTAAAAAAACTTATACCTGCTGATGACCCACTCTTACTGTTTTAGTTCGCATGAAAAAAATGATATCAGTACATTTGATCTCTTATACGATGTTATATGGCCACTTAATTAGACTGCTTGGTCCTACGGCCAGCCACCAGTAAAAATAATGAAGACGAAGTCAACCTCTACCTTCACGTTAATCCAAAAAAAGTGCCGGCTATAGCTTTTATTTTTAAAACCCTCATATAAAACCCAAACTCCTCATTAGGAAAGTGGGTCAATTTCAATTTTTGCTCCGGTTTTAATAAGCCATTCGATGAATACCCGCTATATCGAACACCTGGCGATCGTTAAGGTCCATACGCGGCAAATTAACCTGTTGAAATTATATCAAAAATATCTCGAGATTAAATTGGTTATTGGATTAAAGGTTCACACCCACAAAGATCATGAAAGAGTATTGGCTGTTAATTGAGTTTTTTAAAATTTCCCTCAAACTTTTGAATGTGTCAACAATTACGATGATCGTAAGCTTCTAAGGTCCTGCTAAATACAGTGAGACCTCAATAATCCGGATTACTGAAGTGGGACTGTTTTTTTAATGTTAAGTTAAACATTTAATAAAAACAATTAGAAAATAGTACATAAACAAAAAAATATATAAAATACAAGCATGCTTACTAAATTTTATATTATTTTGTGAAGTTATTTGTAATTTCTGTTTGCTTGACCCTTTTCTGGTTCATTATAAAAGCCGTTTCTTTTAATCGTTAAAGTACAAGAACATCTTGTAGTGGGATATCATTTTCTTCTGCCCACTTTTTGCACAACTTGAAACTTTTGACTGCCTCATCATTCTTAACAGTCTGGTTTGTAATATTTAACTCTGGACCTTCATTGTCACTATCATGGTGTTCGTCTATAACATCTTCAAGTGATAACAAATCTTCATCATTTTCAAGCCAGTTACGTATTTATACATTCGTGAGATTTTGCTCAGCGAGACCATTAAGCATATCTGAAACATCTGTTATCTCTTCAGCCAAGGAAAGCAGATTACGCCGCAATTGATTCAGAGGAATCAGATCTTCAGCATCATATTTAGTATCTGTGTCGTTGGCTACTTAACAACGTTCTCTTCGTCATTAGATAAAATATGGGCTGAAAGACTTTTCCGATAAAATAATTTTGTCAGTCTGATGGCGTTTTGATCCAGAGGTTGCAAAAGTGCTGTACAATTTGGTGGAAGAAATAATGTTGTAAATTGTACATCCTCACTACTCAGCTCTTCTACAGTTCCATGGCTCGAGGCGTTATCGACGATTAACAGGGCTTTTTCAGGCAAATTGAGACTTCTCAAATAAGTTTTAACTTGACTAATAAATGAGCAATGAAACCAGTCTACAAAAATTTGTGTAGTCATCCATGCATTCGCAGATGATTTATATTCAACAGGTATGTTTACATTTTTAAATGCCCTTGGATTTTTTGCCTTTCCTATCATTGAATTAGAACATTGTGGGTATGGAGTCTTCCTGAAGATTTTGATTTTGATTTTCGTGTTTTTTTGCTAATTCGATTTCTACATACGTTGTTCAGATATTTCGTAAGAAATACATACCTTCCATAAATGACATTATTCACAAGTTTCTCCTTTTTACTGTTTGGATTAGGTTCTTGGCTCAGGATATTAAAATTGATACAGGTAAATGTTAATATTTAAAGTCTTTTGAACCTGAAAGACACTTAAAAGCTCTTATAGGACAGACATTAAAACCTTTAATAAATAAAACCATTAATTTTATTTTACCAGGAGCTGTATATACCCACAGGCAACTTTTATGGTTCCTTAAAATGATAATTATGGATATATTCAGTAATTTATCGTTCCCTTTCAATGAATTTGCAAATATATTAAATTTTAATGTGCGCGAAGGCCTTAACATATTGCTTTGTTTTAAAGCGTAACGTTTGACCTCGTATGGTTGGTGCCATCGTTTTTTTATACAGGGAGATAAAACATGGAATCTAGAATAAAATGATATCGACCATTAATTGGCAGCCTTTCCGGTAAAAATTTAATGATATTTTAATTAATATAGAAAATATCGCAGATATCATTGAAAGTACCTAATCTTTATTCATCGCCTTTCCGACGATACATCTATTAGTTCGTACAATTTAATCATAATTAGTTTAATTCTCACATTATAAAATGATGTAAAATGTAAAACTTACTATAAAATTTATAGTTTAACTTAACTAAGGTAATAATTTATCTTTGTGTTATTCCAATCACTCGCAATACTTTCTAGTTGTTTTTAACAAAACAGACATTTTCGTGGATAAATTATGAATTATTTTGAGACTTTAAAATTTGAAATTGAAAAAATAAAAGCCACTTCATTGCACATTTTTTTCTCGAAAACGAAGTAAGATACGAAAAAATACCAAGAGACAAAAAAGTTGTATTCTTAGCTGCTTAACCCGAAAACAATATAAAATTTTTAATATTATAAATTCTGGTTTTTTTAACAATAATTAAAACATTTAAAATTACAATTTTATGCACCAAAAATATTTTTAAATAAATTTTATCAGATATTTTGTTTTCTAAGTAATGATATTTTTAAGGATTTTTTAAATTTACTTAAGGAATTTTGTTTCTTAATTAAAGAATCTAAATTATTATATTTGTGAAGTCCTTTAAAAAAGATTGATTTATATGTCAAATTTTTTGTCACTTTCCCTAAACAAAAATTTTGATTGTTTCTGGTTTGATAGTTATGATTTTTAAAGTTTTGCGTTATAAAGTCTTTTATATGAAATGGTAATAAATTATTTTGAATTTTATAAATAAAAATACAAACTAGGAAAAATATTAAATTTCTTATATTCAACCATTTAAGTTTATTTGACATATAATTTATCCTTGTGTATTTATCAACATTTAATATTATTCTCATTGCCTTATTTTGTAAAATTTGAAGTCTACTAAAAATTCCTTCATTTGCAGTATATAAAATTGTAGAGCAATACAAATAATGAGGTAAAATTATTGTGTTATATATTGTTTTTCTTGAAAATAGACTTAAATTTTTACTTACTCTTTTGAAATAATTAATTTTTTTCCCAATTTTAGATATGGTGTTTTCAAAATGAGCATCAAATTTTAATTTAGAATCTATTATTATCCCTAAATATTTAAAAGACTGAACTATTTCTAATTTTTGGTCATCTATAAAAATATTTATATTTTCATAATTTATATTATTTCCTATTGCCATAAATTTCGTTTTAGAAATTAATTTTAATTTATTTACTTTTAGCCAGTTTGATACCAATTTTAATTCAGAATTTAGACCATCTATGCAACTAAAATAAATAATAAAGGACCTAAAATACTTCCTTGTGGTACAGCGATATTATTAAATTCCCTTTTTGAAAATGTTTCATTTATTTTAGTTATTTGTTGTCGAAAATTTAAATAATTTTCAAACCATTTATATACAGTACCCCTTAAACCATTCTGATATAATTTATTTCTATCAATAGTCTCAAAAGCACGTTTAAAATCCAAAAATACTGACAGAATGATTTCATTTTTGTCAACACTTCTCTTCCAATTTTCAATAATATATTGTGCTGCTGTTTCTGTTGAATATATTTTTCTAAAACCTGCTTAAATATTTACTAAAATGTTGTTTTCTTCAATAAAATTTAATTTTTGTTCATAAACTGTCTTCTCTAAAAGTTTTTCAATATCCCATAATAAATTACTAATAAAAAACCGATTTTTTTTTTTAAACTTTGACACCCTGTATCTTGAAAACCAGGCTTTTTAGGACACATCTTTATATGAACTTTTCTACTTAAATTTGGTCCAGGAATGCGCCCTTGCAATTACGGTCTATCATTAAGTAACATCTTGTATAATATGATATGTAATTATAAATTTTGATTATAGAATTACATTGCAGGTAATCGTAATAATTTTATTAATTCGTAATTCTCTGCTTCATCAGCTAACATAACCGGTCGAAATTTAATGACAAAAAAATTTGATCATTTTAAAAATTAGGACTCCTTTTTCGATTAAACAAGTGCGTTCGGTACGCCTTATAAGGCGAAGATCGAAAATTTTGACGGAAGTCAAACCTTACTATATTAAGCAACAATAATTGCATGCGACCGTTTTATTTCTTCTACTTTCTTATACTGATCATCTCAAGTTTACTTTTTAAATCCCACATAACACTTTTTTGAACCTGTTTTGATTTTATTACACCTTAGCCACCCATAATTAATATTTATTATGTTTGATTATGGCCATTAATGACACTTTTATTATAGGGATCTATTGATACCGCGATATCCGCAGTGATGGATTGACATTTACTTCGATTTGCCTATAGCTGTCTAGTCGTCAAATACTGTGTTATGGTGCAGTTTACGCACGACAGGAGGACGTCATTAACCTGGAACTAGTGCTTCAGGGTAATGACGTTCATCACCATTGTCGGGGAACAATCTTTCCAGGGTAATTACTAAAGGGCGGAATATATGCATTTATTGCATATTTTGTCAATTTTATAACAAATATTTTTCCCAAATTATTATTTTATTTTATGTTTTCGGCGTTATCAAATAATTAAAAACGCCCGGTCATGAAAACTCGTAGACTCACAGGTTTAATGTCCAGTCCGGCACTTGTTTCAGGGATTTTCCAATCTGAAGATAATTATATAATAATTAATATTTACATTTTGGTTATACACAAGGTATTTATTGGGGGTTTCCGGGGTTTGCAGGTATATTGTTAGGGGATATTTATTGTCATTTAATAATGCCTTATTATTACCTGCTTAACAAACTGTATTTATATCGGGTTGTAATACGTACTTCTGTTTTAGTTTGTCGAAATATTTCAGTATTTTCGGTGTGAAACTAGTGATTTCAAATTCGTGTTCAAAATGTCTAAAGTGGCGAAAACGTCTTCTGTAAAGCTTGTGCAAAAATTATTGTTTGTAAAAAGAAGTTCCAAATCGATCAACATTTAAAAACACTGCTGCATAAATCAGAGTTACAAAAATCGAAATCTGAAAAGGAAATTTTTCAAGAAGACTTATGCAAGCCTTTGTTCGCAAATAAAGAAATTGCAAAATCCGAAATTTAAAGGATTTTTGCAAAAATATTGTCAACAAACCATTCCTGACGAATCCACGCTTAGGAAGAAGAATGTCCATTCAGTATACGAAACCGTTTTAGAAGAAAATAGAGCTTCACTGGGTGATAATTTTTTTACATTAATGTTGATGAAATCATCGATGCTTGTGGCAGATATATTGCACATTTTATGGTTGGAGCACTATAAGAAGATAAAGCAACAAACCCATATTTAATAGCTTCTAAGCAGCTAGACAAAACTAATAATGTGACCGTAACCCGATTTATTTAGCAGACCCTATTGAGCTTTTTCTTACCAAATCCAGTCCCAGATGAGAAGTTTTTCGTGCTTTTGTCTGATGCAGCACCGTATATGGTAAAAATATACCAAAACTTAAGAATCTTTTACCCCAATATGGTACATGTGACTTGTCTTTTACATGGAATAAACCGAGTCGCAGAAATCGTCAGAACTGAATACCCTTTAGTAAGTAAATTAATTTCACATATAAAAAAAGTGTTTCTAAAAGCACCTCTAAGAGTGCAGATTTATAAGGAGAGGTTACCAGTAGTTTACCTCCAGAACCGGTGGGGAATATGGATTAAGGCCGCAATATTCTACGCAGCACATTTTGAAGCCATTAAAGAACTAATTTTTGATTTAGATGACGATTCGCAGTGTGTTGTGCAAAGTAAAGAGATATTAAAAGTGCAAGTGTAATTAAAGATCTTGTTTTTATTAAGGTTAATTCCAGTTTTATACCGGACATAATATCCTCGTTAGAGAGTAGAAATTTAAGTTTAAGAGACTCAATTAGTATTGTTGAAACTTTTTCCGCTAAATGTATAACAACATTCCCGGTAAAGTAGGAGGTCAAGTAAGGAACAAATTGGATGTAACTGTAAAAAAGAATGAAGGATTTAAATACTTAACTGCAGTAAAAGGCATTTATGAAGGTAAACCATTCAGCGAAGTTGTATCTTGACCTTATACTTTACTACCTAAGTTGCAGTATTGTCCGATTACATCAGTAGATGTTAGAAGAAGCTTCTCTTTGTATAAACATATTTTTACTGATAGAAGACAACCCTTGTTTAGTTGAAAATTTTGAAAAATATTTAGTAATGAATGCCTTTAATACAATTATTTCAGGTTTAAAAATTGTTTACTTTTATTTTTCTTTGTTTTTTTTGCATTTTTTTTTTTAATAATTTTTTTTTGTTAGAACCCATTGTATTTGTTTACCCTATTTTACTATAATAAATTAAGAAATACTGCATACCAGTATGCATATTTGGTTAAAAAAAATGCATACCAGTATGCATATTTGGTTAAAAAAAAATGCATATAACTGCATATTTTAAAGGCAAACAAGACGTATATTTTGGCTGAATTTAAGTGCATATAGGTACTCTGCGCTTAAGATTCGGAAAAATTACAGGAATATTACTGACAACACCACATTCGTGGCCATAGGTCACCGATGACAGATACACAAACAACTAAATGATCCGATAAAGATAATTTTTACTTCATTTTCGGTCCATTTTAGAAACAAAGTTGTAGAATCGCAATCGACCCACAAAATAACTTTCGGCTTCTCTGGGGTAATAAAAATCGGTTGAGTTATGTACCGGACATACAACTTAAATTTTATAACGGTTCCTCATGTAACGTGCGACATGCGCTGTGCACGTAAACGAGCATGCAAGTCTTTGTTTTCCACTAAGTGGGTTCCGCCTGAGTGTAAAGTCCATCCGAATATATATCGCTTGACCTAATAACTGCCATAATAGTTTTATTATATTGTAAACACCCCAAGAAACCTCGTTACCTGTTCGATTGCCAAACCTACGTTTTTAAAGAATTTCTTGGTAAAATTACCCATATAAAACTGTCGATGAGCGTGCCAACCAGCGAAATCTACCTGCTGGGGTACTGCTTTGCACAGGAACGAATTTTGTAGTTAAATGAAAAGCCATAGTAATACCACAGAATTAATTCTTGTTAATATATATACCTTATAGTAGCAAGGTTTATTATGTTTATTTTTACCATTACTTGTATTATACAGGGTGTTCATTTGAAAACTTCCCACCACGGATTTATCGAAAACCACTGATTAAAAGAAAAAACGTCGAGACACGTCAAAAGATTTGCCAAAGGGGACAACTTTTTAACCAAAAACTACTTCACCCCCTTTTACTCTCTGCCCCCCGGGGTCATCCCCTTATAAATTTTAAATGACAATGGGTATCAAGTAATAGCTTGTTTGAAAGGTCTTTCAAAGTGCTTTATTTTGACGTTTGATTTTTTAAAATCGGTCGATTCGTTTTCGAGAAAATTAGAAAAATCTTTACTTTAATTATCTTAATTTGTCAGATAGAAAAAAAAAACACACGAAAATATCACTTTTTATTTTAATAAGTGTTCAAAATGTTGCCCGTTATTGGCCAAACAATGATATAAGCGATGTTCAAATTCCTGACGGACATTTTCAAAAACATGTTGTGGGAGATCATGGCAGCTTTCGATGATGCGTTGACGAAGTTCATCCAAACTTTCAGGTTGGGGAGTGAACACAATAGATTTCAAATGGCCCCATAGAAAAAAGTCTAATGGCGTCAAGTGAGGAGACCTAGCAGGCCATTCTATAGGCCCTCTTCGCCCTATCCATTTATCTGGAAACTCATCAAGTATAGGGTTTCCATCGTCTTCGATTTGGTTTTCAATGGTTTCAGTGATAAGCGGATTGATGGTATTTTCCAACATATCTAAATAAATGCCTCCATTTAAATTCCCATTAATAAACAATGGCCCAATCACTTAGTTTCCTAAAATGCCTGCCCATACATTAATTTTTTGGGGGTACTGAGTATGCCCTTTTACAAAAGCATGACGATTTTCATTGCTCCAATACCTGCAGTTATGCTTATTAACAAATCCATTTAGATAAAATGTGCATTCATCACTGAAGCAGATATTCTATACATGAATGGTATTATCATTAATCGCTGCAGTCATTTGTTCACAAAACTCAACTCGCCTATCGAAATCATCTTCGGTTAACTCTTGCAATATTTTCATTTTAAATGGATGAAATTTATGTAATTTAGTAACTGTGTGTACAGAGCCTAATGAAATACCAGTCGCATCAACAATTTTGCGTAATGAAGTATTAGGATTTATGCCAAAATGACCCAAAACTTCAAGTTGAGCGGCTTCATCCAAAACTCTACGATGATTACGTTTTTTATTTGCAACAGATCCAGTTTGAGTAAATTTAGTAACAAGGTCCAAAACATACCTATGCGAAGTTATCTTTTCCGGATGTCTGGCGTTAAATGTGACGGCAGTTTGCCGAGCACATTGATTTTGGGCACCATAAATTAGAATCATTTCCACTCTTTCGGCTAGTGTTTAAACCATTTTGGAAGTAAAATCTGAATCAATAAATTAATTTTCACTATCCCAAGATTGTCACAAAGGTAACTGACAGCAAATTAAATTCTTTCTTTTCCTTAGCAACTATAAAAAACTAAACAGGTATAAGAATAAATACAGTTCGCCCATGTTATCTGTGTTTATAAATAGATGGCTGAAAAAGTCGGGTTGTTATTTGGTTGCTGCCACGTCTAATCTTCCGAATTGCTGTTTATGTTGGTTTTTGAACACTTATTGAAATAAAAAGTGATATTTTCGTGTGTTTTTTTTTCTATCTGAACAAATTAAGATAAATAAAGATTTGGTAATTTTCCAGTTTATCGGCTTATGCGAAAAATGGCGTAAATTGAAAAACGTTTCTTGCAATATGTAGCACGTACTTTCTAAACGACAATTCCGCGGGCGGAGAACCATTTTTTTAATTGGAAATTTAAAAAAATTTGAAAATAGTCGACCGAAAAGCACAGTGAGAGTGACAAGTGAGGTTATGTTTCTCTAGCTGTTAGTCACTCGACAAAAATTGTAATAAATATTATAGACTTATATTGGTTAAACAGCGCTAACACGGCATCTAATCCACCTTCTTGGTTCCAATTCGGTATATGCTACATAAATCAACAAGAGTTTTTCATTTTTTTCTCATTTTTGTCACAAGCGGGTACCCTATTTTCACATTTTTTTTATATTTGCAATTAAAGAAATGGTTTTCCGCTCGCGGATTTGTCGTTTAGAAAGTACGTGCTACATATTGCAACAAACGTTTTTCATTTTACGCCATTTTTCGCATAAGCCGATAAACTGGAGTGTTACCAAAGATTTTTCTAATTTTCTCGAAAACGAATCGACCGATTTTAAAAAATCAAACGTCAAAATAAAGCACTTTGAAAGACCTTTTAAAACAAGCTATTACTTGATACCCCTTGTCATTTAAATTTTTTAAGGGGATGACCCCGGGGGGCAGATGGTAAAAGGGGGTGAAGTAGTTTTTGGTTAAAAAGTTGCCCCCTTTGGCAAATCTTTTGACGTGTCTCGGCGTTTTTTCTTTTAATCAGTGGTTTTCGATAAATCCGTGGTGGGAAGTTTTCAAATGAACACCCTATATGTATATTCGTCGAAGTACCAAGTCATTTTTTAACATGAACTCCTTTATTGCGGATTTTGTGCTCGATGCATTCTTTCCTTTTTCAGTTGCTGACTGTGGTAGCTTGCATTGTCCATTACAATAACGCTGTGTTCTGGTACATTTGAAAGCAAACTGTCTTTAAACCAGCTTTCGAAAAGAGCGGCGTTGGTATCTTCATGATAGTCCAGACTTGAATCCTTTATATTTTTTGCCGACAGTAATAAACAATTAGGGATCCATTCATTCTCCCAACCTGCATGAATTATTGTTATTCGCTTTCCTTTATTTAAAGGGGCTTTATTTTGGCATTTTTCAGTTAAATCAATCCATCTCTTTTTGATAGTCTCACGAGTTTCAAACCACGTTTCATCCAGATAAACTATTGAACGTTCTTCGAATCTAAACTTTTTTATTTCCCTAAGGTACAGAAATCTCAGTTTTCTTAATCTTTCGGACTCCATAATAATTTGTCTCTTTATTATTGTCTTATACTTAAATCCCATTTCTTGCAAAGCGCAGTGAAGACTTGCCCTGCTACATGATATCGTTGTATCGTCAGTTGTTAACAATATTTTTAAAGAATCTAATATACTAAAAAGTTTTGAGAAATATCCTAATAATTAAGTCGTTTCTAGAAAACCTTAATTAGACAGTTTATTAAACTGGCATTATTAATAAATGTGGGTTAATACGTCTCTGCGAAAGCGAAAATCGAGTTTATGAGGGGTTTTATTGCAGTCATTAAGCTAAACGAAATATGTTGGGAAGTACTTTAACTTCTCTGCGATTGTCTTTATTTCAGCTTATGAAAAGTCGCTCTTTCAACTGTGGATCCTTTTTCATATGCGGGGTTACGAGAATGTAGGCGGAGAACAGCGGGTTTTCAGCAAGCGCATTGTTACTACTACTTAAATAAACTGAATATCGGGAGGTTAAAGAAATAAACCTTTATTATGCAAAAGGGTTAAAACTATTAGAAAAAAATCTTTATGTGGCTTAGTGAAGAAATTGATTTGGAATAATACATGTGAAATTCCACACTTATACTTAAATATGCACACAGTGCACAGGATTGATCCCTATGCTACACCCCTTATACCCTCAATAAAGCTACATTCATCACTTTTTTCGCTTATATTAAAGTTGTATAGAAAATATTTAAGGTTGAGTAATAGGGCTGTCTTAATTGCGTAGATACCCTAAAAGAATTCGATTCAGGTAATTCAGTAAGGCAAGTCAACGACTTCAAAAAAAATTACAAAAACTTATTTCCAATTATGTCCGCCGGCGTAACAGGCTGGCTCCTCGCACATCTTAACCTCTCCTGCATATTAATGATATGTTTTGCATCATTTTACATCGAAGATTGGTCGTCGTACTCTTTTATAAACGATCTCGGATCGTTCGAGTCACCGAGTACTGAACATGAATTACCTCTCTACACAATAGAAAAAATTGCTGATATAGTATTACGCATGATCCTGGGGTAAATATGGCATTTGAACAATTATTTGAAAAATCATCTTAAGATTTTGTCGAATAATCAGAATCACATGAACAATCAACAGCCTAGCACTAAGAGTAATAAACACAACAGGAGTACCATCGTGCCGATAAAAAACTGGGACAGGAAATTTTTCTATTTTCTCCTAGACTATTAGGAATAATTTTACATCAATCCTGGTACCAGTAAAATGTCATGAAAATTTGCATTTCAATAAAGATTGTCACTTTATGATTGACTCGTCAAACATACAATCATATATTATTTGTAAATATGCCACAATTAACCCCCCAGCAAAAGGCAATTATTTATAGTCGGTTGCGAGATAGTGTTAATATTAGGGATATTGCAGACGAACTGGGAGTTAGCAAGAATACCGTGCTATTGGCAAAACAAAAAATAGCAAGACATGGGGCTATTATTAGGAATGCAGGTTCTGGTCCCCCTAAAATTTCTACTGATGATCATGATAGAAGACTGGTTAACTACCTAAGGGATCATCCCTTCGAAACTGCAATCAAGGCAAAAGAAGAGACGAATTTTCCAGGTTCTGTAAATACCGCTAGAGACAGGGTTCGAAATTCCGATATACGAAGCCGTTGTGCTGCCAATAAAATTTTTTTAACGGAAATAAATAAACAGGGCAGGTTAGAATTTGCACATGAATATATTAATCAAATAAACTTATGGGAAACAGTTATATTTTCTGACGAGAAAACTTTTCAGTCATGCAATAATGGGAGAATTCGGGTGTATAGGCCTTCCGGCATGCGCTATGATGAGAGATACACCCACAAAA
Organism: Polydrusus tereticollis; assembly: GCA_963920685.1. NCBI lineage: Eukaryota > Metazoa > Arthropoda > Insecta > Coleoptera > Curculionidae > Polydrusus > Polydrusus tereticollis. Next base: position 10,659,309 of record OY987332.1, on the reverse strand, counting down.
CCAACCAAAGTGGGCGTTTCTCCATAAATGTTTGGGGCTGGATTAGCGCTAGAGGACCAGGACTTTGCCAAATCGTCGAAGGAAGACTAACTGCAGCAGTATACGTTAATATACTAAACGAAGTGATGATACCATCGGTAAACGCTATATACGGTCAAAATTACACATTTCAGCATGATAATTCTCCAATACACACAGCACGCATTGTACAAAATTTTCTCCAAGAAAATAACATAGCAGTTCTTCCCTGGGCTTCGAAGAGTCCCGATTTGAATCCGATAGAAAACATTTGGGGTGCCATGGTCAAATCTATGTATAAACATGATTTTCGACCTAGGAACAGGGATGAATTACGCCACAGGATAAATCAAGCTTGGGATGAAATAACTGGCGAATTATGCAGACCCCTAGTTTTAAGTATGCCACAAAGGCTTCAAGAAGTAATAAACAGAAATGGTTCTATGACCAAATATTAATTTTGTGTTGTTTTGACAAACTTTGTGTTTGCAATTTTTTTCTTTTTAATAAATGTATTTTATTACCTGTATTAGCTTTATTTATTATTTTGTGGTAATGGTAAATATAATAATTTATTAAATATTTGACTTGAAAAAAAAATCTAATAAATTTACTTTATGCATATTATAGAATGTCTCGAAAATTTAACCACCCCGTATCGCAAAATACAAAACGTTCCATTATGTAACCGAGGTGACTTTTTAAATTTTGGATGTTTTTACCTTTTCAGCTCTAGACACCTTTTATAGTCTAGGAGATATGTATTTCTTACCTAGTTTTTGTAAATCTCTTGTCCCAGTTTTTTATCGGCACAATAGTACCTATTTGAAGGGTTGCGCCAACTTTCGAATATAAAATTAAAGGACAATCCAGGGCCGCAGCCTACGCCCAAAAATCTGTTTCTGGTCTCTGAAAAATTGTATGCATGTCAATCTTACAGGTTAGTTGGCTGAGAACGCGAATGGTCAAATCGAGCAATAACTCGATAAATAATAAAAATATTGAAAATTCTTAAAAGAACAATATTATAGAGAATTCTATTCCCAACCATTTTACTATCTTCACTTTTCGTCGCGAAATCAACAGGAACCGAGCTACACGTAAAAAGCATTTTCACCTTATCAAAAATAGTCAAATCGAGCAATAACTCGACAAATACTATAAATATCCAAAATTCTTAAAAGGACAATGTTATACAGAATTGTATTCCCAATCATTTTACTCTCTTCACTTTTCGTCGCAAACTCGACAGGAACCGAGATACATGTATAAAGCATTCTCACCCCTTCGGAAATGATCAAATCGAGCAATAACTCGATAAATAATAAAAATATCGGAAATTCCTAAAAGGACAATATTATACAGAATCTTATTCCCAAACCTTTTACTCTCTTCAGTTTTCGTCGAAAAATCAACAGGAACCGAGATACATGTATGAAGCATTTTCACCCCTTCGGAAATTATCAAATCGAGCAATAACTCGATAAATAATAAAAATATTGAAAATTCTTAAAAGGAGAATATTATACAGAATCTTATTCCCAAATATTTTACTCTCTTCACTTTTCGTCGCAAACTCTACAGGAACCGAGATACACGTATAAAGCATTTTCACCCCTTCGGAAATTATCAAATCGAGCAAGAACTCGATAAATAATAAAAATATTGAAAATTCTTAAAAGTACAATATTTTAGAGAATTTTATTCCCAACCATTTTAATCTCTTCACTTTTCGTCGCAAACTCAACAGAAACCGAGATACGCGTATAAAGCATTTTCACCCCTTTGGAAATTATCAAATCGAGCAATAACTCGATAAATAATAAAAATATTGAAAATTCCTAAAAGTACGATATTATAGAGAATTTTATTCCCAATTATTTTAATCTCTTCACTTTTCATCGCAAGAGGAACCGAGATACGCGTATAAAGCATTTTCACCCCTTCGGAAATTATCAAATCGAGCAATAACTCGATAAATAATAAAAATATTGAAAATTCTTAAAAGTACAATATTTTAGAAAATTTTATTCCCAACCATATAACTTTCTTCAGTTCTCGTCGCGAAGTCAACAGGAACTGAAATACACGTGAAAAGCATTTTCAACCGCTAATAATAAATGCATGCCCGATCTAACAGGTTGTAGTTGGGCAATTGGCCGAATTCGGGGATTCATCGGTATATTTTAACTATTGCCAACCCACAACGTATAAACATAGAAAAAAAAATTTTGTCGCATGTTAAGTTTTTTAAGGCACTTGGATACTATATAACTTGTTTGGTTTTAAAGGATATTTACCGTCCTTTGACACCTTATTAAAGGACAAAGGATTTGAAATAACGGACGGTTGGCAAGCCTAGCACCTACTGTCCTTAGCCATATAGTGGATTTTAGTTTTGGTTTAAGCTAAATTTAACCTATTCCTTTTTTTCAGGTTTTACTGGTACTCAATGCGAAATCGACATAGACGAATGCAAAGACAAGCCATGCCTCAACGGCGGGATCTGCCACGACCTTATTAACTCCTTCAAATGCACCTGCGCCATAGGATTCACCGGATCCAGATGCCAAATCAACATCGACGACTGTGTAAGTCAGCCGTGCAGAAATGGAGGAACCTGTCATGATTCCATAGCAGGGTAAGTAGAAAGTAGCTAAAAATACCGTACCGACAATCTACGTCTTGCTCTTCCTTAGGTATACCTGCGAATGTCCACCAGGCTACACGGGACTATCATGTGAAACTAACATTAACGACTGTCAGTCCTCGCCCTGCCATCATGGAGAGTGTTTGGACGGTGAAAACTCATTTACTTGTCTGTGCCACCCAGGTATGTACCTCTGCATCCAATTTCTGGTTTTAAAACCATCAATTACCCCTAATCATTCAATTATCTCCACCTAGGATATATGGGAAGACTCTGCCAATATCAACTAAACGAATGCGACTCAAATCCGTGCCAGTATGGCGGCATATGTCAGGACCTCGTCAACGGCTACCAGTGCCTGTGCAAGGCGGGTACCTCGGGACCTAACTGTGAAATCAACATTAATGAGTGCTACAGCAACCCCTGCAGAAATGGTGCTAGATGCATAGACGGAATCAATAGGTAAGAGTACCAGACCTTCAAAAAACATACAGTCGATCCTACTAACACTATTGTTCTATTACATGCTCACAGTGGAAATCCCTTTCTAACGTAAGTTCTTAATGTTGTGCTGTTTTATATTCTGTGTCTCTGTGTGTGCACAAATCGTACAATATATGCAAACAACCCTGTTTGTAACACAGTGTTGTTGTTATTTTCAGCTATACCTGCGAATGTATACCAGGTTTTACTGGTCGGCACTGCGAAAACGACATAGATGAATGCGCCTCCAATCCGTGCGCGAACGGAGGCGTCTGCATAGATCTCGTCAATGGATTCCGATGCGAATGTCCTAGAGGTTACTACGACGCCAGATGTCTTAGTGACGTAGACGAGTGTAAGAGTAACCCTTGCAGGCACGGTGGGAGTTGCGAGGATGGTGTTAATCAGTTTATTTGCCACTGTCTGACGGGCTACGGTGGAAAACAATGCGAAATCAACATAGACGAGTGCGCCTCCAATCCATGTCAACACGGAGGTATATGCCACGACCACCTAGCCTCCTACACTTGTGAATGTCTACCGGGATATTCGGGAATCAATTGTGAAACCAATGTGGACGACTGTGCCATCAACCCGTGCAAAAACGGAGGCTCTTGCATCGATTTAGTCGACGACTACAAGTGCGTATGTGAACTACCTTACACCGGAAGGCAGTGTCAAGATAGATTAGATCCTTGTTCACCAAACAGGTAATATTCCATTACAGCAACTGTATTATTGACCGACCCTTACTCACTGTTATTTTCAGATGTCGCCACAATGCCAAATGTACCCCAAGCTCCAATTACCTGGATTTTGCCTGCACTTGCAACCTTGGGTATACAGGACGATTCTGCGAGCAAGATGTGGACGAATGCGTCGTTTCGAAGCCTTGTAGAAACGGCGCGACCTGTAGAAACGTCAACGGGTCCTACCAGTGTCTTTGTGCTCGAGGATATGAAGGAAAAGACTGCAGCATCAATACAGATGATTGCGCATCGTGTAAGTACTTAATCTTAAAAATTCTCCTTAATGAAATAATTAAAAACATTTTTTTTTTCAAAAACAGATCCCTGTCAGAACGGAGGCACATGCCTTGACGGCATCGGCGAATTCACCTGCCTCTGTGTGAACGGCTTCGAGGGAAAGCAATGCGAAATCGACATAGACGAATGCCTGTCAAACCCTTGCAAGAATGGAGCTACTTGCAACCAATACGTCGACTCCTACACCTGCACTTGTCCTTTCGGCTTTTCTGGCATCAACTGTGAAACGAACGACGAAGACTGCACGGAAAGCAGTTGCATGTTTGGAGGAACTTGCATCGACGGGATTAACTCTTACACTTGCAGTTGTAAACCTGGGTAAATACTAAATAATGAAATGTACCCCTCCGTACTTTAACAACATCTCTGCCATTTTTCCAGATACACGGGCTCTAACTGTCAAAACCGTATCAACCTATGCGACAGCTCCCCGTGCCGACACAGCGCCACCTGTCAGGACCACACCACTCACTATACGTGCCACTGTCCTTACGGATACACCGGAAAAGATTGCGGAGAATATGTCGACTGGTGTTCAACCAATCCCTGCGAAAACCAGGCAACTTGTCACCAAATTAAGAATCAGTACTCCTGCACCTGCGGTCCAGGATGGACTGGGAAGGTGTGCGATGTTGAGATGGTTAGTTGCCAGGATGCTGCAGCTAGAAAAGGTACAGTACCCCATAACTTTCTGTATGCGTGTTGTTTTACTACAATTTTATATATTTTAGGAATACCCTGGCAACTCCTTTGCAACAACGGAACGTGCGAGACTATTGGAAACTCCCATAGATGTCACTGCAAAGATGGCTACACCGGCTCGTACTGTCAAAAGGAAATCAACGAATGTGAATCTGCACCGTGTCAAAACGGCGCAATTTGCAGGGATCTTATTGGATCCTATGCTTGCGAATGCCCGAAAGGTAAGTATCAGCACAGATCTAATCAATAAAATCAAAAACACTTCCAACAACTCTCCTCTCTTCTCTACAGGTTTCCAGGGCCAGAACTGTGAACTTAACGTTGATGAATGTTACCTCAATCCATGCCAGAACGGTGGAACTTGCCACGATTTAATTAACAGCTTCCAATGCTCTTGTCCCTCTGGAACACTCGGCTTGCTTTGCGAGATTAACCACGACGACTGTAGACCAGATTCCTGCCACAATAACGGCACTTGCATCGATAAAGTTGGAGGGTTCGAGTGTAAATGTCCACCTGGTAAGTTTATTAATACATATCTAATTCATCAACCTGTTCTCTAACATTTTGTTGACTTTCTTCCAGGTTTTGTCGGTCCTAGATGCGAAGGTGACATTAATGAATGCCTCTCAAATCCATGCTCGAACCCAGGAACTCTGGACTGTGTCCAGCTGGTCAACGACTATCATTGTAACTGCAAGGCTGGCTTCATGGGACGGCATTGTGAACGCAAAGTGAGTTTATTCATATTTCATTTCGTACCCCTACTTATAAATTACTTGTTTTAGGTTAATTTCTGCGCAGCGTCGCCTTGTCAGAACGGAGGTGTTTGCACCATAGTCCACACCGGGCACAAGTGCACGTGTCAAGAAGGATACTATGGGAAAAACTGCGAATTTAGCGGTTACGACTGCGACTCTGATCCATGTCAGAACGCTGGCCTATGTCGAATATCTGATGCACAAGGTTATGTATGTGACTGTCCCGTAGGAACCACCGGCGTAAACTGTGAAATAGACTCGCTGAACGAATGCGACAGCAACCCATGCCAGCATCCAGACGCCACATGTCAAGATAAATTTGGAGACTATGCGTGTTACTGTCCTCCCAAACACACTGGCAAAAATTGTGAGATATACGACAGGAACTCGGTTGGTGGGCTTGGCAGGCCTATCAAGACCAAGGAGGATTTTAACCGATATTATGAGAAGGTAAAGTACTTCCCAACATGTTTCGTTTGGCTTAATAACTGCAATAAAACCCCTCATACACTCGGCTTTTGCTTTCGCAGAGACGTATTAACCCACATTTATTTTTAATGCCAGCTTATAATAACAATAGATAGGTACATTACTTGATTTATTATCAAAATTAATAAACTGTCTATTTAAAGGTTTTCGAGAAACAACTTAATTATTAGGATATTTCTCAAAACTTTTTAGTTTATATAGCTTATATAAATGGTAAACATAATATTCGAAATAGATTAGTACCTATCTTTTTTACTTTATGTGGATGCTTTGGGAATCTTCAGCTAATGCGATATCTAGCTACCCTAAATATTCCAGGAAGCATTTATCTTCTGACACCAAAGTGATCGTGAAAAATGTATGTGAATCGTTATTAAAGAGCGGCCACCCTAAACCAGTGAAATGACGTAAGTTTCATTATCGACGGTACGAGATATTATGCTAAAAGGACATTTTAAAAGAAAAGTTCGCAAAGATACCGGAAAAATGAAGTGCGTAGATGATTGTGACAAAGATGTTATTCGAAGGAAAATATACCAAATATATCGAGAAAATGTTGTGCCCACGTTAGATTCTTTAAAAATACGGTTAACAACTGACGATACAACGATATCATGTAGCAGGACAAGTCTTCACCGCGCTTTGCAAGAGATGGGATTTAAGTCTAAGACAATAAACAAGAGACAAATTATTATGGAGTCCAAAAGATTAAGAAAAATGAGATTTCTGTACCTTAGTCCCGTTTCAGATGGACGCGTATTGTACGCGTGCGTACGATACGCGCGAGGTCGTATATCATAACTTAAATGTAGGTTTTCAAATGGACGCGTAGAGCGGATGGCCGTGAGCGCGCTTCGATTTATACGCGCGGGTGACGGCCCAGCCCGTGCGCCCCGCGTAGGAACGCGAGGCGCAGATTGCTCGTAGTTCAGTTGTTGGTTTCAGATGGTACGACGCGTACACGAGCGTATGTAGTTGAGAGTGCTTGTCTTTGTTGCCGATTCTAACCAAAAAATTATTTATTTACTTTGTGAACAGAAAATGGCTAATGATAATAGCTTTATCGATACTGAAATTCTTATTAGCGAAGTTGAACAGAGACCCAATTTATGGGATAGTTCGAACGAAGAAATCGGGACTTAAGGCAAAAATCCTGGAATGATATAGGACAACATTTGGATGCTTCAAATAATTTTCTAATTTGCTATGTAATTCATCAAACGTTGCTGTTGACATACGAAAATAATTTAAGAATTTTCTAGGGTGTTCACGTAACTCCGAATACATCGTAACGAACGCACCTTTCATTAATCGCTTTTCAATAATAGGGTGCACCCATATCCTTTTCTTTTTTAGACTTTTTTTTAAAAGGCAATATGCAGCAATGGCAACAACGCTAGATGTTTCCCCTTGCATGTTTCTTTTGCTACTACTGTCTGCGACCGTCTGTACGCCCCATGTGAAAGTAAAACCACGCGTACACATACGCGTGACCTTTAGTACGCGCGCGTACCATACGCGTCCATCTGAAACGGGACTTATAGTTTATCTGGATGAAACGTGGTTTGACACTCATGAGACTTGTCAAAAAGGGATGGGTTGATTTAACTGAAAAGTGCCAAAATAAAGCCCCTTCAAATAAAGGAAAACGAATAACAATAATTCATGCAGGTTGAGAGAATGGATGGACCCCTAATTGTTTATTACTGTCGGCAAAAAATATAAAGGATTTCAAGTCTGGACTATCATGAAGATACCAACGCCGCTCTTTTTCAAAGCTGGTTCAAAGACAGTTTGCGTTCAAATGTACCAGAACACAGTGTTATTGTGATGGACAATGCAAGCTACCAGAGCCGGCAACTGGAAAAAGTACTGAATGCATCGAGCACAAGATCCGCAATAGAGGAGTGTATGAGTATAGTAACGTCAAAATTAACGTGTGTCATCGTCCGTCGGACATGACAATTGCATTCGCTTAACAAAAAGCACCAAGTAATAAATATAGTAATGTTATAAAAGTTGTCCTGTACTAAAGTTAGTAATTAATCATGTATTAACGAGTTATCTTGTAAACTAGTACCGAATTGGATGAAATAAACGCCAAGTTAAATGTGATCTAACTGTCTACTTCACTTAGCCAAATATAGAAAACCAACCAGTGAAATAACCTAAACACGAGGAAAATTCAAAGCCTGACTTTTAATGTTGGGAGTTAAAAATACAACTTGATTCCCACATTAAACGTTTTATAATTACAATTAAACCTTCTGTGTATATATTTAAAAAAGGTTTGAGTTGATTTTTTTCAATAAAAAAAAAGGAAAAAAGTCATGTCCAAATTTGAAAAAATTGCATTTGTTTATAAGTTTTCAATTTTTGTCATTTAACAAATTACAAAATTAAGTTTTATTATACTCCATTCGAAAGCTGAGAAAAAGGCGAACATTTCATGTATGTGATAAATTTTTATATCTTTATTCGATATAAGCGATCGGAAAAAGGTGCTTTTTTACAAACTTCAAATTTCAAGAATTTTTTTTTCGAAAAATCTGTTCACCCTAAAATAAAAAAGTACGTGTCAAATATTTTTGACTGCTGAACCGTAAAAAAAATTGTTCGTGGGAAAAAAATTTTGAGTTGCAAATTTTGTGTGGAATGCCCCATACATATAATACAAGTAATGGTAAAAATAAACATAATAAACATTGCTACTATAAGGTATTTCTGTGGCTTTTCATTTAACTACAAAATCCGTTCCTGTGCAAAGCAGTACCCCTTATTTCATTTCATTTCAGTAGGTAATATAAACAGTGATGCCAGCTGGGGCCAGGTAGATTTCGCTGGTTGGCACGCACATCGACAGTTTTATATGGGTAATTTTACCAAGAAATTCTTTAAAAACGTAGGTTTGACAATCAACAGGTCCCGGGGTTTCTTTGGGTGTTTACAATATAATAAAACTATTATTGCAGTCATTAGGTCAAACGAAATATGTTCGGATGGACTTTACGTAAAAAATTTGCATCTGATTTCTTAATTTCATAACTGACCTGAGCTTATTTTAATAGGATTTGGAGAGACAACGGCAGCAATGCATTTCTAACAAATGTCCGTTAAAGAGAGGTAACCGGAAGTGTGACGAGGAATGCAACACCTATGCCTGCGACTTTGACGGAAACGATTGCTCTCTGGGTAAGTATAAACTCTTACATTAATACCCATTAAATGCTGACCTCCTGAATGTTTTATAGGTATTAATCCCTGGGCAAACTGCACAGCCCCTATCAAATGTTGGGAACACTTTGGCGATGCCGTTTGTAACGAAGAATGCAACACACCCCAGTGCTTATTCGATGGACGCGATTGCGAGAAGAAGCTGCAACCTTGTAACCCCATTTACGATGGATATTGTCAGAAACATTATGCCAACGGCCACTGTGATTATGGGTGTAACAATGCCGAATGTAACTGGGACGGGTTGGATTGCGAAAAGGGACGACCTCCAGAGATCGCCGAAGGAGTGATTAGCATGGTAGTGCTTATGGATATGCAGGTATTTCATGAAAAAATTATGACCACCATTGAACTTGCTTTTAATAAATAATTAATTTCCCTCCACAGGCCTTTAAGGACAACCTAATAGCATTTCTAAGAGATACTTCCCACCAACTAAGAACAACGCTTCGCGTTAAAAAGGATCAACTGGGCAACGACATGATATATCCATGGGTGGGTAGTACGCGTAGCCAGCTGGATGATGAATACTTTAAAAGAAAGCATCATGTAGCTTTTTCTGAAACGACGCAATCTGGGGTCAAAGTTTACCTTGAGATAGACAACAGAAAATGCACAGAATACTCTAACAGCGGCGAATATTGCTTCCAAACCGCCAGCGCTGCAGCTGAATTTTTGGCTGCAAAAGCCTCCAAACACTCGCTGTCACAAAGCTTTCCCATTTATCAGATTAACGGTTCAACAGATTATGACGATGACGTAACGCAACCGACCAATGGAAAATACGTTATTTTGGGAATCCTACTGGTTATCTGTATGGCTGGGGTAATATTCATTGTTGTTCAGACACAAAGGAAGCGAGCCGCTGGCATCACCTGGTTCCCTGAAGGATTCTTGAGGACGAATTCGGGCACCAGACGGCGAAGACGCGGACCAGAAGGTCAGGAGTTAAGAAACTTGGGTAAAAACGCTTCCATTCCTGGAATGGAGCTAGATTCTCAACACGGACACGTATCGCAGTACTCTGACGATGACAGTTACCCCAGTTACCCCTTACCAGCGAAAAGAGGTAGAGTGGAAACGGGTTACGCCAGCGATCACACTGCTATAACCGATTATGAAGAGGCCGAACCGAGATGGACACAAGCTCACCTAGAAGCGGCAGATATCAGACCTTCAACGATGTTAACTCCGCCACAAGGCGAAAACAACCACGACATCAATGCTAGAGGCCCGTGTGGCATGACACCGATCATGGTAGCAGCTGTAAGAGGTGGCGGCATGGATACTGGAGAAGACGACGAAGATGATTCGGCTGGAGCTGTTATCCAAGACTTGGTGGCGCACGGAGCTGATCTGAATGCGACTATGGACAAGACCGGAGAAACTTCTCTGCATTTGGCAGCAAGATATGCCCGCGCTGATGCATCGAAACGGTTACTAGATGCAGGAGCCGATGCCAACGCTCAAGACAATACAGGACGAACGCCCTTGCATGCAGCTGTAGCTGCTGACGCCTTAGGGGTCTTCCAAATCCTGTTAAGAAACAGAGCTACAAATTTAAATGCCAGAATGCACGAAGGAACGACACCGCTTATTTTAGCTGCTAGGCTAGCCATAGAAGGCATGGTACAAGATCTCATTAGCGCCGAAGCTGACATTAACGCCGCTGACAATTCTGGCAAGACGGCACTTCACTGGGCAGCGGCTGTAAACAACGTTGAAGCAGTTAATATACTTTTGGCCCACGGAGCCAACAGAGATGCTCAGGACGACAAAGATGAAACGCCGTTGTTTTTGGCCGCTAGAGAAGGTTCCTACCAAACTTGTAAGGCTCTTCTGGAAGCCTATGCTAACAGAGATATAACGGACCATATGGAACGACTCCCTAGAGATATCGCCTGCGAAAGGTTACATCATGACATAGTCAGGCTATTAGATGAACACGTCCCGAGAAGTCCTCAAATGATTAATGTCGTGGCCAATAATCAGATGTTAAGTAAGTAACTAATCCTGCAAGATCGGGCAGAAGGATTCTAATTTCTCGTTCTTTTAGCTTCACCTACAGGCCACATGCTTCAGCAGCCCACTGTTATAATCCCTAAAAGACAAAAATCGAAACGGCCTACCAAGAGTACAGGTCCCACTAGTCCGCAAGAAGGAGCGGAAGCCTCAAATCCTACTGGAGGAAGTATTCGGCGGAAGGCCAGTGTCAAAAGGACAAATAATAACAACAACAACAAAAAGGTAAGTCTTTTGTCTGTTTCTTTGTGTGTTTTAAAAGTTTTAACGCCCTTTTTGTGCGTTTAGGCACAAACTCAAACCCAAGTAGTGAACGAGATGCCTCCCCAAAGTGCAGATTCGCTTGGTTCTACGCTAAGCCCTGTAGAATCACCTATGACCAATCTTCCAAGTCCGTACGATGCTACGACGCTATATTCAAATATGACCCTGACAGCGCAAGGATTAGAATCGCTAATGGGTAAGATCTTCGTATTGTTACTCGTCTACTATGTTCCGACTTTCAGAAAGCCTTGTAAATATCATTTTTGTCTATGTTGCAGCTAATAAACAACCACCAAGTTACGAGGACGTTGTAAAAAACACTCTACAATTCGGCATCGACAATTACGGTGCCTTCAACATTTTCCAACAGGACGCTTTGATGATGCAACAGAGACAGCTCCAAAATACATTGAGTCCGCCATATTCAAATCAGAGTCCTCCCCATTCAGTACAGAGTAACATGTCGTTGTCGCCTCAAGGGTAAGTACTAACTTAACAACGTTTGCAAGAAATAAAACTTACTCCTCTTCTATCTCCGACCAACAGCTATAACGGCTCACCTTCCCCGGCAAAGACACGCCCGTCCCTCCCAACAAGCCCTACCCACATAGCGGCTATGCGAGCTGCCACTCAACAGAAGCACGGGGGAGTGCCCCAGACACAAATCCTACCGATGGGGTTTGACTTTAGCCAGACAGGACTGGAGCTGCCCATAAGCTACATGGGCGGGAACGCCACGCAGACGCTGGTGCAGAGCCAGGCTCAGGGTCAAGCGCAGGGACAAACTCAGGGCCAGCAGGGGTTTAATGTAAGTATGAGAGGCACCAAATTTAATTGCAGCTTTATCTGTATAAAGAAGTTTATTGTGACACGTACTGTATTGTTACAGCAACAAAACTACTACATGACCCCACCTTCCCAACACAGCGACCACCTTTTGCCTGACAATTTTCCCACCCCCTCGCCCGAGAGTCCGGGTCATTGGTCGTCAAGTTCGCCCCGATCGTGTAACTCTGATTGGTCAGAAAATGTCGCCAGTCCTAACACAGGGACGTACGTAGTTGCCTCGACCCTTGGACACCAAACTAATAAGGGTTCGGACGCTATTTACATATGAATGGGGTTATGTGGAACTGAGTGCAAGTTATTTTGTTGAACATTGAAATTTTCTGGGGGAATTTGTGGTGGATTGAATGTTTTTGTTGTTGATTGATCCCAGACTTTTTTTAAAAGAAAAATATATAGTTTAGCCCAAAATATTAAATATGTGATCTGATTTAATAATGTTGTTAATGTGTTGTGAAAATGTTATTAAGTGACTTCTAAAGAAGCGCGCGCGAATTGTAATTTTTGGTCTCATCTTTAGATCTAGGTGCGTGTACTTGTAAAAATAGTTCTAAATGTTTCTTTTGCATCGGAATAAAAAACAGAAAACCTGCACAAAGGAAATCTGTATGGAAAAGACTTCACTGAAATACTTACATGACGAATACGTACAAAAATTAAAAAGTAAGTATTGTGTAAAATTGTGGGGAGTGTTGTCAGTTTTTTCTAAACACGAGAATAATGTACCTACACAAAAACGTGCCTTGATACACACGCCTTGTAATGATACTATAATATAGCTAAATTTTAATTATTTTAAATTAAAAATATATATTTTTTTGTAAATATAATCATAGGTAAATGTAATTTAGGGAACCACATACAGGGTAAATCATCCCTAATTAGTTCTGGCTGAATGTTAAGGAAACACAATTTCTAGTAAGTTTTTGCTTTTTATAATTTGAGCTTTTATTTTATTGCCTGATAAAGCTTGGTGTAAATATACTCATTCCCCCATGATTTACCCTGTAAGGGTCCTATTTTGAGCCAGCAGGACTTTTTACTTGTAACAAACACTTATTTAAATATTTTTATATAGGGATGAAAAAACTACACTTTCTTTTATATTGATCAAATCAAATTTTAATTCTCGGATTACTACGTTTTAAAAAATGGTATTTTTACAAGTATTTGTTACTAGATACTGTAAAATATTAGACTCTGGAATATCTATAAGCAATTAATTAAGTAATTGATATTTCTTTTATTATCAAAATTTATCAAAATACATATATTAGTAGCAACGACTGTGATGCGAGTTCTAACAGCTTAACTTAAAGATTAAACACAAATATTTTTCTAAAAATTAAGATAAGTAACTATTTTTGTAATGTTATATTAGGTATTAAGTAACTTATAGACTACAGAATGATTTGTTAAAAATATTACAATTACCATTCAATGTAATTTGTCCAGTAGTGTCCCTACTGTCTATAATATGTCCCAAATATTTTACTACACTGGTGTGTACCAGGCATAATAAAAGTCGTATAACCCTGTTAGGAGGATATAAAGCGCCGGTGATGCAATGCCAGACTGGTCATAGAAAATCCCATATTCATTTTACATGACTTTTTTGAAGGTCTTTATGTTGCGTACCAAACATTATTATTCTATACGTTCAAATGTTCTGGAAGAAGACTGTAGTTCTTCCGTAGATGACATGACCACCTTTAAGCCTTGATTTAAATCCCATAGAGCATCCATGGGAATTATGGGATTATCTCAGAAGAAAGGCTCGAATTCGTACACCCTACCTATATGTATTCTATAATAAAGTTCACTAATACATGTCGATACTATTTTTTTAGAAAGTTCGTATCACCCTGTAGAGTATAATAACAACCGTCACATATCCCAATTGAAATTAGATCGTAGCTCCATGTCTCCTTAACATTTTTATTTTCGGTTTATTTCATTATCTCTAGGATTAGCATCGACATGTATTTATGAACCTTATTATAGGTGGGGTATACGACTTCGAGCCTTTCTTCTAAGGGCATCCCATAATTTCCATAGATGCTCTTATGGGATTTAAATTGGGCTAAGAGGTGGCCATTCCATCTATGGAAGAGCTAGTATTCTTACAGAACATATGAACGTATAGAATAATAATGTTTAGTACTCAACATAAAGACCTTCAAAAAGTCTAATACAATTTTGATGTAAAACGAATAGGGAACGAATATTTGAGGGTAGCAAAATTTGAATGGGATTTCTTATGGCGAGTCTGGCATTGCACCACCAACTTTTATTACACCCGGTACACACGAGTAAAATACTTGGGACATATTATAGACAGTAGGGACACTACTAGACAAATCACATTAAATGTGTAAGTAAATTGCACTCTGTACAAAATGAAAATTATTGTTTCATCAAATATAATGAAAACTATGACATTGTCAAGAAACTAACCTACAGTTAAAAAAAAATTTGCAACAATAAATGGTGCCAAATTTATAGTTTCGTTTATCTAGGGGTTTATTTATTTTTAGACTTTAGAGCCTTTCCGACAATGATAGGTATTCAACATAACAACATCTTGCAATTAACAAAACAACAATTGTACGATATCCTTGTCTGATTATATTAACTAAACAAGGAGAACATGCTAACGAGGCGAGTGTTCTTTAAAGCATTGTTAGTCTTTTTCTATGAACCCCAAACTTTAATAATATTATTTGTTCGCCTTTTTTTAACAAACTTTCTGTAGAATTTTGAAAATATTTCGAAAAAATCCATAAAAGCACATTCCCAATTTTTGGAAATTAATGTAATAAGATGTCTTTCAATAATTTTAAGTGACCCCCTTTATTAGGAACAAAATATCTCGATACAGTGCTTTTTGGTGAAGATTGAAACTCATTTTTAATGTATATTATTAAAATAAGATTATATAGAAAACATTTTTTTTATATTTTTCAGTAGCACTGTATTAAGAGTAGGTCACCTTTTTGGGGGAATATCACTGCTAATTAAAGGTCTTAAGTAATCTCTCTATTTTTGATAGGTAATGTATTTTGTAGATAAAATCAAGTTTAATGAACAAAAATCAGCTGATATTCGAAACAGGTACTTACTGTTATTAATAGTAAGAGTAAGAAGTATTTATTGTATTATAAAGGAAAGAAAAAACCAGTGAAGGGTAAAAAAGAGTATAATATGGAGGGATATTGAAATATAAAAAAAGTTATAGTTCATTTAAAATATTATAAAATTATTTTAAAAAATCTTAAATCCAGCATTACAATAATATGATAGATCTATGTCGAGATCTATGTGTTTATAAGTTTAAGTACTACTTATTTGATTTTCTTTAAATATCAGCTGATTTTTCATAATGTCCTATTTTGTATAAAGTACTGATTAGAACCTACGACTATAGTAGTTTTAGTTAGGTTTTTCGTTAGTGGTAAACTGACTGTGTCTCAGTTATACCTTTTTACTTTATTTTTAAGGTATTTTTTTCTATTTGCAGTACTTAATCAAAACCATTTTTGGTCAAGCAATTTCTTTTGTACAAAAAATCCTGTATTTGTAATTAATTTGGGCAAATCCTAACTAAAGATTATTTTGCAATTCATTTACCAATAATAAAAAAACGTTTATGCCTTTTTAAAAACTGCACAGACAAAGTTTTGATTGATGATCAAATAGGGAAAAATTCCAAGTTCAATTAAAAGAACAATGCTTTGTATCATATTATTTTAAATAAAGACATTTTTATAGTAACTGGCAATTTTCATAGGTCCCCTATACCTTACTTGTCTTACCTAAACAATGCTTCAAGGTGAAACTTCTTGTGTTTTAATTGAATTAAAAAAATAAAGAGGGCCCCACAATCCCACTTGATCAATATTTAGCTGTAGAGCAGATTTCAGTATGGAAACGAATAGGAAAAATGAGAGCAGTGGACAAAGCATTTATTTTGTTGTCATTTTAGAACAAAAAAATTAGGATTTTAAAAAGAAGGAATTATTATAATGCTAATAAATTTTGCTAGAGTATCAGTACATTAAGACATTAAGGAATATGTTAGTGGTTAAAAAAATTACTTTAGAATAAATTCCGAAACATATCAAAACTTGCTTACTATTCATATATACAATACAAAAAAAAAATATGTCAGACGGTGTTCGGAAATAGTTATAGGTAAGAGTAGATGGGTCCATTAAAAATAAGGCAAACGATCGAGCAGGCAATGCACCCCAAGGAAGCTTGAACGTGACTGTAAAGAAGATTTGTAAAGAGAAGAAAAAGTTTAACCATATAAATATTATTAAAGAACTAGAACCAATTAACTTCAAACACTTTTTGCGAATGGATACAGAGGCATTTGAGGAACTGCTATTCACGGTGTCATCTTTAGTTAAAAAGCAAGATACTATAATGAAAGATACTTCGTGTGAGTGTCCTTTTCTCAAGGGCAGGGCATATTTCTCTCCAAGCTTGCTCTTCTCTTTCAGACATTCCTGATTCAAAATACTAAAAATTCGCGCCAGCTCTCTGCCACGTCAAGCCGGCAAATATCGATGAAAATCGAGCCAGCCATGGATTGTCACAGGATCAGACTTGTAGTGTTGGAGTGAGGAATCAGGAATATAGCAACTATTTCAAATATGGGTAATATTAATATTATATCGATCGATCCTGTGAGAGCCGGGGTATCATAGAAAGAAATAAATAAAGATCCTATAAATGCGCCACTGCTACTCATCTTGAATCTACTGAAATATGATAAAATAATTCCAATTGAACTTACCCAATTATCCAATGGAGATGCCTTGGCGGTCCCGACTCTGTTGCTTGAAATAGTCCGGTTCTTAACCAACGTAGGATCTGTGAAGACGACCACTAACAAAAATAGACCACAACGATTAAAAAACACGAACTTTAAGCATTCTTCGCTTAGCATTTTAAATTATTCGCCGAAATAAATGCGGACACTTTTTGAAAACTTGTACACGTCAACCGATCTGACCTCTTACGTGAGCCTTCGAAACTAGTAATAAAAGTTCAGTTTTTAACAGCCGAATCCTAAACAGCGTCGATCTCATCCAACAATTTTTCATCTGACAGCTAACCTAACCTAAGATTTGCTAAAATAATAGCCGAAAATTACAAACTCAACATATTTTTAATTAAAACATGGTGTGGTAATAATGTCTAAATTCTTATTTCGCCTTCCAAGACGCAGAATATCGTTTTTCGTCATACCTTCGCTCTTGATTTCTCTAATATTCATAATTTACCAAATCACAATATTCTATCAACTGAGTACCGTGGTTCCTAGGAAAATGACCAAAGAACAATCAAAAGAAAAGCTGGTGTTGGGGACACACCTTCTAGAAAACCAATTTTACACTCCTGTAAATGGTAAATTCATATGCATTAAAAGTGGAGAGGTTATAGACTTTAGTCGAGTTAACGATGATTACTGTGACTGTGCTGATAGTAGCGATGAGCCTGGAACAAATGCTTGTCCAGAAGGTGAGTTAGGGTATTTTAAAGGCCTAAATGTTTCCATGTATGCAACAAAACTGTGCAGAAACTTACGAGGCAATTATTTTGTTTGAAGGTACCTTTTACTGTTCGAAAACTTCAGTAAATAAGAAATATCCCAAAATGGTACCCAGTAGTAAAGTAAACGATGGTATCTGTGATTGTTGTGATGGTTCAGAAGAATATAACAACAAAGAAATCTTAAAATCATTTAACAGTAAGTCAATTTCAGCCCAAGTTGGGGTTGTTAAAAATAATTTTGTATAGATAACATAGTATGGCTTGAAAATAAATAAAATGTTTCAGGAATTCTTCAAAGAAAAACTGGACAATTTTTGGTGCCATGTCCAGATATGTGTTAAAGTGCCTAGAACCAGATCTTCGGTTTATTTGAAAGGCAATTTATATTCATCTTAGTTTGTATTGTTTCCTTATGTGATAATAGGCCTAAATTTCTAAACATAGAAAAGTTTATATGCAGTCATTCCATGACGATGTTGTATTTTGTAGTTTTATACAAATAAGATTCAAAAAACATAGTTAATAATTATTTGCACAAGACATATAGCACCTCATTGAGGAAGAAATGTAGTTAAATTTTGGAATAAACATAAGAATTAAAGGAAAGAAAACTACTTTTTTTTAAAGGAAATTGACCATTTGTATAAATAATGGAGGGGATCTCACCACTAAAACATGAAGAATAAAATAAATTAATTTTATTTTTAAACCCATTTTACACTTTTCTTAATATTAAAGCATCACAGAGAATTGATTTGATTTTAAACAAACTTTGGTTTCTATTATTATATAAATAAGCCAATAATTGAGTATTATCAAAGATTAAAATTCCATGGTATACAAACAACCCCATCGGACAACACAGAATAATATGTAGAAACATTGAGGTGCAAATCTTTGGTAAAGCTATTCACTTCATTTTTGTTCTCTAGCAACTTTTGGCAACACTTTATCATTAACTCTGGATGTATGTTGTCATCTTTTAAAAGGCTAGCCAGCCCAAGCTCATTAATACACCTAGTGTGAAGCGATCTTTCCATAACTTTATCTCGCTTGTAGTCTTCCATTTTTGCATGTGCATCTTGTAAGTTTGATGATATAAAGCTTATTAGTAGACGTCCTACAAGGTAAAACATGCGATAAGCATTACTTATATGATTTCCAGGAGCTGTTGTATATTCCAAAGAATTTTAGTAGAGCTGTTTCTTAATTTATTTATTTATTTGTAAAATATATGGGCACAACCCATTATAATATCAATACAACTGAAATTAAATTAAAAGGCTATTGAAATATCTAAATACTAACTTGACAAAAGTAAGTTTACGATGGTATCGACGAAATTATACAACTATAAACAATTGACAATTACCTTTTTTTTAAGAGAAGTGAGGGAATTAGAAAATATATCCAACTCATTGTGGTGGTTGAGAAAACGCATGGCCCGTATCAGGGGCGCATGTGAACCATAGTTGGTACTGTGATGACCAATATGAAATAGTTCAAAATTTCTAAGGGACCTTATGGGAACATACAGAGCTATAGAATTTAACAAAGCCGGACATATAGTATAACCCCTAACTATCTTTGTAACAAAGCTAACATCAAACATTATTCTTCTATGAGCTAACAAGTCAAGGCCAACCATACCTCTAATCTCACTTAATCATGATCAACAATCAGTATATTCAATTTATACGCACACAGTCTAAGAAATCTATTTTGAACCTTCTCCAAGCTATATTTATGAACTTCGTAAAACGGAGACCACACCACCGTAGAGTATTCCATTATGGACCGCACTAGGACACAGTAAAGTAAAACTAAAGACGTAATTGAGAAATCACTACAATTCCTCTGAATAAAGCCCAACATTTTTGAAGCTTTGGTGACAACAGCACTGATTTGATCAGTAAATGATAGTCGGCAGTCTAAAATTACTCCGAGATCCTTAATATTGTCAACCCTATCCAGTACTAAACCACCAATGCTATAATCACCGTTAACCCTTCTTTTCTACATTTAATTGCAAACCATTTGTCTCAGCCCACAACACAAATCTGTTAATGTCGTGCTGTAAGGAATCCAGATCGTAAATACTAGTAATAATCTTGTATATCTTGACATCGTCAGCAAACATTAAAAACATGCTTTCAATTATGTATTCTTTAATATCGTTTACAAATAGGTTAAAGAGAAGAGGCGAGCAGTGGGCACCCTGTGGTACCCCCGATACAGCCACAAATCCCTTAGAGAAAAAGTTTTCAATTTTTACTTTAAATATACGATTTTTGAAATAACTTCCCAGCCATTTAACTAGAGCTGGGCTAAACCCCACAGCTGACAGCTTTGCAAGCAATAGTCTATGATCGACTCTGTCAAAGGCCTTAGAGAAGTCAGTATAGACAGAATCTATTTGAGCACCCGCCTCCAAGGCATCCAACAGTTCCGATTCATAGACTACTAGGTTTGTGGTTGTTGATTTACCCTTAGAGAAACCATGTTGTTGATCTATGATTATCTCCTTACAGCACCACGAAAGTTGATCGCACACCAAAGAATCAAATAGCTTAGGTATGCAAGACTGATTACAGACACTACGATAATTGTCTATGCTATTTTTATCGCCCGATTTATGAATGGGGACAAGAAAGCTTTCCTTCCAGAGTGTCGGGAATTCCCCCACTTCAAGTGATTTATTAAATACAAGAGTAAGAACGTCAGTTAGGGTGCAGACGCAGCGTTTCAACAAATAGTTAGGTTAGTTCAGTTAATTGATGGAGCCTGCATGAACAAGGGCAATTTTCGCTAACGCTCGTACCGTAATTTTCGAAATCGTGTGTAATAGGCTTTTTACCACTCTTGGTATGTAATAGACTATTTCATTTCCTTTCTAAAATGTACTATCAGTAAGTAACGAACAATCAATAAAACATTTCAAAACTATTTTTATTTTATTTAATTGTTTTTTGATTTTACGAAATTTGCTGAAAAGCCAATTACATGAAACACAGAAGATATTTATGAAAAAAATTACTTCTTACTAGGTACCCACATTTTTATTTCAGTGTAAAGCACTTTCTTCATCGTTTTAGTGCTTCTTTTAGTGTAATAACCCGGCAAACTGTCAAAATTTCAAGGTGAGGACATATAATTTGGTCCCCATTTAATCAATGCTAAACTCGGGATTTTGTCGCTTCTCGTTGTTTGGATCTGGGATTTATATCTGAGGTTATAAACTAAATGGCCTAGCGGATCATTAATTTTAAACTTTGCGGGTTGTAACAAAATGCAGGTCATCGCGAGCAAAACAAATAAGTTGTACTTTTAAAAATAAGTCGACAGATTTACGAAAATGTGAAGTCTGTGAAACAATATGCAAGAGCCTTACCTGGAATCGACGAAGGCACTATAAACTGTCCAGTAGGGGAAACCATAAGCGGGCCAGCCTCGCTCTCGACAACAATTTCATATTCTTCCAACGTTTTGGGCCAAGTAGCAGGATACCTGTTACATCCCAAAAAATCACTTACTGAAGTTGTGAGTTGCTTTAAATTCATTTCATATTCACTTACTTTGACTTCTGGCATAAATTTTCTCCTCCCTACCTACAAAAATAAATGCAGTTGTAAATAAGGACTTTCAAGTCACACAAATACCTACTTTCATATTTCTTAGAACATGTGAAAGGGACTTTTCATAATATGGCACTCGTTCCAAAGCAGCTTCATGTTTCTTTATGTTTTTAATGAAGTCTAGCCAGTTGTGTCTGACTTCTCCACTGAACAACATAACGTTGCCATCTAGACTTAAGCCAGTAAAGTTAGAAAATATTAATATGTGATCTTCCAAATTCTTCATGTGTTGCGGATGTTGCTCCATAAGAGATTTTAGGGATAAAAGACAACCTAAAAAATTAAATGGAATCATCAAGGGCTTGATAAAATTATCACGGAATTCAATTATGTAGCTGTAGTTTTTGGTAATACCAATTTTTACCCCGAAAATGTGTACTATTCCATCCACACTTCCATCTGATATCTTTTAATCCAGAGGATTGAATCATTTCTCCTTTTAATCTCTTTATTTCTTCTCTAGAAGCAAACCCACTGTTGCATTTCTTCAATGCATCTTTGAAATTATGTTGCAACCAAATTTTTAATCTTAAAAATATAAATGCATAGTTGTAGATTGTTAAACATTACCCCTATAATATCAAATTAAGTATGTTTTAAAAAATGATAATAGGGTATTTTACTGTTTTTCGGAAGGTTGCTTGAATTATTTATAATGTGGTAGAAATGTTCCAATTGCAGTTGTATTTTTTTAAAATAAAATCGCTAAATAGCCTAAAACGACATTTTTAATTTAATTTCTAAGTTCCGCGCAAAATGCTAGCCGCCATGCTTATTTGGACGTGACGTCACTAGATAGTGTAATTTATAGATACGCTTTATATGATATTACTTATTATTCTTGTTTTAATTGCTAAATAATGAGTTACAATTACGCTTGCCAATTGATATCGCGACGAAAAGTGAAGATAGTAAAATGGTCGGCAATTAAATTCTCTATAATATTGTTCTCCTGAAGTAGTAATTAGTGGTTAGGTTTAAGTATTGTATTAATTATTGTATTATTATTTTCTTTGTAATGGGGTTGATCCCGTAAAATAAATAAATAAATAAAAATAAATAAATTTTTGAAGGGGTTGAAAATGCTTTTCATGTATAGCTCGGTTCCTTATGATTTTGCGACGAAAAGTGAAGATAGTAAAGTGGGTCAGAATAAAATTCTCAATAATATTGTCCTTTTAAGAATTTTCAATATTTTTATTATTTATCGAGTTATTTGTTCGATTTGATCATTTTCAAAGGGGTTGAAAATGCTTTTCACGTATAGCTCGGTTCCTGATGATTTCGCGACGAAAAGTGAAGATACTAAAATGGTTGGGAATAAAATTCTCTATAATATTGTCCTTTTAAGAATTTTCGATGTTTTTATTATTTATCGAGTTATTGCTCGATTTGACCATTTTCGAAGAGGTTGAAAATGCTTTTTACGTGTAGGTCAGTTCCTGTTGATTTCGCTACGAAAAGTGATTGGGAATAAAATTCTCTATAATGTACTTTCAAGAATTTTCAATATTTTTATTATTTATCGAGTTACCGTAGTTAGTCAGGTTTTGTAGAGGTAAGAGATGCCTACTACATGAACATTAGGATGATCAAACAACTAAAAGATCAATTAGTATTACCCATAAGGCTTTTTAATCTTAGTATCAAGGAGGGGATATTTCCAAGCCCTCTTAAAATTTATAAAGTAGTACCGGTTTTCAAAAAGGGGAAAGTCGATGATCTGAATAACCATAGACCTATTTCTCTAGTCCCAATCCTGTCAAAAATCTTACAGCATATTTTAAAAAATCCATTATATCAATACTTTGAAGAAAATATGCTCTTTACCAAAGACCAATTTGGCTTTAAGACAGCTCATGCCATACTAGATTTGTTGGAGTACATTGCGGCGGGGGGGGGGGGGGGGGAGTATGTACCGGCTGCATCCTGTGACGTCTCAAAGGCTTTCAACCGTGTCTCTCACTCACTGCTCTTGAAGCAACTCAAATATTACGGTATACAGCCAGTTTTGAAAGCTACTGCGTGTTGTTATGGTTTTAATTTTAACCGTAATGAAATTTTAAAATGTGTAGAACCTTAAATAGGCTGTGTAAGGGATTACTGCCCGATTATTTTGGAGATTTTGTAGTAAGAAATCATGATGTTTTCAATTATAATGTTAGAAGACATGCGAATTTTCATATAACAAGAACAAATACAAGGTTTGGAATGAATAGTTTATTTCACAAGTGCTTGAATGAATTTAACAAGCTGCCTCATTTTATTAAAGAGTCAATTAGCGTTGGTCAATTTAAGCAAAGACTCAAAAAACAAATCAGGGATCGAGTGTGATTGGTTCTGAATGGATGGTAATTCCTGTGAATGTAGTGATTTTCTTTGAGGTTTATAAATGTTGTGCCCTGTTGTATTGTGATATTGATAGTAAATTATGATGATATAAGGCAATTTGTAACTGATAATTTATTCATTCAATATTTATTATAATATACAAGTTGAATTGCACTATATTATTCTATCCTTAAATAAGTATTGACAATCACATCTAATGCAAAAAAAAGGTACCTAAGTTACAGGTTTACTTGCATGTACCAATAAATGTAGTTTTATTTTTTACTTATACTATTATTATTATTAAAGCTAGTGCACTGCAGAAAGGAGAGTAGTTTTTTTTTTTTTTTTGTTATTGTGGTGAGAATGAATAATTCTATTTAAATATATTTTCAAATTTTTTGTATTCAAGTTGTATAAAGTTCCTACATTCATGTTTGAATATGTGTATATTTGTTATGGTTTTTAATTTTTTCGGAATTAAGTTATATATTTTGGGCCCTAGATAAGCCACACTCCTTAGGTTGATGTTATTGTGATTTACTGGAATGACTACGTCATTATTCATTCTAGCACGAGTGTGGTAACTGTGGTTTACAACATTTATATAAGGTTTATTTCTATGTATAAAACCAGCCACTGTAACAGTGTACAAGGCTCGCACATTACAAGTATCCTTTGTAAATAATAATTGGGTAGGATATAATCTGTTTTTTCTATACATTATTTTTAATATATATTTTTGAATAATGTTTAACTTGTAAAGTGCCGTGTCATGCAGTCCCCCCCAGACCCCCCCCCCCCCCCCAGACCAAGATTCCGTATCTAATCAAAGATTCAACAAGGCTTTTGTAAATTAAAATAAGAGTATTTAAACTCAAAATTTCTCTAAGAATATAGAACTTGCGAATTAGGCAGCGTATCCTGTTAGAAAGGTAGTCAATATGTGGATGCCATTTTAAGAATCTGTCCACTATAACGCCAAGGTATTTAATTTGGAAAACTTCATATACCTGTTGATCATTGACTTTGATATCCTGGAAGTCAGGCCTGCCGGCACTTGTTAGGGAGAATGGAATGTATTTTGTCTTTGCTAAATTAAGAGACGACCTGAAACTTTCTAACCTTATGTTGTGTTTATGGTAATTGTTTCAATTAGTGTGCAGTTATGCCGTTTGTTGTAATGTTGGCAGATAATTTATATTGAGATTAATGTTATTAATGTTTTGTATATTAGGCTTGTCCTACAATAAAGAATTTTATTATTATTATAAATATTGTCAGCTGATTTTAAAAATAGTAAATAGTATTGTTTGAATATTATATTGATGCCTGACGAAACAAAACGTGCTCGATTTGATCTCATATCCTTGTTACATTGAAATTTTAAACAATGAATGGAAAAACATGAAATTTTAAGTCTGATTTATCACTGTTTTTATCCTTGCCATCCCTATTTGTTTACTATATTAGTGACGTCACATAATGGCGGCTAGCGTTTCACTACATCTCACTTTTTAAAACTTGAATATTAAATTCATCTTATATTTGATCAATAAAACCTAATATGTTTAGGTGTCTCAATGCACAGACTAATATCATTCTCTGACAATTAATTTCTCATAATGTAAAATACCCTATTAAGTCATCAAAAGTACCTAACATTCTCTTTGGCTTCCTTTATTTTCTGTCTCATAATAAAAGTCTCGAAAATTGGATGATTCTTACTTATATCGGTAAAATCGAATTCATTTTTGTATCTCGATTTTGCAAAAGGATCTTTATCTCGTATCGTTTCACTTTTTTGTGGAGAGTGATTGATCGTGTAGTGCTGCAAGTGATTCGTAGGTAGATCGCATGATTTAAGTATATTTATAATGGTGGCACCTATATCTCGGTCTTTTAGATATATTTTAATTAAACGTGCCGTTTCATTTTGGCGGTTCCTTAGAAAGAAAGAAGAGAATTTAGAAACAAACTAAGGAAAATCAAACGTACTTACCTATTCTTCACGTAAAATGAAAGTGTAAGAGGGTTCAGGTACTTCGAAGCTTGTAAAGATTGAAGAATAGAACTTAATTGTTGGAGAGATGTTTCATTTATAGCCCTTTCCTTTGGATGTTGTCCAAAAAGGTCAGGGTGTACAGAAAAATAAAAAGGTCTTAGAGCTGTAGACACCTCTGTAAATAGTAGGTATTTATAGATTATGGTTAATTTTGATAGAGAAAAAGGATTCATAATTTAGGAAACATAACTAAAACGGGTAAAACGTACCTGTAGCTGTTAAATTTCGAACGATTACAAGTAAATTTGGATTTACTAAAAGCAAGGTTCTTTTCCGCAGCATTTTGATTGATAAAATTAATGTAAACAAAAATTAAATTAAGGTTATGTAATACTGTCTATCTCTGTCAAACACAGATGAAATTCCAAAATTCCTGAAATAGTCCACCATGCACGAAGGAGATAGCTATATCAAGAGCACAGAAATTTCAAGAGTGGATCCTATCTTATATGTAGGATTTTATTAAAATTCGTTTGTAGGGATTTTGGACTTTAAGATACGGCGGGTAAAAATCGTCAATCAACACAGACTAAATTATTCCCCCTACCCAATTTTCGGGAAAATAAGCCCCCATTAAAGGACGCCATCTGAGAATGACATTTACAAACGCCAGTGATGTCGTTAATTTTCAAAATAAATGCCTGAAAAAATTGACTTTTTAGGTTTAGAAACCCATCAAAAATTGAAAATTTAATATCTTAAATAAAATATGGACTGAGTGTAAGTGATAGCTACACGCGGCGAGGTGTGTTTTTGTGATAATCACGATTTTTTTCCGTGTGAAATTGGCGGGAGTCACGAACGCCTGGCTGTGGTAATGGCCGATAAGTTTTCTGTTCATATCAATGAACCCTGAAAAATTATCAATTTTCCAGGGCTTGTAAGTTATTTACAACATTTTCTTTGATTTTATGGTATTTTCTTGTATTTGAGGCTTTAAAAACGCTGGAAAATATCGGAAATATGTTTAAAAACTTCTTATCTAAAAATACGGGTGTGATCAACACTGATGCAGGAGAATTTTTGTTTGTAGTTCTTTTATATTCAATATTAAAGTGATTTGTTTCATTTTTGCCATGTCTTTGCCATAATTACTGATCATACTCAGCAGAGTCACAGTAATGTATTATTATTTTTAGATTTTACATAATAGAGGTACCCAAATTTCTTAATTTTTCTCATTTTAATTAATGTTTTGAATTGAGTTTACTGCTTAACACTTATTAATTATATTATTTATTACTGGTATTTCTACAAATTGTCTCCAAGCTTGGTGTTATTGCATTCAAATTTATAGCATATTGTTTGGTGTAAATATGATGTAATTTAAATTCATTTTTTATTCATATCAATCATTAAAAGCATAATCTAATACTGTATTTATATGCCCTTAAGATGGCATGGGCTGAGGTTATAAAAATACTGTAACTATTAGTTTACCCACTGTCAAGGTTATTTCCTGTCTGGATACAAAAATCTAAATTCAAGTATGTAATTTAAATATACAAATCAGAATTTATAATGACAAACTTTGAATAAAGCCCATTTACATATTGCAAAATCTTCTCTTATCCTATTTATTATCAGTATTTACATTTTTACACATACATTTCAACCTTTTTGTCCAAAATCTTTCATAAAACTCCTCAAAGCCAAGAATGACTCCAGTGCAAAAGAACCAACATTTACATTTTACACAGATATTTCAACATTAAGTGTCCAAGATCTCTCATATAAAACTATTTTTGAGAGTATTTAAGCCACATAGCTCTTACCTCGAAGGTAAAATTCAATGTTTTTTAGACTCCCGTTCTGTTTTTTAAGCAACCACAAATGTCAAGAATGACTTCAGTGCAAAAGAACCAAAGCCAAGTGAGTCTTAAAAAGCAGACTCAAGAGGAAAAGGTTACTCCAGATAGTACAACACAAGCCGAAAAGCAAGTGATTGACTTTAGTAAAGCACAAGATGTGTTGGCAAAACAAAAAGATGGAAGGTAACTTGCAAAAGACTTAATAATAATTTAAACACAAGTGTTTTATAGGTTTCTTGTTTTTATTGCTAAGTTATCCAACCATTTTAGGTATTATTTTGGCACAATAGTTGAAGTAGATATTCCCAGAGAGCAATGTTTGGTAAAATACGGAGATAATACCCAACACTGGTCTAGTTTTAAAGATTTAACGAAACTCAGCACAGGTATTGTTCACAACCACCCCAATATTTACTAAATTGTACTGTCCTAGTATTAAGTACTAAATAACTAATGATGTCGTTACAGGTTTAGAGCAAGAAGATTTGCTCTGTGTGATTTGCAAGAAATCATCACCTAAAAATGAAAAAGTGATTAGTGTTTGTGACCGTTGTGGCAGAGGTTATCACAAAAAATGTCATCAGCCTGAAATACCTAGTCAAAAAGAAGGTAAGGTTTCTTTTAGATTGGATTATTTGTGTAGAGGCTTTACAGAAAGTGGTATTTTAGATTCTACATGGATGTGTAAGAGATGTATAGATAGTGATCCCAATAGACTGAGAAAAAGTGACTCCAAACCACCCTTTAGAAGGGACTCGAGAAATTCCACAGGTTCCAGTACCCAGGAAACTATGCCTTCATCTACTACTCCTAAAGTATTACCTTATGAGGTAAGGTATATTGTAATTGCACCCTAAAGAAACTTAACTTCAACTGTTATAGAACAATTATAATGTCACATATTTTTATTGCAGTTAAGCTCCCTTAATTGGGATACATATCACAGAATAAACACTGAACAAATTTACTGTTACTGTGGCGGGAACGGAGAATGGTACAAACAAATGTTGCAGTGTCAACGCTGCAAGCAATGGTTCCATGAGAAATGCATAGATTACTTACAGTATCCTTTATATTGTGGCGACAGGTAAGAACATTTGGATATTAGACAAATTGTTCATATTTCATTGATTTTTCACCAGTACAGTGTGGCCATTTAGATATGTCTATATTTATTCCTAAGTATATAGCATGAGGATAGGCCCCTATAGAAGAAGCCTTGTATTGCGTCTTGAACTGTTTATTCTAGAGAAATGCTGATAGTCCATATTAGGGATACTATTCTATATTTGGTCACTTTCCTCTAACTAAAACACGCTTTTCAGATTTTATGTGTTTGTCTGTGCAATCTGTAACCATGGCAAGGAATTCGCCAGAAGGTTAGAAATGAAGTGGGTCGATCTGGTCCATTTGATGCTCTTTAACTTGACAGTGCACCATTGCAAGAAGTATTATGATTTGGACACAGTTGTGATACCTTATATTAGTGATAACTGGCACGCTTTACAGCTAGCACCAAAGGTAAAGCCCTCTGTAATATAAATTAGTAATTTCCATTTTAATCTGGTCATTTTTATTTAGATGGCTAACGTAACGAAAGCCGAACGACGCGACAACATACTCTCCATACTGACAAACAACAGGAACCGCTTCAAATGCGGCAGAGAAATCAAGAAACGCACCACCATCTGGGGCTTGAGGGTGAGGTTACCCCCTCCGGCGCCTTGTGTCGTCCTGCCCCCACAAAACAGAAGGGTTACAGAAGGAGAATTAAGGGAGTTGTGGCAGGGCAATAGGTAAGGGTTTTTATTCCAATCGTCACGCAATATTTTAATACGTAACTCCTTAAGGCGTCTTCAGTTTTTAACCCCGCCTCCAGTTACCAACGGCCGGAAAACAGTACCCTCTGATTCGGCCATGCGAAATCTCATGTTGGGCGTGGCGTATCAACAGTCTGCCAATCACAGCGAAACAGAATCGCCTTGCCCCAGTCCAGAGATTGAAAAGGAGGAACGGGTAAGTGCTATCGCTTTCTCGTAAACTCGAATGACTATTTATATTGTTGTTATAGGTGTTGCCGCCTCCCGCTACCACTATGAAATACCCCCACGGCAAAGACCAGTACCTCGGCGCGGGTTGTGCTAAGAAAACCGTCCCTTTCAAAAAGATGAGCTTGCAACGTAGGAAAAAGCTGCTGGCCATGACGAACAGAGAGAGAGAGCGGATATTAAAACGACCGCGACGCTTGGTGACGACGAAGAGGGACGAAGACGCGGGGAAACAAGCGGGCGACGCACGCGCCAAGGACGCGAAGCAGATGAACGGAGAAGTGAAGGGAAAGGCCGCGATTGGCGGGGAGCTGCCTCCGACTCCGCCCACTAGCGTATCGGCTCCGCCCACGCCACCGGCGTCTACGGGAGGGGGATCCATGCAGTCTGATTTTAGTAATGAGTTTTCGGAAGGATCTAATCAAGCAAAGGCTAGTTTAGTAAAGCGATCATTTAGATTTGTATTAAACACTTTTTTTTTTAATTTAGGTAGTTCCAATAAAGAAACAGAACCTCATTGACTTGGAACTAAACACGCCTTGCGACACGTCTAGCGACGAAACTTCCTCGAAAAGCACCCTGGATCAAATAATCCCGCCTCCAAAGGACTTTGAGGGAAAGAACAACCCGTTTTTGGCTCTCCTGAGGGTGGGAGGAGACGATCAGAGTAAAAAGAAAAAAGGGAAGGACATAACGCTGCCTCTGCCTCTTAAGACTGTGATAAAAAGTAAATTGCTTCATGTTTATGGTAGTCCAGCGTTTAATACTTATATTGTAGGCCAACCGATAATGAGACCAATGAAACGTCAGCTGAGCGAGAAGGACATAGTGATTGGACCAAATGGAGAGATAAAAAGGAAAAAGAGGCTTCGAAGGAATCGGAGCAATGTAGCAAATTATGGAGTTAATCAGACTGCTAGTAAAACTGCCACTGTTCTACCAGTTCGACCTTCGGATGCAAATGGGCAGATAGGTATGGCAAATGATTTATTAGGGGCAACACAATCAAATGTTTTCACCTACAGTACATTATACATGTTTTTTCTTTACTTCCGGATCCAGATTCAGACTCCAGGAAACTCTAAAACGACACGACACGACATTTTTATTTTTTAACTGCAATAATTATTACGACATGTAGACTTAATATATTTTTTGCTGCAGGAAATCACATAGACTACACGCTCAACACGCACGCGCGTCGTCTCCGTCAGCGACCCGAGAAACCGCCCGAAAAGGACCCCGTCCCAGCGCCGGTCCCCGCGAAGCAACCCACCCCGAAACCGAGCCCCGTGAAAACCGAACCCGACATCGACATGGAAGACTTGAAGACGTCCGTGAATATGTACTTTGGTGCCGCCAATAGGATCGCTGCGGGAGAAAGGTCAGTTATTGGTGGGGCTAGTACTTATTGGGGATTTAATCGTATTTTTTTTTCTGTGCTTGCACAATTTTTAAAAATTTCTCTAATTTCTCTAGTCGCTCTCGCACTTCCGTGACTTTAATAATGGACGCTCTTTTATGTGGAACAGTTTAGTACCCTGTTTTGCTTTTCCTATACATTTTCTGTAGGGCTTAGGTCAGGGAATTGAGCTGGCTATACCGAAACAACGTTTTAACAAACTGAGACGTATGTTTCCTTCCGTCCACGCTGTAATGGGGCGCCCTGTATAATATTTCAATTATACAATTTGGTACAGTTACATTTTTAAAACATGACATCCATATTTTAGTGTCAAAATTAAGGTCTCTTCTGTCATAGACGCGCATACGTATGAAACCACACTTTTAGGGAGTGTTTATGCAGTCAAACTCAAACTCAAATATACTTTATAGTTGAAAGAACTGTTCATTCTCATTAACAAAGTTTATGCAATTCTAAATTTACTATAATATAACAGCATACAATAATTAAAATAGTAAAATCTAATTTAACAATGACCAATATGACCATCCTTCACAGTACACTTAAGCACACAAAACATTTAACAATTATTCGCGACAGTCTAAAAATATAAATATATAAAAGTACAAGTTATGCGTATAATATAATATTTAAAGTGTATCGAACTAACAATGGAAACATCCAATAATTAATAAATTACCTATATCGTCAGACTGCACAGTTATGATTTAAACATGGCTGTTTAAAACAGGCCTCTTTGTAACAGAGATATTAAGCTCTACCAGTGGACGGTGAATGGTCAACTGTCCAATAGCATCTACTTAAGACATTTGTGACACCACTTGGGTTACACGGAGAGCTGTTCTGAGTCTCACAAGACGGGCTACCTGTAGACCACCTTGAGCTTCCTGCGACATTTCCTGACATTACCCCCTTTAGATTAATTTTTGAGCCCTTTTCACAATAGACAGCATCCGTCTCCAGCATGTTTTGTGCGCTCAGAGTCCAAATTTCGAAGCCTATTATGGAGAACACTATAGCATTCTTACCATGTGCCCTACATTCTTCCATATCCTGGCTCATTGCGTTTTTTGCCATTGAAATTCACAATTTCCATCATACTGATATTTGACCTGAGGTAAACAAACCTTTTCACAAACTCTGAAATCATCCAAAAGCACAGTCAGAGGGTATCAAATCTATTAATTACGGGTAAACAGAAAAACAGGAGTTTTACTGGTAAATTTCCACTGAATTACATCAAATAACTTGACACAATGTGTAGCGAAACATGTCAAGTTATTTAATGTAATACAGTGGAAATTTACCAGTAAAACTCCTGTTTTTCTGTTTACTCGTAATTAATTATGGATCTCCACCAAGTATCGGCTGATTGAATCAAGGTATCAAAGCTGTCTACTACTATTTATAGGCAATGTCAATATTCACTGTGAGTCGAAGTAAGAACCACCCTATATAGTAACGCCACTGGAGCGTTCGATTCTGATTAACGCGACCATTAAGTGGCAAAATAGGAGGTTACCGTTACCAATAGATATTTGTTAGGGACCCTAGTAGTCATTCACCTATTTCTCTAAAAAACTGTGACCTTGTACAGGGTGTCAAAAAAGTATTGCAAATATTTCAAAAACGTGACCTTGTGGTGGTTGATTCGTTGTATGAAATTAGTCTCTCTCTTATTACATCTTCAGTATTTATATAATCCAATAATGTAAATTTACCATTATAATTTACATTATAACCTAGTTGATTGATATATTAACAGTCTAATAGGACTTATCACAATAACATAATTAGTTCCTAGGTGAACATTCCTGCAATGTACAGATTTTTCATTTTCTTTATATACAGGTTTAAAGTGAGGTCCAAACGAGTGAGCCCCAATGGAAAGGTGGAGTGTCTTATAGAATGGGAGGGACCTGGAGGAGCCCCCGACATGACTTGACTTGGGGCACCGTCGACGCTGTTGTTTTATGTGCTGTAGATTGGATTAATGCTGGTATTTTTCTGTAAGTTCTACTGTTGTAGCTGCGAGTTAAACAGGAATTATCGTTGCACGCGGTGGCCACATATACTACAACACTTTTTACAATATCCCTTCGTTTTTTGCTCTTTGCAGGTTTTTTGCAGTTGAGGTAAAGTAACTATTAACAGTGTCAACTTAAAGACTATGTGTAGTGAAATTAACACCAAAGTTTACGTACATATGTACACATGTCTGTATGCATATTTGTTAAAGCTTTACACCTTTGTAATATGTTCCCTCGATCCTTCTATCCAAGTATTTTTTGGAACGAATCACAGATTGGTTGCGCAATAGGAAGCTCATCCAATAAAAAAAGGAGATTGTATATTGCAGTGAAAATTAACATTATGAGATGTGTTTTCTGTTTCGTGGCCTATTGGAATGTTTTTTAATTCTTTGGTACCAGTGGTAGGCCTCTCCTTTAGTCCGATTGAACTGGTGAATGACACTAATCCTTAAAGTATAAAATGTATTTTTACATTTTACTATACAATGTATTCAAAAAGTAACGTAAAGGTTAAATATCTCCTTACTTTGCGCACTTAGCCACAAAGATTTAAATAACCAAGTACAATAGGTCGCTTTGTGTACACACAATATAAATGAAACTATAGTCTAAATGTATGAGACCACTAGGATCCAGATATCCTACCAAAATTGCAAGCTGAATTCGTTATTTTACAACAACCTGATAAGGGTGCCGCCCAATCCAGACTTTGATCCATGTGGATTCTCATAAGTCTCGTGGTCTTGACAATTATCACTGTCTTAAAGGCTAGCCGAGACCTGCTGTGGAATATAATTCCTCTGTTTTGTTCTGACGCACATACTACAATAGTAGTTATTAAATGACGCGGACTCTGACGAGGGGCACTAGTATATTCTTTGTCAGAGACGTAAAAGTCAACGCGTTAGATCATACAGTTGAACTGTTCGCCTCTATGAGCAGTTTAGCGAAAATCCGACTACGGATCTAAGGAAAGATGCGCAAGTTTCCAGAACGGTACGGATTTACAGGTCTATTCCGCACCCAATTCAAAATTTGGTCGACCTTTAAGGGGCAATATCAAAATAAAAAAGGCGCCGCAATTCGACGGCAAAGCTTGCCTGATAATGTTATTACAGACGTAGTGAACATTGCACAGACTATAATCGAAAAGGGCTGCTTCTGCAAGTGTGAAAAGAATCCAAGGTTGTTCTCATTCCTAAGGCGTTCCTTTTAGAGATTTCAAAGTTTGTATAGATTTGATCCAGTTATGAGGTGTCGGTGTCGCCAGCAAAGTTTACCAAGTGGGAATCTTATTTCAGAGACTCGATTGCTTACATAAGCGATCCAATGATACTTCCCTGTGGTATTCCTATTTGAAGATGAGAGGAGATTTTATCCCTGCCTCAATACAAGGCACATTGCCAGCTTAAAGATCGTTGAAAAGGCTGAAAGCAAACCAAACGTCGAATCGCCTTTTGAGTTTAGCAAGGGGTAGCTTCAGATCCTCCGGAGAAGTGCCAAATTTAACAGATTTTGTCGAGTCAAGTTTCCCAACTGAACTGTGACTGGCGTTAAGAAGCAAGACGCAAATATTGGTTACACACTTTAAACATTCAGTGAAAACAATTAGTGAATTAATTTTAATCAACTCACAGCTACCTAAGGTTAGATGTAAGAATAGCTATTACAGCTAAATCTCGCCTGGGTTCATTGTGTTTTTTCATAGCTCTTTTTATCGTAATTGTAATTTTTGTAACATTCTTTAAATAAAAGTCGATTTATTATTATTATTATTATTATTATTATTCTTGAGTTAGAGCTCTTTGAAATTGGTTCTTTCTCTAGTAGAAGGTTATAGATTTTGATATCCTCATATATACGACAGTGCTGCTAAAGCATTAGACCTTGTAACAGTTGCTAATAAGCTCCGGGTGTGGTCGAGCGTAAGAGACCACATCACTCGTAGGATCATTCACTTTCATCATCAGATCATTCAACAGCCCTGTTAACTTTTGTGTGTTATCAGCTACGACTAAACGAGTCACCCCAGTCTACTTATCCATACTTTTAAGCGGTGGTTTCATTTGTATTGTAGGTTTTTTGCACTAAGCATTTTTTCACAGACTTAAAACCACCTATTGCCACCACTGGTTCGTATTGTTTGTAAATCTCCATTTATTTTTTAAAACTCTTGTCATCATTGCTTTATAACGGAGCTGATATATAACCAATATAACTGCCAGTTAAGTCACTGCCACGTTTTGACTGTTTACCCCATTTAAATCTAAAAGATTCGGATATATCCGTTTTTATTTATTATTTGTTATTATTAACTCTAAAAAAAAATGTTAAGTGTTATATATAAGGTAAAAGAATGAGAGTTTATGTATAATATCAGTGTGAATATTAGGATAGTATTAGATATTTAAAGAAATTATTCTTTTTGGCATTTTTGGTTGTAACTTCACGGAAAATTAGAAACTGATCTACCTACCTCATATTCACATGCAATACTATAATATTAAGTAGAAGACAGTTAGCGTTTCTTTAAAATATCCTAATTGGTTTTACATCATTACTAATATCTAATACCCAAACTTTAAAAGTGTCAACTGTTGTCATTGAATTCATGTGACTGTTATCCTTAACAAGACATAATAGTTTGGGCTTTAGGTTGATAGTTTGGGCTTAAGCCCTTTCAGTTGTATTTTATGCCTATACAATGGTATTTTTGACATAAACTTGCCCCTTATCTGTCAAAGTTTACATTACTCTCCTAAACTAGTATCGATTGTTACAAGGCTCAACTGGTTAGGACAAGAACTCTCTAAATTTCGCCTTCAGTAGTAATTGTAATTAAGTCGAAGCATACCAGAACATTCACCCTGTAAATATTATTTATTCATTAACACACAATTAATAATGAACCAGTTATATGTTAAATAAAGATAGTCGCATCTGTATATTTGTCTAAAAAAAGTTTTAAAGAAAGCTAACTGTTTTTTAACCCATAACACGTAACAATAACTTTTTTAAAAAAGTCTCCTATTGTGCTTCATATCGTATAAATTTTTATTTCCAAAGAAAAGTATGTTAGATACTTTGCTAATTTAAATCAAAATGTTTTTTTTTGTACACAGGGTAAAAATGCAAGTGAAATTTGTTCCATCGCATTAGGATCCGTCATAGATAGTGTAACTTTGATTGCAAGGTGAAGTTTTCGGAAATAATGTCTTTGTTATTCAAATTGTCTAATCAAAATTAGTTCAGTTGTCCTTAGATTGAGAGAACAAATCTAAATGCACACAACCCAACCTCCAGGCAATTTAATTACAAGGAATGTTACGCTATTTATAATGGATTAACTTTGATATATTTTAAGTCTCATTTTTAGAAAAATAGTTGTCGTTCACTTGCATTGTTTAAAATAATTCTTAAAAAATATCGCGTAGGTCCAATATCACTAACATTACATTATATTTTGTATATCAAAACAACACAATGATAAAGGGCCTGTGCTAAGAGAGAGACTATATTACTTTAGTCGTTTTAGATAAATTGTATACCTACCTACGAAAATAATCTTAATTTTAATATTGTAACATATTTTTTTTTAGTTTTTAATGAGACTGACGCTACACAATATACTTAAAGTATTCTACATTGGGTGTCAAAAATCTGTAATAATTGGAGGGGCCAGAAATAAACCTTATTCATAGTTTAGAAGGAGGTGTCAGAATGGTACCTTAATTTTGACAATTTCAAGTAAAAAATAAAAAACTAAGTTATCTGCTACTCGGAAGGAACATTGCTAAGTTCAAAAGCGTAAAAGTAAAGGTATATTTGATACTAATCCCTACGTGTTTAGGCCGTCAGGGCGTCTGCAAGCAACAAATCAATTGTATACAAAATTGCTTAATAATTGTATACAATGGATTTTTATTTACAGGCACTGACGATGGTCTTATAAGCCGAAACGTGTAGGCTTTAGTGTTATTGGCGCTTTGCTTTAACCCCTTTTGACTTAGGTAAAACCAAACTAAACCAAATAATATCAGAAAGAATATTTAAAATTAATACTGGTAAAATATTTCTCTGGCCTCTCATTATTTTTATTTATTTTTCGTCTAGGTTTAAAACTGGTGAGCGCAATGTTTGCTTTAAAAAAATTGTACACCCTGTATTAGCAGATTATTCCTAATCTAATTAAACTGTATACACTGTTTATACATTGTAAATATTTATTTTCTTTTTATCATTTTAGGAAAATACATGTATTTTTTTAAATTAATTTAATTTTAAATAAAGGCATCGTATGTTGAAGTCAGTTGTATGTTATGTTTCGTTTGCGTCTCGGAGGCCATTTTTGCTTCAAGTACCTTGGGATGGCAAATTTACTATTTAAATCTCTTTGACCCCCTTAAATAAGTAGTTTGTATATTCGGCAGTGCTGGAAAGTGTTATATTGCAGCTTGACCAATGATATCGGGCTGGCGTCGCGCCGGAAAACTTGAAAGCTCTGTAAGGACAGTTTCTGGGCATAGTAGGTATACAGTTTCATACAGTTTGTTTGCCTTTAACTAAGAGGTAATTTTTTATTGTATCTCGAGGGATGTTAAGGAACGGTAAAAGCTTATTATTTCTACACCCGTCCCGAAAATAGCTATTGTCTGTACAACAAACCTGCCATAGGCCAAAGAATCACTTTACAGAACTAAGCCGAGAAGTAAGCAAAGGAGTCCTGTGATAAATATATTCTTAAAAAGTACGACAAGTGTGATACGAAGCGAAGTTCGGTCGCGTGCGGAAAAGAGACTCCGCGTACACGTGTGTGAGGTATATCGTAATTTTCCTCATCCTCATTGTACCTTACCTAACAAACATTATTGTTCTGTCGCATGGGGGAAAGTATGACTTTCCGCACCCGTTAGATAAATAGCTATTACAGGACTCATAGAAATTTTCTGGTGCATGTTTAAACTAACGTAAACAATAAGTCCACTAATTTTTTTTCTTTCCGTATTAACTGAGTGACTTATTTTGTTGTTAGTCAACCTTTTGCCTTTTGTAACCTTCTTTACACAAAAATTATCACGCAATGCATATTGCCTGGAGCCTAAATTATTTATTTCGTCTGGTTCCAGAGGAACGGGTAGGTACTAATGTGGCTCTTATTTGTTTTAAAAAGTATAAAAACCAATTTTAGTCATATACCAGGGATTTATAAGGAGATCCGTGTCGTACACAGTTCATAAATGTCGCCGATATTGATATATCTGCCTTCATCTAGTTGAAGTAACAATTTCCGTTCCCTTTTGCTGCTTTCCGGTCTAGTCCAGTAAAGACGAATTTTCCGATTCAAATTACGAATGCATAGCCTGGCAAAATGTCCATATTTTTAATCTAATCCAGATCCTAAATATCGAGAATTTCATACGTCGACAAAAAAATCTTAGCATTTTCATACAATCAGGCAATCAGCTGTGTTCCGACTAAGCGGTTGTCAGTTTGATTTGAAGTTGTTTTCTTGTTTTTGTTTTCAGTTTATCTCCTAGTACAGTACAAATACCCTTTATATTTAAAAATTATCTTATCTAATCCCCAAGAGGTTTAGATGCAATACCAAATAAATACCGAGATACAATACGTGATTTCTACAGACTGAGTTAACAAAGAACCTGACTAACACAATATGGCCGGTAAAAACTCCAAAGGGGGCGGACTCTCCATGGGGCCCCACACTTTAACAGTTCCTCTCGAATTATTTAAATTA
Organism: Polydrusus tereticollis; assembly: GCA_963920685.1. Taxonomy (NCBI): domain Eukaryota; kingdom Metazoa; phylum Arthropoda; class Insecta; order Coleoptera; family Curculionidae; genus Polydrusus; species Polydrusus tereticollis. The sequence continues at coordinate 10,620,125 of OY987332.1, read as the reverse complement.
AACAGAAGAAGGTTAATCGAAAAACTCAAAGAAAAAGCCCAGGATTCAGTGGTTTTACTGCAAGGAGGCGACGAAGTCCCTTTTTACGACACGGACATTACCTACAATACTTTTCGGTGAGTATATTAAGAAAAATAACCCTTTTATCACTAATTATTCTGTACATGTATATCTAGACAAGAATCCTATTTTATGTGGCTGTTTGGTGTGACCGAAGCAGAATGTTACGGAGCCATCGACATAAAGACTGGTGAGCCGTATCTTTTCATCCCAAGACACCCCCATGAGTACGCTGTTTGGATGGGTCCTCTGGCACAAACAAACGATTTTTCGGAGAAATATGGGGTACCCAATGTGCATTTTGTGGATGAACTTAAGACGGTACTGGAGAAGTTGAACAGAGGAAAAATTTTAACCTTGCAAGGTAAGAGACAACTAACCTAATCTGAACTTAAAATATTAATAGAATCAATGGCAGTGCCTATATGGTTTTAAAGCGCATTTCTATCATTTCCTCCTGCTTTTTTTTTGCTGGTTTAGTTGCTGTTTTGTGAACGAACAGCAAGCCATGTTACTTTAATATGCTTTTAGGTGTCAATACTGACAGTGGTTTAACAGCCAAACCAGCAACTTTTAAAGGAATTGAATTATTTACTGTTGACCCAAATACTTTATTTCCTGTGATTGCTGAACTTCGAGTGTGCAAGACCGACCATGAAATTAGAGTTATAAAATATGTGGTAGCGGTTTCTAGTTATGCTCATAGACAGGTTAGTCCTGTGTGAAATTTTATTTACAGCTATAGTGACACAGTATGATTTGCATTATTATGGAGCCACCCTTCTTGTTTGACAGATCTGTTTCAAATTTTGTTACATCATAGATAGTTGCTAGTACAAGAATAGATGCTATTCTTGTGGTTGCTAGGTAATGAAAAGCACATGATGTAAAAATTTGAATAATTTCCTTTCTTTAGGGGAAGTAGATTCAATCAGATCCGTCAACTAACAACAAAGATACAGGGGTGGTTCGAGGAAAAGTGGACACTGTATAATATTCTCAATTGTAGGTTATGAAAAAAATTAAACCTGGAAATTTTGAATATCAAGGGGAATCCGAATTTTTACATGCCTGTTACAAAAAGGGTTAGTAATTTATTAAACTTTAACACGGTAGTCAACAGAAAAGTCAGACACCAAAAATGTTTGTTAAATATTTGTTATTCAAGAAGTTTGATCATTTTCATCAATTTTGAGTATCAGAAATAATCATATTTTCATTGCATTTCCAATAATTATGAAAAATATTGTATAACTGCTGTTTTGGTGATTTAAGTTCAATACACTCTGTGGTATAATATAAGGAGCATGTTTCCCTGAGGTAGTCTCATATATTCTGAAGATTTTGTTACTTGATTCATTAAAATCTATCAATTTTTATAAATAATTCACAGTTTTATGATTAATAACAACACCTGATCCTAACATAATCAATTAATAATTGATTTGTGATGGGCTACATGCTTGGTGAAATAATGGACATTCCATGGTAGAGGAAATCAGAGTCTTACTTGTTATATTTCACAATTATAATTCAGTGGCCTGACACGTGTTTCGACCCTTGCGGCGGATCATTATCGAAGGAGTACAAGACAATACTAAATTGTACCTGTAGTTACAAAGTTAATATCTAAGTTATAGTAATGGTAAACATGTCAATAGTCAATAAAATAAAATTAGGGAGATGAAGTGAATTGACAGACAGATTATGGGTTATTTTGGTCCTTAATTTACAGGTATTGGCCAAAGGTACAACTAAGTTACAGGTGTGATTATAGAGGTATTTACATCTAAGTAATAAAATTAAGAAAATGATATTGTGTATATAGTTATGGGTTTTTTCGTTCATAATTATTGACAGTGTTTATTGCATATGTATCCTAAGTTATTAGGCTATTAAGTATTAGATTGGCGCCTGAAGGTATTTCAATTTGATTATTAACAACATCACATCAATTTTTTAAGGCTTTTTTTATTGCTAATGTTTCTAATAGGTTGAGTTTTCTACCCTTGTGTTGAGTGTATATCGGTTTTATCTTGTTGGATATTGAGTGGTTATTTATAAATTTATATATATTATATATTTATTTATTTTTAAATGGCTTAAACACTAAAATTCAATTTACCATAGAAAAGGAAACTGACCACTCAATCAATTTCTTGGACCTTACAATAATAAATCAAAACAACCATTTAACCTACCAAATCTATAGAAAACCAACGACAACTGATATAGTTATACCAGCAGACTCAAAACATCCCCAACAAACCAAACTAGCTGCGTTCAATAGCATGATCCGCAGATTAGTCAACATCCCACTTTCAGAAACTTTATATAATAAAGAATTAGACATAATACAAACTATAGCCTTAAATAGCGGGTATCCAACAACACTCATAAACAAAATACTAAAGAAAAACTCGGACAAAAAACACAAAAACTACTTTACGGAGGACGTCCCCTTCCATCAAACGCGAAATACAGTTCAATCAGATATACAGGTCACACAAGTCAAAAAATCTTTAAAAATCTCAAAAACCATAAACTTATCCCCATACAAGTCAATAAAAATAACCTAGGTAAATACATAGCTAATTCAAAAATTGAAAATAAAGACAAATTAACACATAGCGGGGTCTACCAAATACAATGTGATCTGTGATGCAATCTATGTAGGTCAAACAGGTAGAAACTTTAATACTAGGCTTAAAGAACATAAAACATCCATTAAAAAAAAAAAAAAATATAACAGGAATAGCGGATTACTGTATAATAAATAACCACTCAATATCCAACACTATAAAACCAATATATACTCCACACAAGAGTAGAAAACTCAACCCAATAGAAACATTAGCAATCAAAAAAGCCTTAAAAAATCGATGTAATGTTGTTAATAATCAAATTGAAATACCTTCAGGTGCCAATCTAATACTTAATAGTCTAATAACTTAGGATAAATTTGCAATAAACACTGTCAATAATTACGAACGAAAAAACCCATAATTATATACACAATATAATTTTCTTAATTTTATTAGCTAGATGTAAATACCTCTATAATCACACCTGTAACTTAGTTGTACCTTTGGCCAGTGTTTTTCGGCAAGATTTTCGTTGTTTTCTTGCTTATTTTGTGATACCTGTTCTTGAACATCAAGTTTTAGCAAGTTATTTAGGTTGTCGATTTTTTGCGGATTACTCCAGGTTAGTAAGTGTATTTTTGTCATACTACTTATACTTTAGGTGGTTGCAGACACGCCTCCTATACATGTATCTGTGGGTCCGGTTCAAATGGAGCTATCCTCCACTATGGGCATGCAGGTGCCCCTAACAATAAGCCCATTCAAGACGGTGCCATGTGCTTGTTTGACATGGGAGGAAATTATTTTGGATATGCCGCTGATATAACTTGTTCATTTCCAGGTATCTCTTCAAAATATTGCCAATTTACTTTGCAGGAAATTAATAATCCTAATTTTTAGCCAACGGTAAGTTTTCTGCAGACCAGAAAATAGTTTATGAAGCAGTGCTATCGGCGAATGTTGCAGTTCAAAAGGCAGCCAAACCAGGTGTATCCTGGGTAGACATGCACATTCTAGCTAACAGGACAATGCTTGACTCATTAAAAAAGGGTGGGTTGTTGCAAGGTGACGTTAATGAAATGATGGAGGCTGGATTGGCTGCCATTTTTCAGGTAAGAATAGATTTTGCCAAAGTTGCTTGTCCTTACTTTGAGGCAGATTTATCAATCATTACCTAATCAAATAATCCTGTCTAATCCATCTAATTATAATTAATGTCATATAAAAATTATAAGTACACCTATAAATAAAGCTCTTAATTAAATCAATCATAAAGAGTTGTGGGTATAATATGTTTATAGTTTATTTTATTATTTTGTCTTGATGATAAGATATTTATTTTTGATTTTTCCAAAAGGTCATGGACCATGGTCTTTCAGATTATAATATTTACAGTGTTTCCTGTTCTAGTGTTATTCTTCCTGTTTTTCTATTGTGAAATCTTGTAGTTTTTTTCTGGTTAACTTGTGGTCTTTTCTTTTTGTTTTTCGTTTCTCGGTCGTGCCATTTTTTCGTTAATGCTTTGACATAGATGATTTTCTTATTCATTATTTTTATTTTCGCTTATCTATTGCTGGAACTTCGTGGGGGTGATCCCTGAGATACCCCAGCTCTTATACTCTTGACAGGTGATGTTGCGTCCTGACGAAACGATGTTTTCTAAGGATGGGATTAGAATACTTTGCGGCAAATGATAAGATTATGTGTGTGCATTTTATCAATGGAATTAAAGGCAGACATTAAAAGTATTAAAATATATCCACCTATAAAATTGATTCTTATTTAGGACTCTTGTATATATCTATAGAGATTCGGATTATTATAAGAACCTATTTAATGATAAATAAAAAATCTTAGGCGACCAACAATAAATAAAATTATTATGTCATTAGTTCAAGTTAGATTGTTGTTTCCAGAAGGGGTTCATTGTGAAAGTACAATATTCGGTGAATCCATTCAGTGTTCGCTTACAAACGTCTAGAGATATTTATTGCCAGTAAAACCTTCTAGTGAAACATCCATCTGTTTCAAAAGAGCAGATTTCGAGATGTTTCCTTTTAATATTACAGGTTTGACAAATTTAACGGTTAGAAAAATGCACCAGTTAAAAGAATAAAGGCAGTGGAATACCTAATAGCAAATAAATATGTTTCCCATAAGAAACATTAGAAATTAAGATCCAAGGATACCTTTTAGAATAAGTTGAAGTATGAAATCAAAAATCAATTCATTTATTACTAGTCAAATTACAAATAATAGTAAAATGACATCTACAACTTTTCAAAAACGTCAAAGTCCAAACGAACACGAAATGTACATTTTAAAATGATAGAAAAAATATATAGTATTCAGAAGACAATTTTCTTGATGAAGGCCTTTGAAAACCCTGAGCACAGTTCGCGGAGAAAGTTTCGTTTAAGTGTCACATATTTCTGCAGCATCCAATGTGGTTAGGGCTCTCGTTCCCGAATTCCATAGTATACGTTTTTAACTATTATTTCTTCTTTTAATGTTTATTGAAAACTTGTTTTTGTAGGCTGACAACTATAGTTAAAGGTTATAGTTAATATTCATAGTTTGCTCAATTAAAACACTAAATAATATTTAATAACTACATATATATTTACACAAAACACAACGACCCATACCTATACTATAAAAAGTGAGAGAAAGTAAAAAAAAAAAGCATATAGCTGATTGCGGCTTGTATGACAACATCGCCTCTTAAGTTCACTGTATTTGTAGCGGAAAACATTTTTATATGCATAAAAAGCATTTAGTTGTAGGTACAATATTTTTATTCTGCTGCTTCGTATTGGCTTCGGTGGTTGGTATTAAATGAGTCAGTGACAGAATTTGTGGATTTGGAATATACTACCAACTGCTGCCAGCTACTACCTATTACTACTACTGCTAACCTTCTGTAGGGATTATCATATTATACCTAAATCCAAAAAATATTTTTAGATTTCTAACTTAATTATGTTGAATGGTTTTTAAATAATTGCTAAATTCCGCAATATTTTACCAAGACATATTTGGCTCTAGAATCGCCTAAAATATTTTTAGCCACACGGTCTGGGTCACTTTATGGGTCTAGACGTTCACGATGTAGGCGGATATTTGGCGGGCCAGCCTGAAAGACCCAAAGCAGTCGGCGTTAACAAACTGCGAACTGCAAGAATTTTGCAGCAAGGGATGGTGTTGACTATTGAACCTGGATGTTATTTTATTGACCCGGTAAGTATTCTCGCATATATCTATGTGTTTAAGCACGGTCCCCGTTAAAACAGTCCGCAAATTGTTGCTTTTAATTGTCTACAGTCTACATGTAAAGGAGACAGTTTGTGCAGAGTGTGAAATCCAACTGACGTCAACCAACGTTAAAATAACAGATATAGTAAAGTTTACAATATAACGTTGATCTTTTGACTGCCATAAAAACCTAAAGGTCAACGATATAATGCAAACTTTACTATACATGGTGTAAACGGAATAATTGTGCAGAGCACCACAACTTTACAAGATATTTGTTGATGTTGGGGATTGTTTTTGTTGCTGGAACTGGACTTGTGACATTATTTCTGCAAGTGATAACCTTCTCCAGTTCTAAGATGAATTTAGGGATGATTTTATCAGTTGAAATATCCTTAATGGATGGTTTAAGAGTATTTTTTTCTTTAGCTTCTAGATAGGGCTTTGTGTGACTCAACTCTGAAAAAATTCGTGGTTCCCGAAGTCATCCAAAGATTCCGAAATTTCGGAGGTGTACGTATCGAGGACAATGTCCTTATTACACAAGATGGCTGTGAAGATTTGACCAAAGTGCCCAGGACTGTAAAAGATATTGAGGATTGGATCAGTGGGCAACTCGATGAATCACAATTTTTAGATTCTGAAAAATTATTTGTTTGGTAAAGTGCACGGCCTCAGAAAAATATTAACCCTTGATTTAATTGTTATGTTATTATATTTACATTTTACCCAGTGTTGAGGAGTGGTTTCCTTTTATTATGCGTTAAAGAGGAGAGGTTTGGGGAACAGCGATTCATTAAGGTTCAAATTGTCAATGTCCTGTTAAACTCTAATTACAAGATAACTTCTAAGGATCCCATCATTGTTATGGCAGATATGCAGCTGATGTTGTTAACAGAACATTGATAATTCCGGCTTAAAAATTGTAAAATCTTTATGGTTTGATGCCTATCTAATTTTTGGCAAAACTATAATAAATAGTTTTGAACCAGTGATCATATTTTATTTTATAATATGATTTTTCTTTGTGAAAAGGAGTATTGTAAAGATTGACTTTACTATATTATTTTATACATTGTATGTATAAAGTCTGGAAACGGCTTAATAAGCTCACAATTTATTGGCCGATTTAAACCAAATTTGGTACAGTTGTCTAGGAGGATCTTACGCACCGAATGACGATATTGGCGTTGTTGCCAGCTATTTAGTTTGTCTGGAAATCAAACGAATTTTAAGTTTTTATATGTAACACCCTGTATTTTTTTTCCTTTATAGATTCTACGTTACATTTGTTACACTTTTGATAGAACATGCTTTGTTCCTAATATAAGTAGTTTTCGAAATAACGAGAATATATAAATGAAAAAATATACACGTGGCAATTCGGTGCGCAAGATCTTCTTAGGCAACTGTATTGGATGTTTGATATTAAATGTTGATATATTTTATTAATGGATTATAGACAATAAACTTTAACAATATTTAGATATTTTTATGGGTGGACGATTTTATTAGTTTATGTTGCTTTATATTATTTTAATAATAAATAATACCTATATTTTAAAAATTGTGATTTTTAATTGCCCTCCGTAAGTTAATTTAATTTTCAATTTTTTTTTAATGTACGTTTTTCGTGCCGCGTGACGTCATGATGGTCGACGAAACACCCCATCTAGTTTGTGGTATAAGAACAACGTTAAACTTACAAATATCGAAAAATCTATCAATATGGTTCTAATTATGATTTTTACTATTACGTGACGTTAATATTACTAGAATTTTAGTAAGTAATTGGAAACTAATTACGCAACTTTATCCGTACTCTGTATAATTACATTATGGAATATGGCACGATCCCATTTTCCATACTGAATTTCTAACCTATAATTTTATCTACGCTTTGCTACAAGTAAACAAAATGCTTTTGCATTTAAAAAAATTATATATTTTAACTTTATAGTAATAAGTGGCGACCCCCAAAGTGCTAAAAAATGTTTGCTCCCGAATCTCCATTAGTGTGGAACGCTTTGAAAGGAATCTTTTGTGTTTATAAGCCGGCAGAAGTTTCGGTAAAGAGACTGAGAACTTCATTGATTCATAAAATTTGCCAAGGTAAATTAAATTGTTAAAAGTAACAGAACGTTTTTCAAAAGGTACACCCTGCAGGGTAATTTCCTCCCAAAAATCACGTATTTCCGTCAGTAAATACTCAACCTTTTTTATACTTAGGATTAAATGAATTAGAAGGAAGACCACCCACAGACTATGTGGCAATAGAAGGCGACCCAACAAAAAAGCTCACTGTTACAGTAAAACCAAATTTAGCGGATCATCCACTTATTGTTGGTCCCCGATATCAAGAACAAGATTTGCCTGTTAGCTGGTCAAATTATTTAGGTTGGAATACGAGTGGTGTTTTAAGTGAGTCTTTTAGAAACGTTTATTCTAAATCAACTCCTGGACTGTCATAGTTTTCATTGTTTTAAATTTCATTTTAATTTTATATGAGGTGTAACAAAATGTTTTTTCTAGAAAATTTCTATCAACCTGTGGGTTATGCTGAGTCAGTTTAATGAGTCTAAAATGAGAATGTTAAGGAAGCTATAGTCTAATTTTAACTATAATATGTTACAGTTGCTAGTATACCTCACAGGTTACTTTTTATCAAAGATATTGAAAACTAGGATATCATCAAGGACAATGCAATGCAGGAAAAAATTTGTTACATTACAGTTTTTGGAGTAAGGTCTGGTACAAGGCAAGCGAAATTCTTAAGAGAAAATAGACAAACGAGAGCATATAAAGTGACAGGGGTTCTTGGGCAAGCTACAGACAATTGTTTTAAAACTGGAAAAGTGGTGGAAAGATCGACATGGAAACATGTTAGAAGGGAGAACATGGATAGGTTTTTGAGTGCTATGCAGGCATCGCATCAGAAAAAAATGTTTGAGTAAGTTTGTTATATTCTACAGAGGCCTAATATTAAATAGTAATGTTAATGTTTGTTCTTATTTGTAGAATGTGTGGAGTAGATATACAGTCACAAACAGCTTATGAGCTAGCTGCTCAAGGTTTAATCAGGCCTGCCAACTCAGAAATTCCTGTTGTTTATGGAATAAAGTGCCTTGATTTTCAAGGTCCCGAGTTTGCACTAGGTAAGTTCTGTTTTATTGTTCTTTGTTTTTGTATTAATTTATGTGGAAAATGAGAGTGTCTTATTTTCAAGAAATACAATGTATCAACGAATATGAAACTTATTTAACGCATTTAATTCAAGAAATTGGTGTAAAGTTACATTCTACAGCCCACTGTACAGGAATTCAATGCATCAGACATAGCCGGTATGTATTTATTAAATATTGAATGAGGTACTGACTGTAAAATTGTTTATAGTTGTCAGACCTTATATTTTTTGTTTTCATTTAAGATTTGCATTAGAACATGCCTTGTTAATGAAGCACTGGAATTTACAAAATATTTTAGAAAACATGGAAATGTGTAAAGTGATTTTAGAGGAAGCTGGTGATAACTTACCTCAACAAAGTGCCACATTGGTTTAGTATTTTTAGATGGTATATTATTTATATTTTTAAGAATAAAATTTTATATAGATACCTACTACTTAATTTGTTTCTGAAGCAACTCCGGACATAATATGTTCTAGGAACTTTTTTTCTTAAAACGACCTTACGTATCACCCTCTGAAGTTTCGTACCGTAGTTAGGAAACACCCTCTTGAAGGAGAATATGTTTCTACTGCGGTGTTTCGGTACCTTACAAAGAACTCCATTAGCATATAATAGTATCCAACAAAGGATTCTAAGTTATAAATAGATTTAGTTTCGAATACTGTACATTTTTTATCTTAACTCGAGAATTGAATAATTCCTAGAACCGAACTTTTTTGCAGAAACAATGGTCTGCACGAGTCTCTGGCTTTGGCTTGACAAATATATCTCACTGCGATCAATGACAAGGCCCAGAAACTTAGTACTAGGGCTCAAGGGGCCCGTCACTAATGAACAAGCCACACAATCACACTTAAAACTATTTACATTTGTTGTTTCGACGTTTAGAGGCAACAAATTCAAGTAAAAAACACATCTAAAAGACTAATTATTTATTTAATGATGAATAAAATGAGGTAGTGAAGAAACTGACCATAATATATTATAATATAGTCCCTTCCACCTTACACAAACAACCACTAAAAAAAGTTATAAACAATTTTCTGTTAAGTACTTCTTGGTTAATGAAAAGTGATATATTTTTTTGACAGAGAGCTTTATAAAGGGTCCAGTATACAGATAATAATATTAATTTTTGTAGCCTATAGCTATACTAAAATCTGCTTCCTATTCCTCCCCCTCGACTATCAGAATGCGAACTGAGATCATCTTTTAATTTCGTCACAATATTACTACTGTAGTAAGGCTCGGGCACAAGAGTGGGTGTGTTGTGACTCTTGTTCAAATATTCCATAACATCGTTCGCAAACATTGGCATATGATATGCTAAAAACAATACGTGCTATCCATACTCTTTTTATAGGTTTACTATTGACAATCATCGAAGCAATTTTGTTTGATGTGTATACAAAAATATTATTTTTACCTTCCACAGCAATAGTTCCATTTGTCAGGACATAAAACCGAGGGGACTCTATGGCATCCTTTGCATTTTTATCACCTATTACTAAACTGGCAACTATTTGACTTGCCTGCGCCATACCATTTGCTCCAAAAACCATTCTTTTGCCTTAAAAAAAAATATATACATGCCTTAATAGTTTACTAAGAACAGTACCACCTGCCTACCGCAAATAAATTTGTTGTCGGTCAAAATAAGAGGAATTCGACCACATGGTCTGTCTTTGTTCTTGACATCCAAAACGTATCCATGTGAAGTGAGTTCTCCTGAGCCAAACAAGTCGTACATTCCCCTAAAAAGCAAAGAGTAACATTTTTTATATCCTGGCTACAAATTTACATGTGATACACTTTAACACTTACGTGACTAAAGATACGTAGTTATCGTCTAAATCCATTACAGCTATATTCGTAGATGTACCCTCGTGAAATTTCTCTGTAACATTAAACTCTTCATATATTTTCAGGGTGGTTTCTAATATCATCTCTGCTGACTGTGAGTCGGTTTTAGTAAAATTGTATTCTTCAATCTCCCTGCAACACCATTTCAACATAAATATTTAATTGATTTGTGATGGGCTACATGCTTGGTGAAATGGATATTCCATGGTAGAGGAAATTAAAGTCTTACTTGTTATATTTCACAATTTAATTCAGTTTCCTGACACGTGTTTCAACCCTTGCGGATTATTATCAAAGGAAGATGAAGTAAATTGACAGATGATGGGTTATTTTGGTCCTTAATTTACAGGTATTGGCCAAAGGTACAACTAAATTACAGGTGTGATTATAGAGGTATTTACATCTAAGTAATAAAATTAAGAAAATGATATTGTGTATATAGTTATGGGTGTTTTCGTTCGTAACTATTGACAGTGTTTATTGCATATTTATCGTAAGTTAGTAGGCTATTAATTATTAGATTGGCACCTGAAGGTATTTCAATTTGATTATCAGGGTATTTTCTTATATTCCTTTGATAATAATCCGCAAGGGTTGAAACACGTGTCAGGAAACTGAATTAAATTGTGAAATATAACAAATAAGACTTTAACTCCTCTACCATAAATATTTAGATGAAACACTCAAAAGCGGTATCTATGTAAATGCATAAATGCAGGTTTGGTAATGGTTATTACAATCCTAAGCCTCTTAAGTTATGAACTACAGGAGGACAGGAGGTGTTAAAGTTTTAAGAAGAAGAACTTTTATAGTAACTTTAAATCGATCCTGGGTATTTTTGTGAGACTTAGTTAGTTCAGGTTACAAGTAGGAGCCATACTAAAATCAAATTCGAATTTCTCATTTCAATAAACTCCTAGATACCAATTTTAGTTCAAATATCGATATTATTTCAAAAATTACTTACAAAAAATAAAAATAAAACTCTTCTTTTTTTCATATTATCAGGGAAACTCATTCTGAATTTTTTCGCAATATCAATGAAATACCCTTATATCGTTAAGAAACACCCTAGGTATAACGGGAAGAAAAAAGAACGTAATGCCTGTTCCCTTCTCAGACTTTGATTGCCGACAGCATGCCTCTTACCCAATTTTACCCAACAATACCCTTGTGAATCCACACAGAGAAAGCTTTTCAAAATTGAGGCAAAAGGATGGAGCTCACATGTCAAACCTTAAGACAATTCAAACTCCTTAGGTCATAAACTCCCCAAATTTCGGGTTATTACCCAACAATTGGCAACACTGGCTGTCGACTACATTCTCTCTCTCTTTATTTAACTTAAAACTGGTGTATCGCGTTCTCTTTTCTTCCCTTTAAGCGGCTGATTGTAATATCCATTTGCCACGCCTGTATACTTGCCTTAAGTTAACTAATACTATTGGTCCAATTGAGTCGGTGCTGGGCACAAAAACATCATAATTATGAAACGTTGATTTTATGGCTTGCGATTGGACAGGCTGGTTTGTAGTATAAATGTAACTGTAAAGTTCTAAAATAATAGTATAATAGATTATTAGAACATTTACGAATATCCCAAACAAATTACGTCGTTCTTGTTACCTCTTTCAGAAATATTTCCAATAGTGTCCAATGTGTTACTCAGATTTTCATGTTGGATGAGTTGTCCAGGTTCCAGTCTCCCATAGAAGTCTTGCGCATTTGCCCTATTTACTGCTTGAGCTAGCATTTTAGATATAACGTAGCCTTTCCTAAAAAACAGTGGGCCATACATGAATGTTCTATACTGTCATTCTTTCCTTTCATGAAACTAAATGGAAAATAAAACTTATCGCCCACTGACACACTACTTAGCGTTCTTTCCTTGTCTAATTTCTTGACGAGTGAATTGCAAATGAATCTAATCAAGTTATTACCCACTGACCCGCAGTCATTCCGTCGGGATTGATCTTTCTCGCAGGAAAGATCGCTTGTGTATGGCCGGATAATGCCAGAACAATAAATATGACGTTTTGCTTTACCTAGCCAAAGCCGCTGACGGTTCAACCAATTTCTTCCAGGGGACAGTCCCATATTGTTGGTGAGCATAAGCTAAACCAAAAATTAGCCGGGGCATATGATCGGAAATCACATTCGGGGCGCTGAAGTCAATAACGTCCGGTAGTAGCCTTTTTCGATGATTATAAATCAACATTTGACCCTCGCTAGAAAAATAAATTCAACATCTAGCTATGAAAATTACATGTATAGGAAGTTATATTTACGCGTCGAGTCCAGTTACGTGAGGCGTGACCACAGCTAGGCAAATGGCGCTGGCTATGGCAGCATCTACAGCGTTGCCGCCCTTTTTGAGAATTTGAGTGCCTATTTTGGAACATTCCAGACTATCTGTGGCTACACTACCATGAGGAACAACCTAAGATTTGCATTATTTATTAAAAACGTGTTCTCAGCTTCCATAATATAACTTGTATTGTCACTACCAAAGAACTGTACAATACAATACAATGTATTTTGTTATTTGCAAGTATTTACTGTCAACATCAGTTAATATATTTTAAATTACCTGGTAATCCCCATAATAAATCTGTATCAGTAGAGCTATTGTTATAATGATTGTCAAAGTACCAAATGCTACATTAACAAATTTGGAACCGGTTAAACATTCGTCATTACAATTGTACCATCTTGATAGTTTGGTACCTGTTTTTAGTGGTATATCTTCTCGTGTCGTCTCGGTAACTAAAAAAGCATCTACATTATAGGAAGGGATCTAATCAAAATTCATTCATGTTTATTGAGCCATCCTGTATATGTATAATATTAAATACTTACTGTCTTAATTTAAATTGAATATTTCATTGATCATTAAGGTCCCTACACAATCTATAAAATTTTGTATAAACTTGTTGTTTATGTGTATAAAGTCTGGAAACGGCTTAATAACATCACAATTTATTGGCCGATTTAAACCAAATTTGGTACAGTTGTGTAAGAGGATCTGACGCACCGAATGACGATATCGACGTTGTTGCCAGCTTTTTAGTTTGTCTGGAATTCGAACGACTTTTATATTTTTAAATGTAACACCCTGTGTATTTTTTCATTTATAGTTTTTACTTTAAATTTGTTACACTTCTGGTATAACATACTTTGTTCCTAATATCAGTAGTTTTCGAAATAACGAGTACCTACAATAATTTGGAAAAAATATATTTTTTATATTAAATGTTCAAACTGTTTTCCCTGTACAGCTTGACAGTGTGCTAATTGAAAATAAAATTTTTCAATTGTGTTGTAAATCATTTCTGGCGTTATTAATTCAAATTCGTCCAAAATTCGACCCTGCAAATCGGCCAGGTCTTGAGGTTTTGTGGTATAAACTCTGTTCTTCAAGTGTCCCCATAAAAAGTAGTCGTTAGGCGACAAATCAGGGGACCTAGGTGGCCTTTCGATTGTACCCCCTCTACCGATCCATCTATTCGGAAAAGTGTTTTTTTTGCGCACGTTTTGACCAAAATGGGGAGGAGCTCCGTCCTGTTGGAAGCATGTATACTTGCATAATTTGGACCCATCACATTTCGTATAGTAGGAACTATTTGCGTTTCCAGGAGCTCAAGGTAAAGTTGTGATGTCAAATTTCCATCAATAAGAAATGGACCGATCTTGTGGTTACCCAGAAGCCCAGCCCACACATTCAACTTTCCAGGGCATTGTGTATGACCTTCTCTCATCCAGTGGGGATTTTCATTTGCCCAAAACCTACAGTTGTGTCTATTGACTTTACTATTTAACATAAATGTTGCTTCGTCCGAAAATACTATACATTTGAAAAACTGGTTATTTTGGTCAAACCTTGACATCATAATATCACAAAATTCAATTCCTCGCTCATAATCATCTTCTGATAACTCTTGAACTACATGCATTTTAAAAGGGTGATATTTATGTTTTATTAAGATATTATGGACGGATTTGAAGCAGACGTCACGTAGTTGAGAAATTTTTCTTAATGAAGAAACAGGGATTTCAACAACATGTTGTAAAATTTCTAAACTTTTCTCTTCATCTACTACTACTGCTGGTCGTCCTGATCGTCACCTATTCCTACAATTTCCAGTTTCTTCGAACCGTCGGACAGTTTTTAGAACAGTTGCTTTTGAAATTGGATTTCGGTTTGGAAATGCGTCATTAAATAGGTTTTTAACCTCTTAAAGACATTTTTGTGAAAGCGTTTCGAAATAGACATATTTCGATATTGATTAGAATTTCGAAATGACACTCTTTTAGGCACTAGTGTCTATAAATGTGACAGTTTTAGGCACTAGTGCCTAAAAGTAAAAATGAAACATCAAAATCAACGCGACGTTCGAACTTGACAATACACTTGACATTAAATAATGCATAAACAAAGCCTTAGAAACAGATTGCCTGCCTACTTTTCAAAATGTTTAAAAATACTAATAAAAGCTTAAATTATCAAATTCTCCGCTTTCACAAAAAATCTTGTATATAATTCGTTACGAAACGATGTCTTTTAGCCACTAGACGTGTTGTCCAACTCGGCTTTGCCTCGTTGGACAATTTTCACGTCGCGTGCCTAAAAGACACTCATTTCGCAACTTATTGTATAAATATAAATAGCTATTTTGCATGTAAAAATGACAGCTTTTTATGACTTTACACCAAAACTGAACCGGTGTTTTATTTATTAATAAATAAAACACAATTTGTTGATATTTTCAAAACACGTCGTTATTTCGAAACCTATTAATATTAGGAACAAAGTATGTTACACCAAAAGTATAACAAATTTAAAGTAAAAACTATAAATGAAAAAATATACAGGGTGTTACATTTAAAAATATAAAATTCGTTCGAATTCCAGACAAACTAAAAAGCTGGCAACAACGCCCATATCGTCATTCAGTGCGTCAGATCCTCTTACACAACTGTACCAAATTTGGTTTAAATCGGCCAATAAATTGTAATGTTATTAAGCCGTTTCCAGACTTTATACACACACACTATATGTGTGTTATTGGCAGCAGTAAAAGTACTTGAAAATAAAAATAGCACATTTATGTGTTTTTCAATTTGAAACTGAAATTTTCTTTGTAACTTCGTGATCTTGGTCCAAATTTTATCAATGACCTCTATTAACGATAACAACAACCACATAACTTCCGTGACAACAATAATATCCTAAGAAGATATCTTGTGGTTAGAGTCAACAGGACGTCGATAATTTGACCCTTTATTTAAATTGATTTTGGGGGCACAATGTAAAATTGCAAGTTCCTATGTATATTAAGTATTTAACAAATAATCCAACAATAAAACACTCACCAGTCGCATTATTTTCCTCGCTTGTCATTTTCTCGAAAAACCATCAGAAATGTCCTATTTCATGTCTAAATCTGTACCTGAACCTTCTGCTTAAAATGCATGTAACACGTTCTTTTCCTTCGGAGGTCGCGTCGCGAGAACCGTACGGTTAACAGTAACTTTCACAAGTAGTACTGCTGCTCAATTGCTCACTGACTGAAAATAATTCTTGATGATTCAACTGACTGACGTAGTGGGTTTGATTTTCTAAGGTGCGAGTCTTGGTATCTTATTCTTAAACCAAGTCGATTAGTAGGTACTTGTTTAGTGTAGTTTTCTTTGAACTTTATGCGCTTTTTATCGTTTCTTAACTTTTTGTGGCGCGACCAACAGCGACGCACCACTGAGAACCGATGATTTAAAAACTTAACACTGAGATATATAAAATTTTGAGATCCCGGTTGAAATTCACTCCATTCGTTACATAAAGTTCATCTGCACTGCACCAATGAGACGCTACAGCTGACGCAGCACACATGGGAACCCCACTGCCTGTCTTGATCTCCGATTATAACACCAAAATACACGAAATAGGCTTTTTCCACATTTCCAGATATTCAAGACCTACACACCCCGAATCGGTCCTAAATTAGGGCCACCCTAACTTGCATACAACAGAAAGACAATTTTGGTGAATGTGAAAGCGGAGTTACTGCAGGTAGTTTATTAGAATATTTAATAATAATAAATATTTTTGCAACTTTGAACGTTGAATTTTGGTGGCGAAGAGCGTTGAACACAGTGTGAATAATAATTTTCTCATTCTTAGAAAGCAGCCATTTTCAAGAACGAAGTTTTCCAACAACTGCCGGAAAGTAACTAAACATTTCAAATTTTTGAAACAGTGAGGCACAGGTAGTTTACCTACCTATACCTGTGCCTCTACCTACCCGATCTTGGGACCCCTGACAATAAACATAATTAAATAATAATAATTGGACTACACCTATGGAATTCGGCGAAGACCACTGGATTTTATAGTTCAATAATGATTTATTACTCTCTCGCATTAAGCAACAGACTATACTGGGTGGCCCACTGTCAACGCAGGATTTCATAGCATCTAAACTACTCAACTTTTTAATATTTTTCAAAAACAGGGTCATAGGGAGACATTAGGCCTATACAGTTTAAAATTATTTTGAAATATGTATATCGGATGTCCCAAAAAAAAAACATAGCAAAGTTATATTTTTTTAAATGGAACACCCTATGTTATCTTTTTTTGGATTCTACATAAAATAACAATTATTTTTTAGTAAGTGCATTATAAGTCTAAACTTAAAGGTCGATTTATAAAAATTTTCGTCGCTGTTCCCGTTCGTTGTCACTGCTCCCGCTCGTCGCCGTCGTTGGATAGGTGTTTATAAAAAAGTCGAACTACGAACTGCGCCGCAATAACAAAAGAAGGTTTGAGGTTGGGAAAACAAAGTTAAGAATTGTATTTTATTTTAAAAAGCGTGATGTTAGTACCTTATTATATGTTATTAATGTTTTTTTTGTAGTAAAATCCACAAAACAGCAAAACACTCTAAGTACTCTAACCCTAAAATCACTTCTTTCAAAACTTCAAACCATATGGTTGAAAATTTCTTTCTTCTCATTGGCCAGAAGTGGGAACGACGAACGACCAAGGTCAGTGGGAACGACGCGATTTAAAAATTGGCCAATTCAGAACTACCAACGGGAGCGGTGGCGGCTTTTCTGAACGTATACACTGTTTCCCCTTAGGTTAAATTGCGACGGGAACGGCGGCGACGAGCGGGAACAGCGACGAAAAGTTTTATGAATCGGCCTTAATAGTTTCTGAAATATCGAGTTTTGAAAAATGACATTTTTGAACTTTGACAGCTTCTAGCTTTCTAACGGTACGCGGTACGTCTTAGAGCAAGACGGCTTGCATGTCCCTATCTTACTTTTCTACTATCTTTCTAAAAGTGTCAACTTCTGGTTAAACCGGATGTAGCTCAAAAGCCGGAAATATTTTGGAAAGATAATAAAAAAGTAAGATAGGGACATGTAAGCCGTTTTGCTATATGGCGTATCGTTAGGAAGCTAGACGCTGTCAAAGTTCAAAAATGTAATTTTTCAAAACTCGATATCTCGGAAACTATTAAGTTTAGACTTATAATGCACTTACTAAAAAATAATTGTTATTTTATGTAGAATCCAAAAATATTCTAAGATATAGGGTGTTCCATTTAAAAAAATATAACTTTGCTATGGATCTTTTTTTTTGGACATCCGGTATATTTCAAAATAATTTTAAACTGTAGGCCTAATGTCTCCCTATGACCCTGTTTTTGAAAAATATTAAAAAGTTGAGTAGTTTAGATGCTATGAAATCCTGCGTTGGGAGTGGGCCACCCTGTATACAGAACCACTCGATTCGAAACTCAAAAGAAGACTGAAAAAGATATTAAGTTTAATGTTATAAAGAATCCATTTTAGGTTATCTGTCTGTTTTTGAATGATCCCTTTTAAATGACCTCATAAAATTGAAATGCTCTAGCCAACCAAAATATTTTCGAGAAAGCGATGTTGCCACTGCTTCTAAAAAGTAGTAGAAACATGGCATTTTAAACTTCTCAGGGTCGTATTATCGTTAATTGTTGACAGACTAATTTGTGCCGGCATACCAGATTGTGAGTTTTTGAGGTCTTCAAAAGTGTGTGTACATTGTTGTCCCAAAAAAAAATTATTTTGGAAAATAATTTTAATTTCCGTAAATATTTTTTTACCTTGCCTTATGCAGTGATAATTAGTTTTAAAGAAAATAATAGGAAATAACACGTTTTTACTAATTGCTAAAATATACAAAATGCTTGGTTTACGATTTGTCGCAAAGATTTCTAGAACTTAATGCTTTTTTTCTTAATTTCTGCACTTTCCTCGTATAGAGGCAAAAAAACAAAACAAATTAGGTAACAATCATTATTATTCTTTATTTAAAATCTCCAAAAAATATTAAGTATAATAAATTTATTGACGCTTTTTGAATATTTCTTTAAAAAACATCCATCATAATATAACAAAAATATTTTCCAATAAATAATAAATTATACTACGGCCTACAACAGTTTAAAACTTGAATCACTCTAAGCGTCAATTTTACAAATCCAACTTAACCGCGCTCTTTGACCTGAAGTTGTAAAATCGACCCTAACACATTCACACACTATAAAACTCCTACAACTAGCGACATAAACACTCCGCGGCAAAATGCGAACCAAAATAAAGCGCGAAAAATATGGATATAACCAAGAGCTGAAACAAACAGTTATATAACCGTTGGTTATCAAAGTGAAGACTAGTCTTGGATCGTTACTCCTTTCTTGTTCGCTTTATGAGCTTCTAAAACAGCTATAGCTTCTTCTACCTAAAAAATGGATTATGCTATTTAGTGTGGAATCCTTCGATAATTCATATACCATTATAAATAAAGAAAAACTTTAAATATTTATTGATTAATGTGTTTCCAATCTATTGCAGTGTTGCCAAGATTTAATAAAACAAACAGGTATCAAGTCAAAGTAGAGAAAGCACGGCCATTTACAATTTTTTAATGTATCTACTATCTACGGTGCAATGAGGCGAAAAATCCGCATGGAAACAAGACAAGACAGTTGAGTTTTAAAACATACAACCAATAACAATTATGGCGTCTTCAATGCCCAGACTAAATTCCCAGGAAGCAAGCATCTAGCGTCGCTGAAGGCGGAATAATCCTACGTGATTGAGCGCAGGGGTCGAAACAGTATGACATGATGATACTGTGTGTATGAGACGGACCGAGGATAGAGTCAAATCTGGTCTTATCTGGCGGGTCCAAAGGTCACCGATTATATGAATCAATTCGAAAATTCCAGAGCTCATCAAAATGTTGTAAATAAAAACCAATATGGCCGTATATGGACAGCTGATTTTCCATAAAAATGACGGGTCTCGTTCCAAAATTAATTTCTCAGCGGTGCGTTCGTATTATTGCAGACGGTTAACACAATAGTTTTACATTTAACAAATTGAATAACCAAAATGATGGTGGAAAATTAGATAAACAATATACAGTAAAACCCCTGACTAGCGACCACCAAAAATGTCGATGAAATGTTAAATAAATTAAACAAATTTTAGTTTATTTCAGCAGATAATAATAAATTAAATATAAAAAAAATCAAATTACACATTGGCTAAATTTTTGTTGTGTAATATCAGGCTAAAAAAATATTTCCAATTTAATAGGTTACCTACTTCAAAAGTCAACGAGAAAAAGCTACTAGAGCCGGTGAGGTATCAAATCCCAAATTTATTTTACATGTATTTTGCCCCTGTTAAGCCAATAAGCGCCCTGCTAAAAATAAGTGGGAGAAAGAAACTTATAAAGTCTAAACCGGTCTCAAAATGCGGGTCCACTACGTCACTTATAAAATCTGAAAAGTCCTCGTCGTCTGAGTCGTCTTCGAATGGAGCAATTATCATTGGCGCTACTTCGACATCTAGTACTTGTTCTCGATCCCACCAATCCCTTATTAATATTTCTGTATGTTCCACTGATTTCTTCCAGTACTCTTGTGTAATATGATCCAAAGAATCTTGCCAAACTATTTGTACTTGGTCGGATTTAAGACCATCACCTACATGTTTTTCATAATAAGACTTTGCCCCGGCCCATATTAATTCTATTGCGTTAAACTGGCAATGATATGGCGGCAGTCGTAGAACCTCATGGCCATATTCCCGCAATATTTCATCTACCGCGTATATTCTTGGTTTTTTAAGAGACTTTGCCATTGATAGGAGTCCCGATTTAAGCATATCTGGTGAAGGATTTTGGTTGTGTTTTTCAAGCCACTCATAAAAATCATTTTTCCTCCAAGATGAAGTAGGCTGTTTATTTAAAATTCTTGAATGATATGATGCATTATCTAATACAATTAAAGGCGGAGAATCCAAATTTGGTATCAATTATTGAACTTTGAACCATTTTTCAAACATTTCGCAATTCATATTATCATGATAGTCAGCACTTTTTGATGTTGAAGAAAAAATTAAGCTTGCACCTGGAACATATCCTGTTACAGAACCAGCATGTAAAATAATGAACCGCTTTCCCGTGCCACATCCCTTTTTCCTTTTCACGCTTTTCACAGAATCATCTTGCCAAGATTTTGAACCACTTCCATTTGAAAATATCAACGTTTCGTCTAAAAATACCACTTTTCTAAATTTCGATATGTAATTCTCCGTATAATTTTTTAAAAACTGAACACGCTGACTTACTATCTGTGGCTGCTCCCATAAAAATCTTCGGTTACAGTCTTTTTTATAGCGAAAACCTAACTTTTTTATTAATTTTGATAGCGCTTCAAGTCCAATTTCCAAAACACCCCGAATTTTTAATGTTTCTTGTAAAACTGAAAGAGTTACATTGGTTTTTGATCTGTATAAATCGTAAATCACATTTCAAACTCCCATTTTAATATTTTCGCTTAGATCCTCAGTCTTTGGCTTTCTTCGTTTACATTTTTTAGTATTCTTGGGTATTATGTTATGTTTTTTTTCATGCGCAATTCTCTGCACAGCCCTTAAACTAATTCCCAGTGCTTTGGCTGCTGTTTCCTGAATATTGGTTGGCGAATTTCCACTTTTTCTTGCATTTTCGAAATAGCTTATCAGATTAAGTACCATTTTTTTTTGCTTGGTGATGCAAAAACCCAGAAAATTTTTTCATTTTGTCACAAACTGTCAAAGTCACAAAACTGACATCTTTAAATCAAGACGAAGGTGGCAGGTACTTGGGCAGGTACAAACTTTTGTGAATCGCTGAAAATTAAATACCTATCTTTTTCTTTCATGCCAAAATTGCATAAGTCTGTCATATTCGTCTGACGGATTTTATTTGGTTAGTATGATTAAACGCAATAAAAAAAAAGAAAAATTTAAAGTATGTCTTTGTTAAATCGTAAACCCGCCAGATAAGACCAGATTTGACTATATATCGCAAGTAAGACTTAACGTGTTTTAAGTTTTCGGGCGGACCAGTAGAGATCTGTATCAGTGGTCGTGGAAAGCACACGAGCTTCTCGCGGCATTTTCTTCATTCGCAGAGTTCTATTCCGAAGGTGTATTAATGTGATTAGTACAACCAACTCTAGTTCCGTTTATCTGTTGAAATAACTTAGTCAATTTGCGGGGTGAATGCCCGAAGGTAGTTCTTATACAACGATTCAAGTTCTGATTATCTGTTGTAAAAAGCAGTATCAAGTTCGTAGATGCGATAACGTCGCGATGGTTTAAGAATACAGTAGTGTATAGCTGTTTAATGCAGTAAGTAGTTACCATACTAAGTTGTAAAAGTAAAAAGCGTTTGCTGATAAGCAAAAGACGGATGTGAAGATGAGTAAATGAAATACCAGAAGCAAATATATATATTTTGTGTGAGAAGAAAGCCTTTTATTTCAACTGACATATTTTGAACCGCGCAACCTATGAGAAATACAGTAAACAATTTATGTTTGGCGCACGCATATAACGGCGGCGTCAACAGTACTCTTACAGCCCTGATTCAACTGACGGCAAAAAATATTTATCAAATTAAATTCACTAAGGAATATTATTTTATTGTGACCCTACGAAAGCAAGGAAACCGAGAAAATAATTGATATCTTGGCAACGTCGCAACAGAGTGGAAAGTTTTAGTTGTCCCGCTTTTACGAAACACTCTGTATATTTAAAAATATATATCTTTAACAGCCTCTTAATCTTTATATACAGGGTGTTATTTAATAAGTGTCCGATATTTTACAGGACGATTCCTCAGTTATTTATAAGGTGAAAAGACTGAAAAGTTTTCAGATACAGGATGTTTCAATCTTTAACAGGAACAAAAAATATGTACGCTACTGCCGTTTTCTCTTTTGATACCATTGTTATGTAGGCATTTTACTGGCTAATGCAAAGTACATTTTCAAAATTTTTTGGTTTTGGCTTTGTTTAGGAGATAAATGTTATTTTATTAAACTCTGATATGGGCATAGCAATGCAAATAAATGCCATTTATTTCTTTATTAGTCTTTTTCTCGAGAACGATTGCTCGTAGCGACTTCTACCAAGTATGTCTTTTCCATGTAAAAATGGTGAAGAAATCCACTTTTTTGCTTAATAATGCAATACAAGCACGAATAGAAAAGTTATGACTCCTCAAAAGAGTAAAAAGACACGTAGGTGGCGCCCTCTACAAGTGGGAGCCGCACTAACATCAAATTCTAATTTTGCATCTCAAAAAACACCTATATACCAACTTTCGTCCAAATATAGACATTATTTGAAAAATTATTTACGAAAAACAAAAATAAAAATATCTCAAAAATGAGGGGCTTGCGAACCCATGCTTATATGAACTTTTTACCGTATAAATAACTGAGGAATCGTTCTGTAAAATATCGGATACTTATTAAATAACACCCTGTGTAGTTTCTTTTTATCATAGATCTAGA
This sequence comes from Polydrusus tereticollis, assembly GCA_963920685.1. Classification (NCBI taxonomy): domain Eukaryota; kingdom Metazoa; phylum Arthropoda; class Insecta; order Coleoptera; family Curculionidae; genus Polydrusus; species Polydrusus tereticollis. The sequence goes on along the minus strand of OY987332.1, from coordinate 10,596,266 downwards.
CACACCCTGTAATGTACTGTGTGTCCTAAAAGTAACATAGACATGATTCGCTGTCATAATCACAAGAGGTGTTGCACGCACCTTCCTCTCCCTATAAAGTCTAATTTGAGACTTACTTTAGCTCGTAAGGATTCCTGATTTTTAATCATATGGAGCAATTCGGAATTGTCAATCTCGAGCAACATCCCAGTGATTTTACCAGCCAGCTCGGGATGTAGTTTCTCCACAATTCTGAATAATTGTTCACCTAATCAATGGAAAAGGCATCAGAAAAAAAATCAAATGGTTTAATTTGAACTCAAGCTTTACCTAACAGCTGTTTTTGTTCTTGGGGCGCAGCATGAACCAGCCGAGAATCGGCCATTGGCGCATCAGGTCCGTGACGTGTCGTATACTTAGAATTTGGGCGCGCCGTAGGTCCAGAGGCGCCTGTCAAAGTACAGTATACGGTATTTAAATATTGTATTACACGTATATCTAATAAACTTACCTGTAATTGGTCTAGCATGAGGTCTTATAGGGGCAGGCCGAGCCGGAGTCCTATACGGGCCGGTTCCCAACAGCGGAAGCCCAAAAGCCGCGCCGTTGGGACGTGTTAGCGCTTGGAGGGCGGGCCAACGGGGCGCCGGCCTTAGGGTGGGCGCTGGTCCGAAAATACGGGGGCCCTGAGCCACCGCGGGTAATAGAAAGGGCGGCCCACCTGCAAATTGTAGTCCCTGTAAAAAGAAAGTGTCAAAATTGATCTGAAATTTCCGGTTAAAAAATATATATTATAAACCTGTTGCCTTGCTGCATGAGCCCTTGCCACGTACTGACTTGTAAGAAATGCTCGGCGAGCCTCTTTACGTTGAGCTAGAGCTACGTAAAGGGGCTTTGAGCCCACTATTTTGCCATTCATGTCTTGGATGGCCTTGTTGGCTTCTTCGGGTGCCGAGAAACAGACGAATCCGAAGCCTCGAGATCGGCCATTTTCCGTCATAACCTATATATTGTTTTTAAAAATTAATTATTTTTTGAATGTTATGAGAGGCTCGATGAATTACCTTGGCAGACGTAATGTCCCCAAAACATTCAAACTCTTCTTTCAATTTTTCATCAGTAAACGTATCGTCCAAATTTTTAACGTAAACGTTAACACCTTGAAACTTGCTAAACCTTTCCATTCTCTGTTGTTCATACTTTTTGCGCAGCTCGTTCATACGCTCCGCCTTCTTTTGTGCACGGCCCACGTAAAGCGTACGACCGTCATATTCACGCCCATTAGTTTCCTTAAATATAAAAGTAAAGTCTGCTCAGATTATGAGTAATGGGCTTATTTTGAATTTACAAAAAATAAACGTTTAGTGCTTCAAATAAATTCATCTAATTCAAGAATTTCAAAAGCACAGATCTGACACTGATTTCAAATTACGCCACACCAAAAAATATAGATATAAGAGAATTAATTTAATTAAATCACAACTTTTCCTATTATGACCAACTGCTCATGACCGTGGCTGTGCGCTTGCTGCTGATGCGTATACTGATAGTATGACGCCATGACCAGATTGCCTAGTAATGTAGTAATCTGTGTTACTGATTCAAAATCAAATATTAGCGTTCTGTTAACTAGATGCAGCTCTTACTCACTCACCTGCACCGCCATTTCCGCAGACTTAGCATCCTCAAAAGCGACGAATCCAAAGCCTTTGCTGGTTCCATCTGGGTGCCGGGCAACCATGCTGCTGGTCACATTCCCGAATTTTGAAAACATCTCGTAGAATTTCTCGTCAGACATGTGGGGACCAAAGTTTTTAACATAGATGTTCGTGAACTGCTTCGCCCGTTCACCTAGTTCTTTTTCACGTTCTGCTCGCGGTACAAATTTGCCCACATAGACTTTTTTTTCGTTTAAAAGCATTCCATTCACCTAAAATAACGTTGATAAAGATTGTTTAAATACAAGTCAGGCAAACTTTATAATTAAATACCTTTTCTATGGCTCGATTAGCAATTTCTTCGGTTTCAAAGTGAACAAACCCATATCCCTTCGAATACCCATCCTCATCTAATGCCACCTTACAACTAAGAATGTTCCCAAACGCAGAGAACGTGTCGTACATGGCCTTATTGTCTATATTCTTATCCAAATTCTTAATGAAGACATTTCCAATGCCTGATTTTCTCAGCGAAGGGTCTCTCTGGCACCACATTATTCGAATGGGTTTTCCTTTCAAAGGGTCAAAATTCATGGTATCCAAGGCCCTTTCGGCATCTTGGGGACTATTAAAATTCACATATCCGTAACCCAAGGACTGCTTGGTTCTGGAATCACGACATATTCGAAGAGAAAGGACCTTAAAACAATGGTATGATCAAAAAACCATGAAAGAAAAAAATGTTCGCATCCAAGAAAACGTAGCCTTGGCAACATGGCACCCATTTACTAGTATGATAAACAAGGGCAGTATGCATAGCTCATTGCCATATTTCCGTGGTCTTTTGACTTTTTAACTGATAGGAATTTGAAAGAATGTATGTTATTTGGTGTGGTATGTATACAAACCTGGCCAGCACTGGAAAATTTTTCATAAAGCATCGCCTCGGTGACATCGGGGTGCAGGTCCCCTACGTAAAGCGAGCCCATGGGAAACATCACTCCTTGCGGCGGAATGTTGTTCATGTCGGTTTTTCTGCTTACTTTTAAAATATACTTCGACTTACAACGCTACACGCACACACAAATTTTTTTTGGGTTTTTTTCGTTAATTTTTTATTTATCAACTAATATTGTTTACGGTTGTTTACGTTTTCCGCGGTAACCTGAGGATAAGCCCGGAAAACTTGATTTTATTACTAACGTGTTTAAACTCATTCGCGCCGTGTTTATTGATTGGCGCCCTCGAATGACAATCCCTTTGATTGGTCAATGTTAAGGCACGTGGCTTTAACTGATGTTTTACTAAAACGTAGTCCTAAACTTCATGAATCCGATTCAGCTTCCAATAACCTAATCTGAAAAACTTCGGGAAGATGGCACGACCGTCCATGCTTGTTGACTTTTGAAAGTGAGGTTATATTTACATTTTAAAATTTTTCTGGGAAATATGGGAAAGCGAAAATTAAAGAACTCTAAAAGCGACGAGTACGAATTTGATCCTGTACCCAAGCATCTTGTAACTGACCACTTGAAGAACCAGGAAAAACGTTTAATTATCATTTTAGAAGATGCCCAGCTAGAAACAGTTAAGGTAAGTGAGTCTTCACTGGCATACCCCTTTATATTATTCAAAACTGTAGTAATATCTTCTAAAATGCATGTTGCTTATAGGTTGGAAACAAATTTGACCTCTTGAATTGTGACGACCATGCACATACATTAAAAAACAACAATAGGGATGTTGGCTCTTGCCGTCCAGACATAACACATCAATGCCTGCTGATGTTACTGGATAGCCCCCTCAACAGGGCAGGACTGTTACAAGTATATCTGCATACAAATAAAAATGTACTTGTAGAGATTAATCCTCAAACAAGGATTCCTAGGACGTTTAAGAGATTTGCAGGATTAATGGGTAATATAAGCAATACCTAATAGAAATTCTAAATTAGTTAAAAAGCTTTGTTTTGAATTCAAAAAAAAAAAAAAAAGTTAAAAGCACAACAGAGAACTTACCCTTTTTTTTAGTTCAACTTCTCCATAAGTTTTCAATACGAGCAGAAAGTGGACCCAAACTGTTAAAAGTTATTAAAAATCCAATTACAGATCATCTTCCTGTGGGTGTTAGAAAAATCGCGATGTCTTTCTCATCCAAAGTAGTCAAAAATTGTAAAGAATTGGTTCCAAAAACGGAGGATCCCATAGTTATTGTTGTAGGAGCAATGGCCAGAGGTAGTCTTGATGTTGACTACACTGAAGAGACTATTTCTATAAGTAACTATCCCCTTTCTGCTGCATTAACATGTACCAAACTCTGTTCAGCGTTTGAAGAAGTTTGGGGCGTTATTTAAGAATGGATAAATGTAATAAAGTTAATAAATAAGTTTAAATATTGATCTTTTTTTATTTGCTAGTTATTTAGCTACAACTTTTTGCTCTGAAAGCAGCTGTTGTTTGTAATCAGTACAGTAATGGCCTTATCGTACGCAATAACGTGTCCCTTTAGCGGACAGTAGGTATTTCATCCCGAAATTGAATCCCAAAAAACACGAAGGTTACTGAATTTGTCACAACATAAACCACAAATCACCAAATTTCGGTGATTTGTGACATAAACGACTGCCGCGCCGGTCTACTGTAAAAATGTCAGACCGCCCGCGACGGTCAAACCGCTTTGCTTGACGGTCAATGGCGTTTTGCTGTATCTAAGGCCCTTTTAACACTATCGCTTTGTGAAAATTGTGACTCTCATATCAGTTCCCAGGCTCGTCTTAGAATTTGACCTTCTCGTCCAGTAAAACACTTTTTCGGTACTTGTTAGGTAAATAACTATTACCGTTTCCTTGTGCTGCTTTAATGGACTAGTGATGGGAGTACTCGAGTACAGGAATCGAGTAATACTCGATTCTTAAAGGAATCGGTAGTATTCGAATACTGACCACAAGCGCCGGGATCGATTCCGATTCTTAATATTAGGCTGAGACCGAATCGGGCCGGGTTCGAGCGAGGTTCGAAGTTCGAGACCGAGACGCTGGAATCGCTTGAAATATTGGATCGGTGTTTGGTGTCGGTACTCGTCGTTTTACTCGGGTGATGCGATTGAAGGAATACGTGTTTTGTTAGGTTAGGCTTTGTTTGTTTGTTTCTAAACATTTCGAGGCGGCAAATTCTATGCTTATTTTAAAAGTTATTTCCCTTTTAGTTAGGAATTTAAAGTAAGTGTTATGTTGCGTGCTATTATTCTTTATTATTGATGTATGTTTTCTGAAGCATTAAATAAATATAAGGTGGGTTTAAGACATTTAACCGAAGTTCTCTTCAGAACGAGTATTTTCTAAAGGAGGACCATTAATAAATATACGTCGAAATCGCTTATTGCCAAAAAACCTTAACCAAATAATTTTTTAAAATAGTTTTTATAGTTTATATTAACAACTTGGTTAAAATGTTTTAGTTTGGTTGGTAGTTTTAGTTAGTTAGTTAGTTAGTTAGTAGGTTTAGTTTTTATTTTATTTTTCCAAAATAATAATATGTTAAAAGAGAAAAACTTTTATTTATTTTTGTTATTTATTTATTTTAGAATGTTTTATTCTATTTAAAAAAATATAGTTAAACCTGAGGTTTCACCGTTTAAAAACACGTAATTTAAACATGTAATTCTTATAAAAAAATTCAAGAAATAATGTTTTGCTGTCTTTTTTTATTTACAGCGATTTTTTTGCGGGAAAAATAAATGTAATTCTAAAATATCCTCATAAAAATCTCACTCGCTTAAACCATGAAAACAAATCGCTAAGTACTCAGTACTCGGTATTCAATAAAATATCCGATTCCGCGAAGTACTCGATCCCTCAGTACTCGATTCTTGAAAATACCCGATTCTTCCCATCACTATAATGGACTAGTCCAGTGAGCTGAATTCCCTGAATAAAATTTTGATTAAAAAGAGGAAGTTTTCTGGATGATAAAATCTGTGAATGAATTAACCAAAACTTTTAAGTTGCCCGCGTATTGATCGCGCAGGCTTCTGTCAATAATTTATCCCGCACGCGCCTGTCATTGAGTTGCCAAATGCGCATTCGCATTTTTCTGCGAATATCTTTTGAAGACGTGGGGATTTCCCGTGTTTTCACCGATTTTTTCATTTCGTAACATGACGAAATCTGTTCGCATTAATAAATTTTGCATGAGTTTTCCTTAAAATTTAGTTTTCCCTTCGTTTTTCTATGTTTTAATTTCGAACTAAATTGCAACAAAAACAAAAGACTGAAAACTTGAAGTCAATAATAATTTTGAAAGGAAAATCATCAAAAAGGGGCACAGAAATCATTGAGAAAACAGAATAATCTGGACGAGAAAACTGGTACGGCAGGTGCAGTTTTGGCCCCAGAAATTGCGGGTAAAAGCTTGTTCAAAAAGAGGCCATTTCTGTGACCTCAGACAGCCATTATTTTTAATCCATATCCATCGCAGACAAAATATGCTGAAAGTCTGTTTTTAAGAGCCAATTTTAACGGGAATGATAATAAAAACACCATTTTAACAGTATTTTTACAATTTCAGCTGAATTTAGGGAGGATTTCAAGGGTATTTAATTGGTTTGTAGACGGAGCATACGCGCGAAGCCGCCATCACGGTAGTCGACCAAAGCTTGTAAAGCGAGTTCGTGCTAAGTGGAGTGTGTGTTTTGTGGCTCCGTATTTTTCGCGATTCTTATGTGGATTTAACGACAAAATACGTAGGTAATGTTTTTTTGCATAGATTAAAGTCTTGTCTATCTGAAAAAGTCGTTAATTTTTGCGGAAATACCAAGTTAAGTGCTAAATAAGTGAAATGAGTGCCAAGCTTCTCTTCAAAGGCTAACGTAAGTGCCCGCCATGTTGCAAATCGCCCGAGAAATTAATTTCTCTTTACATTGGGCGACGTCTCGCGTAAAATAGTTAATTTCTGATGTATTTATGTGCCTATTTTTCCGGTAAGTAAAGGTTATTAGTTATTTTCCCGCGTTCCAACGTCAAAACCAATACAAACGATTATCGAAATGCGGCCGTTCTAGTGCAAATCGCCGATAACGGTCTGCACCTTCCTACAAATTGCACCGCCAAGGTGTTTTCCTAGCTCAAACCGAAGTTAATAAACGCTAAATCCCGCGCTTCGTTTCAAAATCCGGCTCAAAACAGACTGAAAAACTAAATATTTATTGTTTGAGGAAGTAAACAATAGCATTTCAAGTGAGGTGGGCTACGTGACGCCGAATTGAAGAGAAACTCCAGGAAGTTTTGGAGCATTTTGAAACCTTTTTGTGAAGGTTAGCTTGCAAAATCGAAAACTTGTGATGCAATGCTACTGTTTGTATGGGAAAAGGGGGTGTGGCGCCAAAATTGGTATCTACAACATTTCATTGCTACCCGTGTACAAGCCCGTAGATAAATGCTTCAACAATTTGTCTTTTAGTATATTTAACACCTTTGTAATATAGTAATCTAGTAATTCCTTGTTTTATCCTCTCACCTACCAAATTGTGGTTGCAAAACATTTAGGTGTTTCTCTGTTCAAACTCACTGCTAATCGGGCAGCTAATTTCAGAGTTTTGTACTTTATCTTGCACTTGTTTCATTCTTTTACCCTTAAGCCCAGAAGTATTCTTAAAAGATATCTTGTAGTTAAAGACAACAAGTCCTAAGAATCCCGAATTCAATTTTTAATTGTTATACAAACTAACAGAAAATGCTAAGCTGAAGTACAAAGATGAGTAAAAATTAATTTTGAATGATAAGTCCCCTTGAAATTTATAGGTAGGTATTCTTGTTCTCTGGTTGGTACATATAATTCAAATGTACATACTTTTACCAACGCTTGGATGCTGTTGTGTACAAACCCACAGATATGCTTCGAAAACATGGTTTTTGGCATATATTTAATGCCTTTGTAATCTACCAGTCCTTGATTTAGCCTGTTACCCGTCAAATTGTACCTAGTTAAAAATATTTAGGTGCTTCTGTGTACGAACTCATTGCTAATTGGGCAGCTAATGTTTCAGAGTTTTGCACTACAGCTTGCACTTGGTTCACCCTTGTACCCACAGTTTTGTGGGTTTAAGAAATTTAAATTTAATTTTGGTCTTTGTAATTTTACCTGTACGAGCTAACAAAAGATACCAGATCAAGGTCCAAACGCTCCAAACATGTTTCAGTACAAGTAAAAATTGATTTTCGGACCATTTTCATGTTTGCATTCACACTAATAACACTGCGAGTACTTTTAAGAATTTCTTATATACCTACCTATATAATCCTTATAACATAACCCCATAACAGTTATAGATTAATATTTCTTTTTTGGTATACATTTTTCTGTACAGTTTTTTTTGGTGAATAATCTTTTTTTGAGACGTCCTGTATTCATTTTTTTGATCCCACGCTCTCTTGCCTAATCACTCTAAACAAAAACCTATAAATCACTACATAACCAGTTGAGAATCAGCTCGGAATCCCTAAGAATCGTTAGGAATCACATGTAAACATTTCACAATGATTTTGGAAATCATTCAATCATCTTGGGAATCCTTAGGAATCCAAGAAATTCATGGACAGTGATCCAGAAATCCACACACAAAAGGTGTGCACAGCTGTTTAAATAACCACAATCATAATCAAGGTTTTATTGCATTTCTGAGTCATTTATAAAAGAATACCCTCTAAAATTTCCATTTTAATTTTTTGTACCTGGGTAATTGGTAGGTACCTCATTAACTAGGTAGCAAAGCTTCATTTCTGCTGCATAACCTTTTATTCTTTCTAATATTTAATCGAATTATAATAATAAAGGGCACATAGAATTGTTTTTCATTATTTGTATTTGGAAACCATGCAGGTAGGTGCCAGACTACCATTTATAAAAAGTAAAATACCCAATCAACTTATTATATGGGGGGCCCAGAGACCTTTTCACTAAGTGGATTGAAGATAATAATTAAACTCTGGGTAATTCCAAGTATTGTTATTCAGGCCCATTAGGCCGAGAAATGTATTATGCTAATTTATTGTGGATAATTCAACAGTGCCCACTGCTCAGTCCCTAGGGTATATTTTGATGAGTTCTGTCCAAACTCCACTCATTCGTTTAAGAAGAAATGTTCACTTTTAATTGATGAAGGCGACTTTTGTGTTGTGGCGGGTTATAGTTGTGTGAAATTCGTCAAGTATTGAAGACTGAAGGTAGCTTCACTTTACTTTCAGGTTTTTATGATTAATGAGGGCAACTCCTAAAACGAAATGAGTTTTAATTCCCATATTTTGTATTAATTATGCAACCGGTTTCATTTCAGATTGATATTAGCCTTAATTTGAAATCCTTTGTACAATAGAACAGAACTGGCTACTGAAAGTTTTAACTTCTAAGGCAATTATTATCTGAGCAGGTATAAAATATTATATAAACACAGCAATTTTCTTAATATATTGGAAATAAATCAACAAAATTTAAACATAGGGTATTTTATAGAAAAATTGATATAAAGAATTTCTTAATACAACTTAGAAAATTATATGGGATTACAGGTTACCTAGGTCTAGATTATTACTCTCCTGTTAACTCTAACTACAAGACAACTTCTAAGGATACTATATTGGAACAATTTTTATAAATATGATGTACTTAACTGTTATCACTATCAGGATTTCATAATTTGGGCTTTACCTCAGAAAATGGGTAGATAATATGGATTTTTCTCCAGAACCCAATTTAAAATGCATTGTGCATTTAATATCTTTATCTGAATTAGATATTTCAATCAGTAGTTACGTACCTACCTATTAGTTTATCTTCCTTTTGTTAGGTCAAAACGGAGGTCACACTGTCGCACAAAACTCATTTCTATTGCTACTTAATACTATTTTGCATTGTTTGATCCTAAAGTTTCCTTTATTGGTTATTTTAATGTGGGATACTCACCATGATTTTTATATGAAATTTACTTTTTAAATGATGGCAAAACTACAAATATTTCTAATATGTCAGGTTTAAAAAACGTTTTCTATAGCAGTTTTTTAAAAATGAAATGACTGTCATATCTGATAAGGACGCCACAAAATATCAGCTTCATTATGCTGATAATTTTTTGCTACATTGCTACCACCAGTCGATCACTAGTTAAAGTGTAACGCCACTGTCTCAGTATGTAAAAGTAGAATAATAAGATAAATAAAGAGGATGTTTAAGTAGAAAGACTTTTTCTATTTTAGAAACAAGATACCATGATCTTCTTCGCCTAGGGCCGCGCCATCCCAAAGCATGGGATATCAGTTACACTTTCCGACTTTTCGGACCAGCTCTTGATAGGCTCAGGCAGTTTACATTTGCTTAACTGGTAAGAATCTTTAAAATATTACTGTATGGTAGACAATGTACATCTATGCTTTGATGCCTTTAGATTATTTCCTTGGTCATTATCAAATTTTTTCTAGGTGATAAGGTGAGGCAATGCAACAAGTTCAAGCCGTCGTTCCAAATAACACTGGTAAAATGAACGAGCAGGCATCAGCTGGCAATGGAGCGGCCGCGGCTCCAGCGCCAGCTGCCACTCCGGGTTCGCGGGAAAATCGAGAACCCCCACCGAGGAACGACCCAGTTGTCGAACCTGTCAATGGGGTTGTGCAGCCAGTGGTCGCTCCACCCGTAGAAAGGTATTGCAACACTGATACTGAAATATTTAAAATAAAGCAGCATGGGCCACCTAACTACGAACATAGGGAACGCGGCTACTACTTTTAGAGGTTTAAAGTTGGTAGATCACTTACTCCCTATATTCGCAATTGCAATAATGCTTATATTTAGGTTCCCTTTAGTCTTCCAAATAAATACTTTATTCTCTAGGCCCGGTAGGATCACAAATCAACTGCAGTTCTTGCAAAAAACGGTGCTGAAAGCAGTGTGGAAGCATCAGTTCGCGTGGCCCTTCCAACAACCTGTCGATGCTAAAAAATTGAATTTACCTGTAAGTAAATTTCTGAATTGTGTATATAGCCAATGAGGCCTTACAAGAGGTGTAATAAAAATGTGTCATATCTTTCCAGGACTATCACAAGATCATTAAACAGCCCATGGACTTAGGAACGATCAAGAAACGCCTCGATAACAACTTCTATTGGTCTGGCAAGGAGTGTATTCAAGACTTTAACACCATGTTCACGAATTGTTACGTATATAACAAACCGGGAGAGGATGTGGTTGTTATGGCACAAACCTTAGAAAAGGTAAGGTAATATACAAAAGTGCATACATTATAGCAAATATTTATTTAAACCGCATGAACCTATGATTTTAAAAAAATTGGACACGGTTCGAAATGAAATTCGCGAGGAGGGTGTTTACTTTAATCAATTGCAAAACAAAATAGATTTAAATGGTACTATCCTAAATGTTCTACACTTAAATATTAGAAGTATTCATAAGAATTTTAATGATTCTTTAATGCTTATAAACTAGATTACTGTGATATAATAGTATTAAGCGAATCATTTCAAAGTTTTGATAATCAGTACAACATTGATGGGTATAATATGTTTTTTAATGATGCAAAATACAACAGAAATGATGGTGTTGTGATTTTTATAAAGTCTAATTTAACATTTACTGTAAAACATGCTACTATGAAAAACTCTGCCGTAACCGTAAGTAATATGAATGCAATCCCCAAATCAAAATTAATGAAACAAATATCAAAAGAGTTACTGAATATAAATACCTTGGACTAACTATCACAGATAATCTATCCTGGAAAAAACACGTAAATGGTGTGATAAACAAAATTGTTCCTATGTTGGGCTCTATTAGAAGATGTGCTCACCAACTCAATAAAAAATCTGGACAGCTTCTCTACAACAGTTTTATAGAGCCACATATGCGATACCTAATGCCCTGCTGGGGAAATACATGTACTAGACAGTTGGATCAGCTACAAAGACTACAAAACAAAGCGATTAAAGTGATATTCGGGATGAATTACTACACGCCCAGTGAGGAAATATATAAAAAAGTGACATACCTGAAAATAAATCAATTGAAAGTATTTGAACAAACCAAACTAATACATGCTATACAAAATAATAAACTTAAAACCAGTGTAAAACTACAAAATAACAGACAATTCTACACATACAACACAAGAACAAACCATGAATTAAGAAATTCATATGCTAGAACTAAAAAGGGACAGGACTCACCAATATATAGAAGTATACAGGAATATAATAGGATTCCACAAAGAATACTCCATGGAAATACATACAATTTGTAGGCCTTGGTGCCAGTTTTATTGTAAACTGTTTTGAGGTCAATAATAAATTATTATTAAAAAAAAAAAAAAAATATTTCTTTACAACAGAGAAACAATACTATTAATATATTATGTTTGTACAGGCCGCCAAATACAAGTAAGCTGCAATTTCTTCAAGACCTTGCACTCTATCTAACTAAATCAAACAGACATACTTCTGGGTGATATAAATATAGACCTACTAGACAAAAATGATAATTTCGTACACCAATATGAATAGCCAAACTTACAAAGAATATAGGAACAATTTAAAAAGAATCATTCAGAAATGCAGATATGACTATTATAGAGAAAAAATTGACAATGCCGGGCATAACATGAGAAAAGTATATAACTTGATATCTGAGGCCTCAGATAGTCAATCAAATAGCAAAAAAACTACTTCACAAATTAGTAAATAATTCCACTGGTTTCTCTACACATAAAGATCTGGCTAATTACTGTAATAAATACTTTATAAATATAGAAATAGATATGCTTCAAAAAAATTCAGAAACCTGTCAATGAGTTCAGGGCAGAACCTAATACCTTATTCAAGAAGTAGTCCATTTTCTGTGGCGAAATTATGAAAGAAAACAAGGTCTGTCTATACCACCAAAATAAAATATATTTGTCCTTTTAGGGTGAAATAAGGGTTAAAGTGTGTACAAAATTTAATTTGACATTAGGTTGAACTAGTTCCGTGATTATCTTCTGTTGAATCCATTGGCTGCACAGGGTACACGTTATAACCATGTTTTGTTGAACCACTTCGTCCCCTCTTATAATTTGTTTAAGCTTGTTTATTTAGGTACTTCCTAAAAAACATAATTCTTAATTTCTTGGTTGCTGAAGATGACTTTGACTAAAGTCGAAACTAGTTCAACCTAATGTCAAATTAAATTTTGTACACACTTTAACCCTTATTTCACCCTAAAAGGACAAATATATTTTATTTTGGTGGTATAGACAGACCTTGTTTTCTTTCTAATACCTTATCATCAATATTTCTAGAACCTGTCAATAGTAATGAAATCATAAAGCAAATAAACAGTTTAAAAAATGACAGTGCCCCGAGCATGGATAAACTGGATCCTAACACTATCAAAAACTCATACTTAATTTCTCCTCTTGTACATATAATTAATCTAACTTTCAGTAGTGGCGAAGTTCCAGAACAATTTAAAATTTCAGTAGTTACTCCAGTTCACAAATCTGGAGATGAATCAAATATAAGTAACTATCGCCCGATTAGTCTTATTAATAGTTTTGCTAAAGTGTTCGAGAAATGTCTTAAGGACAGGATTTTGCGTTTCTTTGTTGTGAATAACACGCTCTCAAAAAATCAATATGGGTTTGTTAACGGCATGAGGACTTCTGACGCGCTCTATCAGCTTACGAAGGAGGTGACTGATACGTTGGAGAACAATGTATTTCCGTATTTCTAGACTTAGCCAAAGCATTTGATAGGGTGCCTCATGACCTGCTTTTGGATAAATTACATAAGCTTGGAGTTGGGGGCGCCGCGTTAGATGTCTTCCAAAGCTACTTAACAGATAGAAAACAGTGTGTTAAAATTGACAATATCTTGAGTGATCCATTGGATGTTAAGATAGACATACCACAATTTTGTGCTTGGCCCAATTCTATTCATTTTGTATATAAACTCCTTAACAAAATTGAATTTAAATAATGGATCCATAATATCCTATGCTGATGACACAGCTGCCATATTTTCTGGAAAATCTTGGCAAGAGGTAAAAGATAATACAATAAGTGGAATTTATAAAATAAAAGACTGGCTTGATACTTTCAAATTATCCCTTAACGTTAAAAAAACAAATTAGATCGCCTTTTCATTAAGTGAGGCTTCTCGTCCCGCATTTGAACATATTACAATTGATAATTTAGATGACTTAATTAAAGAGGTTCCATCGACAAGATACCTACGAATCATTGTTAATAAACACTTAAAGTGTTCTTCACTTGGCAAAAAATGTAAGAAAACTAATCTATAAATTTTACATCCTAAGAGATATCCTGAGTAAGAAACTACTAATTGCAGTTTATAAAGCTCTTGTCGAGTCCTTAATAGGGTATGGCGTAGTTGTGTGGGGTGGTCTGTACAATAATGCTCTAAAACCCTTAAATTTGGTACAAAATTATATTCTTGAGTTACTTTATAAAAAAAATAGACGTTTCTCAACACTTTACACAACTTCTTTACACCAGAGATGTATTTAACGTACGACCTGTGCATGTTCTTGAGGTGTGTTCGTTTGTTTATAAAAATCACAAACTGAACAATTACATTTTTCATCCGTATCATACTAGAGGCAAGGCTAATAGAAAAATTATCATACCGAATAGCAACACTAATATCAATCTTCGATTTGTCAATTATTTGGCGCCAAAGATTTTTAATCTGATACCATGAAACATAAAGAATGTCACTAAAATTAAATCGTTTAAGATAAAATGCAGAGCATATATTTTTGAAAATATGAAAAGTTTTATGACACTTTTTCAGAGGTGAACAGGCTGCCGATTGAAACTAATCCAGACCGAATTTTCTTTTTTTCTGAGTATTGTTTTGTTTCTTTTCCTAGTTATTTCTTTCTAAGCACATACAGATGTTCTCGTGAAGGTGCTACTTTCCGATATAACATTGATGCTACATAAACGTAGTGGGTATAATAATAGTTTACACTTATTTATAAATATATTACGACTATTTTAGGACTATTGATGTATTCTGGATTAATGTTTTCTTGAATAAGTTTAATTGGATTGAATTAAATATACAGCCATATATGCGTCTTACGATGTATCACTGTAGATCTCCTATTCTTGAATTCTTAACGTTGTCGACAGTTTACAATGTAAATTTATATGACTGTATATTAAATAAATAAAAATAAGAATAAAATGTCTCTATTTTGAATGACATGCAATGGGATATTATTTTACAGGTATTTTTGACGAAAGTGGCCGATATGCCAAAGGAAGAGTTTGTCGTAGAGACCCAGAATAAAGGAGCGAAAGTCAAGAAGGGCAGGACTAGCACGACGCCGGTGGTGACCTCGACGCCGACGCCGACTGGTAGAGGAAGACCTCCAGCAACCGTGTCATCCACAGTGTCCACTCCCGTTGCCACAACAACTGGTAAGTCCATTTATATTTCTTATTTTTAATTATTATTCCTAGCAGCAACTTATCACAAAATATTTCAAAAAAATAAGACTGTTAACACCTTTGAAAAGCCCCTATTCCACAGCCAAATATTGGCCATGTACAAATTGACCTTCAAATTATTTACCTGCGTAATCACCTACAATTTCGCCAAATTTATTGGCATTAAGTTAGGGCATGTTCTCAATTGCTTGACCCAGTTGGGGGAAAATAAGGGATTTTTGCTATTTTTAGTTTTAAAGTTACAAAATTAAATTGTAATTAGTAAAAACGCAACAGAAAAGTTCTTGAAACAGTAGTTTTATCCATGTTGTTAAATTATTGAAAGAAATATGCCCCTAAAACAGCTGTTTGAAGATTTTGGTTGATTGACACTGGAGTTGGATAACTTGCTGTTTGATAATAGTGTTTAAATGATGGTATTGACATTTGAAACCTGAATTTCCATGTTGACAAACTTTAACTGATAAATAGTATTACGTCCCGACAAAATCCATAACTTCGTCGCACAAAATCACTTCAATCAAATACCCTTTACTCGCAGGATCAATGGGCATACCTTTGGGCACGGCAGCTCCGCCCACCGTGCCCGGAAGCACTGCCACCACTACCATAGCCCCGCCCAACAACGCCCAGGCCACGCCGGTAACGCCGGCCGCTACGACGTACGCTGCCCAAACCGTAGAGACGCCCGTCACGACTCTGACGGTCGTGCCCCCAGCGCAACCAGCCAAGAGCAAAAAGGGCGTTAAGAGAAAGGTAATGTTCCCTTATAAATTTTAATATAGTTTACCATAAGATTATCAAAAAAATCCTTTATATTTTATAGTTTTTAAATTGTTCTGCATTTTTTTCTTTACGGAATATCTATAATACGGTTCATGTTAAAACACTTTGTGGTTAACAGTCAATGTTCAGAGCATTTGAAACTCACATAACAAATAGTAGACAGGTTGTATTATCTCTGTTCTATTCACGCCGCACAATGGATCACCGCACCAGTCAGCTGGCTTTAGACCCCTTAATTGGATTTATCTTTGAAAGGTTGATGACTTGAAAAACTGCCCTTTTTCAGTACTGCCACAGCGGTCGGTAGTTAAGACCGCTGTGGTACTGCTGTATTACACTTAAGATTAATTTGACTTTATCAGAAAAATATTCATTTATTTTACTTCTTTTAAACTATTTAATTTATTGATCAAACCCACAATTCCCTGAGGCTCTCTGAGTAAACGTTAAACTCGCCACGAATTGTTCTTCATACTCCGAGAAGCCTTTTCCCAAGAAACATAAAAAGTTTAGGTCTATTCCAGATAAAAGTATGAACCTAGTAAAAGTTTTATTTTAGAACTATTACTATAACATTGATAAGCCCAAAAGGGCTCACATTAAAAAAGGTTTTATGGATACTTTCCTCCAGTCTAGAATAGAATTGGGTACAGTATTTATTTGGTTTTATGGTTTCTTAAGACTACTATAAACTTTAATTTAAAAACGTAAAAATAAAAGCAACTATTTCTGGCAAATTGTTTTTAAAATGGTTTCATTTTAAATCAATTCTAGCTGGTTATGGTCCAAATTATTAACATCTCTTGACACTAAACCGAATCTTTCAATATATAGTTAATTTTCTTGTTTAAGCCAGAGATTAATAGTACAGTTAATATACTCTTAACTCCTCTAACTGCCTATTAATTTCTATGGAGACCATTATTGGGAAAATTTTGCCCTCCTTAGTTAAAACGCCTTATCCGCTAATATGTTAAAATTAGGGGTTGCATCTATTTCTTCTAATGTCTATCAAAATCCTCCTCTTATGATTTACCATCCGCTTATCATGTAATTATGTACCATATTCCCCGAAGACTAAAAGCAACTGTTTCCCTGCTTACCACGTCTACCATCAAAGAAGCCCTCTTCCAAACCAAGTTTTAAGAAGATGTTTGCTGAACAACGCTACAGTCACTTAATAGGAGTAAAAGACAGAAGTCTTGACTCACAAAGAAGCACATGATCCTATCCATATCATCCTTAAAATAATGCTTGTCAATGTTTTTGGGCCTCATTTGATTATTCATCATTTACCACCACTACCCATCTACTGACACTTTTACACAATATGCATTAAGTATTTCAGTCGCTTTTTTTAAGACTTATTTGTTTTTTTCAGGCCGATACTACCACGCCCGCGACGGCTTACGACTACTTACCGTCTGGCGCCGATTCGAATTCATCATCATCAGCGAGCAAGATCTCCAAGAGGCGCGAGTCGGGTCGCCAGATCAAGAAACCGCTTCGTAGCCAGGTAAGAGTAAGTAGAATTTTTGTATTTTAGATCATATTCATTGTCATTAATCTGTCATCATTTTGTCCAAGACTATTATACAAGGTGTCATTTGCTACTGTATCGCCACAGTATATTGCTGGTTTATTTAAGTATGCCTAGATTCAATTAAACACCATTTAAAAACAAAAATAAACATCTATTTATACACTTAACAAACACTTTACAAAACTTTTAACTTGAGAATATACTGCACTTTAACAAACATCTTTGGGATGCTTATACATACATATTAGTGAAAAACACATGAAAATTGCCATAACCTAGCAGAAAGAAGCTCACTTTACTCGCTGAGAAGTCATAAGTGAATCATAAATATGGACAAGTCTGAATACCTGCCTACCTCAAAGCTCCCTGCGGAGACCAATTAGGCTCAATCAAGGGTGTCACCTATATCGTCATAGGATATGTTGTCATGACAACGTTCAGCCATGTTTTTAACATTACCAATAAGAAAATTGCGCAAATATTGAGAGAGAATATTTTTATTTCGGTTTTTGCAAGCCCCTCAAGAAAACCTATCTTGCATATTGTTATTTTTGAAGCTTATCTTTCGGGTTACAGTAAAGACTGTTAATCTATAAATAGACCTGTTGTTGAATATTTTAGACCGTTTTTACGGCATTTTGGGAAATAATATTTTTAAAATAGGAATTCTACGAGATTTTCTTTGTTAATTTTGTCGTTTGTAATTACGTATTGAAACTATTTAAAGTCTGCCTTTTCTTCATATACGAGCTCTGGCCAAGAAATTAGGTCCCCAAAATAAACTTATTACTTTATAATTTAATTTAAAATCAACTTCTTGGTCAACAACAACAAACTCAACAAAATAAAGTAAATATCAAAAGCAACAGCAAAGTCAGTTGATGCATCAACAAACTAATCATTTTATTAATCAGCAACAGCTGTAAATAAGTTGATCAACAGTAAGAAAGGGCGAATCAATTAATCAATTAAATTATGTAATATATTTCTTTGTCCCAATTTAATATGCGGTCTTTCAAAAATTATCTCTAGATGTAAACGGTCCTAATACCAATAAAGAGCTGAAAAACAACTAGACACAATATTTTTGCATTATAATTCATAAAGAAAAACAGTTTTGTGTGTATTGAATCATAGATATCTCCGGGGTGAAGATTATTCATATTGAAGAGGAAAGAAAAATCCAAAATTCTTTACAAATATTTAATATCTGTTTCGGTTTCTTAAACCATTTTCAAGAACTGTCTAAAAAGTTCATTTATATAATAATCTCAATTTCAAATCAAAATTATTAGGTATTACTTACATAATATAATCACAAACTTTACATTACTTAAACTCATTCACAATTCTCGCTGCTTCTCTGTAGTGGGCGTTGACAGGATCGTTCAAACACTCAATTTGATCTCTAATTTGGCTATTTCTATATTTTCTAAAAAATTCAGCTCATGACCTTTATTCGCATTATGTAGCATTTTTATTATATGAATAAACTTTTTAGACAGCTCATGAAAATGGTTTAAGGAACCGAAACGCGTAGAGCAAGATATTAAATATTTGTGAAGAATTTTGGATTTTTCTTTCCTCTTCAATAATTTTGTGTGTGTTTTGACATTAAACTCAACAAAAAGCAACAAATATTCTTAATTCTGTCATTTCCAGGAGTTAGACGGACTTGGACCTTACGGTGCATCGGCCCCAGTGGGTGCAGCGCCATCTCCCGCCAACCAAGCGGCGGCTAACGCCCTGAAGTCTAAGGAAAAACTTAACGACACACTTAAAGCCTGCAATGAAATTTTAAAGGAACTCTTTTCTAAAAAGCACTGTGTAAGTATTTGTTCGGATTTTACAGGCATTGATGCAGTAAAAAAATACAATAACTGTGATATTTTCTTTGCAGAGTTATGGTTGGCCGTTCTACAAACCCGTCGACGCGGAGCTGTTGGGCCTGCACGACTACCACGACATAATCAAAAAACCGATGGATCTCGGCACGGTCAAACAGAAAATGGACAACCGCGAATACCGGTCGGCTCAGGAGTTCGCCCAGGACGTGCGGTTAATTTTTACAAATTGTTACAAATACAACCCTTCCGATCATGACGTTGTGGCCATGGCCAGGAAGCTGCAGGATGTGTTTGAAGTCAAGTAAGTATATCAGCTTCGTGTACATACTTTGTTGCATACATTTTAGTTAATATTGTTGACTGTTTTGTCGTTGTCACAGTGATAGTAAATAAATTCGCAAACGTCTGCGCGACATCTTACCGCCAATGTGTGTGGACAGTGCGTTAGGATCGACGACTAGTCGCTGTGAATATTTCGCGCCAGTTTGAGGGAACCTTAAATCCACAAAAGGGGCCCAGAGATGGTCAATAGTATTGCCAGTTTCAATTAAAGTGCGTTTGATGGAGGTTCAATCAATATGTCAATACTTTCATTAATATTTAGTTGCTCTATGCACGTTTATGGTGTCCTGATGTGGATGGAACCTACAAATACCGACAATAACCGAACACAGACAAACTTATTATCGATTATTGCAAACGGATGGACGTCTCTCTGAATCTTTGAATCCTCTAATCCAGCTATACTCTAAGTGTGTTCCGCGGAACCCTAGGGTTCCGCGATACCTCTGTAGGGGTTCCTCAAGAATTTAGAAAAAAAATCAAAGCACCTCTCTCTGGTCGAACGTTTTGACTCCGCGGCCGCGCGTAGGTATATTTATTTATTTATTTGTATTTGTATAAACATGTGTTACAATAGCTGGTACAATATCTCATAAGTTTGGTATCAACATGTATACTTGTGAGCGCGCAGTCCCTTTGATAAAAGCCGCCTCTGAATTGTTTACAACGCAATTTTTATATTTCTCTTTTTATTTTTGCTTTTTGTTTATCAAAGGCGCCGACTCGAGTATTTTCGAGAATATTCGAGATCGAGTCTAGGAGTAAGTATAAAAGCGGCGATCGCGCGTCGCGCCTCGTCAGTCAGTTGACGATTAGCGTTCGGAGCGATAAGTTCCTACCTACCTACTTACAAGCTCGCTAGCGAGAAACTAGTGTTCATTGTTCTACTGCCTGCTGTATTCTGTTGTCTCAGTTTTATACATTTCTTCATTGTACTAAACTTAGTCTCTTATACGCAGTAACGATTGTGCATTATTTAGACCCCACCATCCTGACGTGTAACATTATAAATAAAGAAGAATGGAACGTTGGCTTAAAGGTGTTAAACGTGTTGCAACAACATCTTCTAATGACGCTGAATGTTCAAAAGCAGTACGCGCGGAGAATATAGCAATCACCGATCCAGACGATGATGCCACGACGTCAAGCTCGACGGTTTCAAAGACGAAAAAAAGGAAGTATGATGAATCATATATCAGTTTCGGATTTGTTGATTCCAACGGCTCACCTCTCTGCATGCTATGTAGTAAACTGCTTCCTAATAGTTCCATGGCACCTGCCAAATTGCGCCGACATTTACAAACTGTACACCCCGAGTCTAAAGACAAGAATAAAGAATTTTTTGTTCGTAAAAAAGATCAGTTATTGGAAAGTCAAAAAAATATGATGCATGTAACAAAAACTATCAACGAAAAGGCCACGGAGGCATCATATTTAGTTAGCTATCGCATTGCACAAGCAGGTGAAGCGCACACTATCGCTGAGAATTTATTAAAGCCATGTGTATTAGACATAACAAAATGTATGCTCGATGAAAAATCTGCAAAGCATCTTTCTACTGTGCCGCTATCAAACGATACTGTTTCACGGCGAATCCATGATCTGGCAAGCTACGTCAAACAAGAACTAGTTACACGTCTACAAAAAACACGATTCGCCTTGCAAATGGACGAGTCAACTGATGTCGCTGGTTTGGCTATCTTGCTGGTTATCGTGAGATATCCATATGAAAGTTCTTTTGAAGAAGACATGCTTATGTGTTCACCGCTGCTCACAAACACTACCGGGGAAGAAATTTTTAATAAAATAAATATATTTTTTGAAGAAAATAATCTCAGTTGGAACAATTGCATTGACATTTGTACAGATCGGGCCAAGGCGATGACAGGTAAAACAGCAGGAGCAGTGTCACGAATAAAAAATAAAGCGCCTAATTGTAGTTCCAGCCATTGTATTCTGCATAGACAAGCACTTGCGATGAAGCAAATGCCGTCAAATCTAAAATTAGTTATGGATGAAGCGGTAAAAATAATTAATTTTATCAAATCACGACCACTACAATCCCGATTGTTCTCATTATTGTGTGAAGATTATGGCAGCAAACATAAAACACTGCTGCTCCATACAGAAGTGCGATGGCTGTCTCGGGGTAAAACTTTAACAAGGCTATTTGAACTTAGAGCCGAGTTACAAATGTTTCTTTCAGCAGATACTTCTTTTAATTTGAAGGACCGTTTGTATGATAAAACTTGGTTGTTCCGATTGTCTTTTATGGCGGATATCTTTCAAAAACTGAACGAATTGAATTTATCATTGCAAGGTAAACAGACAACAGTGTTTCAGGCCAATAATAAAATAACTGCCTTCAAAAGAAAATTAGATTTTTGGATTATTTGCGTTGGTAAGAAAGAAATAGAAAGCTTTACGTCACTCAGTGAGTTTGTTAGCGATAACGACTCAAAAATGTTTCAAGATGATGTGTTTGAAGAATTGGTCCAATATCTAAGTTCGATGCGCGCATCTTTTGAAAAGTATTTTCCCGAAGAACAGAATACAAAAATGAAACTGAATTCATGGATTCATAATCCTCTTTTACCCAACTTGGAAAAGCCCGAAAGTATGTCAAACGAGATATATGAATCTCTTTTAGAAATGTCATCAGACACAAGTATGGAGTCACTGTTCAAAACGACGCCTCTCAACGATTTTTGGTGCAGAACCCGTGATGAATATCTAATGCTTGGCAAAATGGCTCTGAATATTCTTCTCCCGTTCTCAACAACATATTTGTGCAAAACAGGATTCTCAACCTATGCAGCCACGAAAACAAAATATCGCAATAGACTGGACGCCGAACCTGATATGAGACTTCAACTGTCTTCTATCAAACATGATATCAACCAATTGATGAAAAATAAAAAACAGTTTCATACCTCCCATTAGTTAGATTTTTTCTTTTTTAATATCTTCTATTATTGTACTTGCCATGTGGTAAAGTAAGTAATAATTAGTAACTGTTACATTGTACTTTTATTATGCTTATTAATAAAGAATACACTTTTAAAAACTATTGTTTTATTGTAGGGTTCCATCAAGTATTTTGCTTCCCAAAAGGGTTCCGTCACCAAAAAAGTTTGAGAACCGCTGCTCTAATCCACTCCAATCCCAATAAATCATACAGACTACCGAGAGACTTAGCTGACGTCATTCTATTCTATTTTTTAATGTATTTCTTTGAAATTGTACATTTAAATTTAATTTGCGCCATTTTTAGTTGCTGTTCTCTATGGATTGTGTTAAAAATAAAGGAAATTATTTATTTATTTTTAAATCATTCATGGGGACCCATTTAGGAACTTCAAAGCTTTTCAATACAACAATAATTAGCGATTGGCATCTATATGACCTATGTGTTATTTATCTCCAGATTTGCAAAAATCCCCGACGAACCTCTGAACAGGATAGGTGGTATGGTTGCCCACGAATCCAGCTCTTCGGGCTCCAGTTCCGAGAGTTCCAGTGAAACGGAGGACTCGGAGGAAGAGAGGCGGAATAAGCAACTGAAACAACTTGAAAAAGAAGTAAGTAAAGCTCTTGGTAGTTTTAGAAGGTAATGCTTCAATTTTACAATTTTTTTGTGTACTATGATATTTAACAAAATATCAAGGCTTTGCTTTTTCCTTCGGTCAGAACCATCCCCAGGCGCGTTCCGCTGTATTACAGCTCGTCAGTGAGGCTATAGGTTCTGACAAAAGGAAAAAGCATAGGGGTCTGTTTAATTATGATATTTAACGCAGATGTTGTAATTATGCTGATGCTTAGTTACGGGGTTATTTTGGAGATAATGTTACTATGATGATGACTTAATTCTTCTGAGACCGTTGATGTGTCACAAATAACGAGCTTTTTAACACTGATTTTTAACATTTACAGTCCTTTTATCCTTCATTGCACTTTTAACAAAGTAACTCACGATGTGGTCGTCTTGTTCTAGCTGACAACGATGCAAGAAAAAATGAAGAAACTAGTGGATGAAAGTTCAAAACGCAAGAAGGAAAAGAAGAAACAGAAACTGAAAGAGAAACCCAAAAAGACGGCACACACGGCTTCGACCCTACCTAATAGTACGGGTAAGTCATGGGTTTTATTACCGTTGCTCAATTTTTCCTTAATCCTTATTATCATCGCCCAAGACGAGCAGTGGTGCGATGTGTTGACACAATACATTTCACAAAGTCATACCGCCACCGCATGAAACCATTTTTTTTTCTTGTCGCTCTCTAGGTAAGGCAGCATCGGGTCCTGGCGGAGCTGGGGGCGGTGGTAAGCAGTTGCCGACCGCCCCCGACAGCCTGGCCGAGGACGGTGGGCCGTCAGGCGACTCGAAGGCGGGGGGCGATCGAGGCGGCTCGCAGACGGGGAGCGCGGCCGCCGCCAAAACGCCCAAGAGCAAAGGTAAGGTCGCACACGGGCGGAAAGAGGAGAGGAGTTGTTGGAGGGCGGGGGCTAAAGGTGTGTGCATGAAGGGAGAGGTGTGGTGGATTGCGTAGATTTACTAAAAGTAGTTCAAATGCATGGTAGTAAATTCATTTAATGGTCTGCGAATATTTAAGGGCGTGAATCTACATAAAAAATTAATGATAGTTTGCTTTATAAACTATGGTCCAAAAATGTTCATTAATATCTTCGATACTACTTGAAATATTTCAGTGATATTTAGTATGTAGCGACATTTAATATTAATAGATGCCTACCAGGTGTCAGGAGCCCTCCTCTTCTGATATTATAATACAGTCGAGCATTTCCAAAATTAAACTGTTCACGGTGTTTAAAAACACAAACATAATTCTAAAATATGCGTATCATAAAAGGTAAGTATCTTTAGATCTTTATAAACATGGCGACATGTTTGTAATCTTTTCAACCCGGCAAGCGTACTTCTGCAGACGAAAGACACGAGCAGTCTGAGCCCCGGTACCCCAATTTAAAATTCCATACCTCACTGCTGTGGAGATTTGCATAATACACTGTCAGTAGCGTATATTTTCCATATTGTTGAGAAAGTAAATTTAAACCGTAACATACACTCCGCAATTTGGCGCATAGGAGGTCTATAGTTGATGCAAAGCAACAACCGATGCACGTCATATCCTTCGAGTGACGTCAGTTATCGACAGTTTGAGTTTGTGGCAAGATATTATTGCATTCTATATATTTATATATCCGATTGCTTTGTTAGGGTTGTTAAACATTCCTTTAAAACATTAAACCCTCAATAACGTACAAGTTTTTGTTTTATATGTTTTATTCTCTATGTTACAGGCGGTGGGTTAGTCAGGTTAGATTTTTCGTGTTTTGTTGGCTCGTAATGAAAAGGCAACTTGCTTCTATGAAATCAGTCTTGTATACTATTCTCCCTCATTAATCATCTTTAGTATTTAGATAAACCAAAATGTATATAGACATCACATGTAACATTTACCATTATGGTTTACGTAATAACCTAGTTGATATATTAACAATCGAATTGGAAATGTGATGTGATAGTATATCTTAACTTATACATACTTAAACCTATAGTTCTATAATAGGTTATGCTATAACCTATAATAATAATGGATGGATTAGTTGTTACAGGCGCTGTTATAACTTGGTTTAAAGCCTTACAGCTTACAGCTTTAAAACTACAGTTTTTTTTCGCTACAATAAAACCAGCACAAAACTTTTAACATTTGTGACACCTCTTATATGCGGGGTCAAAATGTTTGTTTTGAGTGTTGTTTTTTCAGAACTTTTTGTGACCGTCACTTTTATTCGTAAAGTCAAAAAATGAAAAGTTTTCCATTTATTAAGATGGTTCCTGGACACGCTGTGTATTATTATTATTATAATGCTATAATTATCGACCGTTTCCATATAAAACTACAACGCTATAATATATGTCAGAGCCGCAGAGGCGTTTATACGGTTAGACTGCTTAGGCATATTAAGATCAGTACTGACTTTTATTAAATTTAAATTTAATAAAGAATAATTATTTCTAGTAAAACATGATTGCACTACTAAAGTAAATCAAGTATGTTACTAACAGGTACTATCAAAAACGAAGTACAATAGTAATAATAAGAAAAGGGGATCTGACGATCTGCCGCCAACCAGCTCGACAATTAAGAGAAAACACTTCTCGTCTCGGTCTCCCGTAATGTGTTCCCAAAACCGATTACCTAATTTCTAAAAGCTATAAATTTAGTCTCTTACTTTAACATGTCAAGGCGCAAAGAATATGTTGCAGGCACATAAGGGTCTGTTTGTTTGGCCAAACAGAGACGTAGATGAGCTTTTTATTGGCGGCGCCGACATATATATATATAATATTAATTACTGATAATGTAATAACCCTGGTGGTCAATAAAAGTACATTCTAACTTAAATTTAGACAGTAAATGTTGGATCTTTTAAGAACGAACGATGTATGTAACTAGTATATGCCTCTACTCCAACAACTCGTCTGTAGTGCATGTGACTAGATCTTTTTCTAATACGTCTTCTATATCTTATTCTAATATTTTTTCGTAGAAAATTAGCACCAGTAGCTTTGTAAATAGTAATTTTAATATTTTTCGCACTGCCTTTGAATCCAGTCGCACGCACAGCTTCTGTTTGACCTTACCTTTACTTTCTTTTGACTGGATATATCTTTTAATTTTATATTTCATAATCCTAATAGCTTTTTATGATATTATAACAATAACAATTAGAATACTTGCGATTAGGGCATTTTGATAGATAAAAATGCTGCATGGTTATCCTCTAAAGTCTGTTCAGAGATATAAGAAAGTGACTAACTGATCCCTATTAGAAAAGACCCAGGCCATCTGTAAAATTGAAATATGGCCGAACAGGTCCGTATTTTGCTTAGAATTTAATCTTGGTTTGTAATAAAAATAAGTAAGACATTAAATAATACTTTATTTATGTTTAAATGTGAAATAACAAGTTATTTTATTATTAAAAATTATATTTATGATTACAAGAATATACAAATTATTCGGTACTTATAATAATTATTCACTTAGTATATCAATATCATCATCTGTTCTAATTATTATTTGTGCTATATTGTTTATATGGATATAGGATTTTTCCACTTTTTCAACATGTGTAACAGAATTTGCCCAACTTTGTAAAGGGATGTTAAAAACTTCAGTTTCTATAAGCTCAAGTACACTGGAGTTAATAGTAGGGCAAATATTGTTAAGACGAATGGTAGATTTCAGTTGGTGCCAAACATGTTCGATGGGATTAAATATACAATGGTATGGTGGAACCCTTAAAACTGTATGCCCTAGATTTTTTGCATAATTATCGCATTAGTATTCCTATTGTAGTTTTAAACTTTGTAAAACCTCAATTAATTGCCTTTTGGTGTAATCTTCCTGAAAATAAATGTCATTATCATACATGTAGTTTTGGATTGTTGCTTTTGTGTCATTTGAGGAGGGAGTCTTGGTCAACTGCATACTATGGTGGCTTGCATTGTCCATTACAATTACGCTACTCGGAGGTATATTTGGAATTAGCTTGTTTTTAAACCAATCTTCAAATAAATCAGCAGTGGTGTCCTCATGGTAATCCAGAGAAGAATCTTTAATGTTTTTTGCAGACAGAGAAAGTCCATATAAATAAATAAATAAATAGCCATTTATTTCCGACAGGCCGGAGCCCACTTACAGGAAACTCAAACAAATTAATCGAATTATAAACAAAAATCTTACACAAGTAATGACCTTGCTTTACTTAAAATCTAATAACAAAAAGTAAGAAACTAAAGCTAAGTTAACAGGAACCAATGACTACTAATGAGGATAGCCGGACATATTGCGCAAGTGTTTTAATATGGTTGGGAGGCTGTCATGAAATATGTCGGAGAGGGCTGAGATACGATTGAAGTTGTGGCACATTTTGTGAATGGGACCTTGAGGCAAAATATTGGATCTCGCGAATGCAAGGAAAAATGTAGGCCGATGTCGGGCACCTGTGCGGGGAACATGAAGCGATAGTTGCTCCAGTAGAAATGGGCAATCGATTTTAGAGTTAAGAAGTTTATGGAGTATCGATAGTGACTGTGAGCCGCGACGTACTGTTAAGGGCAACTCACCAAACCTAGCGAGGATGTGGCCATGCTCGAAACCCCGTTGCGGGTAGATACCATCCTCTCTAAACATAAGATACTTTAGGAATCGCCTTTGGACGGACTCCACAGATTGATTATGGCAATTGTAAATGGGGGACCATATGATTGAGCAATAATCCAACTTTGACCTCACATAGGAGTAATACAACAGTTTAAATGTCGATACATCAGAAAAATGCTTGCAGTTTCGCAAGACAAAGCCCAAGGTTCTAGAGGCGCTAGAAACCATTTGATCAATATGTGGAATAAAGGAGAACCTCTCATCGAAAACGACTCCGAGATCCCTTATGGTGGTGAGTCTGTTCAGTGTGGATCCGTTTATAGAATAATTGAATTGAAATGGAGTTTTTGTCCGAGTGTAAGAAACGACGTTACATTTAGAGATGTTGAGATTCAGTTTGTTATCCAGGCACCACTGGTTAAGAACATCGAGGCTGTCGCGGAGGGATACACAATCCGCGACAGCGTCGATATGGAATCCATCCGTCTTTAGATTCAGCATGCAAGATCGTAATATGTTTACATCTTTTTGATGGCGCGCTTGTTTTACACTTGCCGCTTGAGTCAACTTTTCCGGGGTATCATATGTGTCGAACCAGGTTTCATCCAAGTAAATAATCGGCCTTATCTCTGTAAATCCTAATTTTTTTTTGTAGATATTCGGATCGCCATTCCAGAATTCTACTGGATTCCATTAAAACTTGTCTTTTGTTAATTTTTTTAAATCTAAAACCCATGTGTTGGATACACTTCCATAACGTTGTTCTGCCACATTTGACGCCGGTTTCATCTTTTTCAAGCCTCTTAATTAAATTATCTAATGTAGGCACGCTTTGTTCCTCGTATAACTTTTAAATTTTACGCCGTATTATATCTAGATCACTTTGAGAAAATGCCAGTATCGGTTCTTTTTTCCTCGCTAAAATGGGATTATTCACAATTTTCCATACAGTTGATGTTGGAATTTTTGTTAATGTGGCCGTTTTTCCTAACGCTGCTTGCTTGCTGACCGCACGTTCAATGAGAGTTGAATAAACATTGTTTATAACTTCCTTAGTTTCCACAGAAAAGTGTTTTCTGCTTTTCGACGGGGTTATCTCCTGAGATACATTGGGCTCGCACTTATTTTCCATGACTCACACACGATTAAGCAAACGCTGTATTACACATGAAGTAAGAATAATTACTGTTACTTAAAACTAACTAGAGTGGCTGTATATAGTCTTTAGAACATAATTTGTTTTATGGGATTAACCCTCTCAATTTGAATCAGGTAAAAATCGGTTTAAAATAACCAAACTATTACTTTAATAATGAAATTACGTCTTCCGGATTTGCAGTTTTCTTTAAGACATTTTTAAGTACGGACCATAATTTACCTGCATTTATTCATTCATTCATTGTTTGTTTATGGCCACCCTTGGATAATCCCATTCAAAGGCAAAGTGTCACTTTCTTATATCTCTGAATAGGCTTTACCTACTATAGAATAAAGGTTGTCGCACAGTTGACGGTCACGTTCCGTTTGCGCGTGTATAAACCTTATCGAATTGTCCGACAACCCTAACCATACTAATCACAACCTTTAAATACAAATTGTTGTATCGCAGGTCCCCGCGGTCCCAAACCGGCAGCAGCGGCTCCTTCCGGGGCGGCAGCAAGCGGTCCTGCGGCCAAACGCGCGAAAACGGGAAGGGGAGCGGGAGCGGGCGCCGGTCCCGGTCGCAAGAAGGCTCAACCCGTGCCCGTGGCTCCGGCATTCGACTCCGAGGACGAGGACAGCGCCAAGCCGATGTCGTACGACGAGAAGAGACAGCTGTCGCTGGACATCAACAAACTGCCAGGTAATAGTTGGCCGGCCAAGAGTGAAAGGACGGTTTTGTGTGAATGGTGGGGGTTGGTGCACACGTGTATGTTGCTGTTTTTTCGTTGAAAAATTCAGGAACTTTGTGCGGCAATTCGTACATGTACTTGGGTCATAACTTTTAGAAAATACACTGGATCACAAAATTAACCGGACGGAAAAAATTTTGCTTCAATTCAATCTTAAATAACTTTTAAGTTTTTTTACCAAGTTCGATATATTTTTGACATGTTGCGGATGCTGTCGTCTTGATCATGTTCTGATGCCGTTTTTACGAACTGTGTAAATGGATATGTTGATATACAAGGTAGCACAAAAAATTGCATTTTACGCTTAGTTTCTGAACATCCTGTGGAAAAATTTAAGAACTGATTGATGTTTCTTTGAACGACATTTTTAAGTCGCATCTTTTCTCAACAACTTGTTTTTTGATTCATACCGATATCTGGATTATTAAAGGAAAAACACAGGTTTAAAGAAAGTAATGCAATAATCCTTCGAGTATTTCCTCCACGAGCCTGAATAACAGCTCTCATCCTTTCAGGCATAGATTCAATTAAAGCAGTAACCGCGTCTTGGGATATCTGCTACCACTCGTTTGTCAGTGCCTGTGCTAGCGCAACCAATGTTTGAAACTCGCCGTAGTTCTGCCTAACTCTCTTTCCTAGTGTATCCCACATATGCTCAATAGGGTTCAGATCCGGATTTCGTTTAAATACTGCCTCGTTACTTGTGCTATCGAGCATTGTCATGCATTAAATCAAAATTTTCTCCTGTAAAATGCGAATATGGTACCACATGTTCTTCTAAGCACTGTCTAATGTATTTATCAGCGTTAATATCCCCCTGAAGTGTAATGAGGTCTGTAGGGGCTTCCAAAGAATTATTTTCTTTAAACCTGTGTTTTTCCTTTAATAATCCAGATGTCGGTATGAATCAAAAAACAAGTTGTTGAGAAAAGATGGGACTTAAAAATGTCGTACAAAGAAGCATCAATCAGTTCTTAAATATTTTCACAGGATGTGCAGAAATTAAGCGTAAAATGCAATTTTTTGTGCTATACCCTGTATGTCAATATGTCCATTTACACTGTTCGTAAAAACGATATCAGAACATGATGAAGCAACATGTCAAAGATTTATCGAACTTGGTAAAAAAACATAAAAGTTATTTAAGATTGAATTGAAGCAAAATTTTTTCCGTCCGGTTAATTTTGTGGTCCAGTGTAGTTGGTTTCATTTGACCGCAGTTTTAGCTCTGCTACTGATAAATGCGCAAAACCATAGTCATATCGGGTGTTTTTTCTGGTAGAATCTACATGTACTGTTAAAAAAGATGGCTTAGAATAGAAAAGAGACAGAATAGCGATACCTGCGTGAGAAAGCGAATGAAGAAAGTTAAAAAAATAAATCACTAGGGGGAATTCTACATATTTTTTTTTGACGCTGAACCCCAAGCCCCCCCTGCGGAACCCAGGTTTAGAAACACTGCCTTAGACCATGAGAGACATGGTCGAAAGCTTTTGTTAGCTTGTAGAACAAAGCTGTCTACTCTATATCAACTACTAATAAACAAATTGTTAAAACACCCCTTGTTTTCAGCCCTGTACACAAAGAAGGCCCCTAAAACCATCTTTTTAAGGGTACAAAGGAAAAAATACGCGATCTGGCTATTCGGTTTCTTATTCAGTCCTCATTGAACAACCCTGTACATGGAATAAATGTCTAGCATCCCCACGTTAATAAAAAAAAATTAGCAATTTTACAACTCGAGCTGCCTAGCTAACAAATTTCTTGCTTTCCGTTTCCAGGCGACAAACTAGGTCGCGTGGTGCACATAATCCAGTCGCGGGAGCCGTCGCTGCGAGACTCGAACCCCGACGAGATCGAGATCGACTTCGAGACGCTGAAGCCGTCGACGCTTCGAGAACTGGAAAGCTACGTCGCGTCGTGCCTGAGAAAAAAGCCACGTAAGCCTTATTGTAAGTTCCGTTACGTTGCGTCTGTTTGGGTCGACTTTGTGTCCGAGACGCCAGACTGGACCACACAACATATTCGGCAGTTTACGTACTTCGTCGTCAGCATTAAAAGATACATTTACATTTTGACTTTGAGTTGGTAGAGAATTAAAGTTGTTTACTACAAGAATTAAGGGGGTTCGTAAACATGTTGTGCTACAACAGGCGTATGTAATTGGAACTACACATTTTTCTAAGCATGGTAGATGTTCTGGGTAATTTGGTTATTAAAATGACGCTCTCATTGTCCAGTTGGGAAATGAGGCTACTAAATCGTTTTAATGTTTGTAGTGTATTTGTGTATTTCCTCCCTTGTCTCACGGCTTATCCTAAGTTAGCCTACTTCGTGTGTACTTCTTGTTTGATGTTTTATTTGACGGTACAAAAAGTGACTGTTTTGTTCGAACATAGGTACTGCTGGAACCAGAGAAACATTGTTAAATCCCGAACATGAACAAACAATGATTGGATTATTCACAAATACATTACAATATTTAAAGCTGCTCTCATACTTTTGCCATTTTAATACCTAACCGAAATTTTGCATGCAGTCTACCAGGTCAATGTGGTGTATTTCTAATTTCGATTATTGATGCCGATGGTTTCTGGTGATGGTTATTACATTAATAAGTAGTTATCTTGTATAAAAATGCTAGTTTGTTAGTCTTTTTTTTGGGGTAAATATGAATCAATATAATAAGTTGTATTACTGTACTGTGAATTGCTTTAAGCAGGCCTCACACTAACGGATATTGCGCAACATGTGGCGAAGCTCGTCAACATGCTCCAGTTAGTGTGCGGGAAAATCCGAGCAATTGCGACACAAGCGTCAACTTTTTGCTTTGCGTGTGACGTTGTTCCCTGCTGCTGACTATTGACAGTTGACCGGAGAATTTGGTGCATGCTGCTTTGTTGTGTTATTGTTTTAGACTATTTTGGGAGGTCCTGGTGACAATAAACTATTTTAGGAAGAATTAATTCAAGCTACATGCTTATAGATTGGAATGTGAAAATTAATGAATATTTAAGCAAACATTTGAAAGACGAAACGATGCTTTTTTTGATGGAAAAATGAAAAAATTCGTTTCTAACGGTAACAAGACGTGTGCTACGAAGAAAAAAAGAGCTTGCCAATCTCTGGAATAATTTGTGCCCTTCACAATTAATTCCTTTCCATTGCCAGAAACTTTAAAGTACACTTGATTCTCTCATTTTAGTATTTTGTTTTTAATCTTGTGGCCCACAAGATTCAGAAGTACAAGATGCGTCGTAATCCGTTTGTATGGCGTGGTAGTTGTCGTCGTTGTTGTTGGCGTGTCAAATCAACAATTTTTCAGTTTCATCAAAAACGGTTCAAGTTAGAATATTCAAATTTTCCTATTCACTCGACACTTCTTTAGGGCTTTAGGGTGAGATAAAATTCAAATATACGGGGTGTTTTGTATAAAATGTATTAAACATTAAAATCAAAATTTTAAAACTTGGATTAAACGATAGGGGTTGCAAAAGTTGATTGAATCGGTTTCAACTTTTTTGTGTTGTGGAGAACTGTCGCCTTTCGAACCCTGTTAAAATTCAGGGAGATTGGAAAGGGGCAAGTATTTTTTCAAATGCCCATTTTTGGAACTGAATAACTCTACAACTAAAAGTCTGATCGAAATGGACCGTTGAATAGACCATCTGGAATACCTTGTTTTTGCAATACATCTTCCTATACCTGAATTTCCATGGCTATTCCCAATCCTATCGTTCTATTCTTAAATATGCCAGTTGTGTGTGGCAACCATATTATGTTGTTCACAAGCAAAAGTTGGAAAGAGTCCAAAGAAGATTTCTTAGGAGAATTGCATAGAAATTAAACATACCCTATGATGAGATCGATTGTAATGAAATAATGAAACTTCTTAATCTAACATCTTTGGAAAAAAGAAGACAATTTTCTGATATCTCAATTTTTTATAAAATTATTAATAACTTGTGTGACTCTCCTACTCTCCTTACTGACATTGGTTTTCGTGTTCCTCCGGTTAATACTAGAAGTGTAGAGTCCTTTTCAATGTTGACTATCATAGAACTAATTATGGTATTAATTCACCGTTAAATCGAATGTGTAAATTAGTAAATGAAATTTTGACCCCAAATAATATAGATATATTTTGCGATAATCTGAACATATTCTCAGGTAAAGTTAAAAAGTTATTGTATGAGTGAAACACTGAAATGTCTTGGTTCAATGACTTTTATTGTTGATTTGTTTCTATATATATTGTGATTGGTTTTAATTTAATTTTATACCACTTGACACTGCTTGTCCTTATACTAATAGTTGTAATTATATACCTAAATGTAACCTAATTGTAAATGCTAAATGCGTCAATAAAATTTTGATTTTGATTTTGATCCTACAGCAAGAACTAGTTTCAGTTTTTTTTTATGTGCAAGAGCAAATATTTCTGATATAACTTTCTTGATAGTGACGGTCGTACAGTGTCTTCTCAAACGCTTAGCATATTCGCTAGGGAGTAGCCGCTTTAGTTTGCTTTGCTCTACGTTTAGTGATTTTATGAAATCTTTGGTTTACATATTTGTAACATCATGAAGATATTATTAAACCTGGCCGCACACCCCAAATGCGTTGGAGCACATTTAAATATTACATATGTTTAAGGATGGCGATGCACGTTTACATATATTTAATGTAATCTTCATCTTGTCGCAGCGCATTTGTGGTGTGCCTGTTGTATGCGTTTTAGATGTGCGTTGGGGAACAAAATTGGTGTGCATTATTCGTAAACACATTTATATAAAGGGTATCTCATAGGTCATAGATCAAACTAAAAGGGATAGTCCACTTTGGCAAAATGAGAAAGAATTCTTAGCAAGCTAAAGATGTTAAAGTGTTTTTATTAGTAACATTATTCTGCGGCTGTCTTTCGGAACAAAGTAGCAATTATAACAAACATGCCTTGAACTTGCAAACAGTAAAGAGTCGGACGGTTCTCGCTGCTTTTAGGACTTTGATTGTTGCGAATTACTTTACCCTTTTCGTTTGATAATTTATGATTTGTGGGATATGTGATATATATATTGGAGTGGCTTAATTAAAGCTGATCTTACGCAATCTTACCAATACTGTCATTACTTTGTAAAATCGTGCTTCATTGCTTTTAGAATTAAGCATAAGGTCACGCATACTGGGGTGTCGCAAATTGTGATAAAATATGATTAAAATTATTCAAAACGGTTAGAGAATCGTGGAACTTGGAAATTAAGACGACTCATTTAGGTGTTCTTGAACACATCCTGTATGTACTTAAACCTACACAAGCAAAAAGTCTAACTAACCTCAACTAAAAGTTACAGTGATTTAATTTGCCTACAAGTGAATATACCTTTGTCTATAAATATAAGAAACTATCTTAAGAAGTTTCCTGGATGTATACGATTCCTAGCTTGGGAGGCAACCTATTTAAAACTTTTCCACATTCTGCTGTGTTTTGGAATAATTAAGTCATTAAGTCTTCATGCCAGATAGCTGTGGTTTTTCTCTGAAAGTGATCATTGCTTTAAGGTGTGTTTACATTATTTAAGTATGTTGAATTTAAGCGATTTGATCCCTCAAATAACCTCTTACGTGTACATAAATTAGAAGATACAAAAGAATTATAAAAATTTTCTACAGATTGATGATTTACTTAGCAAACGTTATAGGCAACATCAGTAAAAAAGCATAATGCCGGGTCACTCTGGATAAAGTTAGAAATAACTTTACGATATCCAGCATCAGAAGATTCTTACATATAAACTGTAATGAATATCTTTACAGACTATTGCAATTGAATTAAAGAGTTAAACATGTTTCAACTCTGAATCCATTCAACTAGCTTGATTAACTAACTCACTTGAATAATGTAAATGCGGATTTACTCTTTACGAGTAACAGTGTAGTGATAATTTGTTGATATGGGAACATCCTAATTCACGTCAATGCTAGCTATCATTTCATCAGTATTAATGTAATTATTTTGTAAGGCCTGCTTAAAACATTTTATGGTATAAATCATTTATGGATGGTGCTCACACACTTGTAATAACGGTCCTTTGTAGTCCTAAATTTTGATTTTCTCACGTTTTCTTTATAGACAAAAAGCTGCCGGGCAAATCAAAAGAGGAACAAATAGCCGAGAAAAAAAAGGAACTGGAAGACAGGCTGCTAGACGTCAACCACAAAATCGGTCCTAGTAAAAAGGCACCTAAAAAAGGTAAATATTTGTTATTTATTTATAAAAATAATTATATACAAACTGGGATTATGACTAAATGTTGGCATTGAACTATAATAAAAATAATTATCTAGGTTAGTCGTCAGTCATACAACTTTGAATTTTAAGATAAAAGCTCTAGACATGCCTGTATGTTTATCTCTTGTTCCTGAATTTTACACTGCAAAAACGTCATTTTAATTGATACAAGTGTACAAATAATACATAGAAAAAACGCCTAAGAAGAAGAATCTTAAATATTTTGCACAAGAGAACGAAATTGTTGCGAAATATAAAAGAGAAGGAAGCTTTAAACAAAATCAGGATAGCAATGATGATAACCAACCTCTCTCAGGAGATGGAAGCGGGAGATGAAGTACTTTGTGCTTACTAGCAACCTTCTCCACTATGTAAACCCCATTACATTAAAAATATCAATATAAAAATTTGCTTACGACACGACATTACTACGCAACTACACAATGACTATCGTAATGGTAATGTCTACAATGATACAAGATGATTTTCACTTGCGATATGCAGATATTAGATTACATAACTAATAACACAAAAGAATTTCAAAGAATGATTATAAAACTGGATGATAATGAGTCGACAAAAATCGGACTAAACACAAAAACCATGTGAAACTAACAGGAGTGCAAACAAAAATAGAGTAAGGAGCCGAATATAGAGGGTGACCAGAAAAAGGAGGTCAATCCGTAACCCCTATATTCTTTAAGCAAACAAATGTTTCATTATTTTGAACCCGCCATGTTTGGGATACAGGGCATGGTGAAAATTAATTGTTTTATACTTTTTTCCAAAGATACTTACATGAATTATAAAAAAACGATGACCAAATTATGTTTGAAAACTCCAAAATTGATCCTCGCATAAGAAATATATAGCAACCGAGCTACATTTATATTTGTGAAGTCTTTACATGACCTCTTTATAAAACCCAACATTCTATTTGCCCTACCTGTAATGTTCCCAAAGTGATGTGAGAAAGATAATTTGCTGTCCAAAAGAACTCCGAGATCTTTTACATAGGAGACTTCAACTAGAGGGATGCTATTGATTGAATATTGGAGAGGGACAGTACTCATCAACCATGAACTGTTTATCAGTATTAAGTGACATTCTATTATGTTCACATCAAGAAAAATTATGTCAACATCGTTTTGTAAGGCTCTCATATCGAATGAAGATGAGATCTGTCTAAATAGCTTGAGGTCATCAGCAAACAACAAGCAATTCGATGATATTAGGTGTGCAAGGTCGTTAATAAACAAACTAAATAAAAGGGGGCCCCCAAGTGACAACCTTGGGAACCCCTGATGTTGTCTTAAAAGGGTCAGAAAGGTAGCTATCCACCTTGACCTGTTACTCCTTCTCATACAGGTAAGACACGATCCACGATAGCAGATGACCAGACACTCCAAGACTTGAGAGGTTTGATATAGGAATGGTGTGGTCAACTTTATCGAATGCCTTACTAAAATCGGTGACATTCGTGACCCCTTGCAAAGGAGCTATACAAGTAATTTGAAAATATAAACAGATTGTTATCCACAGATCTCCCTGAAATAAAACCATCCTGCTGATTGACTATGAGTGGCTCAAAGACACCTGTGAGAACTTTCTCAACACAGTGTTTGAAAAGCTTGGGAATAGCTGATAGAATGCTAATTGGTCTATAATTGTTAATTTCATTTTTGTTACCTGCGTTAAAGATGATATGTGGGAAATGTACGACAATTTCCATTTCTTAGGATTAGGAACAAAACAAAAGTGAACGATGTCTCCACAAAAGTGGAACATTGGGAGACTATGAAATGATAAGCAAGATAGAGGAAGGCCACAGATGATTTGAAGAAACACGCTGGACTACGGTGAATGCAAAGCGCCCACAATCGAAAAAAACTAGATAGATAGATAGATAGTTACCATACCGTACCATATATCATTACCAATATATTGTTTTTTTTTCGTTTCAGACGCCAAAGCAGATCCGTCAGGAGCAGGCGCCGGCCGCATGTCCTCCTCGAGCTCCAGCTCGGACAGCGATAGCTCCTCCTCCTCGCTCAGCAGCAGCTCGAGCGATTCAAGCGACAGCGAAGCAGGTTAGCCCTCTCGCCTCTCGCGAAGACGCTCTCTTGTCGTAGGCGCGCGATCTCCCCTCGAACTGAGACTGTCTGTTGTCTGCAGGGACGTGCCCCTGTCGATGATTTGTTAAAGGCCAGAATTTATAGATGCGATAAGGGTTATTTTGAAGTTGGTTATGGGGGTGGATACGGCAATATTAACGGTTTATTTGGACGGGTCAGTAGGTTTATGGGGGTAGTGTTCAGCTTTTAGGGACTTGGAGGAATCCGTGCACATACACTTACTTGGTCTAAACAAAGACTGATCAAGCGGAAATATGTATATATCTATTCATTTAAAAAGCACTTCAAGTTACAAGTACTCTAAGTATTAATTATTTGTTGGATTTTGGCCTATTTCTTGGTGGAGGCTTTTGACTTCGGCCTGGTTTTTAAAAGCTGAATGCTACCATAAGACGCGAATAGAACACAACAGATCAGACGAGATTATATAGCGTCAAGAACCTTGTACATACCGATTTCGAAACGTCTAAATGAATAATAATACAATATTCGACACGAACTATTCATCTGTATAGAGATTTAGTGCCATTGCATTGCTCGTGATTATTTTGTCGTCCAGTTTTTATTATTGAATAGTTTTTCTATAAATGGTTAAGTGTTAGATATATTTCGCCTGTACTAGAGACAATTATTTGGGGCAAGGTTAGCAACTTCCTTCCGATTTAACTCCTGACTTGGCGATAATAATATAAAAAATTGATCGTTGCTTAAGGGTCGTCCAAACCTGGTGTAAGGCAACATTTTACATTAGATGTTGCATTATATCCGTCTGGGCGGATATTACTCACTTAACAAGTCTTTTGGAAGTATTTTTATGTCAGGACTTATGATGATCCATACTTTTTCAAAGCAAAAGAGGTTCACGAGTACGCTCCAATGTTTTTTGGGGGCTCAGATCTAAGGGATTCTTGAGAATATACCTCCGGTAACATTTTGTATGTAACTGTTTGAAAATTCTAACTTATCAAAGGAAAATGCGTAAGATCCTCATTTTTTAACACTTTGTTTCTTAACCATAAAGGATTTTAAAGGAAGGGGCTTTTTTCTTATGACAGCAGATGTTCAACGGGGGTAGCAATTGTAATTGACGTGATATCTTACCAATGAAACACTTTTTTAACAACCAGCGAGGGGCGGTGTTAGATAATTCCACATCACATTGGTGCATTACACAGTAAGGTACAAAAGTGCCCATTCTAAAGACACACAATAAAGCATACGAACATAATACCAAATTTTAACTGCGGTACGAATTAGTGATGCCGCGAGACGAGACGAGACGAGAATTGGCCCATTCTCGTCTCGTGAGGCGAGAATTTTTTTTTATCTCGTCTCGACGAGAAACGCGTTTTTCTCGCTCGAGAGTGCCATTGTCTCGTCTCGTCTCGTCTCGTTTTTTCTCGTGAGTAGGGAATCATAAAAAATATTTTTTTATACGAATCTTAAAGGGGGTAAATATTTAAAAGTATCTGGTCGTCTCGCAGAAGGGTTTAATATAAGTCGGTTTGTTAGGCATGTGACTTAGAAACTATTTTTCTTAGATCAACAAAATATTGCAAGCGGCCATAAGACATAATTCACGTAATGTAATAGGCTTGGCACCGAGGTATTTTCAGTCCAAAATATACGGGGTGGTAAAAGATACAGAATGGAGAACGATTTATAATAATAATAATTGATTCATAATGGAACTACCCTTCTTTTATTATTTATTTTTTGGCATAATTCGGGGCATAATTAACTGCAATAGTTTGGAAAATATTCGACTAAATAAAGGGATCAGCCCAGAATGTCATCCGGGGAAAAACCTTAATTTTTTTATTACATTAATAGAAAGTGCAAGAGAAAGAACTTAAAGAAGTATTTCCGAAAATGCTCTATTTGACATATCAATCTCTCATAGTTTATGAAATATTCGGACTAAATCGCGGTAACATAAGATAATTATTGTGTCCTTCTTTTACATATGATTAATACAATGTAAACTGTAATTGGTTTAAGATCACCGCCGCTACAACGTTTTCAATCGAAAATGCTTTCTTTCAGATTTGGTTAATTATTTAAAAATGTCAACTACTAACCATAGACAGAAGAAAGAGGCTAGAATTTGATTCTGTTCTCTTGAATATCTCTTTTAAGGTAAATGCCTTCACAATACGATAGAGTGAGAACGTTAAACACATTATTTTTCTGTCTATATATTAGGAGATACCTAAAATTCAGTGTTCTAACAAACGAGAAAATTCGAGAAAAAACGAGAAATTTCTCGACGAGAAACGGTCTTCTCTCGTCTCGTCTCGTGACTTCTCTCGAGAAAAAAATTTCACTTCGTCTCGTCGAGACGAGACGAGACACGAGAATTTCTCGTCTCGGCGGCATCACTAGTACGAATTGGGGAGCTGCCACAGTTTGGCGCTGGGCATGTGTTGTTTTAACATATTCAGGTCTAGAACTTTTGGTCCTTACTATGTAAAGTCTCTGTAATTACATACTCAAAAAAAAAACGCCCCCCCCCCCCCCTAAACATTGTAACGTCTTGTGAAATCAGGGCTGACAGCGGATTAAGTCGCTAAGCACTTGGGGAAATACTGTAAAAATAATTTTTAGGACATCTTTGATGAAGTTGCTCTAATGCTTGGTCAGTATTTCTAAAATAACTGACATAGATAGTACGAGAATTGTTTTATATATTATTTTTATTTCAGAGACTTCTTGTATATTATTATAATATAATTGTTTTTATTATGTACTCGTAAAATATTACTCGGCTCTTAGTTTGAGGAACCAAGTTTCTTCGTAATTTCTAAAGCTACCAACAATTTCTAGTATTAATATTTATTTATCGGTAGAATAGCGAAGCGTATATTTTTTTGACCGCCACTTTTGGCGGTTGAAACTGTCAGGATATACCGGGATTTAATGGGACATGGCGTTTTTTTGGGGGGAACCGAAAAGAAGAGATCTTGTAGGCTAAGTTAATGAAATAAAAAAAAAAAGACTGTTTTTCCTAAGTAATACTGAGTTTACTAGATTTAAAGTTTAATTTATAAATGCGGTTA
Source organism: Polydrusus tereticollis (assembly GCA_963920685.1). Taxonomy (NCBI): domain Eukaryota; kingdom Metazoa; phylum Arthropoda; class Insecta; order Coleoptera; family Curculionidae; genus Polydrusus; species Polydrusus tereticollis. The sequence goes on along the minus strand of OY987332.1, from coordinate 10,555,029 downwards.
AATACCAAAAAGCAAGGGGGTAGGGGGCAATTAAAAAAAAAACGTCATATTTTACGGTAGTAGCGCCTGCCTTGGCGAAAACTGACATACATTTAAACCTCTGTTGGGTCCGGCAACAGCAAAGACTTTTTTAAAATTTTAGGACATTTTATAAATATTATTCGTACATATTTTTTAGCTGTTTTTAATCCTCAAATATCATCCTCGCTCTTCTCCAGCTGTCTATGCTGTATCATTTGATACCAGTTTCAGATTATCTCATTATCTCTCGGTTCTTCAATGTTTCTTTATGTCAGGAGAAACTCCTTCGACATCCATTGATTAACTATTTAGCTCTATGGTTTGCAGAAATTTGTGCATGCCAATTTTAGTGCCTCTCTACTATTATGGGATGGGATTGGGACCAACAGGGATCCAGTCTTTTGGTAACTTATACGTCTTGATCTTGTATGTGAGTCGGTTTGTCAATACGTCTGTACGTCCGTAATAATTTTCAAGAAAAACTCGTTAATTGTCAGCATCTCAAAGTCCTTATGTATTACTACATTCATAATGTATCTGAGCGCGTTCGCAATGGTTTTCTTTCCGATCTACTTATGTTGCACCATAAGTTAGAACCGGACTGACTAATACCTTGTAGAGGTCGACCTTAGTCCTATTAGCAAGTCTACTCCTCCTGTTAAGCAAGTTTTATTTTAATATTTGAATTTTGCCTTTGGTCGAAAATATGTCCCAGGTATTTCACCTCCTGGTACCAGTTCACTTGGACTCCATTGACCTGTAGCCTTGTTTCTAGGACTCAAGCGAATCTTATAAGCCGAAAAATCATTTTTCCAACTCGATTATGTGACGCTATATCCGGCTATATCATTAGCGAAAAGATAGAGCTGCGTAAATCGTATCTCGCGGAATATCGTGAGTGTAAATGTTGCACAACATCAGAGAGAGGTGAGCCTTGCGGCACTCCCGCCCTGATGTGTTTATTCAAAGATGTCTGACCATCCTTACTTTTTTCTCTTGGTTTCTAGCCACATGACTGCCCAATTCAGCTATTAATTATTCTTCTTTGCCATATCCAGGTATTTGTTTTACGGCCTCTAGTGCTGTCAAGTATTCTTCTTTCTATGGTTCTTTAGTTGACTCTAAGTTCAGGTTAGTTCAGTTCCAAGCATACTCTTTATGTTTTTCTGTAGCACTCCAAGCTTGTCAAATGTAGCCTGGAAAAGACTTATTCTTCTTGAAATCTTCGAAGTCTGGTTTTTGTTTAGTTGTATATTAACAGCTACCTAAACATCTTTCAAAAGTCATGACTTTGATTGTTGTCAGGATCCGCATAGTCTTACGCTCTTTTGCTGTTCTGTTGACAACAGTATCATAAGTGATTGAGGCGTACTCCATCTCTTCCAATGCTAAAATAAAAAGTTCCGCAGAAATTGTGTTTCTCCACCGTATCTGATCGGCATATCATCGATCATTTACTTGTGCTCGCAGGTTCTCGTTCTATCCAGGGATCTCAGAATTGCCCGGATCCCTTACGAAATGCTGCTTGTTGGACTAATTGGCACCAGCCCATTTTGTTAGCTTATATAAATGTGAATAGTAGGATTTTGCCAGTTGTTTAAATTTCTTCCTTCGGGCGAGTAGGATTCGCACAATGTCCAGCAGGACTTCCCTTCCCATTTTAATCATTTTTGTGGTAATTCGATCCTCGCCTGGACTTTTCCTGGTTTTCTTCTGGTTTAGTATAGGTCAGCTGAGGTTCGTAGAAGTCCTAAACCCTGAATGTTTTTTTTCCTATTGCTGACTTCTTTGTTTTTTTTTATTTTAATCACTTTTTATCTGGTTTAAATCAGGTTTATAGAAGTTTTTAACCACAGCTAGGATTTCTTTTGTATTGCTGCCTACCATGCCTTATTTGTCTTTGATTTTAGTCACTTTTTGGAAAGTCTTCGGTGCCGGACCTTATATGCATACAAATACGCACCTTAAAAATTGGCAAGGGCTGGGATGTATTTTATTAATTGATAAATCGGGCCTCTATGAGACGAGTGCCAGTTTTTTGACAAATCATCATCGTTCGTTCGTTCGTTCTAGCGGACCTAAACCTCATGTAAACACAGAAGATAGTACAAACCCATCTTTGTAACTTTATTGTAACAGTAATACTACTTGTACATTAGATTTGAATACGAAGTAGTTGAAGAAGTATAATCAAAAATATAGGCCCCCGATAATAAGTTATGCTGTTTAAAGTTTATCAAAATGTTGTTTTGACAAGTCACTTTTTGTTACAACAAATTTCATTTTTGTAAGTGGCAACATCTTATTTGATTCTGGACATTCTCCACATAGTGGACCTAAATTTTAAATGTACCATACTCCTAATATTTAGGTATGATTTGGCTTTACTGGATTTAAGGGGCCTAGTTTCGGTGAACCTTTTTCACATATTTAAAATGCTTGGGCTTCTCGAGAACTAGTTTAAATAATATTACACCACTCAATGAGCACTGCCATTAAGCCGTCTTTAGCTTTCTAGCCATGCGGTGTAAAGTTAAAGTTTCAGTGAATTGTTGTAAGTGGGCGTAAATTATGGAATACGCCACTGCAGAATAGTTTCATTATAAAATGAGTACATGGTTATAAAGCTCTTAAATAAATTTAAGAATATAAGATCCAAGCACATTCATAAATCGTACTAGTTTTAGAAGCTGTGGCTAAATATTTTTCTGGGCCTATGAAGTATTCGACACTTCTGAAATACACTTTTCGTATCGCAAACGGTTTAGAATATATTACAATAGTGATCTAATTTATTTCACTCGCATCAATTCAAAATCTAGTAAGGCCAAGTCATGGTCATGAACTCGAACTTTTGGTCCCAAAATGAGCAAAAAAACACCTCTGTCATTTTTACCCATCAATTGAAAAACGTTCTGTATATTTCATAACTTACACTTAATGCTGTAAGGGACATTCTTTAACTATTATAAATTGCTTTGAAATGAAGTTTGCAGTAGTAACAGAAAGAGCCCGTTAAGATAACAAAATTGTAGTATATTTCTTTTAAGCAAGTAACATACGGTTTATAATTTGTTTGTTGTAATCAAAAATCCAATTCTAGTCCAAAAAAACGGACATTATCAAACACCATGTTATTTGTTTAAAGCTAAACTTATTGTGTTTCGCTAAAAATGGGTCTGGAGACATTTTGGGGTTAAAGAATTAAACGCTAATACCCTCAGAATGTAACCCCGGCCCCCTTTAGCGAACGTATTAATATATTATCCCCCCTGGACCAGCCTTGAGTGCATTCTAGTGATGGGAAAGCAGCAGGTACCAGCCATACAGGTCTTACCGCAACTATTTCTCGTTTCCGTTAAGTTAATTTCTCTGTTGATAAGTACACTTGTCGTTGGTTTAGTGGTCGCATTTAAAAAGGCAAACGCTACATTTAATTATGCAGACAATGTGTGTGGCGGCTTTTACTTACTATTTTTTTATGTAATTTGTCGTTTTTTAGCGTTTTAAGTTGGTATTTCAGTTCGGGTGTTTTAGGGTTAAGAGTCCCAACACAAACAGGGTAACTTTTGATAAAAATAATAAAGGGGCCCTGGTGTTTGAACTAACCAATCATCTGAGGTGTTAAGTTATGTGGTTAGTCGGCGTTGTTTCAACGCAGATTTAGCGCATAACCTTTAGGGTTAAAATATGTCACTATAAATTAGGAATTGAAAATTGACATGAATTTTCCAATTTCTAATGTAACAACGCTCTGTAGAGCGTATAAGCTGCAATAGTAATTAAACACATACTTAAGAGTATCTTTTCCTAACTGTCATGTCAATTTTCTAGCCGTGGTTAAAGGAAGCTCGTCTAATACATAATATAAAAGTCCTGAATTGATGCCAACAGAGTTGCGAAAGATCTTCCAAAAAAAAAAAAGTTTAGTCACTTGCTTATAAAAGCATCATTGATCTAAGATACTCAATAAAAGTGTCTAGATACTGCAACTAAGTTGACTTAAAAGTATCTAAGATACTCTTAAAAGTAACAGGAGACGTGCCCGTGACGTTGGATGTTGCTTGGATACTTCAAAAGCATCTAAGGTACAAGTTACTCACAGCTCTGCTCACTGTGGCCTAGATCTTTCTGATTTATAGTGACTTATTTCTACAGTAAGTGTATATTAAAGTGATGCACTAATAACGCAAGTCTGCAAAATTTACCTTTTTATAAATTGTCTGCATCTAAAGTGTCGAATTAATTTGGTATTCATTTTTGTTCCATCACTTAAGGTTTTTGAGTTTAAATGTTAACGTGATAATTAAAAGAAAAATCTACTTAAAGCTAATTAATACAAAGTGCGTTTTAAAATATTGCAATAAACCTAATTAAATATATTACAAATGCTTTCAGTACTTCTTTCTCATTCCTTCAAAGCTTCTTTTTCACTTTTCTCGGTTGTGTTCGCTAGTTGCATCTTCTCGATTCAACATTCAGCAAGCTTTGCTTCGTTACCTTTAGGAATATCTTCCCCTGTTCTTCTCTTAAAAGTATCCAAGTGTGATTTTAAAAAGTAATTTTTTAGACTCTGTATTGTATTCCAATTTTCTGAATTCTTCCTCTTAATTCGACTTCTTCACCTTGGCCTCTGTAGTGATGCATATTTTTGACAAGAGATTTAAAACACTCCTTGCTTCAGCAGTGCCTTTACAAATTGAGTAATCAGTTCCAACGGGAGGAAGAAAGATCATCCTAAAGGCCAATATTTTCTTGTCCAGTGTCTCTCTTATGTCACTCACACAAAAGCATGGTAATTTGGTAGATAAGCAAACGTTTCGTTTCTTTCTCTTGACCACTGACTCGGTTCTTCCACAGAAATGTGTGCCTTATCAGGATTTCCTGATTTACAATTACTAGTCCCAAATTCTGTTATCCTTGGTTTTTTTTTTCACTGAATTTTCCACAGATATACTAATATCGAGCGATTTGTTACAAATTCTTTGAACATTGAAGCCATTTCCGACTTAAAAGTGCGAATAAGTTGAATGATATTTATAAAGGTGGGAGAGGACTTAGCAAAAACATCTGTTGCGTCAGCTGTTGGCGAATTTAAGTTTCTAGCAGTTGACAAACTGTTCGGAAACATCTACCTACTTAGTGCTTAGGCAACGAGGACGATTCTTTACTCCCTAGAGCTTTAAATGCCTTGTTCTTATAAGCCTCATTTTTCGGGATTCTTTATTCGGAATAAGTTCAATAAAGTTTATAATTTTCTCTTCGGTTATGAGACATTTAAAAAAAAACTGATGCGAACTCTACCGATTCGTTTTAAATGAATATATCGTCGACAATGGCGCGACCATTGAGCAACACATCATGTGTTTCACAACTGTTGTTAGTCTGTTCCCACCTTAAAAGACTTTACTTGATGGATGTTTTACATTATAACTTTCCGACGATTTTAGCAGTGCAGACTTGCATAATGTAGATTTTGAATATGAAATAATTGTTTCTATGTGGATATATAAGTATTCCCCGAACTAAAATACCAACCGTTAAAATTTGCTCGTAACTAGTAAAAAAATTGGTAGTGGTAACTTGTATGGTTTGTAATTTTCACAAAAAAACTTGGTTCAAAAATTGGTCACCGAGCTGTCCATTCACATTGTTTGCACTCAGGCAACACTTAAACGATTTTTTCAAACCCCGTTAAGGTAGGTTTCGCTGTAAAACACTTTATAAACAGTCTTGAGTTATTTATGTTTCTCATATCATCAGAGTATTATTGTTAAAGGACTAAAAATGAATATATTGATATACAGGTCTGGCAAATGGTTAGTGCAATGAGCAGCTTAATTGGAAGGAAAGACGTAGTGCACTAGTCAATAAATAGAGGTGGGTCGAAAAATTGATTGCAACCTGAGAACTCTAACCATTTTTATCTGCGCTGTTTCCTTTCTCTTTGTTTGACTTATAAGTGATGCATTACGTTCTCTTTTCTTTCCGTGAAGTGGCCGATTGTAATCATCATTTGCCAAACCTGTATACAACATAACAGAACGAGTTTACGTACCTTTTTTTTTTATATAAGGCACGATACATTTTCGGGCATAGAAAAAGTTATAATTTCTGTTTTATATTATGGTTTCTAATAATACTATGTATTCTTAATTTATACTTTAAGTACGTATTCTATTAGCAGTATGGTTGTACATACTGAAATCTCACGCAATGAGTTTTATATTAATCACTATTTGCACTTATATATTTAAATATCTTTCATTTTTTTTTTATACAATTTTTTTTATGTAATTTTCCTCCAGAAGTTTAATATAAATATATTTCTACTGTCATTTTTGTTCTTTTTTGATTTTGTTGCTTTTCTCCTGGGTATGGGTCTTGTAAATAAAACGCTAATTGTACATGGTCAGCTAAAATCTGGGCACTTTTGTATTATTAAGAAATTTGACGAGTTTTAGTGTCTAATCTCTTCTTGCCTGTTAGATGTAGTGTTTTTGCTGCTGCTGAACTTTTTAAGTTTTTAAGCCGAGGACAAGTTTGTAATATATTACTATCCGATACAATAAGAGTGTTAGCCTAACTACTATGTCTAATATAAATAAAATTTATTATTAAATTTACTATATGTAGTGCTTTTGTTACTCCCCAACTAAATTGCGGTAAGACCTAAAACCTGATCCTACTAGCGTAAATTTGGCTCATCGAACAGTATGGCTGAAGCCTTACTTAAAGTAATGGAATTCCAGTAAAACTCTTGTTGGCAAGAGACGGACTGCTTTATTGACAAGTAATGCTCCTAAGGCGGGTCCAGCTCTTAGGAGGTGATACTGAGTGATGGATTTTTTAGGTCCTGCCAATGCAAAGCAGACGAAAAAGAAAACCTCGGCCACCAAAAAATCTCCGAACCCGTCTGCGAACCACAGTGCTGTCCCAACCGCGGTGGTTAGTATTTCGTCGAAAGTTAAGGTTAATATTAGTTTATATTATTTCTGTTTTAAGGGGGTACTTACTTTGACGGTAAAAGGTTGCGCAAAAAGTGTATTAAGTTTAAACTATCCCATTAAGATTACGAACATTTTTGTAAAAATAATTCTCTAGCGATAAAATTTGTTCTTCCACCACTGTCTGTTAATACCTTTTGACCACTTACTGTTCTGATAGAGTTGTCAAGTTCTAAACATTTTATTGTTTAGAAAATGAGTGTCATTGCATAATACAGAATTAGAAAAAAAAAATTACAGCAAAGAACCTAAAAACTGTAAATTTAAACTAAATGAGAGACGTTCTAATTCTAAACATGTTCTCATTCTTCTTTCTACATAATCGAAAACATTGGTGAGCACATGAAGGGAGTTCCCAATCTCCTAAAATGTATTTGTAATTCTATAGTCTATTTCAGAAAGGTGTAGAGTAATTAAAACTCATTAGGTATGCAAAGGGACTACAGAGTGACCCAACGAATATTTAAGCCATAATTTGGCATTGATTTCATTGCAAAATTCTTTCTTTTCATCAAGTGCAGGTAGTACCACCGGGTTTGGGTTTTGCCTATTGTTATCCATTCACAAACACTGAAAATGGTGTGACAAAGACGTGCCCCTTGGATATACAGAATAAAAATTAGGCATTATGTACATAGTATTAGCTACACTTATTTTTTATTAAACATTTTTAAAAAAATACATTATAAAAGTGATTTACGGTTATGCTTTTCCCAGACAAAATCTATATTTTTTAAAGTGGTCCATAAAAGTTTTCTAGCTATAAACGGAAAACTGTCATCCTGGCCAAGCTTCATTAGAATCTTATCTAGGGTGGGTACTTCTTTTTTAAAATAAAAAAAGTGAACATTTCTTCGAACTACACTTTTTTTGTCTTCATCAAGGACTTTTACTGGTCTGCCTGGAATTTTCTTGGGAGGCTCCACTTGACCTGCTGTCTTTCTCTCCCGCAATAATTTAAAAACGGTGGACTTTCCAACTCCAGTCATTCGGGAACATCGGTCGACAGTTTCTTGTACAGTAAAATTCGGATAATCGTATTTTATGCAATCATGTACATTTAATAGTTATTTTATGGTACAAGTGTGTTATGTTATATATAAGTCACGGTGAAAAATGTTTAGCCCTCAAGGCCGTAGGCCGAGAGGGCTAATTCCCGAGTGACTTATATGACCTAATACACGAGTGCCATACAAAAATTTATCCAACACTTGATGATATTAATAAAAAATTGAAAATTGTATTGTCTCAATGTAAACTGGAAAACCCTGTATTATATTTTAATTGACATATTTTTGAATGACAAATTTGACACGTAAAAGTAGGCTAGTGTGATTATTGTTGTTATGGAATTGATTAACAACAAAAATTTGAAGAGAGTAAATCAAATTATTATTTTTGTCATTTTCGATGGTGGTTTTTCAAAATATAAAAAAACTCCAGCCGAAATTCAAAAAGAAGCTGATCTAGCGTGTTCATTTATTATTCCCCACAAGTCAAGAGATAGTTATGACAAAACCTTCAAATAATTTATCGACTGGTGTGATAAAAGATGTGCCTGCGTGAGTTATAATCATAACCCACTAGTGAGTTATGGTTATGGTGCTATTGGGCCACTGTGAAGGAATTCCAATTTAACGTAAAGGCATCAACAGTGTAGCTATCTGGATCTCTTAACCATGAAACAAACTTTTTACACTTTGCGTTTTGTCGACCCGCAAATAGATTAATGGTAGGAGTTTTGTATATTCTTATAATGCGTTTAAAATGTACATTATTAAATTCCCATTCTGTTGCTATGTTCAAATTTCGTGACTCTATTTCCGCTTCAATATTATTTTTTGAGCTTATATATGAAGCAAATACAAAAATGTTTCTAATTTCGCACCATTGCCAAAGTGCCCATCGCTTTACCTGCTCCTGTTTGAAATGCTATAACTTTGTCACTTTTTCTAATATCAACAGAAAATTTGGTAGGAGCATTTTTACACGCCAAAGTAAGTACCCATCCATAAAAGTATAGCAAAAAAGTTTTTACACTTTAGATGACGGTCAAGAATAATATTTTTCCAGCTCCTGTATTTTACCTTTTTAACTTCCTGGGTTAAAAATGACATTTTCGAAGAGGAAGAATACACGGGGATTGAAAAAATGTTACTTATGTTTGTTGTCTGATAGTGTATTTAAATTTAAAAATAAAATGAGGTTAATTAAACAGATAGCAAAAATACAAAAACTAAGTTTAAGGTAAGTAAAACTTTCTGTTCATCTCGCTTATAAACATCATATTAATAACCTTTTTGCCGAAATTATTACACGGAATCGTCTTTACACAGCCTCCCGCTGCTACAACAGCGCAGCAACAAAAACGGTCTCCCACAACGCTAACCGTCGCGCCCATTACTATCTCGACCGCATCTACCGTCATCGCGGCCCCGCCTCCACTACAACAACAACCGCCCGCTACCAGCGCGCCCTCTATCGGTCCCACCGCATCTATAAAACCAATTCCAGCTGCGACGCCAGTGGCCCCGCCTACCGCCCGAAAACAAATCACTAGCGACAAGCCACCCACGATACCATCGCCGCTCCCTGCGCAGCCTTTAACTGCCGCCGGGGGCGGGACTAAAGTGGGCGTGGCGCACCAGGGCTTAGCTCCGTCCCCGGATAAACCGAAACCGACTATTGTGTCGCCCGTGGCAAGTGGGCCGCCTCAATATACTGATCCGATCGAACAAAGTCTGGCTAATTTGGAACAGGAGATGGTTAAAAACGAACCGATGGATACTGTATTGGCAATGACCACTATGAGTCAGGTAGGAATATGGTTTTTAGCAAGATAAATTTGTATGTTGTCATATATTATATCCAAAACCGTATTTCCATTTCCTGACATTCCTAGACATGATACGGCTAAATCCCACTCCCACTCCCAATTAATAACTGCTTTATAAACATAGAATCCGTTTTACACCATCTGACCAAATTTCCATTTATATGTATTTGTTTAGAGCAAACCAATATTGCCTCCAATTAACATTATGGCATCCAACATGCAACAGCACCATGCCACAATCACACCCAACCCATTAAGCCACACGATGGACATAAAACCATCCTTGGGCGTGGGCAATCTGGGCGGGATGCCGCCCAACCCATTAGGCGGGCCCCAACATCACAATTTACACATGGATCAAGACATGCAAAGCCTGATGCATCAGGTAGGGTTGGTACGTTAAATTTTTTTTACTAATATTGATGTCGCTAGTAGTACTAATCTAATAACACATAATAAGCCGTTTGGGGATAAATTAAACGTTTTCCATTACCGTTCTGAACATTTATAAAAGGTATTTCTACGTTTTAGGGCCACCCTCATTCCCAACACCCGATCCACTCGCAAAATAACGGCTATAGCATGAAGCACGAATACGAACCATCCATGAACACCAACAATAACGGAATGTCATCCATGGGGGGCCTACCCATGGAACTATCCATCCCCTCGATGTTCGATCCCCTTCCCACACACATGAATAACGCGCAGCTCAAGAAAGAGGGCGCGCTTAAGCCGGAACCGCCCGAATTGTACGGTATGCCCGACAAGAAACCTCCCCACGGAATGAACGATCACAAGCAGGTGCCGCACTACGCAAATGTGGGCGGGACTGGATACAAGGTCAAACCGGACGTTAAGAACGCTAGCTCGTGGAGTAGTTTGGCCAAGGCGGGGTCTCCGCAAAATAACGCCTCTGGTGCTAGTAGTAAGCAACAGGTTAGTAATGTCAGTTTCACAAGATGTTGTTGTTTTCCGTAAATTATTAAGTAATTTTTATAGGTTATGGATAGTTTTAAAGCTTTTCAAAATAAAGCGAAGGAAAAGGCCGACAGAGAGAAACAAAGATTGGAGACGTTGGAGTTGAAAAGACAGCAAAAGGAACAGGCGGAGAGAGAAAGGATGAGGCAAGAAATAGAGAGGCGAAGAGAGATGGAAGAACAAGAGGCGTTGGAGAAAGCAAGGTAAGTTGAAACCCGTTTGTCTTTCGGTAAATATTAATAATAACTATGGAGCGCCCGATTTTGATTGATGTGAGTGAAAGGAGAAAGCAGCGCGACAAGACATTTTTTCTCTAGCCTGTAGCACGTTGTTATCTTCCGACTCTGTACAGGTTGTTATAAAATGGAAGCGAATAATGCTTTTTTTTTAATCTGGTGCTCGATTTTGTTCAAGATGTAGCCGAATTTCAAGGCATGACTCCCCTTTCAATTCACGGACGTTCCTTATTCCTTCTACTAACTAACTAACTAACTAACCCTGTAGAACACAAGCCCATGTACCTATAACAAACTATAGTAGAGATTATTTAAAAAGACCGAAACCCCAATAAAACGTGCAACAAAGAATACTACAGGATATTCTTTGTTTTCATACAAATCAAAAGCAATAATTTGTTTGGTATGCAATTCCTCTTTTAGCTTTTGCCGTGTGACATACTTATGCGTGGCAATCATATTGTAACCTACGTTCCTTATTTGAGTTTCCCTTGCCTCAGTTAAATACCTTATTTTTGGGGCACGCTTTTCTCTATTAGCCTAAAAAAGAAATTGAATAGTATGACTACGTGTTCTTTTATTACTTTATAATTGAATATTAATACTTATATTAAATTACAATCCTTGTATATTATATTATATAAAAATCGCATAGTTTTTTGGTCCATAAACGTCTAATACGCCATCCACTGTGGGACACCCTGTATTCGTATGTGAATAAATTTCAATGGTTACAGTTTTCTCACTAATCTTACAGGCTGCTGAAGTGCATTTCACAGCTGAAATTGGCTGAAGGCTATTTTCTTTTTCATTTTGAAAATACTCCAAAACATTTAAAATAATTTTCCGTGTCTCAGCGTTAAACATTTTGCACGAAATATTCTAAGTCGAATGTCAAATCAAATCAAATCAAATCAAATCATTTATTGGTGTCAGTACACATCAAAGTATTTACACAAGTCAAAATTATTTAAAATATAAGTAAACTAATAACTACTGACAGTAAAGCATAATTCAGCTATTTACAGCACTGTTACAGAAATAAAATAATATTACAAAATTACTAGATACATCAGACAGAACAGAAAAGTTTGACGTGCTGCAATAATTGCAAAAAGACTATACTATGACACTAAAACTAACAGAGTTTGTAAAATGCTAACACTAAAACAGATTAAAATATAAAATTTAAAAATTCGTCACAACTGTAAAAAGCATTACTTATTAAAATCTCCCTGACTCTAGTCTTAAATTGGGCTTTAGGCAGATCTTTAATGGTTCCTGGTAATTTATTATAAAAATGTATCACCAGGGAATTAGGACCAGTCCGACACCTTTCGAGACGTAGGGAAACCGGGATTAAGTTACCTTTATTTCGTGTATCATAGGAGTGCTGTTCGTCGTGTCTGGAGAATAAACCCCAAAATTCCTCGCCCGTGCCTGAATTTTTGGGTACCTGGGAAAAGGTTCTTTATTCCACTTTAATTTCTCATACCTGACAAGAGGGGCAATAGGTTGGTACTTGCTAATTTCATGCCTATGATTTGTTTAGAAGAAAGAAAGATGATTAAAAGCTGTAGCTTTGTTTGTTGCAGGTTTTATTGCCCTTTCGGTCTTTTTAAATGATCTCTACTATACCTTTATACTACCTCCCTCTTCCTTTAGCTATTAATCCAAAATTGCCATATAATGAGCAAATTATAAAGCCCAATTTAACGATCTCTAAGATTCGGGTCTGCTTCAGAACTATTAAATTTGAAACTCAGTGGTGACTGGTAATAATTTGTTAAACCTGTATATTATGTCATATTCCTCCTATAGGAAAGCGGTGGCTGAAAGAGAACAACCCATACCCACGCCGAGAGTAGAAGAATTGCGGTCTTCGCCGGGAGAGGGCAGCACCTCGCCTGGTTCTCTCAGTTCTGGTTCGGATAGAGTATCGGACAGAGAAAGGCAGAGGTTACAGGAACAAGAGAGGAGGAGACGAGAAGTGGTAAGTGTATTATTGACAGGAATAATGTCAAATTTATTGTGTATGAAACTTATTTTCAGATGGCAAACAAAATAGATATGAACATGCAAAGCGACCTAATGGCGGCTTTTGAAGGCTCGTTATAATGCAAAAAAGGCACTGCAGGTGTCGCTAGTGTGTCTAGGTGTATTTAAAACACAGTTGGTCCAGAGAGATGTTTTACAGAGAAAGAATATCGACTTTTTTTATTTAGACGCTCAAAGATTTTCGAGATATTTTCATGCTTCCTTTATAGATGTGCGCGAGCCGCGGCTTGACAAAAGACTTTGTTAGCTGACTCTCAGCGTGTGACCTTCTTTTCTTTTTTTATATTATGGAAATAATAGTTATGTAGATTTTACTTACAGTGTATATAAAATATTAAATTTAATATAAAGCGATACGTGTACATAAACTTGGGTTTTAGGTTTAAGTTAGTAAAAGGCAGAGGTGAGTCGAGACCATTGAGTGAAGGAAAGTTAGGTTTGGGTCAGAGGTCAACTAACCGTTGAATTTTGCTTCATTTAATAGCACTTTTGAGTTCAGAGACGATGCAATTTTAAAGCTGGCATAGTTGCGAATGGCGAAAGGATAATCTGACGCGCCAAACTTAAGGTAAAACCAACCAAAATTTGATTCGCAACTACATCAGCTTAAAAAATTGGATCGTTATCCAGTCTCAGGAAACTTTGCACTTAAATTAAGCAACGGTGTTTAATGGTTTCAGCTAAATTATGTAATTTGAGATACACTGAACAGCAATATTAACGCACCACTAAAAATTTCCAACAATTTTGATGTTATGTATCTTCTAAACTTATTGCCCGATTTAAATGATTTTTTTTTGCACATGATAGGTTTATCCTTTAGGAATATAACTGTACTCGCAATTTTTGTTAGGAAGTTAATTTTCATGGTATACCGGGTGTAACAAACATGTTGTTTTTTTCCCAAAATTTGAAACGCCCTGTGGAATATTCTAGGATTCGTACAAGTTTTCTCAACGTTTAGATTTTTGGTTCAATAAGTTGTGTTCAATTTTAATGAAGATAGACGATTTTATATTCTAGTATACATTTCTATTAGAAAATCATAAGAAGTAACTTTAAAAAAATGGCAATAGCAAATAAACAGATTAATAATTATGTTATAAAAATAAAGATTAATTAGTAGCGTGTGTTTCCGCCGCTACTTGTAATAACGGCTGCACATCGGCGTGATATACTCATAATTAAGTTTTCAATTTGATTTTGTTTAATTTCATTCCAAACTTCAACAACTATCCTTTCTATGTCTTGCAAGGTTGCTGGGGGAGGCCGACGACGTCTTAATTTTCTGCCAATAACGTCCCACATGCTCGATTGGGTTAAGATCTGGACTACGCCATGGCCAATGGAGAATCTGAATATTTACCTCTTGCAAATATTCAGTTACGATACGCGCTACGTGTGGTCTTGCATTGTCGTGCATTAACAAAAAGTTATTGCCGATATAAGGAGCAAAAGGTACAACGTGCTCAGATAAAATATCAGTAATATACCTTTCGCTGTTTAACGAAACTCCACGTAGAGGAACAAGATCTGTCCGCGCTGTTAAGGAAATTCCTCCCCAAACCATCACAGAGCCTCCATTAAATAAAGTTGTTTCACGTATGTTGCGTCGGGCATACCGCTCGTTTGGTCGTCGAATCACTCTTAGACGTCGATCGGAGCTATACAGGCAAAACCTAGATTCGTCCGTAAACAAAACATACTCAATAGTCCAGTTTACATGCTGCGTAGCTCTAGCTCTACGCTGATTTGCGTTTAATGCGGGGCCTATCGCTGGTACTCTAATATGCTAATGCTCGGTTGGATGTTATGAACGGCACTAAGTTCGATTAAAATATTTTTTGACGTGGTAAATCGTTTTCTTAAAGCACGTAATCTAATGAAACTAATAACTGTAGTGACTCAAGGCCTGCCTTGCCCAGGTATGGTAGTCATTGGTTTCTCTGAAGCGCTGAACAACACGGGATATTGTAGTATGGGTAACTCTCAACCTTAAACCAATGGCATGGTAGCTCATTCCTTCGACATGTAAAGTCACTGCTAAACACACTCGTCACGGGTCAAATTTCTTGTAACGCGCTCCAGTTTCACCCAACAGCGAAAAGTCAAAATTTATTAACTTACTCGATTTCAAACAATACTTAAATCAAATTGAAATAATTTTCAAAAATACAAACCCTGCTGACAATTACTTTGACATTTGCTCACATGGCCTACTTATGTTTGTTAATCAAGGTAACCATAAAAGTGTGATTTATAATTAAAAAACAAGCCGAATTAAAACAGTGTCTATCTTCATTAATATTGAACACAACTAACTGAACCAAAAAACAAAACGTTGAGAAAACACGTGGCTCACGTTAGAATTACTATGCAATATTGTACGAATCCTAGAATATTCCACAGGGTGTTTCAGATTTTGGGAAAAAAACACAACATACATACACCCGGAATACCATGAAAATTAACTTCCTAACAAAAATTGCGAGTACAGTAATATTCCTAAAGGACAAAGCTATCCTGTGCAAAAAAAAAATCATTTAAATCGGACAATAGGTCTAGAAGATATATAACATCAAAATTGTTGGAAATTTTTAGTGGTGCGTTAATATTGCTGTTCATTGTATTTAAATGGTCCCTTATTCAATAGAAATAAACATACACGTCATTAAACTTTTATAGATTGAAAATTTCAATATCACTGCTTAAAAAAACGTTCGACCTCTTGCCCCAAAGCTAATTGTTGTTAATTAATTTTATTACTGTCATTATAAACTAAAATAGGTACAAAAAACGAATTTTTTTATTTAATAAATGTATTTCATTACCTCATTCGTTGATTTTTATACATAAATAGAACGCGGTGTAATGAGCACGTTTTCAGATACTCAAATCTAGGATTAATAAAAAGATACAAGTAAACACAAATATATGTATTAAGTAAAAGAGAAGGCACAGCTTTAACACACTTCTGTTCTGTTCAGCCTTTACCCAGGCAATGCTTACATATCCCTGATTGGTTGACTGAAACCAAACGGAGGTGTAGGAAGGTGGTTTGGGTGGTACTTAAGAGATACTGCTGATATACTATTAACGCTAGCATGGGCGCCATCAGAATTTTTCTTGAACCAGGTGTAAATCTCATTGTGAACAATCATCATCGGTTCGATGTTGTGCTGCGAAAGAATTAACATAGTACAATAAGTCAAAATTGGTAATATACTTTTCCAAAGCACATACACCTCCGATCTTCTGTTTGATATAGCACTTAGGATATGTTTGCACTTTGCTGTTGCTGAATCGAGGTATCTTGTCTGTGACTCTACGAGCACAAACTAGCCTTCGAATAGGGATATTTATCACATACTTCTTTCCTTGTAGTTTTATCCAGACCCCTGCTCACCTATTTGCAGTGTCTTGATGTGCCGTAGGCTTGAGCTAGCAACATACTAACCGGATCTATATGCTCTGGTTTACTAAGGTTTTCTACATAGTATTCTCCTGTCACTGGCCCAACAACAGTCCCTAACTTATCTGAAACTAAATAATTCCATCATCGGACTCTTCCTTCTTACTGCAGGTGGAGCTTGCCGAGCTTCTATTGGAGTTGCGAGGGATGATCTGTTTTTGTTCCTGCGTCTATACAGTGTGGTCATTTAAGTGTAAAAATTTTATTCTTGATAAAAGTTGGTTGCAAGTCAAACGGCGTACAGGGTAGATCAAAAAATATAAAACTTTTACAAGAATAAAGTACCCCTATTTCAGAAACTTCAGCAAAATATTATTAAGATAAGTTGTTTAGAATTAAGAGTTATGCATAGATTCATAAAACGAAACCTCCTAAAATAAAAAAAATATTTTTTTTTGAAAACATTAATAATTTCCCAAAAAATAATATGTTTTTTATATTCACCGTAAAGACCCTTATAAATTAATCAAAATCAAATCAATTTCACATATCTTTATTCAAGTTCAAGCATATTTGTAAAATTAACTTGAATTTTTAATTTACTAAGGAATCACAAACTTCATGGTTGTTGCAACGACATTAAACACATACAAATTAATCGACAAACTAAAACATTATGACAGTTTGGTGGCATTATTAACAAAACAATGAATGCAATATGCATGCGTTTAATGCAAACTCAATAAATACAATATTTTTAGACGTATTTGAATATGGTGCCAATGTTTTTGCCAATTTTATCGTCTCTGTATGTCCACCTTCTCCGTCAATGCATTTAATTGTCCGATCATAAAATTCACTAAGAGTGGATCGCAATACACTTGCTGGAACATTTCTGCAATGAAATCGTATCAAATTTTCAAGCTCCCCAACATTATTAAACGGTTCATCCTTATAAACTTTTTGCTTTAAATATCCCCATAAAAAAAATCTAATGGGATGAGATCTGGCGAACGAGGAGGCCACCGTGGATCGGTATTTCGTCCTAACCATTTATCACCAAATTCCCCATTTAACCATTCAGAAACAATTCTAGCAGAATGAGAGGGACAACCATCATGTACAGGGTTATCCAACCAAGACTGGACAAGGCGATTTTTTGACTTTTCCTGTACTTTTATAAAAAAAACTGAAATAGCCATCTTAAGTCATTTTCTCCCGCGAATTCGAATATCTTCAGCAAAAAACAGTTGAACATCAAACAAAAGTACTAGGGGTCACTTTGATATTTTGGGATGCCGTATTTTTAATGAGCTTATCCGATTTCTCATATAAATTTTGATCTAAAATGTTGGATTTTTAATTCAAAAACGCCTTTTTTCTTCAGTTTTAAGATCGGAAAAATTAAAAAAATTAAAAAAAAAAAAATTAAAAATTAATTAAATCCAACATTTTAGATCAAAATTTATAAGAGAAATCGGATAAGCTCATTAAAAATACGGCATCCCATTTAAAAAAATATCAAAGTGACCCCTAGTACTTTTGTTTGATGTTCAATTGTTTTTTGCTGAAGATATTCGAATTCGCGGGAGAAAATGACTTAAGATGGCTATTTCAGTTTTTTTATAAAAGTACAGGAAAAGTCAAAAAATCGCCTTGTCTAGTCTTGGTTGGATAACCCTGTACAAACCATAATTTATGTCGTTCTTGTATACTCATATTATCCAAAAAATCCGTCAGCTCGTTTTCCAAAAAATGTAAATAGGTATCACCAGTTAGGTTTTGACGAAAAAAAAAGGCCCTATTAATTTGTCGTTAATAATACCGCACCAAACTGGTTTTTATTGTCAATAATAAAATTTGGATTTTCGTCCGACCACCACCTACAATTTTGGAAAGAAACAACGCCATTTGTTGTGAACGTGGATTCATCCCCAAAAAGTATGTGTCTATGGAAATCACGTTGATCTTCTATTTGTCCTTGAATCCATATGCAGAAATCATACCGCAAGTCAGTCTCGTCTTTGAAACGTGCAAATAAACATTGGCTTATAGGCATGGTATTTTTGTTCTTTAAGAATCTTCTTAACAGAGCTTTTTTTTATACCCGTTTAAGCATACATTTCTTGGGTGGATCTTCTAAGGTTTTCAACAACTGCTTGAAGTACTTTTAATTGATTTTCTTCGGTACATACAGTTTTGGTACGTTCATTTTTATATTTATAATCTTAAGACCCTGTCTGTCTGTTTAAAATTCTGCTTACAGTTGAATAGTGAACTTGTTTATCTGAATAAAATTTTCTGAGAAATCGGTAATAAAAAAAAATCCCATATGTTGCACACTTAAATGACCACACTGGATAAATGTGATTATTGTCTCTAATAATGCAAGTCTTGTTACTTTGTATCACATTTCGGGGCGGTGAATGCCCCCCCCCCCCCCTCCCCACTGCGGGCGCCCATTTCTATTAGACCTGTATTCTTTTAAATCTCTTTTTATAAGCTGTGTGACTTCTTTTTAGGAATTTCCCCCTTTTTTTCGTTCTTCCATAAATTATTACTAAAAAATATGGGAAATAATTTTCAATTCTAAATGGGTTGAATAAGCCTTCTATATTACTTAGGTAGAAACTTTAATATTTTTATAGTAAAGTTACTTTTAATTAATTAAGAGCAAAATCACTCTATAAATATCGATTTATTTTAAGAACAATGTAACAGTTGAAAATTGTTTTCCTATTTCTCGGTGAGTATTATTTTCATGATGCACAAAGGTTGTTAGAAAAATCAGACACGTTAATTATTTTCTTTAAAGTGAAATTTAAATAAATTATTTAACGTAAATATTAAAAACATTATGAACTGTGTAATTTTACTAACTAGTTATAGACAAACTATTGTAGACAAAGATATAAATAGTAAAGTGAGTGGTCAAAAAGTAATGAAAGCTTGGCAGCTTTTAAATTTAAAACGTCTGAACAGCTTATCGCGAAAACTAATTTTGTATGCAACAAGTCTATTGCAAAATTTAGAAAAACGATGGCATTACACTTTAAAAAATGAGCCTTGTTGCGAATTGAATCAACCTCTAAAGGAACTGACACGAGGAAGAATTATTGCCAATGTCGCAAATGCTGTCCTTATTTTTAACTGTCTCTTAAAGTTTTAAGAAATGTCCAATCTATAGACATGTCTTGACAAACTGAAAAATATTTATTACTCTAACCTAACTATACTATTAAAAAAAAATCAATAAATAGACTATTTAAAAATTGACTAGGCGAGATAAGACTGCAGAAAATATTTTTGACAACTTAGTCCGAAGAAAATACGGTGTATGGGAAAAAATTAAGGTTAATATGCCTTAGCATCATTTAACCCTGATAGGAAGCTATCTATATATCTTACATTTTAAAAAGACATCTACATAGGTATACTTTGTATAAACGTTTTATAAGTAATTTAAGACACGTTTAAATGAAAATAATGTGCATTTGCTTTGTTTTTGAAAATCTGGTAGATTCTCACGGTTGTAAGGAAACTGACAGATGGCATGGTTGAGTGCAAATAGAGCGGGTAAAACAAAGTCTAAGTAATTTGTTATTATAGTTGAAAATAATCGTCCTTGCACCTTGAAAACCAAGTTTAAAGGCTATGAGATTCGTCTCCTTCGTATAGTTCTTTTTTGTTTACTCATTGATTCAATTAAAGTCAATAATTCCCGTAATATACAGCCCAAATTGGACCTACATGGGGGTCTTGAAAACTATAGAAGATATAGAAACAGTTAAATGAAGGAACTTTTTAAGTATACTGGAAACAGGTCATAGTTCGAAAACGGAAACAGACAGACAAACGAAATTTAGGGGATCAATATAACTAATAATGAAGATAAAAATAAAGGTCTGTCTTTACCACCAAATAATAATATTTATAATAATTATTTGGTGGTAAAGACAGACCTTTATTTTTATTTACAATCTCGCCACAGAACATGGACTACTTCTTAAATCTTAATAATGAAGACTTTCTGCGTATATTCAGATTTTCATTTTGGACCTTCATTTTAGGGCACGTTATACCAACTCTCATATATTATACCTTGTACGTTGTTAAGCTTTCGAATAGATTGTTTTAAGATAAATTCAACTATACCACACTAGTTAGGTTTCTAAAACAAAAATGACTGAAGTGAATAATAAAATAAAGAAGTTTGTTCCTTTTTCTTTTCATCAGACCCAATCATTGGACGCGTTTCGCCGTATTACGGCTCATCGGCAAGACTCTAGAGTCTGACGAAAAGAAAATGGACCTTACGGTGCATTTCAATATATAATAAAATTTTTGTGTTCAATGTTAAATTGTGGCCTTTTAAATATATTTCCCATTCTGTTAGAAACTGTTTAACCAAGCCGCCCTGTCAATGTGAACCTTTATATCTTGAGAGTGACCCCACTAATCATTTGTTTTGTGTAAATATATGCAGCTTTGTCTTACCCTTGACGGATCTTAATTTCTTCCGTGTTTTCATCGTCGAGTCTGACATGAGCGACCTTTTTCCAGTATAATTTCGCAATTATTCTTAAGTATTTATCATCAGGTGCAATAGAACTCGGACGTTCTACCATCTTATGATGTTGCACCTGGTCGAAGGCTTTCTGGTAGTCAATAAATCCAGGCGTAGGTGTACAGGGTTATCCAACCAAGACTAGACAAGGCGATTTTTGGACTTTTCCTGTACTTTTATAAAAAAACTGAAATAGCCATCTTAAGTCATTTTCTCATTTTCATTTTCATTATTATTATTATTACTAGGGGTCACTTTGATATTTTTTTAAATGGGATGCCGTATTTTTAATGAGCTTATCCGATTTCTCATATAAATTTTGATCTAAAATGTTGGATTTTTAATTCAAAAACGCCTTTTTTCTTCAGTTTTAAATTCGGAAAATGTTCGTCTACCGTAAGATTAATACCTGATAGATGGATACCCGTTTCACCTGTTCACCCTTTAACCTGCTTTAAAGCGTCCGTCAGTTTGACAAAATAATCAAGTTTCAAATTTCTTTTTAATTTTTACGAATTAATTACAAATAATGAAATATTCTTTAGAAGAACGGCTAAATGTAATAAAATTATATTACAAAAGTGGAGAGAATGCTTGACAAACACAAAGAACATTTTTTGAGAGTTTCCAGAGACACATTTCAGTGGATACAATTCTCAGAATTAATACCCTATTTGAAGAAAGTAAGACATTGAAAGATAAGCCAAGAAAGATGAAAAGACGGAATATAAGGGATCGAGCTATTGTTCAATATTTTACTATAAATCCGAAGAGTTCTATTCCGCAAGCGGTACGAGAAGTAAGGTATGGTCCAGGGCTCCGGAGAGTAAGCTATGGAACAGTTCACAGAACTTTAAAAAAATGTGGTCTAAAACCATTTAAAAAAATATCAAAGTGTCCCCTAGTACTTTTGTTTGATGTGCAATTGTTTTTTGCTGTAGATATTCGAATTCGCGGGAGAAAATGACTTAAGATGGCTATTTCAGTTTTTTTATAAAATACAGGAAAAGTCAAAAAATCGCCTTGTCTAGTCTTGGTTGGATAAACCTGTACACATCGTTGTAATAATACCGCTGAATACTAAATAGGGCTTTACGTGTACTAATAATTGTATTGGTGATTAGAGTCGAATTATTTTGAGTAACAACTTGAGGAGATTGCACTTCACACTGACTGTCTCGTACTCCCTATGTTTTAGTTTCGGGACTTAGGTCCTGGTGCTTTACCTTCTTTACGCCCTTTTTGATGCAACGATCTATTGTCACTCTCTGTGCGTCTGTCCATAATCAAATAAGATATTAAGATTATTTTTGAATCTACCAAGTTTTTCCTAGTCCTAATTTTTATTTTATGGCATTCATGGTTTTAAAACCGATAAGAACAGTCTGAATCCTTTTAAAAATGAATATTCACTGTGTGTCCCAAAAAAACTAATTATTGGTATATTTGAAAAAAATTTAAAAATATTTATTTTATGTTAGTATCTACCTAGTATTTTTTTACTAATTTTTAATAGCGTTGATTTCTATCTAGCCGTAAATATATATTTCTTAGCAATAATAGGATATTTTCAATGTTTTTGTGCTAAAAACTGTTAGATTAATTTATTTTGTTATTTGTTTTTGCACTAGTATTCTTTTTCTCAGCGTTTATTACGTTCAACTTGTAATTACTGTAATATATTATTGTGTATAAGTAACGATAAGTTTGCGAGAACGCGTGTATGGTATTTGTCTATTCCCTCTATCGTAAATAGTCATGTTATTAATCTACCTAAAGTTATACAGATTTTATTTGATAGGGTAAATTTTGCGCAATTTAGACAGATCCCAAATCATATGACGCAAATAATTTCATCTCAATTTGAAATAAGAGAATTTTTCACATTGGCCACAGGCCTTAATAATGTCAGCATAAAATAGTAATGACCGTTCAACCCATCAGCATTAGTGCCACTTTAATACCATACCGTCGTCGTCGCATCTCCTACTAATGGTTTAATTTTTTGATTATCGATCCAGAGATATTTTGTCAGTAATTTCTGAATGTTCACAACCCCTCTTAAAGCTGAAAGGTATCCCATCAAATAAACTGTATAATAACTTTTAATATCTTTACAGATGAGAACTTATTAACGCTATAAAGTAAAAATACAATTTTTATCATTGAAAAATATATTATATTAAATGATCCACCTTTTTATTTATAATAGAATATTGTAATATAATACTTTTTAATGTTTGGCTGTTATTATTATTTTCTTCATTTATTTTTTAAATTTAAGTCAGAAATAGTGATGTTAGAATAAATAAATTACGATGTATGATAACAATGGATTGTTTTATTTTTTGTTTTCAATCAAACATAAAAAACCCTTAGGTAAAGCCTGTCCAGAGATATTATAAGGAAGTTACACTTTGCCTTTGAATGGGATTATCCAAGGGTGGCCATAAACAAACAATGGATGAATGAATAAATGCAGGTAAATTATGGTCCGTACTTAAAAATTTCTTAAAGTAAACTGCAAACCCGAAAGACGTAATTTCATTATTAAAGTAATAGTTTGGTGATTTTAAACCGATTTTTACCTGATTCAAAATGAGAGGGTTAATCCCATAAAACAAATTATGTTCTAAAGACTGTATATATAGCCACTCTAGTTAGTTTTAAGCGTAGTAATTATTCTTACTTCGTGTGTAATACAGCGTTTGTTTAATCGTGTGCGAGTCATGGAAAATATGTGCGAGCCCAATGTATCTCAGAAGATAACCCCGTCGAAAACCAGAAAACACTTTTCTGTGGAAACTAAGCAAGTTATAAACAATGTTTATTCAACTCTCATTGAACGTGCGGTCAGCAAGCAAGCAGCGTTAGAAGAAACGGCCACATTAACAAAAATTCCAACATCAACTGCATGGAAAATTGTGAATAATCCCATCTTAGCGAGGAAAAAAAGAACCGATACTGGTATATGGAAATGATCAAGATATAATACGCAACGTAAAATTTACAAGTTATACGAGGAACAAAGCGTGCCTACATTAGATTATTTAATTAAGAGGCTTGAAAAAGATGAAATCGGCGTTAAATGTGGCAGAACAACGTTATGGAAGTGTATCCAGCAATGGGTTTTAGATTTAAAAAAATTAACAAAAGACAAGTTTTAATGGAATCCAGTGGAATTCGGGAATGGCGATCCGAATATCTACAGAAAATTAGGATTTACAGAGATCAGCAAAGGTCGATTATTTACTTGGATGAAACCTGCTTCGACACATATGATACCACGAAAAAGGGTTGGGTTGACTCAAGCGGCAAGTGTAAAACAAGCGCGCCATCAAAAAGAGGTAAACGAATTACGATTTTGTATGCTGGATCTAAAGACAGATGGATTCCAAATGAGATTCTTCTCTGGATTACCATGAGGACACCACTGCTGATTTATTTGAAGATTGGTTTAAAAACGAGCTAATTCCAAATATACCCCCGAATAGCGTAATTGTAATGGACAATGTAAGCTACCATAGTAGGCAGTTGACCAAGACTCCCTCCTCAAATGACACAAAAGCAACAATCCAAAACTACATGTATGATAATTAATGACATTTATTTTCAGGAAGATTACACCAAAAGGCAATTAATTGAGGTTTTACAAAGTTTAAAACTACAAAAGGAATACTTCTGTGATAATTATGCAAAAATCTAGGGCATACAGTTTTAAGGCTTCCACCATACCACTGTATATTTAATCCCATCGAACATGTTTGGCACCAACTGAAATCTACCATTCGTCGTAACAATATTTGCCCTACTTTTAACTCCACTGTACTTGAGCTCATAGAAACTGAAGTTTTTAACATCCCTTCACAAAGTTGGGCAAATTCTGTTACACATGTTGAAAAAGTAGAAAAATCCTACATCCATATTGTCAACAAAATGGCGGCACCCATAAGTTTAATCAACTTTCACATGACTCGACCACTGCGCGCCATCAAGAGTCTAACCCACTGTACGCTCACGGTCAAGAACAGTTAAACAATAATCAGCACTTTCTGTGTATAAAAACCGGAGCGTACGATGGGTAAGGCACCTTCGTCTTTCCGACTTGGTCACCTCCCATACCCTCAGGAGTGCTATAGAACGAACGATCTAAGCCCCTCTCCTGATCCCTTCCTGTAAAAGAACACCCCTCAGCAGTGCTATAGAACGAACGATCTAAGCCCCTCTCCTGAGTCCTTCCTTTAAAAACACCCCTCAGGAGTGCTATAGAACGAACGATCTAAGCCCCTCTCCTGAGTCCCTACTGCGAACCTACTATCCTAGTTAACATCCCCTAGTAGGACCCAGTTACGTCCCCTAAACAAGGTCCTCCGGAACATGCTAAGCGGTCTCTGGGCTACTGGGTAAATTATTGTAAAATACTTACTTTTAATAAAATCTGTATTGTTTTTTAGCCGAGTGGTTTTCATTCGCCCCGTTAGGGAAACAACCCCCAAGCCGTGACATATAGCACAAATAATAATTAGAACAGATGATGATGATAGCGATATATTAAGTGAATAATTATTATAAGTACCGAATAATTTGTATATTTTTGTAATCATAAATTTAATTTTTAATAATAAAATAACTTGTAATTTCACATTTAAACATAAATAGAATATTATTTAATGTCTTACTTATTTTTATTACAAGCCATGATTAAATTGTAAGCAAAATACGGACCTGTTCGGCCATATTTCAATTTTACAGCTGGGGTCTTTCCTAATAGGGATCAGTTAGTCACTTTCTTATACCTTTGAACAGACTTTACCATTGCGAAATACTTTTGTTTATTATGTAAAGTGTTTCATACAAGATGTTTTACATGTACAATGTGTGATATATTATTATTGTAAGGTAGAACAGGTATCATCACTTACACATTCCCAGTGGTGAAATAAAGTACTTCAACTTCTTAGAATTTCCAATTCTTCCGGAGTAACATGCATCCTTAGTTGTTTTTCAATTATAAGGTCCTGGATTTGACCTAACTCAGCTGGAATATAGATTGCTGCGTCCACATACAAAGCCTAAACAATGTCAATACACGAAGGAATTAAGAAACAAATTTTTAAACTATAATTACAATCATTACCTTTAACCATGGACATTCTTCTACGGCACTGTAATAGACGTTTCTGCACAATGTCAAGTCAAAGAAACTGTGGACAAATTGCAGATACAATCTCCAAGCAAGCCCGCATCTTCTGGTGCACATGTCACTCCTGGTAATTTTCTTGTAAAGCGATTGCATTCTGTTTTTAAAGCTGCTAGTCAACTCTATGTTATTACCTAGAGAATAATGCCACTTATTAAAACTTTCACTGTATAATATTAGATTTTTACTTGGAGACAAACCAATCTCGGTTATCCAGTGGTTCAAAAATAAATCATACCTGTTATTGTGTCCAGAACCTCCTTTTCAACCTCCACCTTAATCAAATCGCATATTATCACAGTAAAAATGGTGGTTATGGCTCTTTCAGACTTCAGCAAAGTGTTTTGAACCTTCCACCAACCGGTTCCCATGCTTTTTGTCAAGGCCATTTCTTTGCATAAAATAGACAACAAATACAGATTGTTGGGATAAGATTCTATTGCTCGAAACAGTACGTTGTCCAGGATTTTAAATACGCCACTTCCAGGATTCTCCAGGCAAAACCTGAATAAAATGGCACAGTAAAATTCGTATAAGATCTCTTTTTGGAATAGCACAGGGCCGGGTTTTTCTTCTAAGCTTTCCAAGATGTTTTCTAAGAATGTACCACATTCTAGTGGTCCTAAAATTAATAGAAAGGTTCAAAATATAAAAACACTGAAACATCCTGTATTTACTTACCCTTATATAAATATAAAAACCACCCATTACAAATAACCCAGTCGGTAAAAAAGTCAGGCAAGAAATGTTCCAGACAGCTCAAAGTCTTGAGGTCGCCCTGCAGTAAATCTGTGGTGACCATTTTGAACCTCGTTTCGGCCTCCATAAGGAGTCCATTTGTCAAACTATCGAAGTTTCTCTGTAGAGCCAGCTTTACAAGATACTTTTGTGCAGTTTGTTTAGCGTTTTCTAACGGTGCGTCGGAATTTAGCGTCGTTTCCACCAAGGTTTTGAATAGGTTGCATTGATTTGCTTGGCTTTGGTCCCAATTCTGGGCGAGTATAGATGTTGTCTTGTTTATGTTTAAAGCTGTCTCCAGTACTTTGACGCACTGACCTATGTTGCCAAGTTCTTTTTCTATAAGGGCATATTCGATGTAAAATATTTCATTATTTCTGTGTTCTGATTTTTTCAAGAGCGTCTTCACATTACTTTTAATTTTCTTTTTCAGATAGTTTGGCATTTTAAATCTGTTTTGCTTGTCTAAAAAAATTGTTCACTAAAGTTCACTTCTCGATATGCTGTGTGGCATTTACTTACCTAAAATTACCAACAGCCTTTGAAATCTGAACCACCACACATACACAGATATTTGGTCATGGTCCTTGAGGCATTCAGCACAACTTTCCATTACTGATAGAATAAAGTCCAGGTATTGTTCTTGGCCTGGCAGGACCTTTAGATATTGGGGTCCTACAGCTAACCTAAAATTTATAATTCACCATGCTAGAAAGCGTAATTTTCCTGTAAGTTGTACACTTACCTACTTGTATCCTTCAAAAGATTCTCATTTGAAGTATCCACAGGATATAAAGGCATAAAAATAGGCAGTAACGCCTCTATGGAGTCTAAGCTCCAAGGTACATAGTCTAATCCTAAATCCTGCATTGTAGAATGCCTACATGGTAAAAGTGGTACCTGCACAGGAAAAATGAGGGTGTTATGTAAGTATATAAAGTTTACAAGAGCCTATGCGTTATTACCTTGAGTAATGTTAAAATAGTAGCAACTAACTTAAAAATATTCTCAGGCATAGTAATGGGATGAATTAGCTCAACAACATCTTCACTAAAGACTAGTCTTTGAGGATCTTCACATTCCTGATTGCCTAAAACAACCCCTGATCAATGACACGTAAGTTATAACTTAACAATCTTCAGTTTAACTGGTGCCCAGGTTATTGGTCAGGTTAAACTGTAAGTTTAAAAGAAATCCGAAATACTTTTCAAACAACCCCGGTAACGATGGTGCAAATGAACTACTGTCTTACGGGGGGTAGTCGATAAAAGACGTTCGATTTTGGTTAGGTTAAGATTTTGAGAGACTTATTTCAGCCTTCATATTTAGGTTTTAGCGTTATTTCTACGTTGTGTTGTTATATTGAGGTCCAGGTAAGAAAAAATATCTTAGCTGTCTTTTTCAAGCCAGTTTATTTTGAATATATTACGTTGTAAACTCCTTCTAAACAACGTTATTTGCTATTGGTTGGCACTTTCTTTAAACCTATAGATGATAATCGATAGTCAAAGGTTTGATTATCGATAGTTCTTCAAAAATCAAAATCAAATCAAAATTTTATTGACGCATTTAGCATTTACAATTAGGTTTCCTTTAAGGTATATAATTACAACTATTAGTATAAGGACAAACAGTGTCAAGTGGTATAAAATTAAATTAAACTAATCACAATATATATAGGAACAAATCAACAATAAAAAATAAAAGTCATTGAACCAAGACATTTCAGTGTTTCACTCATACAATAACTTTTTAACTTTACCTAAGAATATGTTCAGATTATCGCAAAATATATCTATATTATTTGGGGTCAAAATTTCATTTACCAATTTACACATTCGATTTAACGGTGAATTAATACCATAATTAGTTCTATGATAGTCAACATTAAAAAGGACTCTACTTCTAGTATTAACCGGAGGAACACGAAAACCAATGTCAGTAAGGAGAGTAGGAGAGTCACACAAGTTATTAATAATTTTATAAAAAATTGAGATATCAGAAAATTGTCTTCTTTTTTCCAAAGATGTTAGATTAAGAAGTTTCATTATTTCATTACAATCGATCTCATCATAGGGTATATTTAATTTATATGCAATTCTCCTAAGAAATCTTCTTTGGACTCTTTCCAACTTTTGCTTGTGAACAACATAATATGGTTGCCACACACTACTGGCATATTCAAGAATAGAACGAATCACAGCACAGTAAATCTCCTTAAAGGCAAAGAGATTCTCGAAACCTCGTAGAGTGCGAAAGACAAATCCTAGTAGGCGCATTGCCTTGGTTGTAATGAAATCAATATGTTTAGTAAATGTTAGCTCGGAGTCTAACCAAACTCCAAGGTCTTTAACTAGGGTCTGTCTCTCAAGCTCCACAGAGTCCAAGTTATAATCAAATAAATAAGGATTCCTGGATCTAGTGAATGAAACTACTTTACATTTGTTGATATTAAGAGACAAATTATTACTTTTAGACCATAATAAAAATCTATCTAGATCGTCTTGCAACAGTTGACAATCAAACGGCGATCTAATAATTTTAAAAATCTTTAAGTCGTCGGCAAAAACGAGAAACTGGCAGTCATGAAAAACATTTTTTATGTCATTAATAAAGATATTAAAAAGAAGTGATGACAGGTGACCACCCTGCGGAACACCAGAAGTAACAGATATCTCTGACGATATGTAGTTTTTAATTTTAACAGCTTGTTTTCTTCCAACTAGATGGCTTTCAAACCAGTTGAGAAGAGTTCCAAAAATTCCGACTGCCGAGAGCTTTTTGATTAAGATGTCATGGTCAACACTGTCAAAAGCCTTCGAGAAGTCGGTATAAATGGTATCAACCTGACACCCACTCTCGAAGGCTTCCAACAGTATCTCCTCATAGCATAACAGGTTTGAAACTGTTGATCTTCCCTTTATGAAGCCATGTTGCTCAACAATCATAATCTGTTTAAAAAGTGGAGTTATATTATCTGATATTAAGGCTTCAAATATTTTTGATGTCAAACACATCTTAGAGATGGCTCTATAGTTTTTTATATCTGCCCGATCACCATCCTTGAAAACTGGTGTAACATACGACTTCTTCCAATAAGTGGGAAAAATCCCACAACTAAGTGATAGGTTATAGATTTTACATAAAATATCAGCAAGGACAAATTTACAATTTTGTAATAAAATAACAGGTATGCTATCAGGCCCAGGCCCAAGACTAGATTTCAGTAAATTAATTCTATTAAATACATCAATCACAGATATGTTTAAAAATCCTATACTAACCGACTTATCACTATCAAAAGAGACATTGGATTCCTCATGTTCCAAGTATACCGATGAGAAATGCTCATTAAACATTTCCGATATCTCCTGTGGGTCACCACTCTGATTATGATTAAGAGACATACACTGTGGATAATCGGAGTTTCCTTTCTTTGAGTTTACAAACCTCCAAAAAGATGCCTTATCAGTTAGTTGCCCCTCAAGAGTTCTTATGTGGTCATGGTGTACGGAACAAGACATATTTCTACATTGCGTTCTCAGGTTTGAAAATATTGTGTAGTCATCTAATGAATTTGAATGTTTAAAATTTTTGTGAGCTTCTTTTTTTTTTATAATTAAGGCTTTCAAGTCATTATTCATCCATTTTGGAAACTTTGGTGTTTTATATTGCGAAATATTCTTCACCACTAGTTGAATTTAAGCTTTTATCAACGGGAGTTACATTGAAATTGTGCTAAATTCCTTGAGCATTAATACTAGGCAGGTTATTTTATAAAAAAATGCATAATTCTTTTACTCACCAGTATAAGGTAACCAATGGCAAGACTCTCTAAGCTTTTCAGTTCTTAACCACAATTCGTGATGTGGCAGTTGAGAAGTTAACACCACCTAAAAAATGCTTGTGCTTGACATCTTCATACTTATTTATTAAACATAATTCATATGTACTTATGACTGTTTGGTACTTGAAACGTAATATACACAGCCTACCTCTTCCAACTCCAACAACTCCTTTTGATCGAAATTTCTTTCAACATTAAATTTGCTCTTATCCAAAGGGCTCAAATTCAAGTCTAAATACATTTTCAAAAGGGTCCAGAGTTGCTCAAATAAACCTGCTTGTTTTAGGAATAGCCCACACTGGTACAACATCCTAAAAATATATGAAATTTGATTTCTTTCTAATAAGTTGTAGGTAAATCGGACACCTTAATATGTTCTCCTCAAAAATATATTTTTCCGACATGGTTGTCCTTCTCAACTGATGTAGAGTGGATAGGCACTTGGAATAAAGAGTAAGGACATCTGTTGTATTACAATGGGACATTGAACATTGAGTGGCTTCAATGTAACCTTGCCAAAGTATTATGTTATCTAAAATATAAAGTTAATTAACCTCAATATACTGCAAAATAGCCACAAATTTAATAGGCACACCTTTCTCTTTTTTAACTAACTTCTCCAACTGGGATTGTAGTTCATCAGCTGGAAAAGCAGTAACAGCAACTTTTAATCTTTCCCTTAGTAACAGTTCGCAGCCTGGATTCAACATTATTGCTTTATCTAAAATTGCAATTTTTCTCTCTGCTAGGACTCTTTGAGCTTTAGCAATGCTTCCCTTTCTGTATGACTTTTCAAACTGATATATAACATCCTTAAAAAGGAATTTCTTATATGAAACTTGTCATAATGAGCAGTTCAGTACAAAAAAAAAAACCAAAAAAATTAATTTAGGTACCTGAAATTCAACATATTTTAACCACATTTTAATATCCTCTGGGTTATCACAAGTACTTTTATTGTAGAACCCGGTCAGTTTGGACAGGTCTTCTTCTTGGCTAAAGCCTGTGAAATTGCTATCACGTTCACTAAACCCAGCCTTATCTATATTATGTTTAGTTAGTTTTACTTTGTCTTCACTATCACTCTTGTCTATGCTTTTTTGTTTAGCCACCTTAAAATACCTATGAAAAATGTAATAATGCAAAATAACAAACAGTCATTTACTATACTTAAAGCTAATCCCTCCTTCTCTAAACATGCAAGGACTGATTCTTTAAAAAACTTCTTTACTCGAAAAATGGGTAAAACTGGGGTAAAAAAACTTCATAACAAATCAAGTGGTATTTGGATTAGATGATACTATCTCTGCACCATCCCGGAACAGCTTTAGGAGCTGACTGGGACAATCTGTTAGAATAATTAAGTGATTTTAAAAGACAATGCAGCTAGCAGTCTCATCGTACTTCTCCACCTACTCTTATGACATAATAATAATAATAAAGGTTATACCTTTTAAATTTGTGTTTCTTGTGCCTTTGATATTGTGTCAAGTAATATTTAACACGATATTTAGCTACTGCAGGCCTGGAAATAGTGTTAACATTAAGGTACTCCCTAACACTACTTATATCTAAAGAAAAATCATCAGTATTCTCAACATGTTCAGTTGTATTGTTAATTGGATTTGGGCTTCGATCTCTCTGTGCCCTTTTTCGGTGCTTCCGTTTCTTTTCCTTTTTCCGCTTTTTACTTTTGGGAACTTCCTTGTCTGAGCTACTCCCTTCACATAAGACTTTACTTGATTTCTCAGGGATAGCTAGCCCTAGAAGGGGATCTTGTAATTCTTGTATAGCAATGTTAGGATTAAAACTCGAGTTTTCAAGCCATCCTGGTTTCTCTTGAGAGGTCCGTGCAGCTTCTAATTCCTTTGCTTCTTCTGAATAAGCAGCAAAAAGAGACATAGTATAGATTTAGAAAATAATTTCAGTAATTTTTTTAACTTAACCTTAATAAAAAATTTGACACTTGTCAATGTTGAATAGGGCCTTTGCTACTTATCAGGCTCATGCTGGCTTATAGCCATAACACGACACAAGAGAAAAAGCAACAATTTCAGGAAGGGTAACTTTTGCCTTTTGGTTGTAAATTTTAGAAGAAATTGGCAAAAGTCCAAGCCCTCAATCCAATAATATTTGAATATTTGTTATATTCAGAACCAAGCTTTATTATTCTGTGTGTTCAGATTTTCAGATTCTTGTGAACTCTGCAAGTCTCAATATTAAAAAGCAAAAATTTGATTGTCCAAGATTCCCATGAGACGGTTTCCTTAAATCTCTATACTAAGAAACGAAAAGCCCATTGGTCGGAATCTTTACAATTTACACAAGTTTTTTTTAAAGGTCTTTCACTGTTTCTGTTTCTGCGCTCCGAATACTGCAAAACCTTTATGCATTCGTATTATTTTAAATACTTCTCCCAACAATTTACAAAAATGTAAGTAAATGTTTATAAACGTAGATTTGAGGTCATACAGAAGTAGTTTCTTGTTGAGTTGTTTATCTTTCGTTATTAGAATATTAGTCTGTTCTTGTTTTTTTAATTGATAACCAAACTTGTGATATTTTTCCAATTTACACGATTTTGCATTAAATTTAACTGATATCGGACCAAGCAAAGCACTGCAAAATGCTAAAAATCGCTAGTTACTCCAGGTTTATAAAATGTATTTCCAAACAAGAAATTTCCAGGGTATTCTCCACAGCAACAGAAAACCAGGTCAATATAATTAAGCAGCAGGTTTTTGTAGGCTTTAAATATTAATATATATCTATGTAAATTGCTAAATATAATATTTATTAATAAAATAAACATATATTTTACATTTAACAGTACACATCATTTTTATACACTTTGCATGTTTATCTAGGTAAAAATATTGGTATTTGATTAATGCTCAGCCTTTCATCTCATTTTTCTGGTAGCTATAATCCATAGTATAAACTTGATGCAAAATTTTAGGCTGAGAATGTAAAAGGAAGCCCTTTAACAGACACTTTTGGAAGGCAACACACTTACCTAAGGATATCCCTTACAGAACGTTGCAATCTAAGATGTAAGTAAGAAATATTATTTTGTAAAATTTCTTAGGCTCTATTTATCAATGTCCTGTTAGTAGTAACAGCCAGATAACTTCCATGACAACAATCCTTGGGAGTTATCTCATAGTGTTAATAGGATATTGGTCCTTAATTGACAAATATGTACACAGTAGTACACATAAATATCATCACTTTGCAACCTAACAACAATATGAGTTACATATTTCTACTATTAAGTACTTACTTTTTTGTACGGGCAGGTCAATATTGCATGCCCGAAGAAGGTGTTAAGCTTACAGAAAAAGCAAATATACTTACTACAGAAGAAATTCTGCAGATAGCTGATATTTTTGTTAGACAAGGTGTAACCAAAATAAGACTCACTGGTGGAGAACCTACTGTTAGAAAGGACCTTATTGACATTGTCGGTAAGTGGTTTTGTATGTACCTACTATACTGTTTTTATGCCTGTTACTTGTAATTATACAAAAATTCGTTATATGTACTATTTAGAATTTAATTTCTGTAACACGGTGTTTATACAAAAAAAATTAAATTATTTTGATTCCCTAGCCAATCTCAAATCAATAAAAGGTCTACAGACCGTGGCCATGACAACAAACGGCTTGACGTTGACTAGACAACTGGTTGCGCTTCAAAAAGCAGGTTTAGATATACTCAATGTCAGTTTAGATACTTTGAGTGCAGAGAAGTATGAGAAAATCTCCAGGAGAAATGGATGGAAGCGAGCCATGATGGGAATTGATCTAGCACTACAATTAGGCTATAATCCTGTGAAAGTGAACTGTGTTGTTATGAAAGGTTAGTCACATAAAATTGTTGGTTTACGAATTCTTGAAGGGAATAAAAAGCTTTTAAGTTACCAGTTGTTGCTCTAAACTTTAACTTCTGAGGTGATTTTAAACTTGTTTTTAGGTATAAATGACACAGAACTCTTGGACTTTGTTGAACTAACTAAAGACAAGGCATTGGACATTAGATTTATAGAGTACATGCCATTTTCAGGCAATAAATGGAACGAAAATAAAATGCTCTCTTATAAAGAAATGGTTGACACAATTAAATCTGTTCATAAGGAGTTCCATCCTTTGGTGGATGGACCAAATGATACATCAAAGGTATTTTTAATTACTACCTGTAAAAAACATTAACATTGAGAAAATCTCTTTAAGGCATGGAAAATTCCTGGCTATGCAGGTCAGGTAGGGTTCATAACATCTATGAGCGAACATTTTTGCGGTACGTGTAACCGCCTTAGACTAACCGCCGATGGCAACCTAAAGGTCTGCCTGTTTGGCAACACCGAAGTGTCTCTTAGAGATGCTATAAGAGCCAAGTGTTCTGAGGACGACTTATCAGCTCTTATTGGTGCAGCTGTAAGAAGAAAAAAGAAACAACATGCTGGTAAGTGATGTTATTTAAATGCACAGGCTTTGTTTCCGTCTCTTTTTGTAAATCAGGGTTGGCAAATATCATGATATTTATATAAATATCAAATATCGGATATATATCCGATATATATCCGATATATATCTGATATATATCAAATAATTTTTTTCAGCCAAAACAGATAAAATCATACTTATAGTAGAGCCAAGTAAAATCAAGGAAGTAGATATTTGAGTAAATATTTTTATTAAAACAACAAACAAATTATTTCTAAACAGAACAAGCCTCGGAACAAGCATAAAAGCTAACAAAATAATAATAACAGATATTCACCTAGACAACAGATATTTACCTAGGGTGAATGCCTACAACAAAAAATAATCCCGAAAAAAAAATAATATAAATAACCATCAGCCTTATCAATGGTAAGTCATCGTCAGAATCGATGGAACGTCCCGGTAATTCTTCTGGTACAGTTCCTGCTCAAATCCAATCAATATTTTCTTTTTTATTTGTTTCTATTTGATTAGAGTATTTAAATAAAAACGTTAATTTTCCAGCTTTTTCATTTTCAAGCCTATTGCGTAGTTTCGATTGCACGAGTCCAAATGATAAAAAGGTTCTCTCAATGGACGCGGTAGACGCAACTGCAGTAAGCAGTTGTTCACATAAAGCCAGACAGGAAGTCTTTTTTATTTGGGCAATCCTCATCCTCAATAACAATTCTTTTCCACCACACCATAGGAACTATGTACCAAGCCAGTTAAATTACTAAATAGTGTTACCAACCGGAATACCAACCTAAACCATACAAAATTTGGCAGTAAATTAAAATTTATTTTTTAATAATAAATA
This sequence comes from Polydrusus tereticollis, assembly GCA_963920685.1. Lineage (NCBI taxonomy): Eukaryota > Metazoa > Arthropoda > Insecta > Coleoptera > Curculionidae > Polydrusus > Polydrusus tereticollis. The sequence continues at coordinate 10,518,822 of OY987332.1, read as the reverse complement.
TCATGATATATATCGAGCTATAAATATCATTGATATATATCGTGATATATATCAGTGATATATATCATGCCAACCCTGTTGTAAATATGTTCTTTCTCTATACTCTATATAGGTGTACAAACTTAAAGAAAGTAGATATAAGTTAGTTTTAAGGCAGAAGACATATATTTGTTGTTTACAGGCATGTTCAATTTATCACGAATGGAAAACCGCCCAATGATTCTTATTGGTGGATAGTAAATACATAAGATTTTTAGTTTTAACTTTAAATGAAGCTAATTCTGCTTCTTTTAACTTAAAAAGGTAAATAATATGTGCATTAAACACATAAAATACAAAACATCACTAACACTTTGGTTTTGTGTGTTTTCTGTTCAAACGATAATTAACCTTCATTTCATATACAGTGAGGTCAAAAAATATGAACTCGTATAGTATATAGGGCATGGGAAAACTTTGTTTTTGTAAATGAAGCATCCTGTATGTTTTTAGATTTCTAAACACATATAGCACAGCAAAGATCTGGAAAAAAAAAATTTTGATATAAATTATAATGGAATATTATTGACTCCCTTACTTTCTCCACAGGCTAATTGAAATGAAGTACCTATCATTAATTTGTTTTGCGGGCAAAATAATAGACAAATCATTTTTTTAAATCGAAAGGCAGGTACAAATCTTGATAAATGCATCTACAATTTAAGGAAAATTTCATTAAAAACGGTCTAAAATTAGTAGAGATAATTATAATCAAAGTTTGTTAAAAATTTTCTTTTCCGTTTTTTTTTGTTGATCCTAAACTAAACAGTTTTCGATTATACTTAATGCAAAACAAATTGATACACGTCATACCCTTCGAGTGACGTCAGTTATCGACAGTATTGCCAGCTTGTAACCAAAATATCCGAGTGAGGGAATTCCAGTTTTTTTTTTTCATAAAAACAAGATAAATATACAAAAATTTCCCATAGCTTATATATTTGTTTACTGCATAACCATCAACTTTAGTAGATCTAACACTTCTTTAATTTTGATCTTGCCAAGATCGACCAATGGTATAATTCTGAAAAATCCATGTTTCATCCAAGAAAACGAATTGGTACAAGAATGCTTCTTTTTCTTTAATATATTCTTTCAAAAATACCAGTCGTTTAAAAGCTGCATGGGAAAGTTCCATAAGCCCTCGCCTCAGTTCATCTTTCTACCATCCGAAGCCTATTTCCTTGAAGAGGCTTCTTAAAGAGTTAAGACAACCATCAAACAGTTCTCTGTATTTTAGTTTCTAACTTAAAGTTGTCAAAGTTACATGATGTTCTAAAAAAAGTTACAGATTATGAATAACAGATGTAAAATATTATAACTTTTAAATAATACAACTTACTTGCTTCGTACGTTCCATAAATAGTGTCACGAATAGAACTTATATCCAATCTTCACACATTTACAACTCTCTTTGAATTAGAACGTTTGTTTTAAGGTAATTCTAATAATTTATTTTCCTTAACTGTTGTTGAAATTGCGCTTACAGTGAAGATTTTAACTTACCCAATTATATGAATTCGTTTGTCGAGATCGAAACATGTGACAAAATTAAAGCTGAACATGACACCTATCTTAATCTACTTACCACCAATATTGACTCTGATGTGGAGAGAATATTTACCTCGAACAATGAATGCGAACAAATACTTTTTGACTGTGTATGTTTTTACGACCTTGTTCAGCATAATAATGTATGTAATTCTAATAACGTTAAGTTGGATTTAGTTTTTTCAAACTACTGTAATATGTCTATATCACAAAATATGTCACCTTTAACTAAAGCCGATTCTCATCATCCTGCCTTAATAATAGATTTCTGCTCAGACGCTTTAGAAAATTATACATCGGACTTGCAACTTTTTAAATACAACTTTCATAAAGCAGACTACAATCAATTAAATGATTACTTTGAACTAATAGACTGGAGTTTCATGCATTACAATAACATAAATAACGCCCTTGAAATGTTTTACACTATTTTAAACATAGCAATCGACATATACGTCCCAAAAACAAGAGTCTTGACTTTAAAATACCCTCATTATTTTTCAAAGGAAACGATTGCTCTGATTAATAATAAAAACAGAGCATTTAAAGAGTATAAGAGTACAAGATTGGCTTGTGATGAGTCCCGTTACAAAACACTAAGATCACAGTCGAAAACCTCGATTAAAAAAGATTTTGATATCTTCATTTGCACTACACAAAATCACAGTCTAAATAACACGAAAGCGTTTTGGTCTTACTTAAAATCTCAACGTAATACTGCCGGTTATCCTGCAAAGTTAGAATTTAACGGAGTCGACTCTGGTGACCCTAAAGTCATTGCAGACTTTTTTGCAGATTTTTTCAAGTCGGTATTTACCACGTCTGATGCCACAATCATTGACAGCGCTTCTTGCTTTCCTAATAATAATATAGTTATTTCTAACATAGATATCAACAGTGCCATCGTGTTTGAGAGACTGATTAAGTTAGACGAAAAAAAAGGTGCAGGACCAGATGAAATTCCTCCAATCTTCGTTAAAAACTGTAGTCCCACCCTAGCAGTTCCGCTTAGTTACCTTTTTCAGCTTTCTCTTAGTTCAGGTCAGTTCCCCAGCTTCTGGAGATCAGCCTATATAACTGCTATATTCAAGGGCGGCAGCAGAGGGGACGTAACCAACTATCGACCCATATCCGGCCTTGATTGTATGGCCAAGGTTCTAGAGTCTATCGTTGTTGATGAACTGTTGTCAAATCTATACAACAGTCTTTCAGAACATCAGCACGGCTTCCTACCTGGACGTTCATGCCAGACGAATTTAAGTATTTACTCCCACTATTTGTCAACAGTAGTAGATTCGGGAGATCAGGTCGACTCGATATATTTTGATTTTAAAAAGGCTTTCGACAGAGTAGATCATAACATTCTGATTAATAAACTGGAATCATTTGGCGTTATGGATCCTCTTCTTTCGTGGGTTTCAAGTTACCTTCAAAACCGAACACAAATCGTTAAAATTAATGGAACCATATCCAAGGAAATAACAGTGACATCTGGCGTACCCCAAGGTTCACACTTGGGGCCGATTTTATTTCTTTTATTCATTAATGATCTTGCTAATATATTTACCAATTGTCAATTTCTTTTCTACGCGGATGACCTGAAAATCTTTAGAAAAGTCACCAACGCTCATGAATGTTCCCTATTGCAGCTTGAAGTCAATAAAATATCTGAATGGTGCTTAACAAATAGAATGGAATTGAACATTTCTAAATGCAAGATAATATCTTTTTCTAGGAAAAAATCACCAATCTTACATTTCTAGCTCTCCTCTACCCAGAACAAATGTAATCAATGACTTGGGGGTAATTTTCGACTATGAATTGCGATTTAACGAACACATAAGTTATATTTTGGCAAAGGCTTTCAAAATGGCAGGTTTTATAATGCGCCGGTGTTGGGAATTTTCCAACATTGAGGTACTGAAGTCTTTGTACTTCTCACTAGTGCGAAGTCACCTTGAGTATTGCTGCGTAATCTGGTCGCCACTTTACCAAACTCATGTTAAGCGTATCGAACGAGTTCAAATTAAATTCGTGAATTTTTTACTACACAAACTTAGAATAGACAAAAGACAATTCTCGCATCAAGATCGCCTACGTCTAATAAATGTCGATAGCTTAGAAAGACGTAGAATCTTTCTTACACTTGTATTCGGGTTCAAAATAATCACTAATAACATAAAGTGCTCTGAACTCCTGGCTTTTATAAACATTCGTGTACCAACGCACGATACGCGTTTAAATGACATGTTTTTAACTAATAGAAGCCGAACGGACATCGGTAGAAATGATGTCATAAATCGTATCATGCATCTTTTTAACATACATATACCAACAAACTTTGATTTTAACTGCACTCCGGCGACATTTAAAAAACGACTGATTTCATTAATGTAATATGTCTTCAACAACTAATAGCAAACATGCAAGTAAATATAATTATAATTGTGATTCCGATGTATTTGTAAATTGTTTTAATTTCCTGATTAATGTACTTCTTTTTATTATAACCTAGATTATACCATGGTACTAAGACTAATTTTATTGTATTGTTGTATTGTTAAATATTTATATTAAAATTTATCGAATTGTATATATCAGAACTAGTAGGTACAAGTTGGATTTGATTTCTGTATGTACTAAATAAATAAATAAATAAAAAAAAAATAAAAAAGATATTCAAATTTAGGGCAGCTGCTATACGCTAAAAATTAGTAAAGTAGAAATGAAATATCTAGACCTTAACATACTTTTTAAATTTACTTCTCTGTACTGCTGTGAAGGGTAACAATAGGCATTTGTTGTTAAGTTCTTTCTGAAAATAGCTTCTTAGAGAAGCTCTTAGCCCTTTGCACCGACTATTTAAATGCTTCGGCATTTTTCACAAATAGTAAATAACGTCATCGACAGAGATATGTATGTGCACTTTTGTTTTTCTTAATAGAACAGTTTTTTAATCCTATTTATGAAAATATCTGGAGTTTGTGTTAAAAAATAGACGCACAGTCACACGGAAGCACGAACAATTAAGGTTAGTTTTGCATGAAACGTCAAACGAAGCCAACGAACGAGCCAATAAAATTCAAATTATATTAATTTTTATAAGCTTAAATAAACAATATATTTGGTATAAGTGGGTTCGAATCAAGGAAGAATACTTTAAGTTTGTAGTAAATTTAATATCGCATAAAGTTTTAATACTTTTTGCCCAAATTTAATTTCCTGGTGTCTTTTTACGGATTTACAATTATCATCAGCTAATGACGTGCATCGGATTTTGTTTTGATTCAACTATATAGAGGTTATGTAAATTTATTGCCCTACTATATTTTTTGACCTCACATTTAAACATTCTTTTCATATCATGAAACTCACCAAAACCAATACTTTTACATCCGTTTCCTTCATTTCAGAGTTTGCACCTACCTTAGAAGTAACCAAACGTTCATCACCACTAACACCCACACCATTATATCAAAACCTGTCTCATCTGTTTCCAAGAGCCATGACGCCATACATGACCGTTCGCTTTTACTCTTCAGAAAGACCTTTACGTTCCTACTTGTCTCACATAGACGAAGAAGGGAAAGCAACCATGATAGACATTATCCATAAAAAAGTGACCATAAGGGACGCCAGGGCCACCGCTACCGTCAAAGTAGGTTCGGAGATAACCAAGCTCATCAGCCAAAACGCTGTCAAAAAAGGCGACGTGCTGAGCATAGCTCAGATATCCGGCATCTTGGGCGCTAAAAAAACCTCAGAAATCATCCCCTTATGCCACAACATATCCCTTACCAAAGTCAACGTGACGGCAGCCCTAGACGTTGAAAACGAAGAAGTGAAAATCTATTCGGAGGTTCAGTGCGAAGGTCGCACTGGCGTGGAAATGGAAGCGTTGACAGCAGTCAGTGTTGCTGCCTTGACCATATACGACATGTGCAAGGCGGTGAGCAAGGACATTGTCATCAGTGACATCTGTCTGATAAGTAAGAGCGGTGGGAGAAGTGGTGTGTATGTTAGAGAGGAGGTAAAAGTTAGGGACTATGATATGAGGCCTCTTACTAGATTGTCGCCTTATGTTGGAGCAATGTGATGAATATTTACAGGGAAGATTTTTGATAATGTTTAGCCATAAGAAATCTATTACAGTGTGTCCAGAAATAAACTTAAACATATGGGAACTTACATGGATTTTGATGTTACTCGGACTGCTCACGTAATAATGTGTTTTTCGCACAGCATTGCATCCGGTTCTTCTTCACTAAAGATCAGGGTTATGTCATCTGGATACAGACCAAATGTCAGAGAGTTCGTTTGCATATAATATACAGGGCTCTAGACAAACTTAAGTGGAAATTAAAATTGTTCAGAACTCTACACAAAATATTCTGGTAATGTATAATTTTCCAGTTCTCCCTAGTTTCTTGCGAATTTTAAGACTTAATGTTTTAGTTTTTATTTGTTTATCGTATCATTGAAGATTAAGTCATTTTTATATGATATCTTTATTAATAATTATTAACATCATAAACGTACTAAAACCTACATAAAACCTTAGTTACTCATAATACATTAGTTACCATAATTTAATACGTTAGTTACGAAAGCATAATACGTTAGATACCAAATAATATTAGAACTATTTTTCATGAACATGTAAAACAATATTTTGACAGTTTTCAAATTTGATGGATACACCTTTGTCTTTAACGTCCACGATCTTAGGTATGCCCTCTGAAGACTGATTAATGACCGAGAAAGCACTCCTTTCGATTTCGTGCGGTTCCCCAGTGCCTAATCCACTGCCGGAAACATCGCCGATTTGAATTTTGCGAGCAATGGAAACTTTCTTGGTCACACTTTCTTCTAAATACCCTCTAGCAACCTTCGCCGATTCCCATCCACCAAGTTCTTGTAGATCTAATATATCTCCTCCAGCATTAACAAGAAAATTTGCCGAAGATCTTCTAACGCAGTGACCAGTATACAAATTAGGATTTTCAAGTGAGAGATACTCAGCTATTTTTTGAGGTATTTTAGAGAAGAAATGAATGCCGCAGGGCTGTACCGTACATTTCCCTCTTCTATATGATACAAACAATCTTTGGTGAGTGACATGGTCTGGCCTTAACATTGCGTACTTTTTAAATAAAAGCACAGGATTGACTTCGCCGTCAAATATCACAGCGAAAATACGTTTCTTGTGGGTTTTTGAGTCGGGAATAGTAACAATCAGCTTGTCCTCTAAAACGTCAACATCTTCCGTGGTCATCTTCGCTAATTCATTAGTTCGACAGGCTCCTCCAATTCCAATTAAAAAAGCCATTTTCATGATTAAAAACTTCTCGTCTGAGGCAGAACACACAAATTCGTTGACTTGTTCTCTTGTAAATACTTTTGATTTTTTTGCTCTATATCCAACATTTTTCTTCTTGATGAAACGTATTAAGGCGCCGTATTTGTCGATTTCCACTCTTTCCTTCAGTTCTAAAGTCGCTCGTAACATGGAATATTTCGGCCATAAGGATGAAGCACAGTATTCCTCAGAGAGTTTTGCGAAATACGCCAGCAATACCGTTTCTTCTGCACCTTGAACATGTACTTTGTTTCGCCACTCACAAAACTGCCGATATTCTTTCTATTTTTGAAATGCCAAAATGAAATGACAAAACACCTTGTTTTTATTTTCGCATCGCCGTTGTCAATGATACGATAGCAATGTCCTCGACTATTATAAATCGCATAATAATCTCGTTATATTAATAGCTATAATATAGTTATTATTATTAACTTTTGCAAAAAAATATTTATTTGATTTGATTCGTTATTGGTGCTATTATTGTCATTACAATAAGTTGCAATACAGTAGCTAGGCAGTATTAAAAAAATATATAAAAATCGAAACTTTTTGTCTTAAAATCAAAGATTAGTTTCTTAAAGTTTGTGTACATACTTAATAACACCTTGTTTAAAGCAAGGCTCCCATGATGGATCCAGGAGAAGCAACCCTAATCTTTTCTAGCGTAAGTCATTTTGTGGACATCATGTATATTATTCAAATTTTTCAAAGCTGTTTTGCCAATTTAAGTAATTTTCTAAGTAATACAGCCTTAAAGTCGAGAATTAAAAAATCCCATATCAGATCATTTCTTGACAAGCTGTATATATGTATAATAATTTAATATTACTGGGGAAGATAATTGTGTGTTTATGGTATAATATTTTGTAAGGTAAAGAAAAAACTATATATTTTACTACATAATATGTTATTTTTTGTACTTATGCACTTATAAAAACACTAAGTGTTAGATTCCGTTTATATACACGCTTATGTCACTACAAAAATAAATGTTCTTAACACAATACTATAGAGTTTTTTTTTGGTAGGGTTTTACAAAAAGGCTATCCTCTGGCATCAATATTCTGAAAGAAAGAATCTTTTGTTAACTTAAAACCGTGTCTACTTTAAAAAGGTTTTTATATGCATTTTTTGTCTAAAATAAAGTTACTAAATACCAAAAAGGAAAAAAAATGCCCAAAGGCTGGAACACATATAATTATATAAATATACAGTGTGTCCACGTAAGTTGGCGGCATATGGGAAACTTCTTTATTATTAATTTTACGAAAAAAAGTTATTCTTCATAAAAAGTTCTGCATGGTCCAAAACCTAAAATGCAACCATCAGATGTTAAATTTTTTCAGTCATATACGAGGTTTGTCAAAAAATGTGATTTTTGCTCTAGAGTAAAGTACCTTTCTTTTTGACAATATCGAAAATTGTTATAAAGAAAAGATGTTTAGAATTAAAAATAGCTTTCAAATATTCAACATTGTTTATTTACATTAAAAAAATATTTTTTTCTACATTTTCTCTGCGATTACGTTGGAAATTTAAGTTTGCACATTAATGCATGGCATTTATTAATTATAAATTTGATTAAACAATTATAAATAAACTTTTAAAAACAATTATCTCTTAATTTTTATCGAACACTGATAACCTTTAAGTTGCTTAATCACTAGTTTGTAACGTTCTAACGATGCATTTAAATGAATAACAAGTTGTATGCATAATTTACTTTGTTACAATAAATACTAATGAATAATCACTATCTTCAATTTACTAATGCCTCCACATATCCTCCATTTCTGTTTATACATGTAACAGTTTTATTACAAAATTCTCTTAAGACATTGCTAACCATATGGGGAGTTATATTACGAACCGCTTCTGCAATTATTCTCTCTAAATGGTCAACATCTTGAAATGGCCTTTAGGGTAAACTTTTTGCTTTAAGTAACCCCACAAGAAAAAATCGAGTGGGGTTAAATCTGGAGACCGCGGAGGCCAAGGAATTTCCGAAAAACGATGAAAAACTCTTCCATTGAAAATATTTTCAATGTATTGACGTACATCTAATCTGCTGTGACATGGGGCACCATCCTGCTGGAACCATATCTGCTGACGTTCAAGTAAGGGAAGGTTGTCAAGAAAATAATTTATTCTATTGTTTAAAAAGCACAAATAACGATCAGCATTCAAGGTTTCTCGGAAAAAAAAAGGTCCAATTATTTGATTTTTATACATTCCGCACCACACGTTTGTTTTGAACGAATATTGGTCCCGAGTTTTCAACGTAAAATGTGGATTTGTATCACTCCACCAACGACAGTTTTGGCTAGAAACTGTCCCATTTGATGAGAATGTTGCTTCATCCGTAAAAATAATACTCCTTGACATAAATGGGTTATCTACTAAGATTCCCTGTATGTCACAACAGAATTCAAATCGTCTATCATTATCTCCTGGTCTTAAAGTATGAATTTTTTTAGGTTTGTAAGGGTGATATTTGTGTTTATTTAGAATCTTTGAAACTTTACTTTTTTTTATATCCATTGGCAATGAAGATGCCCTTTTTCGCAAAGGATATTTAGGATGCTCAGTTGCAGTGAGCATTACTTGCAACGCAATGTCATTATTTTCTACCATGCTTTGGCGTTTTTTTCTAAATTTATTATGTACATCTCCACAAGTCTTAAATTTATTAAATATTTTTCTAACAGTTTCATTGTGAATATTTTTATCTGGATGTCGGAAATTAAAAATTTTCATAAACAAATACGTCTGTCAAACAAAACTGTATAATACGGATCTCTAAAAACTTTGAAAAACACTGTTAGACTGCCTAAAAAAAGTGTTTATACCGTGGCACTTTTTGAAATACGGTTGTTGACGTTTCTTCGAATTTTCGATATTTAGACAGTTCGCAAAGCCTACTTTAATTATCAGTTTTAAAAAATGCCAGTGCATCCTAGATTAATTATGCATTAATGTGCAAACTTAAATTTCCAACGTAATCGCAGAGAAAATGTAGAAAAAAATATTTTTTTAATGTAAATAAACAATGTTGAATATTTGAAAGCTATTTTTAATTCTAAACATCTTTTCTTTATAGCAATTTTCGATATTGTCAAAAAGAAAGGTACTTTACTCTAGAGCAAAAATCACATTTTTTGACAAACCTCGTATATGACTGAAAAAATTTAACATCTGATGGTTGCATTTTAGGTTTTGGACCATGCAGAACTTTTTATGAAGAATAACTTTTTTTCGTAAAATTAATAATAAAGAAGTTTCCCATATGCCGCCAACTTACGTGGGCACACTGTATATATTAGTTAAACTGTGGAGGAAGACTGCATTGTTTTATTTTATATTACATTGACTCCACTGAAAGTATGGATTATTTTTTCAACATATAATTATGCCTGACAAATATTGAAGAAATAGTGAAAACACTTTACCCCCTGAATATTGGTTGAATATTAAGAAAACCTGAAATTTGTTTTTGGGCACTCACTTAAATAACATTTGTAAATAAGAACTTAATAATAAATTTCTTCTCCGCCCTGACAGTGATATTACCCAGATTTCTTATTCTTCGTTTATTATCGGAGAAGTTAAATGTTTTTCCCCTGAAACCATAGCAACCAAGCTTCCGCAGCAGTATCCCATGACTCGCGCAGTCATAGGCCTTTGATACGTCACAAAACACTGCCGCAGTGACCCCCCTCTATTCATCGTATACGCCCTCCAGAAGACGAAATAGAACATCATTGGTATTTTTATTCTGTTAGAATCCGAACTGAGTAATATTACGAATATCGTTAATCTCAATTAATAATATTAAGAGTTTTTTTTATCCACCTTTTCCGATTAACTTTGAGAGGGTCCATAACAGTGAGATGGGACGATAATTAGATGGCTTCTTGGAGTCACCCCCCCCCCCTTATGAAGAGAAATTGCCTTGACAGCAATCCAAGGAGTTAAGTGTCCTTTTGTCGTCGGTTTGAACAGTGAAACTTGACGAAAATGGTACATTGGTAAACGTACAACAGTTAGAATACAATTCATTTTCAAAAAACTGTAATGTAGCATACATTCACTTCGTATAGGTATGCAAGAGAATTGTTACAATATTAACCCAAAATATACTTACACATTGGCATTGGTCGACATTCCAGGGACCGATATGGGCGCCAGCTTCTGTTCCTCGGGAACTTTAACAG